>OZ024743.1:142479070-143079070 GCA_964016885.1 Eledone cirrhosa | reverse complement strand
CACCAAGCACCAAGCACCAAACACCAAACACCAAGCAGCAAGCACCAAACACCAAACACCAAGCACCAAACACCAAGCACCAAAGACCAAACACCAAACAGCAAACACCAAACACGAAACAGCAAACACCATACAGCAAACACTAAACACCAAAAAGCAGACACCAGACAGCAAAACCAAACACCAAACACCAAACTCCAAACAGCAAACACCAAACACCAAGCACCAAACACGAAGCACCAAGCACCAAATACCTAACACCAAGCACCAAGCACCAAGCACCAAGTACCAAACACCAAGAACCAAGCACCAAGCACCAAACACCAAGCACCAAGCACCAAACACAAAACACCAAGCACCAAGCATCAAACACCAAGCAGCAAACACCAAACACCAAGCACCAATCACCAAACACAAAGCACCCAGCACCAAACACCAAGGACCAAGCACCAAGCACCAAGCACCAAACACCAAACTCCAAACACCAAGCACCAAGCACCAAGCACCAGGCACCAAACACCAAGCACCAAGCACCAAACACCAAGCACCAAGCACCAAACACCAAATGCCAAACACCAAACACCAAGAACCAAGAACCAAACACCAAGCACCAAGCACCAAGTACAAACACCAAGCACCAAGCACCAAGCACCAAACACCAAGCATCAAGCACCAAGCAGCAAACACCAAACACCAAGCACCAAGCACCAAACACAAAGCACCCAGCACCTAACACCAAGGACCAAGCACCATGCACCAAGCACCAAAAACCAAACACGAAACACAAAACACCAAGCACCAAGCACCAAACACCAAGCACCAAGCACCAAGCACCAAACACCAAACACCAAGCACCAAGCACCAAGCACCAGGCACCAAACACCAAGCACCAAGCACCAAGCACCAAACACCAAACACCAAACACCAAACAGCAAACAACATACAGCAAACACCAAACACCAAAAAGCAAACACCAAACACCAAACAGCAAACACCAAACAACAAACACCAAACAACAAACACCAAACAGCAAACAGCAAACACCAAGCACCAAGCACCAAACACCAAGCACCAAACACCAAGCACCAAGCACCAAGCACCAAGCACCAAACACCAAGCACCAAAGACCAAGCACCAAGCACCAAACACCAAGCACCCAGCACCAAACACCAAGCACCCAGCACCAAACACCAAGCACCAAACACCAACCACTCAGCACCAAGCACCAAACACCAAGCACCAAGCACCAAACACCAAACACCAAACACCAAGCATCAAACACCAAGCATATAACACCAAACACCAAACACCAAGCACCAAGCACCAAACACCAAATACCAAGCACCAAGCACCCAGCACCAAACACCAAGCACCAAGCACCAAACATCAAGCACCAAGCAACAACCACCAAACACCAAACACCAAGCACCAAACACCAAACACCAAGCACCAAGCACCAAACACCAAACACCAAGCACCAAACACCAAGCACCAGACACCAAGCACTAAACACCAAACACCAAACACCAAGCACCAAGCACCAAACACCAAACACCAAGCGACAAGCACCAAACACCAAACACCAAGCACCAAACACCAAGCACCAAAGACCAAACACCAAACAGCAAACACCAAACAGCAAACACCAAACAACAAACACCAAACACCAAACAGCAAACACCAAACACCAAGCACCAAACACCAAGCACCAAGCACCAAATACCTAACACCAAGCACCAAGCACCAAGCACCAAGCACCAAGCACCAAGCACCAAACACCAAGCACCAAACACCAAACATCAAGCAACAAGCACCAAGCACCAAGTACCAAACACCAAGAACCAAGAACCAAACACCAAGCACCAAGCACCAAGTAGAAACACCAAGCACCAAGCACCAAGCACCAAACCCCAAGCACCAAGCACCAAATACAAAACACCAAGCATCAAACACCAAGCAGCAAACACCAAACACCAAGCACCAATCACCAAACACAAAGCACCCAGCACCAAACACCAAGGACCAAGCACCAAGCACCAAGCACCAAACACCAAACTCCAAGCACCAAGCACCAAACACCAAACACCAAGCACCAAGCACCAAGCACCAGGCACCAAACACCAAGCACCAAGCACCAAACACCAAGCACCAAGCACCAAAAACCAAACGCAAAACACCAAACACCAATAACCAAGAACCAAACACCAAGCACCAAGCACCAAGTACAAACACCAAGCACCAAGCACAAACACCAAGCACCAAGCACCAAGCACCAAACACCAAGCACCAAGCACCAAACACAAAACACCAAGCACCAAGCACCAAGCATCAAACACCAAGCAGCAAACACCAAACACCAAGCACCAAGCACCAAGCACCAAACACAAAGCACCCAGCACCAAACACCAAGGACCAAGCACCAAGCACCAAGCACCAAAAACCAAACACGAAACACAAAAAAATAAGCACCAATCACGAAACACCAAGCACCAAGCACCAAACACCAAACACCAAGAATCAAGCACCAAGCACCAGGCACCAAACACCAAGCACCAAGCACCAAGCACCAAACACCAAACACCAAGCATCAGACACCAAGCACCAAACACTAAACACCAAACACCAAGCACCAAGCACCAAACACCAAACACCAAGCAGCAAGCACCAAACACCAAACACCAAGCACCAAACACCAAGCACCAAAGACCAAACACCAAACAGCAAACACCAAACACGAAACAGCAAACACCATACAGCAAACACTAAACACCAAAAAGCAGACACCAGACAGCAAAACCAAACACCAAACACCAAACTCCAAACAGCAAACACCAAACACCAAGCACCAAACACGAAGCACCAAGCACCAAATACCTAACACCAAGCACCAAGCACCAAGCACCAAGCACCAAGTAGAAACACCAAGCACCAAGCACCAAGCACCAAACACCAAGCACCAAGCACCAAATACGAAACACTAAGCATCAAACACCAAGCAGCAAACACCAAACACCAAGCACCAATCACCAAACACAAAGCACCCAGCACCAAACACCAAGGACCAAGCACCAAGCACCAAGCACCAAACACCAAACTCCAAGCACCAAGCACCAAACACCAAACACCAAGCACCAAGCACCAAGCACCAGGCACCAAACACCAAGCACCAAGCACCAAACACCAAGCACCAAGCACCAAACACCAAACGCAAAACACCAAACACCAAGAACCAAGAACCAAACACCAAGCAACAAGCACCAAGTACAAACACCAAGCACCAAGCACAAAGCACCAAACACCAAGCACCAAGCACCAAACACAAAACACCAAGCACCAAGCACCAAGCATCAAACACCAAGCAGCAAACACCAAACACCAAGCACCAAGCACCAAGCAGCAAACACAAAGCACCCAGCACCAAACACCAAGGACCAAGCACCAAGCACCAAGCACCAAAAACCAAACACGAAACACAAAAAAATAAGCACCAATCACGAAACACCAAGCACCAAGCACCAAACACCAAACACCAAGCATCAAGCACCAAGCACCAGGCACCAAACACCAAGCACCAAGCACCAAACACCAAGCACCAAACACCAAACACCAAACACCAAACACCAAACACCAAACAGCAAACAACATACAGCAAACACCAAACACCAAAAAGCAAACACCAAACACCAAACAGCAAACACCAAACAACAAACACCAAACAACAAACACCAAACAGCAAACAGCAAACACCAAGCACCAAGCACCAAACACCAAACACCAAACACCAAGCACCAAGCACCAAACACCAAGCACCAAACACCAAGCACCTAGCACCAAACACTAAGCACCAAGCACCAAACACCAAGCACCAAGCACCAAACACCAAGCACCAAGCACCAAGCACCAAACACCAAGCACCAAAGACCAAGCACCAAGCACCAAACACCAAGCACCCAGGACCAAAAACCCAGCACCCAGCACCAAACACCAAGCACCAAACACCAACCACTCAGCACCAAGCACCAAACACCAAGCACCAAGCACCAAACACCAAACACCAAACACCAAGCACCAAGCACCAAGCACCAAACACCAAACACCAAACACCAAGCACCAAACACCAAACACCAAGCACCAGACACCAAGCACGAAACACCAAACACCAAACACCAAGCACCAAGCACCAAACACCAAACACCAAACACCAAGCACCAAACACCAAACACCAAGCACCAAACACCAAGCACCAGACACCAAGCACCAAACACCAAACACCAAACACCAAGCACCAAACACCAAGCACCAAGCACCGAATACCAAACACCAAGCACCGAGCACCAAACACCAAGCACCAAAGACCAAACACCAAACAGCAAACACCAAACACCATACAGCAAACACTGAACACCAAAAAGCAGACACCAAACAGCAAACACCAAACACCAAGCACCAAGTACCAAACACCAAGAACCAAGAACCAAACACCAAGCACCAAGCACCAAGTACAAACACCAAGCACCAAGCACCAAGCACCAAACACCAAGCACCAAGCACCAAACACAAAACACCAAGCACCTAGCATCAAACACCAAGCAGCAAACACCAAACACCAAGCACCAATCACCAAACACCAAACACCAAGCACCAAACACCAAACACCAAGCATCAGACACCAATCACCAAACACTAAACACCAAACACCAAGCACCAAGCACCAAACACCAAACACCAAGCAGCAAGCACCAAACACCAAACACCAAGCACCAAACACCAAGCACCAAAGACCAAACACCAAACAGCAAACACCAAACACGAAACAGCAAACACCATACAGCAAACACTAAACACCAAAAAGCAGACACCAGACAGCAAAACCAAACACCAAACACCAAACTCCAAACAACAAACACCAAACACCAAGCACCAAACACGAAGCACCAAGCACCAAATACCTAACACCAAGCACCAAGCACCAAGCACCAAGTACCAAACACCAAGAACCAAGCACCAAGCACCAAACACCAAGCACCAAGCACCAAACACAAAACACCAAGCACCAAGCATCAAACACCAAGCAGCAAACACCAAACACCAAGCACCAATCACCAAACACAAAGCACCCAGCACCAAACACCAAGGACCAAGCACCAAGCACCAAGCACCAAACACCAAACTCCAAACACCAAGCACCAAGCACCAAGCACCAGGCACCAAACACCAAGCACCAAGCACCAAACACCAAGCACCAAGCACCAAACACCAAATGCCAAACACCAAACACCAAGAACCAACAACCAAACACCAAGCACCAAGCACCAAGTACAAACACCAAGCACCAAGCACCAAGCACCAAACACCAAGCATCAAGCACCAAGCAGCAAACACCAAACACCAAGCACCAAGCACCAAACACAAAGCACCCAGCACCTAACACCAAGGACCAAGCACCATGCACCAAGCACCAAAAACCAAACACGAAACACCTAACACCAAGCACCAAGCACCAAACACCAAGCACCAAGCACCAAGCACCAAACACCAAACACCAAGCACCAAGCACCAAGCACCAGGCACCAAACACCAAGCACCAAGCACCAAACACCAAACACCAAACACCAAACAGCAAACACCAAACAACAAACACCAAACAACAAACACCAAACAGCAAACAGCAAACACCAAGCACCAAGCACCAAACACCAAGCACCAAGCACCAAACACCAAGCACCAAGCACCAAGCACCAAACACCAAGCACCAAAGACCAAGCACCAAGCACCAAACACCAAGCACCCAGCACCAAACACCAAGCACCCAGCACCAAACACCAAGCACCAAACACCAACCACTCAGCACCAAGCACCAAACACCAAGCACCAAGCACCAAACACCAAACACCAAACACCAAGCATCAAACACCAAGCATATAACACCAAACACCAAACACCAAGCACCAAGCACCAAACACCAAATACCAAGCACCAAGCACCCAGCACCAAACACCAAGCACCAAGCACCAAACATCAAGCACCAAGCAACAAGCACCAAACACCAAACACCAAGCACCAAACACCAAACACCAAGCACCAAGCACCAAACACCAAACACCAAGCACCAAACACCAAGCACCAGACACCAAGCACCAAACACCAAACACCAAACACCAAGCACCAAGCACCAAACACCAAACACCAAGCACCAAGCACCAAACACCAAACACCAAGCACCAAACACCAAGCACCAAAGACCAAACACCAAACAGCAAACACCAAACACCAAACAGCAAACACCAAACAGCAAACACCAAACACCAAACAGCAAACACCAAACACCAAGCACCAAACACCAAGCACCAAGCACCAAATACCTAACACCAAGCACCAAGCACCAAGCACCAAGCACCAAGCACCAAGCACCAAACACCAAGCACCAAACACCAAACATCAAGCAACAAGCACCAAGCACCAAGCACCAAGCACCAGGCACCAAACACCAAGCACCAAGCACCAAACACCAAGCACCAAGCACCAAACACCAAATGCCAAACACCAAACACCAAGAACCAAGAACCAAACACCAAGCACCAAGCACCAAGTACAAACACCAAGCACCAAGCACCAAGCACCAAACACCAAGCATCAAGCACCAAGCAGCAAACACCAAACACCAAGCACCAAGCACCAAACACAAAGCACCCAGCACCTAACACCAAGGACCAAGCACCATGCACCAAGCACCAAAAACCAAACACGAAACACAAAACACCAAGCACCAAGCACCAAACACCAAGCACCAAGCACCAAGCACCAAACACCAAACACCAAGCACCAAGCACCAAGCACCAGGCACCAAACACCAAGCACCAAGCACCAAGCACCAAACACCAAACACCAAACACCAAACAGCAAACAACATACAGCAAACACCAAACACCAAAAAGCAAACACCAAACACCAAACAGCAAACACCAAACAACAAACACCAAACAACAAACACCAAACAGCAAACAGCAAACACCAAGCACCAAGCACCAAACACCAAGCACCAAACACCAAGCACCAAGCACCAAGCACCAAGCACCAAACACCAAGCACCAAAGACCAAGCACCAAGCACCAAACACCAAGCACCCAGCACCAAACACCAAGCACCCAGCACCAAACACCAAGCACCAAACACCAACCACTCAGCACCAAGCACCAAACACCAAGCACCAAGCACCAAACACCAAACACCAAACACCAAGCATCAAACACCAAGCATATAACACCAAACACCAAACACCAAGCACCAAGCACCAAACACCAAATACCAAGCACCAAGCACCCAGCACCAAACACCAAGCACCAAGCACCAAACATCAAGCACCAAGCAACAAGCACCAAACACCAAACACCAAGCACCAAACACCAAACACCAAGCACCAAGCACCAAACACCAAACACCAAGCACCAAACACCAAGCACCAGACACCAAGCACTAAACACCAAACACCAAACACCAAGCACCAAGCACCAAACACCAAACACCAAGCACCAAGCACCAAACACCAAACACCAAGCACCAAACACCAAGCACCAAAGACCAAACACCAAACAGCAAACACCAAACACCAAACAGCAAACACCAAACAACAAACACCAAACACCAAACAGCAAACACCAAACACCAAGCACCAAACACCAAGCACCAAGCACCAAACACCAAACACCAAGCATCAAACACCAAGCATATAACACCAAACACCAAACACCAAGCACCAAGCACCAAACACCAAATACCAAGCACCAAGCACCCAGCACCAAACACCAAGCACCAAGCACCAAACATCAAGCACCAAGCAACAAGCACCAAACACCAAACACCAAGCACCAAACACCAAACACCAAGCACCAAGCACCAAACACCAAACACCAAGCACCAAACACCAAGCACCAGACACCAAGCACTAAACACCAAACACCAAACACCAAGCACCAAGCACCAAACACCAAACACCAAGCGACAAGCACCAAACACCAAACACCAAGCACCAAACACCAAGCACCAAAGACCAAACACCAAACAGCAAACACCAAACACCAAACAGCAAACACCAAACAACAAACACCAAACACCAAACAGCAAACACCAAACACCAAGCACCAAACACCAAGCACCAAGCACCAAATACCTAACACCAAGCACCAAGCACCAAGCACCAAGCACCAAGCACCAAGCACCAAACACCAAGCACCAAACACCAAACATCAAGCAACAAGCACCAAGCACCAAGTACCAAACACCAAGAACCAAGAACCAAACACCAAGCACCAAGCACCAAGTAGAAACACCAAGCACCAAGCACCAAGCACCAAACCCCAAGCACCAAGCACCAAATACAAAACACCAAGCATCAAACACCAAGCAGCAAACACCAAACACCAAGCACCAATCACCAAACACAAAGCACCCAGCACCAAACACCAAGGACCAAGCACCAAGCACCAAGCACCAAACACCAAACTCCAAGCACCAAGCACCAAACACCAAACACCAAGCACCAAGCACCAAGCACCAGGCACCAAACACCAAGCACCAAGCACCAAACACCAAGCACCAAGCACCAAAAACCAAACGCAAAAAACCAAACACCAATAACCAAGAACCAAACACCAAGCACCAAGCACCAAGTACAAACACCAAGCACCAAGCACCAAGCACCAAACACCAAGCACCAAGCACCAAACACAAAACACCAAGCACCAAGCACCAAGCATCAAACACCAAGCAGCAAACACCAAACACCAAGCACCAAGCACCAAGCACCAAACACAAAGCACCCAGCACCAAACACCAAGGACCAAGCACCAAGCACCAAGCACCAGGCACCAAACACCAAGCACCAAGCACCAAGCACCAAACACCAAACACCAAGCATCAGACACCAAGCACCAAACACTAAACACCAAACACCAAGCACCAAGCACCAAACACCAAACACCAAGCAGCAAGCACCAAACACCAAACACCAAGCACCAAACACCAAGCACCAAAGACCAAACACCAAACAGCAAACACCAAACACGAAACAGCAAACACCATACAGCAAACACTAAACACCAAAAAGCAGACACCAGACAGCAAAACCAAACACCAAACACCAAACTCCAAACAGCAAACACCAAACACCAAGCACCAAACACGAAGCACCAAGCACCAAATACCTAACACCAAGCACCAAGCACCAAGCACCAAGCACCAAGTAGAAACACCAAGCACCAAGCACCAAGCACCAAACACCAAGCACCAAGCACCAAATACAAAACACTAAGCATCAAACACCAAGCAGCAAACACCAAACACCAAGCACCAATCACCAAACACAAAGCACCCAGCACCAAACACCAAGGACCAAGCACCAAGCACCAAGCACCAAACACCAAACTCCAAGCACCAAGCACCAAACACCAAACACCAAGCACCAAGCACCAAGCACCAGGCACCAAACACCAAGCACCAAGCACCAAACACCAAGCACCAAGCACCAAACACCAAACGCAAAACACCAAACACCAAGAACCAAGAACCAAACACCAAGCAACAAGCACCAAGTACAAACACCAAGCACCAAGCACAAAGCACCAAACACCAAGCACCAAGCACCAAACACAAAACACCAAGCACCAAGCACCAAGCATCAAACACCAAGCAGCAAACACCAAACACCAAGCACCAAGCACCAAGCAGCAAACACAAAGCACCCAGCACCAAACACCAAGGACCAAGCACCAAGCACCAAGCACCAAAAACCAAACACGAAACACAAAAAAATAAGCACCAATCACGAAACACCAAGCACCAAGCACCAAACACCAAACACCAAGCATCAAGCACCAAGCACCAGGCACCAAACACCAAGCACCAAGTACCAAACACCAAGCACCAAACACCAAACACCAAACACCAAACACCAAACACCAAACAGCAAACAACATACAGCAAACACCAAACACCAAAAAGCAAACACCAAACACCAAACAGCAAACACCAAACAACAAACACCAAACAACAAACACCAAACAGCAAACAGCAAACACCAAGCACCAAGCACCAAACACCAAACACCAAACACCAAGCACCAAGCACCAAACACCAAGCACCAAACACCAAGCACCTAGCACCAAACACTAAGCACCAAGCACCAAACACCAAGCACCAAGCACCAAACACCAAGCACCAAGCACCAAGCACCAAACACCAAGCACCAAAGACCAAGCACCAAGCACCAAACACCAAGCACCCAGGACCAAAAACCCAGCACCCAGCACCAAACACCAAGCACCAAACACCAACCACTCAGCACCAAGCACCAAACACCAAGCACCAAGCACCAAACACCAAACACCAAACACCAAGCACCAAGCACCAAGCACCAAACACCAAACACCAAACACCAAGCACCAAACACCAAACACCAAGGACCAGACACCAAGCACGAAACACCAAACACCAAACACTAAGCACCAAGCACCAAACACCAAACACCAAACACCAAGCACCAAACACCAAACACCAAGCACCAAACACCAAGCACCAGACACCAAGCACCAAACACCAAACACCAAACACCAAGCACCAAACACCAAGCACCAAGCACCGAATACCAAACACCAAGCACCGAGCACCAAACACCAAGCACCAAAGACCAAACACCAAACAGCAAACACCAAACACCATACAGCAAACACTGAACACCAAAAAGCAGACACCAAACAGCAAACACCAAACACCAAGCACCAAGTACCAAACACCAAGAACCAAGAACCAAACACCAAGCACCAAGCACCAAGTACAAACACCAAGCACCAAGCACCAAGCACCAAACACCAAGCACCAAGCACCAAACACAAAACACCAAGCACCTAGCATCAAACACCAAGCAGCAAACACCAAACACCAAGCACCAATCACCAAACACCAAACACCAAGCACCAAACACCAAACACCAAGCATCAGACACCAATCACCAAACACTAAACACCAAACACCAAGCACCAAGCACCAAACACCAAACACCAAGCAGCAAGCACCAAACACCAAACACCAAGCACCAAACACCAAGCACCAAAGACCAAACACCAAACAGCAAACACCAAACACGAAACAGCAAACACCATACAGCAAACACTAAACACCAAAAAGCAGACACCAGACAGCAAAACCAAACACCAAACACCAAACTCCAAACAGCAAACACCAAACACCAAGCACCAAACACGAAGCACCAAGCACCAAATACCTAACACCAAGCACCAAGCACCAAGCACCAAGTACCAAACACCAAGAACCAAGCACCAAGCACCAAACACCAAGCACCAAGCACCAAACACAAAACACCAAGCACCAAGCATCAAACACCAAGCAGCAAACACCAAACACCAAGCACCAATCACCAAACACAAAGCACCCAGCACCAAACACCAAGGACCAAGCACCAAGCACCAAGCACCAAACACCAAACTCCAAACACCAAGCACCAAGCACCAAGCACCAGGCACCAAACACCAAGCACCAAGCACCAAACACCAAGCACCAAGCACCAAACACCAAATGCCAAACACCAAACACCAAGAACCAACAACCAAACACCAAGCACCAAGCACCAAGTACAAACACCAAGCACCAAGCACCAAGCACCAAACACCAAGCATCAAGCACCAAGCAGCAAACACCAAACACCAAGCACCAAGCACCAAACACAAAGCACCCAGCACCTAACACCAAGGACCAAGCACCATGCACCAAGCACCAAAAACCAAACACGAAACACCTAACACCAAGCACCAAGCACCAAACACCAAGCACCAAGCACCAAGCACCAAACACCAAACACCAAGCACCAAGCACCAAGCACCAGGCACCAAACACCAAGCACCAAGCACCAAACACCAAACACCAAACACCAAACAGCAAACACCAAACAACAAACACCAAACAACAAACACCAAACAGCAAACAGCAAACACCAAGCACCAAGCACCAAACACCAAGCACCAAGCACCAAACACCAAGCACCAAGCACCAAGCACCAAACACCAAGCACCAAAGACCAAGCACCAAGCACCAAACACCAAGCACCCAGCACCAAACACCAAGCACCCAGCACCAAACACCAAGCACCAAACACCAACCACTCAGCACCAAGCACCAAACACCAAGCACCAAGCACCAAACACCAAACACCAAACACCAAGCATCAAACACCAAGCATATAACACCAAACACCAAACACCAAGCACCAAGCACCAAACACCAAATACCAAGCACCAAGCACCCAGCACCAAACACCAAGCACCAAGCACCAAACATCAAGCACCAAGCAACAAGCACCAAACACCAAACACCAAGCACCAAACACCAAACACCAAGCACCAAGCACCAAACACCAAACACCAAGCACCAAACACCAAGCACCAGACACCAAGCACCAAACACCAAACACCAAACACCAAGCACCAAGCACCAAACACCAAACACCAAGCACCAAGCACCAAACACCAAACACCAAGCACCAAACACCAAGCACCAAAGACCAAACAGCAAACAGCAAACACCAAACACCAAACAGCAAACACCAAACAGCAAACACCAAACACCAAACAGCAAACACCAAACACCAAGCACCAAACACCAAGCACCAAGCACCAAATACCTAACACCAAGCACCAAGCACCAAGCACCAAGCACCAAGCACCAAACACCAAGCACCAAACACCAAACATCAAGCAACAAGCACCAAGCACCAAGTACCAAACACCAAGAACCAAGAACCAAACACCAAGCACCAAGCACCAAGTAGAAACACCAAGCACCAAGCACCAAGCACCAAACCCCAAGCACCAAGCACCAAATACAAAACACCAAGCATCAAACACCAAGCAGCAAACACCAAACACCAAGCACCAATCACCAAACACAAAGCACCCAGCACCAAACACCAAGGACCAAGCACCAAGCACCAAGCACCAAACACCAAACTCCAAGCACCAAGCACCAAACACCAAACACCAAGCACCAAGCACCAAGCACCAGGCACCAAACACCAAGCACCAAGCACCAAACACCAAGCACCAAGCATCAAAAACCAAACGCAAAACACCAAACACCAAGAACCAAGAACCAAACACCAAGCACCAAGCACCAAGTACAAACACCAAGCACCAAGCACCAAGCACCAAACACCAAGCACCAAGCACCAAACACAAAACACCAAGCACCAAGCACCAAGCATCAAACACCAAGCAGCAAACACCAAACACCAAGCACCAAGCACCAAGCACCAAACACAAAGCACCCAGCACCAAACACCAAGGACCAAGCACCAAGCACCAAGCACCAAAAACCAAACACGAAACACAAAAAAATAAGCACCAATCACGAAACACCAAGCACCAAGCACCAAACACCAAACACCAAGCATCAAGCACCAAGCACCAGGCACCAAACACCAAGCACCAAGCACCAAGCACCAAACACCAAACACCAAGCATCAGACACCAAGCACCAAACACTAAACACCAAACACCAAGCACCAAACACCAAACACCAAACACCAAGCAGCAAGCACCAAACACCAAACACCAAGCACCAAACACCAAGCACCAAAGACCAAACACCAAACAGCAAACACCAAACACGAAACAGCAAACACCATACAGCAAACACTAAACACCAAAAAGCAGACACCAGACAGCAAAACCAAACACCAAACACCAAACTCCAAACAGCAAACACCAAACACCAAGCACCAAACACGAAGGACCAAGCACCAAATACCTAACACCAAGCACCAAGCACCAAGCACCAAGTACCAAACACCAAGAACCAAGAACCAAACACCAAACACCAAGCACCAAGTACAAACACCAAGCACCAAGCACCAAGCACCAAACACCAAGCACCAAGCACCAAACACAAAACACCAAGCACCAAGCAGCAAACACCAAACACCAAGCACCAATCACCAAACACAAAGCACCCAGCACCAAACACCAAGGACCAAGCACCAAGCACCAAGCACCAAACACCAAACTCCAAGCACCAAGCACCAAGCACCAGGCACCAAACACCAAGCACCAAGCACCAAACACCAAGCACCAAGCACCAAACACCAAATGCCAAACACCAAACACCAAGAACCAAGAACCAAACACCAAGCACCAAGCACCAAGTACAAACACCAAGCACCAAGCACCAAGCACCAAACACCAAGCATCAAGCACCAAGCAGCAAACACCAAACACCAAGCACCAAGCACCAAACACAAAGCACCCAGCACCTAACACCAAGGACCAAGCACCATGCACCAAGCACCAAAAACCAAACACGAAACACAAAACACCAAGCACCAAGCACCAAACACCAAGCACCAAGCACCAAGCACCAAACACCAAACACCAAGCACCAAGCACCAAGCACCAGGCACCAAACACCAAGCACCAAGCACCAAACACCAAACACCAAACACCAAACAGCAAACAACATACAGCAAACACCAAACACCAAAAAGCAAACACCAAACACCAAACAGCAAACACCAAACAACAAACACCAAACAACAAACACCAAACAGCAAACAGCAAACACCAAGCACCAAGCACCAAACACCAAGCACCAAGCACCAAACACCAAGCACCAAGCACCAAGCACCAAACACCAAGCACCAAAGACCAAGCACCAAGCACCAAACACCAAGCACCCAGCACCAAACACCAAGCACCCAGCACCAAACACCAAGCACCAAACACCAACCACTCAGCACCAAGCACCAAACACCAAGCACCAAGCACCAAACACCAAACACCAAACACCAAGCACCAAGCATCAAACACCAAGCATATAACACCAAACACCAAACACCAAGCACCAAGCACCAAACACCAAATACCAAGCACCAAGCACCCAGCACCAAACACCAAGCACCAAGCACCAAACATCAAGCACCAAGCAACAAGCACCAAACACCAAACACCAAGCACCAAACACCAAACACCAAGCACCAAGCACCAAACACCAAACACCAAGCACCAAACACCAAGCACCAGACACCAAGCACCAAACACCAAACACCAAACACCAACCACCAAGCACCAAACACCAAACACCAAGCACCAAGCACCAAACACCAAACACCAAGCACCAAACACCAAGCACCAAAGACCAAACACCAAACAGCAAACACCAAACACCAAACACCAAACAGCAAACAACAAACACCAAACAGCAAACACCAAACACCAAGCACCAAACACCAAGCACCAAGCACAAAATACCTAACACCAAGCACCAAGCACCAAGCACCAAGCACCAAGCACCAAGCACCAAACACCAAGCACCAAACACCAAACATCAAGCAACAAGCACCAAGCACCAAGTACCAAACACCAAGAACCAAGAACCAAACACCAAGCACCAAGCACCAAGTAGAAACACCAAGCACCAAGCACCAAGCACCAAACACCAAGCACCAAAGACCAAGCACCAAGCACCAAACACCAAGCACCCAGCACCAAACACCAAGCACCCAGCACCAAACACCAAGCACCAAACACCAACCACTCAGCACCAAGCACCAAACACCAAGCACCAAGCACCAAACACCAAACACCAAACACCAAGCACCAAGCATCAAACACCAAGCATATAACACCAAACACCAAACACCAAGCACCAAGCACCAAACACCAAATACCAAGCACCAAGCACCCAGCACCAAACACCAAGCACCAAGCACCAAACATCAAGCACCAAGCAACAAGCACCAAACACCAAACACCAAGCACCAAACACCAAACACCAAGCACCAAGCACCAAACACCAAACACCAAGCACCAAACACCAAGCACCAGACACCAAGCACCAAACACCAAACACCAAACACCAAGCACCAAGCACCAAACACCATACACCAAGCACCAAGCACCAAACACCAAGCACCAAACACCAAGCACCAAACACCAAACACCAAACACCAAACACCAAACACCAAACAGCAAACAACATACAGCAAACACCAAACACCAAAAAGCAAACACCAAACACCAAACAGCAAACACCAAACAACAAACACCAAACAACAAACACCAAACAGCAAACAGCAAACACCAAGCACCAAGCACCAAACACCAAACACCAAACACCAAGCACCAAGCACCAAACACCAAGCACCAAACACCAAGCACCTAGCACCAAACACTAAGCACCAAGCACCAAACACCAAGCACCAAGCACCAAACACCAAGCACCAAGCACCAAGCACCAAACACCAAGCACCAAAGACCAAGCACCAAGCACTAAATACCAAACACCAAGCACCAAGCACCAAGCACCAAACACCAAGCACCAAGCACCAAAGACCAAACACAAAACACCAAGTACCAAACACCAAACACCAAGCACCAAGCACCAAACACCAAGCACCAAGCACCAAGCAGCAAACAACAAGCACCAAGCACCATGTACCTAACACCAAGCACCAAGAATCAAACACCAAGCACCTAGCACCAAGCACCAAGCACAAAGCACCAAAAGCCAAGCACCAAGCACCAAGCACCAAACACCAAACAGCAAGCACCAAGTACCACACATCAAACACCAAGCACCAAACACCAAACACCAGGCCCAAACACCAAGCACCAATCACCAAGCACCAAGCACCAAGCACCAAGCAACAAACACAAAGCACCAATCACCAAGCATCAAGCACCAAGCACCAAGCACCAAACACCAAGCACCAAGCGCCAAACACCAAACACCAAGCACCAAGCACCAAACACCAAGCACCAAGCACTAATCACCAAACACCAAACACCAAGCACCAAACACCAAACACAAGAACCAAGCACCAAACACCAAACACCAAGCACCAAGCACAAAGCACCAAGCACTAAGCAGCAAGCACGAAGCACCAAGCACCAAACACCAAGCACCAAGCACCAAGCACCAAACACCAAGCACTAAGCACCAAACACCAAGCACCAAGCACCAATCACCAAGCACCAAAGACCAAGCACCAAGCACCAAGTACCACACACCAAGCACCAATCACCAAGCACCAATCACCAAGCACCAAAGACCAAGCACCAAGCACCAAGTACCACACACCAAGCACCAAAGACCAAACACCAAGCACCAAGCACCAAACACCAAGCACCAAGCACCAAGCACCAAACACCAAACACCAAGGATCAAGTACCAAGCACCAAACACCAAGCACCAAGCACCAAACACCAAGCACCAAACACCAAGCGCCAAGCACCAAACACCAAGCACCAAGCACCAAACACCAAACACCAAACACCAAACACCAAACAGCAAACACCAAACACCAAACACCAAACACCAAAAACCAAGCACCAAGCACCAAGCACCAAACACCGCGCACCAAGCATCAAACACTAAACACCAAGCACCAAGCACAAAGCACCAAGCACGAAACACCAAACACCAAGCACCAAACACCAAACACCAATCACCAAGCCCCAAACACTAAACACCAAGCACCAACCACCAAACACCAAACACCAAGCACCAAGCACCAAGCACCAAACACCAAGCGCCAAGCACCAAACAACAAGCACCAATCACCAAGCATCAAGCACCAAGCACCAAGCACCAAGCACCAAACACCAAGCACCAAGCACCAAGCACCAAACACCAAGCACCAAACACCAAGCACCAAACACCAACCACCAAGCACCAAGCACGAAGCACCAAAAACCAAGCACCAAGCACCAAGCACCAAACACCAAGCACCAAACACCAAACACCAAGCACCAACCATCAAACACCAAGCACCAAGCGCCAAGCACCAAACACCAAGCACCAAGCACCAAACACCAAGCACCAAGCACCAAGCACCAAACACCAATCTTCAAACACCAATTACCAAAGACCAAGAACCAAGCACCAAACACCAGACACCAAGCACCAAGCACCAAACACCAAGAACCAATCACCAAGCACCAAACACCAAACACCAAGCACCAAGCACCAAACACCAAACACGAAGCACCAACACCAAACACCAAACACCAAACACCAAGCACCAAGCACCAAACCCCAAGCACCAAACACCACCCACCAAACACCAAACACCAAACACCAATCACCAAGCACCAAACACCAAGCACCAAGCACCAAGCACCAAACAACAATCACCAAGCACCAAGCACCAAACACCAAGCACCAAGCACCAAACACCAAACACCTAGAACCAAGTACCAAACACCAAGCACCAAGCACCAAGCACCAAACACCAAGCACCAAGCACCAAGCACCAAACACCAAACACCACACGCCAAGCACCAAGCACCAAACACCAAGTACCAAGCACCAAGCACCAAACATCAAGCACCAAGCACCAAGCACCAAACACAAAGCACCAAGCACCAAGCACCAAACACCTAGCACCAAGCACCAAACACCAAGCACCAAGCACCAAGCACCAAACACCAAGCACCAAGCACCAAGCACCAAATACCAAACACCAAGCACCAAGCACCACACATCAAACAACAAACACCACACACCAAACACCAAACAGCAAACACCAAACAGCAAACACCAAACACCAAATAGCAAACACCAAACATCAAACACCAAACACCAAACAGCAAACACCAAACACCAAACACCAAGCACCAAGCACCAAGCACCAAGCACCAAGCACAAAACATCAAGCACCAAGCACCAAGAACCAAGCACCAAGCATCAAACACCAAACACCAAGCACCAAACACCAAACACAAGAACCAAGCACCAAACACCAAACACCAAGCACCAAGAACCAAACACCAAGCACCAAACACCAAGCAGCATGCACCAAACACCAAGCACCAAGCAACAAGCACCAAACACCAAATACCAAGCACCAAACACCAAACACCAAACACCGAGCACCAAGCACCAAACACCAAACACCAAGCACCAAGCACCAAACACCAAGCACCAAGCACCAAGCACCAAGCACTAAGCAGCAAGCACCAAGCACCAAGCACCAAACACCAAGCACCAAGCACCAAGCACCAAACACCAAGCACTAAGCACCAAACACCAAGCATCAGGCACCAATCACCAAGCACCAAAGACCAAGCACCAAGCACCAAGTACCACACACCAAGCACCAAAGACCAAACACCAAGCACCAAGCACCAAACACCAAGCACTAAGCGCCAAACACCAAACACCAAGCACCAAGAACCAAACACCAAACACCAAGCACCAAGCACCAAACACCAATCACCTAGCACCAAACACCAAACACCAAGCACCAGTCACCAAGCACCAAGCACTAAGCACCAAGCACCAAGCACCAAACACCAAGCACCAAGCAGCAAGCACCAAGCACCAAACACCAAACACCAAACACTAAACAGCAAACAGCAAACAGGAAAACACCAAACACCAAACACCAAACAGCAAACAGCAAACACCAAACACCAAACACCAACCAGCAAACACCAAACACCAAACACCAAACAGCAAACGCCAAACATCAAATGCCAAACACCAAACGCCAAACAGCAAACGCCAAACACCAAACGCAAAACAGCAAGCACCAAGCACCAAACACCAAACACCAAGCACCAAGCACCAAACACCAAACACCAAGCACCAATCACCAAACACCAAACACCAAGCACCAAGCACTAAACACCAAACACAAAGCACCAAGCACGAAGCACCAAACACCAAGCACCAAGCACCAAGCACCAAGCACCAAACACCAAGCACGAAACATCAAGCACCAAACACCAAGCACCAAGCACCAAACACCAAACACCAAGCACCAAGCACCAAACACCAAGAACCAAGCACCAAACACCAAACACCAAGCACCAAGCACCAAACACCAAGCACCAAGCGCCAAACACCAAGCACCAAGCTCCGAGCACCAAACACCAAGCACCAAGCACCAATCACCAAACACCAAGCACCTAGCACCAAACACCAAACACCAAGCACCAAGCACCAAACACCAAACACCAAGCACCAAGCACCAAACACCAAATACCAAGCACCAACCACTAAACACCAAACACCAAGCACCAAGCACCAAGCACCAAACACCAAGCACCAAGCACCAAAGACCAAACACAAAACACCAAGTACCAAACACCAAACACCAAGCACCAAGCACCAAACACCAAGCACCAAGCACCAAGCACCAAACAACAAGCACCAAGCACCATGTACCTAACACCAAGCACCAAGAATCAAACAACAAGCACCTAGCACCAAGCACCAAGCACAAAGCACCAAAAGCCAAGCACCAAGCACCAAGCACCAAACACCAAACAGCAAGCACCAAGTACCACACATCAAACACCAAGCACCAAACACCAAACACCAGGCCCAAACACCAAGCACCAATCACCAAGCACCAAGCACCAAGCACCAAGCAACAAACACAAAGCACCAATCACCAAGCATCAAGCACCAAGCACCAAGCACCAAACACCAAGCACCAAGCGCCAAACACCAAACACCAAGCACCAAGCACCAAACACCAAGCACCAAGCACTAATCACCAAACACCAAGCAACAAGCACCAAACACCAAACACCAAGCACCAAGCACCAAACACCAAAGACCAAGCACCAAGCACCAAGCACCAAACACCAAGCACCAAGCACTAAGCACCAAACACCAAACACCAAACACCAAACAGCAAACACCAAACACCAAACACCAAACAGCAAACACCAAACACCAAACAGCAAACACCAAACAGCAAATACCAAACAGCAAACACCAAACACCAAACACCAAACAGAAAATGCCAAACATCAAACGACAAACACCAAACGCCAAGCACAAAGCACCAAGCACCAAACACCAAGCACCAAGCACCAAGCACCAAACACCAAGCACCAAGCACCAAGCACCAAACACCAAGCACCACGCACCAAACACCAAATACCTAGCACCAAGTACCAAACACCAAGCATCAAGCACCAAACACCAAGCACCAAGCACCAAGCACCAAATACCAAACACCAAGCACCAAGCACCTCACACCAAGCACCAAGCACCAAACACCAAACACCAAACACCAAACAGAAATAGCCAAACATCAAACGACAAGCACCAAGCACCAAGCACCAAGCACCAAGCACCAAGCACCAAGAACCAAGAACCAAACACCAAACACCAAACACCAAGCACCAAGCACCAAGCACGAAGCACCAAAAACCAAGCACCAAGCACCAAGCACCAAACACCAAGCACCAAACACCAAACACCAAGCACCAACCATCAAACACCAAGCACCAGGCACCAAACACCAAGCACCAAGCACCAAGCACCAAACACCAATCTCCAAACACCAATCACCAAACACCAAGCACCAAGCACCAAATACCAGACACCAAGCACCAAGCACCAAACACCAAATACCAAGCACCAAGCACTAAACACCAAACACCAAGCTCCAAGCACCAAGCACCAAGCACCAAACACCAAACAGCAAACACCAAACACCAAACACCAAACACCAAACACCAAACACCAAGCACCAAGCACCAAGCAGCAAACACCAAGCACCAAGCACCAAACACCAAACACCAAGCACCAAGCACCAAACACCAAACACCAAGCACCAAACACCAAACACCAAACACCGAGCACCAAGCACCAAACACCAAACACCAAGCACCAAGCACCAAACACCAAGCACCAAGCACCAAGCACCAAACAACAAGAACCAAGCACCAAACACCAAACACCAATCACCAAGCACCGAACACCAAACACCAAGCACCAAGCACAAATCACTAAGCAGCAAGCACCAAGCACCAAGCACCAAACACCAAGCACCAAGCACCAAGCACCAAACACCAAGCACTAAGCACCAAACACCAAGCATCAGGCACCAAGCACCAAGCACCAAAGACCAAGCACCAAGCACCAAGTACCACACACCAAGCACCAAAGACCAAACACCAAGCACCAAGCACCAAACACCAAGCACTAAGCGCCAAACACCAAACACCAAGCACCAAGAACCAAACACCAAACACCAAGCACCAAGCACCAAACACCAATCACCTAGCACCAAACACCAAACACCAAGCACCAGTCACCAAGCACCAAGCACTAAGCACCAAGCACCAAGCACCAAACACCAAGCACCAAGCAGCAAGCACCAAACACCAAGAACCAAACACCAAGCACCAGACACCAAGCACCAAGCATCAAGCACCAAGCATCAAGCTCCAAACACCAAGCACCAAGCACCAAACACCAAGCACCAAACACCAAACACCAAACACTAAACAGCAAACAGCAAACAGCAAACACCAAACACCAAACAGCAAACAGCAAACACCAAACACCAAACACCAACCAGCAAACACCAAACACCAAACACCAAACAGCAAACGCCAAACATCAAATGCCAAACACCAAACGCCAAACAGCAAACGCCAAACACCAAACGCAAAACAGCAAGCACCAAGCACCAAACACCAAACACCAAGCACCAAGCACCAAACACCAAACACCAAGCACCAATCACCAAACACCAAACACCAAGCACCAAGCACTAAACACCAAACACAAAGCACCAAGCACCAAGCACCAAACACCAAGCACCAAGCACCAAGCACCAAGCACCAAACACCAAGCACGAAACATCAAGCACCAAACACCAAGCACCAAGCACCAAACACCAAACACCAAGCACCAAGCACCAAACACCAAGAACCAAGCACCAAACACCAAACACCAAGCACCAAGCACCAAACACCAAGCACCAAGCGCCAAAGACCAAATACCAAGCACCAAGCACCAAACACCAAGCACCAAGCTCCGAGCACCAAACACCAAGCACCAAGCACCAATTACCAAACACCAAGCACCTAGCACCAAACACCAAACACCAAGCACCAAGCACCAAACACCAAACACCAAGCACCAAGCACCAAACACCAAATACCAAGCACCAAGCACTAAACACCAAACACCAAGCACCAAGCACCAAGCACCAAACACCAAGCACCAAGCACCAAAGACCAAACACAAAACACCAAGTACCAAACACCAAACACCAAGCACCAAGCACCAAACACCAAGCACCAAGCACCAAGCAGCAAACAACAAGCACCAAGCACCATGTAACTAACACCAAGCACCAAGAATCAAACACCAAGCACCTAGCACCAAGCACCAAGCACAAAGCACCAAAAGCCAAGCACCAAGCACCAAGCACCAAACACCAAACAGCAAGCACCAAGTACCACACATCAAACACCAAGCACCAAACACCAAACACCAGGCCCAAACACAAAGCTCCAATCACCAAGCACCAAGCACCAAGCACCAAGCAACAAACACAAAGCACCAATCACCAAGCATCAAGCACCAAGCACCAAGCACCAAACACCAAGCACCAAGCGCCAAACACCAAACACCAAGCACCAAGCACCAAACACCAAGCACCAAGCACTAATCACCAAACACCAAACACCAAGCACCAAACACCAAACACAAGAACCAAGCACCAAACACCAAACACCAAGCACAAAGCACCAAGCACTAAGCAGCAAGCACGAAGCACCAAGCACCAAACACCAAGCACCAAGCACCAAGCACCAAACACCAAGCACTAAGCACCAAACACCAAGCACCAAGCACCAATCACCAAGCACCAAAGACCAAGCACCAAGCACCAAGTACCACACACCAAGCACCAAAGACCAAACACCAAGCACCAAGCACCAAACACCAAGCACCAAGCACCAAGCACCAAACACCAAACACCAAGCATCAAGTACCAAGCACCAAACACCAAGCACCAAGCACCAAACACCAAGCACCAAACACCAAGCGCCAAGCACCAAACACCAAGCACGAAACACCAAACACCAAACACCAAACACCAAACACCAAACACCAAACACCAAACACCAAAAACCAAGCACCAAGCACCAAGCACCAAACACCGCGCACCAAGCACCAAACACTAAACACCAAGCACCAAGCACAAAGCACCAAGCACGAAACACCAAACACCAAGCACCAAACACCAAACACCAATCACCAAACACCAAGCACTAAGCACCAAACACCAAGCACCAAGCACCAATCACCAAGCACCAAAGACCAAGCACCAAACAACAAGCACCAATCACCAAGCATCAAGCACCAAGCACCAAGCACCAAGCACCAAACACCAAGCACCAAGCACCAAGCACCAAACACCAAGCACCAAACACCAAGCACCAAACACCAACCACCAAGCACCAAGCACGAAGCACCAAAAACCAAGCACCAAGCACCAAGCACCAAACACCAAGCACCAAACACCAAACACCAAGCACCAACCATCAAACACCAAGCACCAAGCGCCAAGCACCAAACACCAAGCACCAAGCACCAAACGCCAAGCACCAAGCACCAAGCACCAAACACCAATCTTCAAACACCAATTACCAAAGACCAAGAACCAAGCACCAAACACCAGACACCAAGCACCAAGCACCAAACACCAAGAACCAATCACCAAGCACCAAACACCAAACACCAAGCACCAAGCACCAAACACCAAACACGAAGCACCAACACCAAACACCAAACACCAAACACCAAGCACCAAGCACCAAACCCCAAGCACCAAGCACCAAACACCAAGCACCAAGCACCAAGCACCAAACAACAATCACCAAGCACCAAGCACCAAACACCAAGCACCAAGCACCAAACACCAAACACCTAGAACCAAGTACCAAACACCAAGCACCAAGCACGAAGCACCAAACACCAAGCACCAAGCACCAAGCACCAAGCACCAAACACCAAGCACGAAACATCAAGCACCAAACACCAAGCACCAAGCACCAAACACCAAACACCAAGCACCAAGCACCAAACACCAAGAACCAAGCACCAAACACCAAACACCAAGCACCAAGCACCAAACACCAAGCACCAAGCGCCAAACACCAAGCACCAAGCTCCGAGCACCAAACACCAAGCACCAAGCACCAATCACCAAACACCAAGCACCTAGCACCAAACACCAAACACCAAGCACCAAGCACCAAACACCAAACACCAAGCACCAAGCACCAAACACCAAATACCAAGCACCAACCACTAAACACCAAACACCAAGCACCAAGCACCAAGCACCAAACACCAAGCACCAAGCACCAAAGACCAAACACAAAACACCAAGTACCAAACACCAAACACCAAGCACCAAGCACCAAACACCAAGCACCAAGCACCAAGCACCAAACAACAAGCACCAAGCACCATGTACCTAACACCAAGCACCAAGAATCAAACAACAAGCACCTAGCACCAAGCACCAAGCACAAAGCACCAAAAGCCAAGCACCAAGCACCAAGCACCAAACACCAAACAGCAAGCACCAAGTACCACACATCAAACACCAAGCACCAAACACCAAACACCAGGCCCAAACACCAAGCACCAATCACCAAGCACCAAGCACCAAGCACCAAGCAACAAACACAAAGCACCAATCACCAAGCATCAAGCACCAAGCACCAAGCACCAAACACCAAGCACCAAGCGCCAAACACCAAACACCAAGCACCAAGCACCAAACACCAAGCACCAAGCACTAATCACCAAACACCAAGCAACAAGCACCAAACACCAAACACCAAGCACCAAGCACCAAACACCAAAGACCAAGCACCAAGCACCAAGCACCAAACACCAAGCACCAAGCACTAAGCACCAAACACCAAACACCAAACACCAAACAGCAAACACCAAACACCAAACACCAAACAGCAAACACCAAACACCAAACAGCAAACACCAAACAGCAAATACCAAACAGCAAACACCAAACACCAAACACCAAACAGAAAATGCCAAACATCAAACGACAAACACCAAACGCCAAGCACAAAGCACCAAGCACCAAACACCAAGCACCAAGCACCAAGCACCAAACACCAAGCACCAAGCACCAAGCACCAAACACCAAGCACCACGCACCAAACACCAAATACCTAGCACCAAGTACCAAACACCAAGCATCAAGCACCAAACACCAAGCACCAAGCACCAAGCACCAAATACCAAACACCAAGCACCAAGCACCTCACACCAAGCACCAAGCACCAAACACCAAACACCAAACACCAAACAGAAATAGCCAAACATCAAACGACAAGCACCAAGCACCAAGCACCAAGCACCAAGCACCAAGCACCAAGAACCAAGAACCAAACACCAAACACCAAACACCAAGCACCAAGCACCAAGCACGAAGCACCAAAAACCAAGCACCAAGCACCAAGCACCAAACACCAAGCACCAAACACCAAACACCAAGCACCAACCATCAAACACCAAGCACCAGGCACCAAACACCAAGCACCAAGCACCAAGCACCAAACACCAATCTCCAAACACCAATCACCAAACACCAAGCACCAAGCACCAAATACCAGACACCAAGCACCAAGCACCAAACACCAAATACCAAGCACCAAGCACTAAACACCAAACACCAAGCTCCAAGCACCAAGCACCAAGCACCAAACACCAAACAGCAAACACCAAACACCAAACACCAAACACCAAACACCAAACACCAAGCACCAAGCACCAAGCAGCAAACACCAAGCACCAAGCACCAAACACCAAACACCAAGCACCAAGCACCAAACACCAAACACCAAGCACCAAACACCAAACACCAAACACCGAGCACCAAGCACCAAACACCAAACACCAAGCACCAAGCACCAAACACCAAGCACCAAGCACCAAGCACCAAACAACAAGAACCAAGCACCAAACACCAAACACCAATCACCAAGCACCGAACACCAAACACCAAGCACCAAGCACAAATCACTAAGCAGCAAGCACCAAGCACCAAGCACCAAACACCAAGCACCAAGCACCAAGCACCAAACACCAAGCACTAAGCACCAAACACCAAGCATCAGGCACCAAGCACCAAGCACCAAAGACCAAGCACCAAGCACCAAGTACCACACACCAAGCACCAAAGACCAAACACCAAGCACCAAGCACCAAACACCAAGCACTAAGCGCCAAACACCAAACACCAAGCACCAAGAACCAAACACCAAACACCAAGCACCAAGCACCAAACACCAATCACCTAGCACCAAACACCAAACACCAAGCACCAGTCACCAAGCACCAAGCACTAAGCACCAAGCACCAAGCACCAAACACCAAGCACCAAGCAGCAAGCACCAAACACCAAGAACCAAACACCAAGCACCAGACACCAAGCACCAAGCATCAAGCACCAAGCATCAAGCTCCAAACACCAAGCACCAAGCACCAAACACCAAGCACCAAACACCAAACACCAAACACTAAACAGCAAACAGCAAACAGCAAACACCAAACACCAAACAGCAAACAGCAAACACCAAACACCAAACACCAACCAGCAAACACCAAACACCAAACACCAAACAGCAAACGCCAAACATCAAATGCCAAACACCAAACGCCAAACAGCAAACGCCAAACACCAAACGCAAAACAGCAAGCACCAAGCACCAAACACCAAACACCAAGCACCAAGCACCAAACACCAAACACCAAGCACCAATCACCAAACACCAAACACCAAGCACCAAGCACTAAACACCAAACACAAAGCACCAAGCACCAAGCACCAAACACCAAGCACCAAGCACCAAGCACCAAGCACCAAACACCAAGCACGAAACATCAAGCACCAAACACCAAGCACCAAGCACCAAACACCAAACACCAAGCACCAAGCACCAAACACCAAGAACCAAGCACCAAACACCAAACACCAAGCACCAAGCACCAAACACCAAGCACCAAGCGCCAAAGACCAAATACCAAGCACCAAGCACCAAACACCAAGCACCAAGCTCCGAGCACCAAACACCAAGCACCAAGCACCAATTACCAAACACCAAGCACCTAGCACCAAACACCAAACACCAAGCACCAAGCACCAAACACCAAACACCAAGCACCAAGCACCAAACACCAAATACCAAGCACCAAGCACTAAACACCAAACACCAAGCACCAAGCACCAAGCACCAAACACCAAGCACCAAGCACCAAAGACCAAACACAAAACACCAAGTACCAAACACCAAACACCAAGCACCAAGCACCAAACACCAAGCACCAAGCACCAAGCAGCAAACAACAAGCACCAAGCACCATGTAACTAACACCAAGCACCAAGAATCAAACACCAAGCACCTAGCACCAAGCACCAAGCACAAAGCACCAAAAGCCAAGCACCAAGCACCAAGCACCAAACACCAAACAGCAAGCACCAAGTACCACACATCAAACACCAAGCACCAAACACCAAACACCAGGCCCAAACACAAAGCACCAATCACCAAGCACCAAGCACCAAGCACCAAGCAACAAACACAAAGCACCAATCACCAAGCATCAAGCACCAAGCACCAAGCACCAAACACCAAGCACCAAGCGCCAAACACCAAACACCAAGCACCAAGCACCAAACACCAAGCACCAAGCACTAATCACCAAACACCAAACACCAAGCACCAAACACCAAACACAAGAACCAAGCACCAAACACCAAACACCAAGCACAAAGCACCAAGCACTAAGCAGCAAGCACGAAGCACCAAGCACCAAACACCAAGCACCAAGCACCAAGCACCAAACACCAAGCACTAAGCACCAAACACCAAGCACCAAGCACCAATCACCAAGCACCAAAGACCAAGCACCAAGCACCAAGTACCACACACCAAGCACCAAAGACCAAACACCAAGCACCAAGCACCAAACACCAAGCACCAAGCACCAAGCACCAAACACCAAACACCAAGCATCAAGTACCAAGCACCAAACACCAAGCACCAAGCACCAAACACCAAGCACCAAACACCAAGCGCCAAGCACCAAACACCAAGCACGAAACACCAAACACCAAACACCAAACACCAAACACCAAACACCAAACACCAAACACCAAAAACCAAGCACCAAGCACCAAGCACCAAACACCGCGCACCAAGCACCAAACACTAAACACCAAGCACCAAGCACAAAGCACCAAGCACGAAACACCAAACACCAAGCACCAAACACCAAACACCAATCACCAAACACCAAGCACTAAGCACCAAACACCAAGCACCAAGCACCAATCACCAAGCACCAAAGACCAAGCACCAAACAACAAGCACCAATCACCAAGCATCAAGCACCAAGCACCAAGCACCAAGCACCAAACACCAAGCACCAAGCACCAAGCACCAAACACCAAGCACCAAACACCAAGCACCAAACACCAACCACCAAGCACCAAGCACGAAGCACCAAAAACCAAGCACCAAGCACCAAGCACCAAACACCAAGCACCAAACACCAAACACCAAGCACCAACCATCAAACACCAAGCACCAAGCGCCAAGCACCAAACACCAAGCACCAAGCACCAAACGCCAAGCACCAAGCACCAAGCACCAAACACCAATCTTCAAACACCAATTACCAAAGACCAAGAACCAAGCACCAAACACCAGACACCAAGCACCAAGCACCAAACACCAAGAACCAATCACCAAGCACCAAACACCAAACACCAAGCACCAAGCACCAAACACCAAACACGAAGCACCAACACCAAACACCAAACACCAAACACCAAGCACCAAGCACCAAACCCCAAGCACCAAGCACCAAACACCAAGCACCAAGCACCAAGCACCAAACAACAATCACCAAGCACCAAGCACCAAACACCAAGCACCAAGCACCAAACACCAAACACCTAGAACCAAGTACCAAACACCAAGCACCAAGCACCAAGCACCAAACACCAAGCACCAAGCACCAAGCACCAAACACCAAACACCAAACGCCAAGCACCAAGCACCAAACACCAAGTACCAAGCACCAAGCACCAAACATCAAGCACCAAGCACCAAGCACCAAACACAAAGCACCAAGCACCAAACACCTAGCACCAAGCACCAAACACCAAGCACCAGGCACCAAGCACCAAACACCAAGCACCAAGCACCAAGCACCAAATACCAAACACCAAGCACCAAGCACCACACATCAAACACCAAACACCACACACCAAACACCAAACAGCAAACACCAAACAGCAAACACCAAACACCAAATAGCAAACACCAAACAGCAAACACCAAACACCAAACAGCAAACACCAAACACCAAGCACCAAGCACCAAGCACCAAGCACAAAACATCAAGCACCAAGCACCAAGAACTAAGCACCAAGCATCAAACACCAAACACCAAGCACCAAACAACAAACACAAGAACCAAGCACCAAACACCAAACACCAAGCACCAAGCACCAAACCCCAAGCACCAAGCACCAAGCAGCATGCACCAAACACCAAGCACCAAGCAACAAGCACCAAACACCAAATACCAAGCACCAAACAGCAAACACCAAACACCGAGCACCAAGCACCAAACACCAAACACCAAGCACCAAGCACCAAACACCAAGCACCAAGCACCATGCACCAAACAACAAGAACCAAGCACCAAACACCAAACACCAATCACCAAGCACCGAACACCAAACACCAAGCACCAAGCACAAATCACCAAGCACTAAGCAGCAAGCACCAAGCACCAAGCACCAAACACCAAGCACCAAGCACCAAGCACCAAACACCAAGCACTAAGCACCAAACACCAAGCATCAGGCACCAATCACCAAGCACCAAAGACCAAGCACCAAGCACCAAGTACCACACACCAAGCACCAAAGACCAAACACCAAGCACCAAGCACCAAACACCAAGCACTAAGCGCCAAACACCAAACACCAAGCACCAAGAACCAAACACCAAACACCAAGCACCAAGCACCAAACACCAATCACCTAGCACCAAACACCAAACACCAAGCACCAGTCACCAAGCACCAAGCACTAAGCACCAAGCACCAAGCACCAAACACCAAGCACCAAGCAGCAAGCACCAAACACCAAGAACCAAACACCAAGCACCAGACACCAAGCACCAAGCATCAAGCACCAAGCATCAAGCACCAAACACCAAGCACCAAGCACCAAACACCAAGCACCAAACACCAAACACCAAACACTAAACAGCAAACAGCAAACACCAAACACCAAACACCAAACAGCAAACAGCAAACACCAAACACCAAAAACCAACCAGCAAACACCAAACACCAAACACCAAACAGCAAACGCCAAACATCAAATGCCAAACACCAAACGCCATACAGCAAACGCCAAACACCAAACGCAAAACAGCAAGCACCAAGCACCAAACACCAAACACCAAGCACCAAGCACCAAACACCAAACACCAAGCACCAATCACCAAACACCAAACACTAAGCACCAAGCACTAAACACCAAACACAAAGCACCAAGCACCAAGCACCAAACACCAAGCACCAAGCACCAAGCACCAAGCACCAAACACCAAGCACGAAACATCAAGCACCAAACACCAAGCACCAAGCACCAAACACCAAACACCAAGCACCAAGCACCAAACACCAAGCACCAAGCGCCAAAGACCAAACACCAAGCACCAAGCACCAAACACCAAGCACCAAGCTCCGAGCACCAAACACCAAGCACCAAGCACCAATCACCAAACACCAAGCACCTAGCACCAAACACCAAACACCAAGCACCAAGCACCAAACACCAAACACCAAGCACCAAGCACCAAACACCAAATACCAAGCACCAAGCACTAAACACCAAACACCAAGCACCAAGCACGAAGCACCAAACACCAAGCACCAAGCACCAAAGACCAAACACAAAACACCAAGTACCAAACACCAAACACCAAGCACCAAGCACCAAACACCAAGCACCAAGCACCAAGCACCAAACAACAAGCACCAAGCACCATGTACCTAACACCAAGCACCAAGAATCAAACAACAAGCACCTAGCACCAAGCACCAAGCACAAAGCACCAAAAGCCAAGCACCAAGCACCAAGCACCAAACACCAAACAGCAAGCACCAAGTACCACACATCAAACACCAAGCACCAAACACCAAACACCAGGCCCAAACACCAAGCACCAATCACCAAGCACCAAGCACCAAGCACCAAGCAACAAACACAAAGCACCAATCACCAAGCATCAAGCACCAAGCACCAAGCACCAAACACCAAGCACCAAGCGCCAAACACCAAACACCAAGCACCAAGCACCAAACACCAAGCACCAAGCACCAATCACCAAACACCAAGCAACAAGCACCAAACACCAAACACCAAGCACCAAGCACCAAACACCAAAGACCAAGCACCAAGCACCAAGCACCAAACCCCAAGCACCAAGCACCAAGCACCAAATACCAAACACCAAACACGAAACAGCAAACACCAAACACCAAACAGCAAACACCAAACAGCAAACACCAAACAGCAAACACCAAACACCAAACACCAAACAGAAAATGCCAAACATCAAACGACAAACACCAAACGCCAAGCACAAAGCACCAAGCACCAAACACCAAGCACCAAGCACCAAGCACCAAACACCAAGCGCCAAGCACCAAGCACCAAACACCAAGCACCACGCACCAAACACCAAATACCTAGCACCAAGTACCAAACACCAAGCATCAAGCACCAAACACCAAGCACCAAGCACCAAGCACCAAATACCAAACACCAAGCACCAAGCACCTCACATCAAACACCAAGCACCAAGCACCAAACACCAAACACCAAACACCAAACAGAAATAGCCAAACATCAAACGACAAGCACCAAGCACCAAGCACCAAGCACCAATCACCAAGCACCAAGCACCAAGAACCAAACACCAAACACCAAACACCAAGCACCAAGCACCAAGCACGAAGCACCAAAAACCAAGCACCAAGCACCAAGCACCAAACACCAAGCACCAAACACCAAACACCAAGCACCAACCATCAAACACCAAGCACCAGGCACCAAACACCAAGCACCAAGCACCAAGCACCAAACACCAATCTCCAAACACCAATCACCAAGCACCAAACACCAAACAGCAAACACCAAACACCAAACACCAAACACCAAACACCAAGCACCAAGCACCAAGCACCAAATACCAGACACCAAGCACCAAGCACCAAACACCAAATACCAAGCACCAAGCACTAAACACCAAACACCAAGCTCCAAGCACCAAGCACCAAGCACCAAACACCAAACAGCAAACACCAAACACCAAACACCAAACACCAAACACCAAGCACCAAGCACCAAGCAGCAAACACCAAGCACCAAGCACCAAACACCAAAAACCAAGCACCAAGCACCAAACACCAAACACCAAGTACCAAGCACCAAACACCAAGCACCAAGCACCAAGCACCAAACACCAAACACCAAGCACCAAGCACCAAACACCGAGCACCAAGCACCAAGCACCAAATACCAACCACCAAGCAACAACCACCAAACCCAAGCACCAAGCACCAAACACCAAACACCAAGCACCAAGCACCAAGCACCAAACACCAGGCCCCAAGCTCCAAACACCAAGCACCAAGCACCAAGCACCAAACACCAAACACCAAGCACCAAGCACCAAAGACCAAGTACCAAGCACCAAGCACCAAACATCAAGCACCAAGCACCAACACCAAACACCAAACAGAAAATGCCAAACATCAAACGACAATCACCAAACACCAAGCACCAAGCATCAAGCACCAAACAGCAAGCAGCAACCACCAAGCACCAAATACCAAACACCAAGCACCAAGCACCTCACATCCAACACCAAGCACCAAGCACCAAGCACCAAACACCAAGAACCAAACATCAAGCACCAAACACCAAGCACCAAGCACCAAGCATGAAGCACCAAAAACCAAGCACCAAGCACCAAGCACCAAACACCAAGCACCAAACACCATACACCAAGCACCAACCATCAAACACCAAGCGCCAAACACCAAAGACCAAGCACCAAGTACCAAACACCAAGTACCAAGCACCAAGCACCAATCTCCAATCACCAATCACCAAACACCAAGCACCAAGCACCAAACACCAGACAGCAAGCACCAAACACCAAACACCAAATACCAAGCACCAAGCACTAAACACCAAACACCAAGCTCCAAGCACCAAGCACCAAGCACCAAACTCCAAACAGCAAACACCAAACACCAAGGACCAAGCACCAAGCACCAAACACCAAGCACCAAGCACCAAACACCAAACACCAAGCACCAAGCACCAAACACCAAACACCAAGTACCAAGCACCAAACACCAAGCACCAAGCACCAAGCACCAAACACCAAACACCAAGCACCAAGCACCAAACTCCGAGCACCAAGCACCAAGCACCAAACACCAACCACCAAGCAACAACAACCAAACCCAAGCACCAAGCACCAAACACCAAACACCAAGCACCAAGCACCAAGCACCAAACACCAGGCACCAAGCTCCAAACACCAAGCACCAAGCACCAAGCACCAAACACCAAGCACCAAGCACCAAAGACCAAGTACCAAGCACCAAGCACCAAACATCAAGCACCAACACCAAGCACCAAACACCAAGCACGAAGCACTAAACACCAAACACCTAGCACCAAGCACCAAACACCAAGCACCAAGCACCAAGCACCAAACACCAAGCACCAAGCACCAAGCACCAAGAAACAAATACCAAACACCAAGCACCAAGCACCACACATCAAACACCAAACAGCAAACACCAAACAGCAAACACCAAAGACCACACAGCAAACACCAAACAGCAAACACCAAACAGTAAACACGAAACACCAAATAGCAAACACCAAGCACCAAGCACCAAATACCAAGCACCAAGCATCAAGCACCAAGCACCAAACCTCAAGCACCAAGCACCAAGCACCCAGCGCCAAACACCAAACATCAAACACCAAACAGCAAACACCAAACACCACACAGCAAACACCAAACAGCAAACACCAAACAGCAAACACCAAACACCAAATAGCAAACACCAAGCACCAAGCACCAAGCACCAAGCACCAAGCACCAAGCACCAAGCACCAAGCACCAAACACCAAGCACCAAGCACCAAGCACCCAGCGCCAAACACCAAACATCAAACAGCAAACAGCAAACAACAATCACCAAACACCAAACACCAACCAGCAACACCAAACACCAAACACCAAACAGCAAACGCCAAAAATCAAAAACCAAACACCAAACGCCAAACAGCAAACGCCAAACACCAAACGCCAAACAGCAAGCACCAAGCACCAAACACCAAACACCAAGCACCAAGCACCAAACACAAAACACCAAGCACCAAGCACCAAGCATCAAACACCAAGCAGCAAACACCAAACACCAAGCACCAAGCACCAAGCACCAAACACAAAGCACCCAGCACCAAACACCAAGGACCAAGCACCAAGCACCAAGCACCAAAAACCAAACACGAAACACAAAAAAATAAGCACCAATCACGAAACACCAAGCACCAAGCACCAAACACCAAACACCAAGCATCAAGCACCAAGCACCAGGCACCAAACACCAAGCACCAAGCACCAAGCACCAAACACCAAACACCAAGCATCAGACACCAAGCACCAAACACTAAACACCAAACACCAAGCACCAAACACCAAACACCAAACACCAAGCAGCAAGCACCAAACACCAAACACCAAGCACCAAACACCAAGCACCAAAGACCAAACACCAAACAGCAAACACCAAACACGAAACAGCAAACACCATACAGCAAACACTAAACACCAAAAAGCAGACACCAGACAGCAAAACAAAACACCAAACACCAAACTCCAAACAGCAAACACCAAACACCAAGCACCAAACACGAAGGACCAAGCACCAAATACCTAACACCAAGCACCAAGCACCAAGCACCAAGTACCAAACACCAAGAACCAAGAACCAAACACCAAACACCAAGCACCAAGTACAAACACCAAGCACCAAGCACCAAGCACCAAACACCAAGCACCAAGCACCAAACACAAAACACCAAGCACCAAGCAGCAAACACCAAACACCAAGCACCAATCACCAAACACAAAGCACCCAGCACCAAACACCAAGCACCAAGCACCAAAAACCAAACACCAAGCACCAAGCACTAAACACCAAACACCAAGCACCAAGCACCAAGCACCAAACACCAAGTACCAAGCACCAGCACCAAGCATCAAAAACCAAGCACCAAGCACCAAGCACCAAGCACCAAGCACCAAACACCAAACACCAAGCACCAAGCACCAAACACCAAGAACCAATAAACCAAGCACCAAACACCAAACACCAAGCACCAAGCACCAAACCCCAAGCACCAAACACCAACCACCAAACACCAAACACCAAACACCAAGCTCCAAGCACCAAACACCAAGCACCAAGCACCAAGCACCAAACAACAATCACCAAGCACCAAGCACCAAGTACCAAACACCAAGCACCAAGCACCAAACACCAAACACCAAGCACCAAGCACCAAACATCAAACACCAAACACCACAAACCAAACACCAAACAGCAAACACCAAACAGCAAACACCAAACACCAAATAGCAAACACCAAACAGCAAACACCAAACACCAAACAGCAAACACCAAACACCAAACACCAAGCACCAAGCACCAAGCACCAAGCACAAAACATCAAGCACCAAGCACCAAGAACCAAGCACCAAGCACCAAACACCAAACACCAAGCACCAAACACCAAACACAAGAACCAAGCACCAAACACCAAACACCAAGCACCAAGCACCAAACACCAAGCACCTAGCAACAAGCACCAAACACCAAATACCAAGCACCAAACACCAAATACCAAGCACCAAGCACCAAACACCAAAAACCAAGCACCAAGCACCAAACAAGAAGAACCAAGCTCCAAGCACCAAACACCAATCACCAAGCACCGAACACCAAACACCAAGCACCAAGCACAAAGCACCAAGCACCAAGCAGCAAGCACCAAGCACCAAACACCAAGCACCACGCACCAAGCACCAAACACCAAGCACTAAGCAACAAACACCAAGCACCAAGCACTAATCACCAAGCACCAAAGACCAAGCACCAAGCACCAAGTACCACACACCAAGCACCAAAGACCAAACACCAAGCACCAAGCACCAAACACCAAGCACTAAGCGCCAAACACCAAACACCAAGCACCAAGCACCAAACTCCAAACACCAAGCACCAAGCACCAAACACCAAGCACCAAGCACCAAACACCAAACACCAAGTATCAAGCACCAAACAGCAGACAACAAGCACCAAGCACCAAACACCAAACACCAAGAACCAAGCATCAAACACCAAACCCCAAGCACCAAGCACTAAACACCAAACACCAATCACCAAGCACCAAACACAAAGCACCAAGAAACAAGCACCAAGCACCAAGCACCAAGCACCAAACACCAAACACCAAGCACCGAGCACCAAACACCAAACACCAAGCACCAACCACCAAACACCAAACACCAAGCACCAAGCACTAAACACCAAACACCAAGCTCCAAGCACCAAGCACCAAGCACCAAGCACCAAACACCAAGCACCAAGCACCAAGCACCAAGCACCAAACACCAAACACCAAAAACCAAACAGCAAACACCAAACAGCAAACACCAAACAGCAAACAGCAAACACCAAACACCAAACACCAAACACAAAACAACAAACAGCAAACACCAAACAGCAAACACCAAACACCAAACAGCAAACACCAGACTCCAAACACCAAACAGCAAACACCAAACAGCAAACACCAAACACCAAACACCAAACAGAAATAGCCAAACGACAAACACCAAACGACAAGCACCAAGCACCAAGCACCAAGCACCAAGCACAAAGCACCAAACACCATGCACCAAGCACCAAGCATCAAACACCAGGCACCAAGCACCAAGCACCAAACAACAGGCACCAAGCTCCAAACACCAAACACCAAGCACCAAGTACCAAACACCAAACACCAAGCACCAAGCACCAATCACCAAGCACCAAGCACCAAGCACCAAACAACAAGAACCAAGCACCAAGCACCGAACACCAATCACCAAGCACCAAACACCAAACACCAAGCACCAAGCACCAAAGACCAAGTACCAAGCACCAAGCACCAAATATCAAGCACCAAGCACCAAGCACCAAGCACCAAACACCAAGCACCAAGCACTAAACACCAAACACCTAGCACCAGGCACCAAACACCAAGCGCCAAGCACCAAGCACCAAACACCAAGCACCAAGCACCAAGCACCAAGGAACAAATACCAAACACCAAGCACCAAGCACCACACATCAAACACCAAACACCACACAGCAAACACCAAACAGCAAACACCAAACAGCAAACAGCAAACAGCAAACAGCAAACACCAAATAGCAAACACCAAGCAGCAAACACCAAACAGAAAACACCAAACACCAAACACCAAGCACCAAGCACCAAATACCAAGCACCAAGCACCAAGCACCAAACACCAAGCACCAAGCACCAAGCACCCAGCGCCAAACACCAAACATCAAACAGCAAACAGCAAACAGCAAACAACAAACACCAAACGCCAAACAGCAAACGCCAAACACCAAATGCCAAACAGCAAGCACCAAAAACCAAACACCAAACACCAAGCACCAAGCACCAAAAACCAAACACCAAGCACCAAGCACTAAACACCAAACACCAAGCACCAAGCACCAAGTACCAAACACCAAGTACCAAGCACCAAGCACCAAGCACCAAACACCAAGCACCAAGCACCAAGCACCAAACACCAAGCACCAAGCACCAAACACCAAACACCAAGCACCAAGCACCAAACACCAAAAACCAATCACCAAGCACCAAACACCAAACACCAAGCACCAAGCATCAAACACCAAACACCCAGCACCAAGCACCAAACACCAAACACCAACCACCAAGCACCAAGCAACAAAACCCAAGCACCAAACACCAACCACCAAACACCAAACACCAAACACCAAGCACCAAGCACCAAACACCAAGCACCAAGCACCAAACAACAATCACCAAGCACCAAGCACCAAACACCAAGCAACAAGCACCAAACACCAAAAACCTAGCACCAAGCACCAAACACCAAGCACCAAGCACCAAGCACCAAACAACAAGCACCAAGCACGAAACACGAAACACCAAACACCAAGCACCAACCACCAAATACCAAACACCAAGCACCAAGGACCACACATCAAACACCAAGCAACAAGCACCAAACACCAAAAACCTAGCACCAAGCACCAAACACCAAGCACCAAGCACCAAGCACCAAACAACAAGCACCAAGCACCAAGCACGAAATACCACAGACGAAGCACCAAACAACAATCACCAAGCACCAAGCACCAAACACCAAGCAACAAGCACCAAACACCAAAAACCTAGCACCAAGCACCAAACACCAAGCACCAAGCACCAAGCACCAAGCATCAAACAGCAAGCACCAAGCACCAAGCACGAAACACAACACACCAAACACCAAACAGCAAACACCAAACACCAAACACCAAACACCAAATAGCAAACACCAAACAGCAAACACCAAACACCAAACAGCAAACACCAAACACCAAACACCAAGCCCCAAGCACCAAACACCAAACACCAAGCACCAAGCACCAAGGACAAAACATCAAGTACCAAGCACCAAGAACCAAGCACCAAGCACCAAACACCAAACACCAAGCACCAAAAACCAAGCACCAAGCACAAAGCACCAAGCACCAAACACCAAGCACAAAGCACCAAGCACCAAACACCAAGCACCAAGTACCAAGCACCAAACACCAAGCACCACGCACCAAACACCAAATACCTAGCACCAAGAACCAAACACCAAGCATCAAGCACCAAACACCAAGCACCAAGCACCAAGCACCAAGCACAAAGCACCAAGCACCAAACACCAAGCACCAAGCACCAAGCACCAAACACCAAGCACCAAGCACCAAGCACCAAACACCAAGCACCAAGCACCAAACACCAAATACCTAGCACCAAGAACCAAACACCAAGCATCAAGCACCAGACACCAAGCACAAAGCACCAAGCACCAAACGCCAAGCACCAAGCACCAAGCACCAAGCACCAAACACCAAACACCAAGCACCAAGCACCAAACACCAAGCACCAAGCATCAAACACCAAGCACCAAGCAACAAGCACCAAACACCAAATACCAAGCACCAAACACCAAACACCAAGCACCAAGTACCAAACACCAAACACCAAGCACCAAGCACCAAACACCAAACACCAAGCACCAAGCACCAAGCACCAAACAACAAGAACCAAGCACCAAGCACCAAACACCAATCACCAAGCACCAAACACCAAACACCAAGCACCAAGCACAAAACACCAAGCACCAAGCAGCAAGCACCAAGCACCAAGCACCAAACACCAAGAACCAAGCACCAAGCACCAAATACCAAGCACTAAGCACCAAACACCAAGCACCAAGCACCAATCACCAAGCACCAAAGACCAAGCACCAAGCACCAAGTACCACACACAAAGCACCAAAGACCAAACACCAAGCACCAGGCACCAAACACCAAGCACTAAGCGCCAAACACCAAACACCAAGCACCAAACACCAAGCACCAAGCACCAAGCACCAAACACCAAGCACCAAGCACCAAACACCAAACACCAAGCACCAAGCACCAAACACCAAACACCAAGAACCAAGCATCAAACACCAAAACCCAAGCACCAATCACTAAACACCAAACACCAAGCACCAAGCACCAAGCACAAAGCACCAAGCACCAAGCAGCAAGCACCAAGCACCAAGCACCAAAACCAAGTACCAAGCACCAAGCACCAAACATCAAGCACCAAGCACCAAGCACCAAACACCAAGCACCAAGCACTAAACACCAAACACCTAGCACCAAGCACCAAACACCAAGAACCAAGCACCAAGCACCAAACACCAAGCACCAAGCACCAAGCACCAAGAAACAAATACCAAACACCAAGCACCAAGCACCACACATCAAACACCAAACAGCAAACACCAAACACCACACAGCAAACACCAAACCGCAAAAACCAAACATCAAGCACCAAACACCAATCACCAAGCACCAAACACCAAACACCAAGCACCAAGCACAAAACACCAAGCACCAAACACCAAGCACCAAGCACCAAGCACCAAACACCAATCTCCAAACACCAATCACCAAACACCAAGCACCAAGCACCAAACACCAGACACCAAACACCAAGCACCAAACACCAAATACCAAGCACCAAGCACTAAACACCAAACACCAAGCTCCAAGCACCAAGCACCAAGCACCAAACACCAAACAGCAAACACCAAACACCAAACACCAAGCACCAAGCACCAAGCACCAAACACCAAGCACCAAGCACCAAACACCAAACACCAAGCACCAAGCACCAAACACCAAACACCAAGTACCAAGCACCAAACACCAAGCACCAAGCACCAAGCACCAAACACCAAACACCAAGCACCAAGCACCAAACACCGAGCACCAAGCACCAAGCACCAAACACCAACCACCAAGCAACAACCACCAAACCCAAGCACCAAGCACCAAACACCAAGCACCAAGCACCAAGCACCAAACACCAGGCACCAAGCTCCAAACACCAAGCACCAAGCACCAAGCACCAAACACCAAACACCAAGCACCAAGCACCAAAGACCAAGTACCAAGCACCAAGCACCAAACATCAAGCACCAAGCACCAAGCACCAAATACCAAGCACCGAGCACTAAACACCAAACACCTAGCACCAAGCACCAAACACCAAGCACCAAGCACCAAGCACCAAACACCAAGCACCAAGCACCAAGCACCAAGAAACAAATACCAAACACCAAGCACCAAGCACCACACATCAAACACCAAACAGCAAACACCAAACAGCAAACTCCAAACACCACACAGCAAACACCAAACAGCAAACAGCAAACAGCAAACACCAAACACCAAATAGCAAACACCAAGCACCAAGCACCAAATACCAAGCACCAAGCACCAAGCACCAAGCACCAAACACCAAGCACCAAGCACCAAGCACCCAGCGCCAAACACCAAACATCAAACAGCAAACAGCAAACAGCAAACAACAAACACCAAACACCAAACAGCAAACACCAATCACCAAACACCAAACACCAAACAGCAAACACCAAACACCAAACACCAAACAGCAAACGCCAAAAATCCAAAACCAAACACCAAACGCCAAACAGCAAACGCCAAACACCAAACGCCAAAAAGCAAGCACCAAGCAACAAACACCAAACACCAAGCACCAAGCACCAAAAACCAAACACCAAGCACCAAGCACTAAACACCAAATACCAAGCACCAAGCACCAAGCACCAAACACCAAGTACCAAGCACCAGCACCAAGCATCAAACACCAAGCACCAAGCACCAAGCACCAAACACCAAGCACCAAGCACCAAACACCAAACACCAAGCACCAAGCACCAAACACCAAGAACCAATCACCAAGCACCAAACACCAAACACGAAGCACCAAGCACCAAAAACCAAACACCAAGCACCAAGCACTAAACACCAAACAACAAGCTCCAAGCACCAAACACTAAGCACAAAGCACCAAGCACCAAACACCAAGCACCATGCACCAAACACCAAATACCTAGCACCAAGAACCAAACACCAAGCATCAAGCACCAAGCACCAAGCACCAAGCACCAAGCACCAAACACCAAGAACCAAGAACCAAGCACCAAACACCAAGCACCAAGCACCAAGCACCAAACACCAAGCACCACGCACCAAACACCAAATACCTAGCACCAAGAACCAAATAGCAAGCATCAAGCACCAAGCACCAAGCACCAAGCACCAAGCACCAAACACCAAGAACCAAACACCAAACACCAAACACCAAGCACCAAACACCAAGAATGAAGCACCAAAAACCAAGCACCAAGCACCAAGCACCAAGCACCAAACACCAAACACCAAGCACCAACCATCAAAAACAAGCACCAAGCGCAAAACACCAAAGACCAAGCACCAAGCACCAAACACCAAGCACCAAACACCAAGCACCAAACACCAATCTCCAAACACCAATCACCAAACAAGAAGCACCAAGCACCAAACACCAGACACCAAGCACCAAGCACCAAACACCAAATACCAAGCACCAAGCACTAAACACCAAACACCAAGCTCCAAGCACCAAGCACCAAGCACCAAACACCAAACAGCAAACAGCAAACACCAAACACCAAGCACCAAGCACCAAACACCAAACACCAAGGACCAAGCACCAAACACCAAACACCAAGTACCAAGCACCAAACACCAAGCACCAAGCACCAAGCACCAAACACCAAACACCAAGCACCAAGCACCTAACACCGAGCACCAAGCACCAAGCACCAAACACCAACCACCAAGCAACAACCACCAAACCCAAGCACCAAGCAACAACCACCAAACCCAAGCACCAAGCACCAAGCACCAAACACCAAGCACCGAGCACTAAACACCAAACACCTAGCACCAAGCACCAAACACCAAGCACCAAGCACCAAACACCAAGCACCAAACACCAAGCACCAAACACCAATCTCCAAACACCAATCACCAAACAAGAAGCACCAAGCACCAAACACCAGACACCAAGCACCAAGCACCAAACACCAAATACCAAGCACCAAGCACTAAACACCAAACACCAAGCTCCAAGCACCAAGCACCAAGCACCAAACACCAAACAGCAAACAGCAAACACCAAACACCAAGCACCAAGCACCAAACACCAAACACCAAGGACCAAGCACCAAACACCAAACACCAAGTACCAAGCACCAAGCACCAAACACCAAGTACCAAGCACCAAACACCAGGCACCAAGCACCAAGCACCAACCACCAAACACCAAGCACCAAGCACCAAACACCGAGCACCAAGCACCAAGCACCAAACACCAACCACCAAGCAACAACCACCAAACCCAAGCACCAAGCACCAAGCACCAAACACCAAGCACCGAGCACTAAACACCAAACACCTAGCACCAAGCACCAAACACCAAGCACCAAGCACCAAACACCAAGCACCAAGCACCAAGCACCAAGAAACAAATACCAAACACCAAGCACCAAGCACCACACATCAAACACCAAACAGCAAACACCAAACAGCAAACACCAAACACCACACAGCAAACACCAAACAGCAAACACCAAACAGCAAACAACAAACACCAAATAGCAAACACCAAGCACCAAGCACCAAATACCAAGCACCAAGCACCAAGCACCAAGCACCAAGCACCAAACACCAAGCACCAAGCACCAAGCACCCAGCGCCAAACACCAAACATCAAACAGCAAACAGCAAACAGCAAACAACAAACACCAAACACCAAACAGCAAACACCAATCACCAAACAGCAAACACCAAACAGCAAACACCAAACACCAAACACCAACCAGCAAACACCAAACACCAAACAGCAAACAGCAAACGCCAATAATCAAAAACCAAACACCAAACGCCAAACAGCAAACGCCAAACACCAAACGCCAAACAGCAAGCACCAAGCACCAAACACCAAGTACAGAGCACCAGCACCAAGCATCAAACACCAAGCACCAAGCACCAAGCACCAAACACCATATACCAAGCACCAAACACCAAACACCAAGCACCAAGCACCAAACACCAAGAACCAATCACCAAGCACCAAACACCAAACACCAAGCACCAAGCACCAAACACCAAACACGAAGCACCAAGCACCAAACACCAAGCACCAAACACCAAACACCAAGCACCAACCATCAAACACCAAGCACCAAGCGCCAAACACCAAAGACCAAGCACCAAGCACCAAACACCAAGCACCAAGCACCATGCACCAAACACCAATCTCCAAACACCAATCACCAAACACCAAGCACCAAGCACCAAACACCAGAGACCAAACACCAAGCACCAAACACCAAATACCAAGCACCAAGCACTAAACACCAAACACCAAGCTCCAAGCACCAAGCACCAAGCACCAAACACCAAACAGCAAACACCAAACACCAAACACCAAACACCTAGCACCAAGCACCAAACACCAAGCACCAAGCACCAAGCACCAAACACCAAGCACCAAGCACCAAGCACCAAGAAACAAATACCAAACACCAAGCACCAAGCACCACACATCAAACACCAAACAGCAAACACCAAACAGCAAACTCCAAACACCACACAGCAAACACCAAACAGCAAACACCAAACAGCAAACACCAAACACCAAATAGCAAACACCAAGCACCAAGCACCAAATACCAAGCACCAAGCACCAAGCACCAAGCACCAAACACCAAGCACCAAGCACCAAGCACCCAGCGCCAAACACCAAACATCAAACAGCAAACAGCAAACAGCAAACAACAAACACCAAACAGCAAACACCAATCACCAAACACCAAACACCAAACAGCAAACACCAAACACCAAACACCAAACAGCAAACGCCAAAAATCCAAAACCAAACACCAAACGCCAAACAGCAAACGCCAAACACCAAACGCCAAAAAGCAAGCACCAAGCAACAAACACCAAACACCAAGCACCAAGCACCAAAAACCAAACACCAAGCACCAAGCACTAAACACCAAATACCAAGCACCAAGCACCAAGCACCAAACACCAAGTACCAAGCACCAGCACCAAGCATCAAACACCAAGCACCAAGCACCAAGCACCAAACACCAAGCACCAAGCACCAAACACCAAACACCAAGCACCAAGCACCAAACACCAAGAACCAATCACCAAGCACCAAACACCAAACACGAAGCACCAAGCACCAAAAACCAAACACCAAGCACCAAGCACTAAACACCAAACAACAAGCTCCAAGCACCAAACACTAAGCACAAAGCACCAAGCACCAAACACCAAGCACCACGCACCAAACACCAAATACCTAGCACCAAGAACCAAACACCAAGCATCAAGCACCAAGCACCAAGCACCAAGCACCAAACACCAAGAACCAAGAACCAAGCACCAAACACCAAGCACCAAGCACCAAGCACCAAACACCATGCACCACGCACCAAACACCAAATACCTAGCACCAAGAACCAAACACCAAGCATCAAGCACCAAGCACCAAGCACCAAGCACCAAGCACCAAGCACCAAACACCAAGAACCAAACACCAAACACCAAACACCAAGCACCAAACACCAAGAATGAAGCACCAAAAACCAAGCACCAAGCACCAAGCACCAAACACCAAACACCAAGCACCAACCATCAAAAACAAGCACCAAGCGCAAAACACCAAAGACCAAGCACCAAGCACCAAACACCAAGCACCAAACACCAAGCACCAAACACCAATCTCCAAACACCAATCACCAAACACGAAGCACCAAGCACCAAACACCAGACACCAAGCACCAAGCACCAAACACCAAATACCAAGCACCAAGCACTAAACACCAAACACCAAGCTCCAAGCACCAAGCACCAAGCACCAAACACCAAACAGCAAACAGCAAATACCAAACACCAAGCACCAAGCACCAAACACCAAACACCAAGGACCAAGCACCAAACACCAAACACCAAGTACCAAGCACCAAACACCAAGCACCAAGCACCAAGCACCAAACACCAAACACCAAGCACCAAGCACCAAACACCGAGCACCAAGCACCAAGCACCAAACACCAACCACCAAGCAACAACCACCAAACCCAAGCACCAAGCACCAAACACCAAGTACCAAGCACCAAACACCAAGCACCAAGCACCAAGCACCAACCACCAAACACCAAGCACCAAGCACCAAACACCGAGCACCAAGCACCAAGCACCAAACACCAACCACCAAGCAACAACCACCAAACCCAAGCACCAAGCACCAAGCACCAAACACCAAGCACCGAGCACTAAACACCAAACACCTAGCACCAAGCACCAAACACCAAGCACCAAGCACCAAACACCAAGCACCAAGCACCAAGCACCAAGAAACAAATACCAAACACCAAGCACCAAGCACCACACATCAAACACCAAACAGCAAACACCAAACAGCAAACACCAAACACCACACAGCAAACACCAAACAGCAAACACCAAACAGCAAACACCAAACACCAAATAGCAAACACCAAGCACCAAGCACCAAATACCAAGCACCAAGCACCAAGCACCAAGCACCAAACACCAAGCACCAAGCACCAAGCACCCAGCGCCAAACACCAAACATCAAACAGCAAACAGCAAACAGCAAACAACAAACACCAAACACCAAACAGCAAACACCAATCACCAAACAGCAAACACCAAACAGCAAACACCAAACACCAAACACCAACCAGCAAACACCAAACACCAAACAGCCAACAGCAAACGCCAATAATCAAAAACCAAACACCAAACGCCAAACAGCAAACGCCAAACACCAAACGCCAAACAGCAAGCACCAAGCACCAAACACCAAACACCAAGCACCAAGCACCAAAAACCAAACACCAAGCACCAAGCACTAAACACCAAACACCAAGCACCAAGCACCAAGCACCAAACACCAAGTACAGAGCACCAGCACCAAGCATCAAACACCAAGCACCAAGCACCAAACACCAAGCACCAAGCACCAAACACCAAACACCAAGCACCAAGCACCAAACACCAAGAACCAATCACCAAGCACCAAACACCAAACACCAAGCACCAAGCACCAAACACCAAACACGAAGCACCAAGCACCAAACACCAAGCACCAAACACCAAACACCAAGCACCAACCATCAAACACCAAGCACCAAGCGCCAAACACCAAAGACCAAGCACCAAGCACCAAACACCAAGCACCAAGCACCATGCACCAAACACCAATCTCCAAACACCAATCACCAAACACCAAGCACCAAGCACCAAACACCAGACACCAAACACCAAGCACCAAACACCAAATACCAAGCACCAAGCACTAAACACCAAACACCAAGCTCCAAGCACCAAGCACCAAGCACCAAACACCAAACAGCAAACACCAAACACCAAACACCAAGCACCAAGCACCAAGCACCAAACGACCAAGCACCAAGCACCAAACACCAAACACCAAGCACCAAGCACCAAACACCAAACACCAAGTACCAAGCACCAAACACCAAGCACCAAGCACCAAGCACATAGCACCAAACACCAAACACCAAGCACCAAGCACCAAACACCGAGCACCAAGCACCAAGCACCAAACACCAACCACCAAGCAACAACCACCAAACCCAAGCACCAAGCACCAAACACCAAGCACCAAGCACCAAGCACCAAACACCAGGCACCAAGCTCCAAACACCAAGCACCAAGCACCAAGCACCAAACACCAAACACCAAGCACCAAGCACCTAACACCGAGCACCAAGCACCAAGCACCAAACACCAACCACCAAGCAACAACCACCAAACCCAAGCACCAAGCACCAAACACCAAGTACCAAGCACCAAACACCAGGCACCAAGCACCAAGCACCAACCACCAAACACCAAGCACCAAGCACCAAACACCGAGCACCAAGCACCAAGCACCAAACACCAACCACCAAGCAACAACCACCAAACCCAAGCACCAAGCACCAAGCACCAAACACCAAGCACCGAGCACTAAACACCAAACACCTAGCACCAAGCACCAAACACCAAGCACCAAGCACCAAACACCAAGCACCAAGCACCAAGCACCAAGAAACAAATACCAAACACCAAGCACCAAGCACCACACATCAAACACCAAACAGCAAACACCAAACAGCAAACACCAAACACCACACAGCAAACACCAAACAGCAAACACCAAACAGCAAACAACAAACACCAAATAGCAAACACCAAGCACCAAGCACCAAATACCAAGCACCAAGCACCAAGCACCAAGCACCAAGCACCAAACACCAAGCACCAAGCACCAAGCACCCAGCGCCAAACACCAAACATCAAACAGCAAACAGCAAACAGCAAACAACAAACACCAAACACCAAACAGCAAACACCAATCACCAAACAGCAAACACCAAACAGCAAACACCAAACACCAAACACCAACCAGCAAACACCAAACACCAAACAGCAAACAGCAAACGCCAATAATCAAAAACCAAACACCAAACGCCAAACAGCAAACGCCAAACACCAAACGCCAAACAGCAAGCACCAAGCACCAAACACCAAGTACAGAGCACCAGCACCAAGCATCAAACACCAAGCACCAAGCACCAAGCACCAAACACCATATACCAAGCACCAAACACCAAACACCAAGCACCAAGCACCAAACACCAAGAACCAATCACCAAGCACCAAACACCAAACACCAAGCACCAAGCACCAAACACCAAACACGAAGCACCAAGCACCAAACACCAAGCACCAAACACCAAACACCAAGCACCAACCATCAAACACCAAGCACCAAGCGCCAAACACCAAAGACCAAGCACCAAGCACCAAACACCAAGCACCAAGCACCATGCACCAAACACCAATCTCCAAACACCAATCACCAAACACCAAGCACCAAGCACCAAACACCAGAGACCAAACACCAAGCACCAAACACCAAATACCAAGCACCAAGCACTAAACACCAAACACCAAGCTCCAAGCACCAAGCACCAAGCACCAAACACCAAACAGCAAACACCAAACACCAAACACCAAACACCTAGCACCAAGCACCAAACACCAAGCACCAAGCACCAAGCACCAAACACCAAGCACCAAGCACCAAGCACCAAGAAACAAATACCAAACACCAAGCACCAAGCACCACACATCAAACACCAAACAGCAAACACCAAACAGCAAACTCCAAACACCACACAGCAAACACCAAACAGCAAACACCAAACAGCAAACACCAAACACCAAATAGCAAACACCAAGCACCAAGCACCAAATACCAAGCACCAAGCACCAAGCACCAAGCACCAAACACCAAGCACCAAGCACCAAGCACCCAGCGCCAAACACCAAACATCAAACAGCAAACAGCAAACAGCAAACAACAAACACCAAACAGCAAACACCAATCACCAAACACCAAACACCAAACAGCAAACACCAAACACCAAACACCAAACAGCAAACGCCAAAAATCCAAAACCAAACACCAAACGCCAAACAGCAAACGCCAAACACCAAACGCCAAAAAGCAAGCACCAAGCAACAAACACCAAACACCAAGCACCAAGCACCAAAAACCAAACACCAAGCACCAAGCACTAAACACCAAATACCAAGCACCAAGCACCAAGCACCAAACACCAAGTACCAAGCACCAGCACCAAGCATCAAACACCAAGCACCAAGCACCAAGCACCAAACACCAAGCACCAAGCACCAAACACCAAACACCAAGCACCAAGCACCAAACACCAAGAACCAATCACCAAGCACCAAACACCAAACACGAAGCACCAAGCACCAAAAACCAAACACCAAGCACCAAGCACTAAACACCAAACAACAAGCTCCAAGCACCAAACACTAAGCACAAAGCACCAAGCACCAAACACCAAGCACCACGCACCAAACACCAAATACCTAGCACCAAGAACCAAACACCAAGCATCAAGCACCAAGCACCAAGCACCAAGCACCAAACACCAAGAACCAAGAACCAAGCACCAAACACCAAGCACCAAGCACCAAGCACCAAACACCATGCACCACGCACCAAACACCAAATACCTAGCACCAAGAACCAAACACCAAGCATCAAGCACCAAGCACCAAGCACCAAGCACCAAGCACCAAGCACCAAACACCAAGAACCAAACACCAAACACCAAACACCAAGCACCAAACACCAAGAATGAAGCACCAAAAACCAAGCACCAAGCACCAAGCACCAAACACCAAACACCAAGCACCAACCATCAAAAACAAGCACCAAGCGCAAAACACCAAAGACCAAGCACCAAGCACCAAACACCAAGCACCAAACACCAAGCACCAAACACCAATCTCCAAACACCAATCACCAAACACGAAGCACCAAGCACCAAACACCAGACACCAAGCACCAAGCACCAAACACCAAATACCAAGCACCAAGCACTAAACACCAAACACCAAGCTCCAAGCACCAAGCACCAAGCACCAAACACCAAACAGCAAACAGCAAATACCAAACACCAAGCACCAAGCACCAAACACCAAACACCAAGGACCAAGCACCAAACACCAAACACCAAGTACCAAGCACCAAACACCAAGCACCAAGCACCAAGCACCAAACACCAAACACCAAGCACCAAGCACCAAACACCGAGCACCAAGCACCAAGCACCAAACACCAACCACCAAGCAACAACCACCAAACCCAAGCACCAAGCACCAAACACCAAGTACCAAGCACCAAACACCAAGCACCAAGCACCAAGCACCAACCACCAAACACCAAGCACCAAGCACCAAACACCGAGCACCAAGCACCAAGCACCAAACACCAACCACCAAGCAACAACCACCAAACCCAAGCACCAAGCACCAAGCACCAAACACCAAGCACCGAGCACTAAACACCAAACACCTAGCACCAAGCACCAAACACCAAGCACCAAGCACCAAACACCAAGCACCAAGCACCAAGCACCAAGAAACAAATACCAAACACCAAGCACCAAGCACCACACATCAAACACCAAACAGCAAACACCAAACAGCAAACACCAAACACCACACAGCAAACACCAAACAGCAAACACCAAACAGCAAACACCAAACACCAAATAGCAAACACCAAGCACCAAGCACCAAATACCAAGCACCAAGCACCAAGCACCAAGCACCAAACACCAAGCACCAAGCACCAAGCACCCAGCGCCAAACACCAAACATCAAACAGCAAACAGCAAACAGCAAACAACAAACACCAAACACCAAACAGCAAACACCAATCACCAAACAGCAAACACCAAACAGCAAACACCAAACACCAAACACCAACCAGCAAACACCAAACACCAAACAGCCAACAGCAAACGCCAATAATCAAAAACCAAACACCAAACGCCAAACAGCAAACGCCAAACACCAAACGCCAAACAGCAAGCACCAAGCACCAAACACCAAACACCAAGCACCAAGCACCAAAAACCAAACACCAAGCACCAAGCACTAAACACCAAACACCAAGCACCAAGCACCAAGCACCAAACACCAAGTACAGAGCACCAGCACCAAGCATCAAACACCAAGCACCAAGCACCAAACACCAAGCACCAAGCACCAAACACCAAACACCAAGCACCAAGCACCAAACACCAAGAACCAATCACCAAGCACCAAACACCAAACACCAAGCACCAAGCACCAAACACCAAACACGAAGCACCAAGCACCAAACACCAAGCACCAAACACCAAACACCAAGCACCAACCATCAAACACCAAGCACCAAGCGCCAAACACCAAAGACCAAGCACCAAGCACCAAACACCAAGCACCAAGCACCATGCACCAAACACCAATCTCCAAACACCAATCACCAAACACCAAGCACCAAGCACCAAACACCAGACACCAAACACCAAGCACCAAACACCAAATACCAAGCACCAAGCACTAAACACCAAACACCAAGCTCCAAGCACCAAGCACCAAGCACCAAACACCAAACAGCAAACACCAAACACCAAACACCAAGCACCAAGCACCAAGCACCAAACGACCAAGCACCAAGCACCAAACACCAAACACCAAGCACCAAGCACCAAACACCAAACACCAAGTACCAAGCACCAAACACCAAGCACCAAGCACCAAGCACATAGCACCAAACACCAAACACCAAGCACCAAGCACCAAACACCGAGCACCAAGCACCAAGCACCAAACACCAACCACCAAGCAACAACCACCAAACCCAAGCACCAAGCACCAAACACCAAGCACCAAGCACCAAGCACCAAACACCAGGCACCAAGCTCCAAACACCAAGCACCAAGCACCAAGCACCAAACACCAAACACCAAGCACCAAGCACCAAGCACCAAACACCAAGCACCAAGCACCAAGCACCAAGAAACAAATACCAAACACCAAGCACCAAGCACCACACATCAAACACCAAACAGCAAACACCAAACAGCAAACACCAAACACCACACAGCAAACACCAAACAGCAAACACCAAACAGCAAACACCAAACAACAAATAGCAAACACCAAGCACCAAGCACCAAATACCAAGCACCAAGCACCAAGCACCAAGCACCAAACACCAAGCACCAAGCACCAAGCACCCAGCGCCAAACACCAAACATCAAACAGCAAACAGCAAACAGCAAACAACAAACACCAAACACCAAACAGCAAACACCAATCACCAAACACCAAACACCAAACAGCAAACACCAAACACCAAACACCAAACAGCAAACGCCAAAAATCCAAAACCAAACACCAAACGCCAAACAGCAAGCACCAAGCAACAAACACCAAACACCAAGCACCAAGCACTAAACACCAAACAACAAGCTCCAAGCACCAAACACTAAGCACAAAGCACCAAGCACCAAACACCAAGCACCACGCACCAAACACCAAATACCTAGCACCAAGAACCAAACACCAAGCATCAAGCACCAAGCACCAAGCACCAAGCACCAAGCACCAAACACCAAGAACCAAGAACCAAGCACCAAACACCAAGCACCAAGCACCAAGCACCAAACACCAAGCACCACGCACCAAACACCAAATACCTAGCACCAAGAACCAAACACCAAGCATCAAGCACCAAGCACCAAGCACCAAGCACCAAGCACCAAACACCAAGAACCAAACACCAAACACCAAACACCAAGCACCAAACACCAAGAATGAAGCACCAAAAACCAAGCACCAAGCACCAAGCACCAAACACCAAACACCAAGCACCAACCATCAAAAACAAGCACCAAGCGCAAAACACCAAAGACCAAGCACCAAGCACCAAACACCAAGCACCAAACACCAAGCACCAAACACCAATCTCCAAACACCAATCACCAAACACGAAGCACCAAGCACCAAACACCAGACACCAAGCACCAAGCACCAAACACCAAATACCAAGCACCAAGCACTAAACACCAAACACCAAGCTCCAAGCACCAAGCACCAAGCACCAAACACCAAACAGCAAAGAGCAAATACCAAACACCAAGCACCAAGCACCAAACACCAAACACCAAGGACCAAGCACCAAACACCAAACACCAAGTACCAAGCACCAAACACCAAGCACCAAGCACCAAGCACCAAACACCAAACACCAAGCACCAAGCACCAAACACCGAGCACCAAGCACCAAGCACCAAACACCAACCACCAAGCAACAACCACCAAACCCAAGCACCAAGCACCAAACACCAAGTACCAAGCACCAAACACCAAGCACCAAGCACCAAGCACCAACCACCAAACACCAAGCACCAAGCACCAAACACCGAGCACCAAGCACCAAGCACCAAACACCAACCACCAAGCAACAACCACCAAACCCAAGCACCAAGCACCAAGCACCAAACACCAAGCACCGAGCACTAAACACCAAACACCTAGCACCAAGCACCAAACACCAAGCACCAAGCACCAAACACCAAGCACCAAGCACCAAGCACCAAGAAACAAATACCAAACACCAAGCACCAAGCACCACACATCAAACACCAAACAGCAAACACCAAACAGCAAACACCAAACACCACACAGCAAACACCAAACAGCAAACACCAAACAGCAAACACCAAACACCAAATAGCAAACACCAAGCACCAAGCACCAAATACCAAGCACCAAGCACCAAGCACCAAGCACCAAGCACCAAACACCAAGCACCAAGCACCAAGCACCCAGCGCCAAACACCAAACATCAAACAGCAAACAGCAAACAGCAAACAACAAACACCAAACACCAAACAGCAAACACCAATCACCAAACAGCAAACACCAAACAGCAAACACCAAACACCAAACACCAACCAGCAAACACCAAACACCAAACAGCAAACAGCAAACGCCAATAATCAAAAACCAAACACCAAACGCCAAACAGCAAACGCCAAACACCAAACGCCAAACAGCAAGCACCAAGCACCAAACACCAAACACCAAGCACCAAGCACCAAAAACCAAACACCAAGCACCAAGCACTAAACACCAAACACCAAGCACCAAGCACCAAGCACCAAACACCAAGTACAGAGCACCAGCACCAAGCATCAAACACCAAGCACCAAGCACCAAGCACCAAACACCAAGCACCAAGCACCAAACACCAAACACCAAGCACCAAGCACCAAACACCAAGAACCAATCACCAAGCACCAAACACCAAACACCAAGCACCAAGCACCAAACACCAAACACGAAGCACCAAGCACCAAACACCAAGCACCAAACACCAAACACCAAGCACCAACCATCAAACACCAAGCACCAAGCGCCAAACACCAAAGACCAAGCACCAAGCACCAAACACCAAGCACCAAGCACCATGCACCAAACACCAATCTCCAAACACCAATCACCAAACACCAAGCACCAAGCACCAAACACCAGACACCAAACACCAAGCACCAAACACCAAATACCAAGCACCAAGCACTAAACACCAAACACCAAGCTCCAAGCACCAAGCACCAAGCACCAAACACCAAACAGCAAACACCAAACACCAAACACCAAGCACCAAGCACCAAGCACCAAACGACCAAGCACCAAGCACCAAACACCAAACACCAAGCACCAAGCACCAAACACCAAACACCAAATACCAAGCACCAAACACCAAGCACCAAGCACCAAGCACCAAACACCAAACACCAAGCACCAAGCACCAAACACCGAGCACCAAGCACCAAGCACCAAACACCAACCACCAAGCAACAACCACCAAACCCAAGCACCAAGCACCAAACACCAAGCACCAAGCACCAAGCACCAAACACCAGGCACCAAGCTCCAAACACCAAGCACCAAGCACCAAGCACCAAACACCAAACACCAAGCACCAAGCACCAAGCACCAAACACCAAGCACCAAGCACCAAGCACCAAGAAACAAATACCAAACACCAAGCACCAAGCACCACATATCAAACACCAAACAGCAAACACCAAACAGCAAACACCAAACACCACACAGCAAACACCAAACAGCAAACACCAAACAGCAAACACCAAACAACAAATAGCAAACACCAAGCACCAAGCACCAAATACCAAGCACCAAGCACCAAGCACCAAGCACCAAACACCAAGCACCAAGCACCAAGCACCCAGCGCCAAACACCAAACATCAAACAGCAAACAGCCAACAGGAAACAACAAACACCAAACACCAAACAGCAAACACCAATCACCAAACACCAAACACCAAACAGCAAGCAACAAACACCAAACACCAAGCACCAAGCACTAAACACCAAACAACAAGCTCCAAGCACCAAACACTAAGCACAAAGCACCAAGCACCAAACACCAAGCACCACGCACCAAACACCAAATACCTAGCACCAAGAACCAAACACCAAGCATCAAGCACCAAGCACCAAGCACCAAGCACCAAGCACCAAACACCAAGAACCAAGAACCAAGCACCAAACACCAAGCACCAAGCACCAAGCACCAAACACCAAGCACCACGCACCAAACACCAAATACCTAGCACCAAGAACCAAACACCAAGCATCAAGCACCAAGCACCAAGCACCAAGCACCAAGCACCAAACACCAAGAACCAAACACCAAACACCAAACACCAAGCACCAAACACGAAGAATGAAGCACCAAAAACCAAGCACCAAGCACCAAGCACCAAACACCAAACACCAAGCACCAACCATCAAAAACAAGCACCAAGCGCAAAACACCAAAGACCAAGCACCAAGCACCAAACACCAAGCACCAAACACCAAGCACCAAACACCAATCTCCAAACACCAATCACCAAACACGAAGCACCAAGCACCAAACACCAGACACCAAGCACCAAGCACCAAACACCAAATACCAAGCACCAAGCACTAAACACCAAACACCAAGCTCCAAGCACCAAGCACCAAGCACCAAACACCAAACAGCAAACAGCAAATACCAAACACCAAGCACCAAGCACCAAACACCAAACACCAAGGACCAAGCACCAAACACCAAACACCAAGTACCAAGCACCAAACACCAAGCACCAAGCACCAAGCACCAAACACCAAACACCAAGCACCAAGCACCAAACACCGAGCACCAAGCACCAAGCACCAAACACCAAACACCAAGCAACAACCACCAAACCCAAGCACCAAGCACCAAACACCAAGTACCAAGCACCAAACACCAAGCACCAAGCACCAAGCACCAACCACCAAACACCAAGCACCAAGCACCAAACACCGAGCACCAAGCACCAAGCACCAAACACCAACCACCAAGCAACAACCACCAAACCCAAGCACCAAGCACCAAGCACCAAACACCAAGCACCGAGCACTAAACACCAAACACCTAGCACCAAGCACCAAACACCAAGCACCAAGCACCAAACACCAAGCACCAAGCACCAAGCACCAAGAAACAAATACCAAACACCAAGCACCAAGCACCACACATCAAACACCAAACAGCAAACACCAAACAGCAAACACCAAACACCACACAGCAAACACCAAACAGCAAACACCAAACAGCAAACAGAAAACACCAAACACCAACCAGCAAACACCAAGCACCAAACACCAAACAGCAAACGCCAAAAAGCAAATGCCAAACCACATACGCCAAACAGCAAATGCCAAATCCCAAACGCCAAACAGCAAACGCCAAGCGCCAAACACCAAACACCAAGCGCCAAGCACCAAACACCAAACACCAAGCACCAAGCACCAAACACCAAACACCAAGCACCAATCACCAAACACCAAGCACCAAGCGCCAAACACCAAACACCAAACTCCTAGCACCAAGCACCAAGCACCAAACACCAAGCACCAAACACCAAGCACCAAGCACCAAGCACCAAGCACCAAACACCAATCACCAAGCCCCAAGCACCAAATACCAAGCACCAAGCACCAAGCACCCAGAACCAAGCACCAAGCACCAAGCTCCAAGCACCAAACCCCAAGCACCAAACACCAAACACCAAGCACCAAGCACCAAACACCAAGCACCAAGCGCCAAACACCAAACACCAAGAACAAAGTACCAAACACCAAGCACCAACCACCAAGCACAAAACACCAAGCACCAAGCACCAAGCACCAAACACCAAGCACCAAGCACCAAGCACCAAACACCAAACACCAAGCGCCAAGCGCCAAACACCAAATACCAAGCACCAAGCACTAAACACCAAACACCAAGCACCAAGCACCAAGCACCAAGCACCAAGCACCAAACACCAAGTACCAAGCACCAAACACCAAACACCAAACACCAAGCACCAAGCACCAAACACCAAGCACGAAGCACCAAACACCAAACATCAAGCACCAAGCACCAAACACCAAATACCAAGCACCAAGCACCAAGCACCAAGCACCAAATACCAAACACCAAGCACCAAGCACCAAACACCAAACACCAAACACCAGGCACCAAGCACCAAGCACCAAGCACCAAGCAAAAAACACAAAGCACCAAGCACCAAGCACCAAACACCAAACACCAAACACCAGGCACCAAGCACCAAGCAGCAAGCACCAAGCACCAAGCACAAAGCACCAAACACCAAACACCAAGCACAAAGCACCAAACACCAAACACCAAGCACAAAGCACCAAAGAGCAAAAACAAAGCACCAAGCACCAAACACCAAACACCAAGCAGCAAACACCAAACAGCAAACACCAAACAGCAAACAGCAAACACCAAACACCAAACACCAAGCACCAAGTACCAAGCACCAAACAACAACACCAAGCACCAAGCACCAAACACCAAGCACCAAGCACCAAACACCAAACACCAAGCTCCAAGCACCAAACACCAAACACCAAGCACCAAGCACCAAACACCAATCACCAAGCACCAAGCACCAAACACCAAGCACCAAACACCAAGCACCAATCACCAAACACCAAACACCAAGAACCAAGCACCAAACACAAAACACCAAGCACCAAGCATCAAACACCAAGCACCAAGCACCAAGCACCAAACACCAAACACCAAGCACCTAGCACCAAACACCAAGCACCAAGCACCAAGCAAAAAACACCAAGCACCAAGCACCAAACACCAAGCACCAAGCACGAAACACCAAGCACCAAGCACCGAGCACCAAACACCAAGTACCAAGCACCAATCACCAAACACCAAGCACCAAGCACCAAACACCAAACACCAAACACCAAGCACCAAGCACCAAACACCAAACACCAAGAACCAAGCACCAAACACCAAATACCAAGCACCAAGCACCAAACACCAAGCACCAAGCACCAAGCACAAAACACCAAGCACCAAGCGCTAAACATAAAACACTAAGCACCAAGCACCAAGTACCAAGCACCAAACACCAAACATCAAACACCAATCACCAAACATCAAACAGCAAACACCAAACACCAAACACCAAACATCAAACACCAAACAGCAAACAACAAACAACAAATGCCAAACATCAAACGCCAAACACCAAACACCAAATAGCAAACACCAAACAGCAAACACCAAACACCAAGCACCAAGCACCAAGCACAAAACACCAAGCACCAAGCGCCAAACACCAAACACCAAGCACCAAGCACCAAACACCAAGCACCAAACACCAAACACCAATCACCAACCGCCAAACACCAAATACCAAGCACCAAGCACCAAACACCAAGCACCAAGCACCAAGCACCAAGCACCAAACACAAAACACCAAGTACCAAGCACCAAGCACCAAACACCAAACACCAAACACCAAGCACCAAGCACCAAACACCAAACACCAAGCACCAAGCACCAGACACCAAGCACCAAGCACCAAGCACCAATCACCAAACACCAAGCACTAAGCACCAAATACCAAACACCAAGCTCCAAGCACCAAACACCAAACACCAAGCACCAAGCACCAAACACCAATCACCAAACACCAAGCACCAAGTACCAAACACCAAGCACCAAACACCAAGCACCAAGTACCAAACACCAAACACCAAGCACCAAGCACCAAACACCAAACACCAAGCACCAAGCACCAAACACTAAACACCAGGCTCCAAGCACAAAACACCAAGCACCAAGCACCAAGCTCCAAACACCAAACACCAAACACCAAGCACCGAGCACCAAACACCAAGCACCAAGCACCAAGCAACAAACAACAAGCACCAAGCACCAAACACAAAGCACCAAGCACCAAGCACCAAATACCAAACACCAAGCACCAAGCACCAAGAACCAAGCACCAAGCACCAAACACCAAGCACCAAGCACCAAGCATCAAGCACCAAATACCAAACACCAAGCACCAAGCACCACACACCAAACACCAAGCACCAAGCACCAAACACCAAACACCAAACACCAGGCACCAAGCACCAATCACCAAGCACCAAGCCAAAAACACAATGCACCAAGCACCAAGCACCAAACACCAAACACCAAACACCAGCCACCAAGCACCAAGCAGCAAGCACCAAGCACCAAGCACCAAGCACCAAACACCAAACACCAAGCACCAAGCACCAAACACCAAACACCAAGCCCAAAGCACCAAAGAGCAAAAACAAAACACCAAGCACCAAACACCAAACACCAAGCACCAAACACCAAACACCAAGCACCAAGCACTAAACACCAAACACCAAGCAGCAAGCACCAAGCACCAAACACCAAGCACCAAGCACCAAGCACCAAACACCAAGCACCAAGCACCAAACACCAAACACCAAGTGCCAAACACCAAACACCAAACTCCAAGCACCAAACACCAAACACCAAGCACCAAGCACCAAACACCAATCACCAAGCACCAAGCACCAAACACCAAGCACCAAACACCAAGCACCAATCACCAAACACCAAACACCAAGAACCAAGCACCAAACACAAAACACCAAGCACCAAGCATCAAACACCAAGCACCAAGCACCAAGCACCAAACACCAAACACCAAGCACCTAGCACCAAACACCAAGCACCAAGCACCAAGCAACAAACACCAAGCACCAAGCACCAAACACCAAGCACCAAGCACGAAACACCAAGCACCAAGCACCGAGCACCAAACACCAAGTACCAAGCACCAATCACCAAACACCAAGCACCAAGCACCAAACACCAATCACCAAGCACCAAGCACCAAACACCAAGCACCAAGCACCAAACACCAAACACCAAGCTCCAAGCACCAAACACCAAACACCAAGCACCAAGCACCAAACACCAATCACCAAGCACCAAGCACCAAACACCAAGCACCAAACACCAAGCACCAATCACCAAACACCAAACACCAAGAACCAAGCACCAAACACAAAACACCAAGCACCAAGCATCAAACACCAAGCACCAAGCACCAAGCACCAAACACCAAACACCAAGCACCTAGCACCAAACACCAAGCACCAAGCACCAAGCAACAAACACCAAGCACCAAGCACCAAACACCAAGCACCAAGCACGAAACACCAAGCACCAAGCACCGAGCACCAAACACCAAGTACCAAGCACCAATCACCAAACACCAAGCACCAAGCACCAAACACCAAACACCAAACACCAAGCACCAAGCACCAAACACCAAACACCAAGAACCAAGCACCAAACACCAAATACCAAGCACCAAGCACCAAACACCAAGCACCAAGCACCAAGCACAAAACACCAAGCACCAAGCGCTAAACATAAAACACTAAGCACCAAGCACCAAGTACCAAGCACCAAACACCAAACATCAAACACCAATCACCAAACATCAAACAGCAAACAGCAAACACCAAACACCAAACATCAAACACCAAACAGCAAACAACAAACAACAAATGCCAAACATCAAACGCCAAACACCAAACACCAAATAGCAAACACCAAACAGCAAACACCAAACACCAAGCACCAAGCACCAAGCACAAAACACCAAGCACCAAGCGCCAAACACCAAACACCAAGCACCAAGCACCAAACACCAAGCACCAAACACCAAACACCAATCACCAACCGCCAAACACCAAATACCAAGCACCAAGCACCAAACACCAAGCACCAAGCACCAAGCACCAAGCACCAAACACAAAACACCAAGTACCAAGCACCAAACACCAAGCACCAAACACCAAACACCAATCACCAACCGCCAAACACCAAATACCAAGCACCAAGCACCAAACACCAAGCACCAAGCACCAAGCACCAAGCACCAAACACAAAACACCAAGTACCAAGCACCAAGCACCAAACACCAAACACCAAACACCAAGCACCAAGCACCAAACACCAAACACCAAGCACCAAGCACCAGACACCAAGCACCAAGCACCAAGCACCAATCACCAAACACCAAGCACTAAGCACCAAATACCAAACACCAAGCTCCAAGCACCAAACACCAAACACCAAGCACCAAGCACCAAACACCAATCACCAAACACCAAGCACCAAGTACCAAACACCAAGCACCAAGCACCAAACACCAAGCACCAAGTACCAAACACCAAACACCAAGCACCAAGCACCAAACACCAAACACCAAGCACCAAGCACCAAACACTAAACACCAGGCTCCAAGCACAAAACACCAAGCACCAAGCACCAAGCTCCAAACACCAAACACCAAACACCAAGCACCGAGCACCAAACACCAAGCACCAAGCACCAAGCAACAAACAACAAGCACCAAGCACCAAACACCAAGCACCAAGCACCAAGCACCAAATACCAAACACCAAGCACCAAGCACCAAGAACCAAGCACCAAGCACCAAACACCAAGCACCAAGCACCAAGCATCAAGCACCAAATACCAAACACCAAGCACCAAGCACCACACACCAAACACCAAGCACCAAGCACCAAACACCAAACACCAAACACCAGGCACCAAGCACCAATCACCAAGCACCAAGCCAAAAACACAATGCACCAAGCACCAAGCACCAAACACCAAACACCAAACACCAGCCACCAAGCACCAAGCAGCAAGCACCAAGCACCAAGCACCAAGCACCAAACACCAAACACCAAGCACCAAGCACCAAACACCAAACACCAAGCCCAAAGCACCAAAGAGCAAAAAGAAAACACCAAGCACCAAACACCAAACACCAAGCACCAAACACCAAACACCAAGCACCAAGCACTAAACACCAAACACCAAGCAGCAAGCACCAAGCACCAAACACCAAGCACCAAGCACCAAGCACCAAACACCAAGCACCAAGCACCAAACACCAAACACCAAGTGCCAAACACCAAGCACCAAACACCAAGCACCAAGCACCAAGCACCAGACACCAAGCACCAAGCACCAAGCACCAAACACCAAACACCAACCACCAAGTACCAAGCACCAAACACCAAGCACCAATCACCAAACACCAAGCACCAAGCACCAAACACCAAGCACCAAGCACTAAACTCCAAGCAACAAGCACCAAGCATCAAGCACCAAGCACCAAGCACCAAGCACCAAACACCAAGCACCAAGCACCAAGCACCAAACACCAAACACCAAGCACCAAACACCAAGCACCAAGTCCCAAGCACCCAACACCAAGCACCAAGCACCAAACACCAAGCACCAAGCACCATGCACCAAACACCAAGCACCAAGCACCAAACAGCAAACACCAAACAGCAAACACCAAACAGCAAACACCAAACAGCAAACACCAAACAGCAAACAGCAAACACCAAACACCAAACAGCAAACGCCAAAAAGCAAACGCCAAACCCCAAACGCCAAACAGCAAATGCCAAACCCCAAATGCCAAACAGCAAACGCCAAGCACCAAACACCAAACACCTAGCACCAAGCACAAAAAACCAAACACCAAGCACCAAGCACCAAACACCAAACACCAAACACCAGGCACCAAGCACCAATCACCAAGCACCAAGCAAAAAACACAAATCACCAAGCACCAAGCACCAAACACCAAACACCAAACACCAGGCACCAAGCACCAAGCAGCAAGCACCAAGCACCAAGCACCAAGCACCAAACACCAAACACCAAGCACTAAGCACCAAACACCAAACACCAAGCACAAAGCACCAAAGAGCAAAAACAAAGCACCAAGCACCAAACACCAAACACCAAACACCAAACACCAAACAGCAAACACCAAACAGCAAACACCAAACAGCAAACAGCAAACACCAAACACCAAACACCAAGCACCAAGCACCAAGCACCAAACAACAACACCAAGCACCAAGCACCAAACACCAAGCATGAAGCACCAAACACCAAACACCAAGCTCCAAGCACCAAACACCATACACCAAGCACCAAGCACCAAACACCAATCACCAAGCACCAAGCACCAAACCCCAAGCACCAAACACCAAGCACCAATCACCAAACACCAAACACCAAGTACCAAGCACCAAACACAAAACACCAAGCACCAAGCACCAAACACCAAACACCAAGCACCAAGCACCAAACACCAAACACCAGGCTCCAAGCACAAAACACCAAGCACCAAGCACCAAGCACCAAGCACCAAGCACCAAACACCAAACACCAAACACCAAGCACCAAGCACCACACACCAAGCACCAAGCACCAAGCAACAAACACCAAGCACCAAGCACCAAACACCAAGCAGCAAGCACGAAACACCAAGCACCAAGCACCGAGCACCAAACACCAAGTACCATGCACCAATCACCAAACACCAAGCACCAAGCATCAAACACCAAACACCAAACACCAAGCACCAAGCACCAAACACCAAATACCAAGCACCAAGCACTAAACACCAAACACCAAGCACCAAGCACCAAGCATCAAGCACCAAGCACCAAACACCAAGCACCAAGCACCAAGCACCAAGCACCAAACACAAAACACCAAGTACCAAGCACCAAGCACCAAACACCAAACACCAAACACCAAGCACCAAGCACCAATCACCAAGCACCAAGCACCAAACCCCAAGCACCAAACACCAAGCACCAATCACCAAACACCAAACACCAAGAACCAAGCACCAAACACCAAGCACCAAGCACCAAGCACAAAACACCAAGCACCAAGCGCTAAACATAAAACACTAAGCACCAAGCACCAAGCACCAAGCACCAAACACCAAACATCAAACACCAATCACCAAACATCAAACAGCAAACACCAAACACCAAACACCAAACATCAAACAACAAATGCCAAACATCAAACGCCAAACACCAAACACCAAATAGCAAACACCAAACCGCAAACACCAAACACCAAACAGGAAACACCAAACACCAAACAGCGAACAGCAAACAGCAAACACCAAACACCAAGCACCAAGCACCAAGCACAAAACACCAAGCACCAAGCGCCAAACACCAAACACCAAGCACCAAGCACCAAACACCAAGCACCAAACACCAAACACCAAGCACCAAGCGCCAAACACCAAATACCAAGCACCAAGCACTAAACACCAAACACCAAGCACCAAGCACCAAGCACCAAGCACCAAACACCAAGTACCAAGCACCAAGCACCAAACACCAAACACCAAACACCAAGCACCAAGCACCAAACACCAAACACTAAGCACCAAGCACCAGACACCAAGCACCAAGCACCAAGCACCAATCACCAAACACCACGCACGAAGCACCAAATACCAAACACCAAGCACCAAGCACCAAGCACCAAACACCAAACACCAAGAACCAAGCACCAAACACCAAATACCAAGCACCAAGCACCAAGCACCAAACACCAAGCACCAAGCACCAAGCACCAAACACCAAGCACCAAATACCAAGCACCAGACACGAAGCACCAAGCACCAAATACCAAGCACCAAGCACCAAACACCAAACACCAAACACCAGGCACCAAGCACCAAGCAGCAAGCACCAAGCACCAAGCACCAAGCACCAAACACCAAACACCAAGCACTAAGCACCAAACACCAAACACCAAGCACAAAGCACCAAAGAGCAAAAACAAAGCACCAAGCACCAAACACCAAACACCAAACACCAAACACCAAACAGCAAACACCAAACAGCAAACACCAAACAGCAAACAGCAAACACCAAACACCAAACACCAAGCACCAAGTACCAAGCACCAAACAACAACACCAAGCACCAAGCACCAAACACCAAGCACCAAGCACCAAACACCAAACACCAAGCTCCAAGCACCAAACACCAAACACCAAGCACCAAGCAGCAAACACCAATCACCAAGCACCAAGCACCAAACACCAAGCACCAAACACCAAGCACCAATCACCAAACACCAAACACCAAGAACCAAGCACCAAACACAAAACACCAAGCACCAAGCACCAAACACCAAGCACCAAGCACCAAGCACCAAACACCAAACACCAAACACCAAGCACCAAACACCAAGCACCAAGCACCAAGCAACAAACACCAAGCACCAAGCACCAAACACCAAGCACCAAGCACGAAACACCAAGCACCAAGCACCAAGCACCGAGCACCAAACACCAAGTACCAAGCACCAATCACCAAACACCAAGCACCAAGCACCAAACACCAAACACCAAACACCTAGCACCAAACACCAAACACCAAGAACCAAGCACCAAACACCAAATACCAAGCACCAAGCACTAAACACCAAACACCAAGCACCAAGCACCAAGCATCAAGCACCAAGCACCAAACACCAAGCACCAAGCACCAAGCACCAAGCACCAAACACAAAACACCAAGTACCAAGCACCAAACACCAAACACCAAACACCAAACACCAAACACCAAGCACCAAGCACCAAACACCAAATACCAAGCTCCAAGCACCAAACACCAAATACCAAGCACCAAGCAACAAACACCAATCACCAAGCACCAAGCACCAAACCCCAAGCACCAAACACCAAGCACCAATCACCAAACACCAAACACCAAGAACCAAGCACCAAACACCAAGCACCAAGCACCAAGCACAAAACACCAAGCACCAAGCGCTAAACATAAAACACTAAGCACCAAGCACCAAGCACCAAGCACCAAACACCAAACATCAAACACCAATCACCAAACATCAAACAGCAAACACCAAACACCAAACACCAAACATCAAACACCAAACAGCAAACAACAAACAACAAATGCCAAACTTCAAACGCCAAACACCAAACACCAAATAGCAAACACCAAACCGCAAACACCAAACACCAAACAGGAAACACCAAACACCAAACAGCGAACACCAAACAGCAAACACCAAACACCAAGCAACAAGCACCAAGCATCAAGCACCAAGCACCAAGCACCAAGCACCAAACACCAAGCACCAAGCACCAAGCACCAAACACCAAGCACCAAGCACCAAACAGCAAATACCAAGCACCAAACACCAAACACCAAGCACCAAGCACCAAACACCAAACACCAAGCACCAAACACCAAGCACCAAGTCCCAAGCACCCAACACCAAGCACCAAGCACCAAATACCAAGCACCAAGCACCAAGCACCATACACCAAACACCAAGCACCAAGCACCAAACAGCAAGCACCAAACAGCAAACACCAAACAGCAAACACCAAACAGCAAACACCAAACAGCAAACAGCAAACGCCAAAAAGCAAACGCCAAACCCCAAACGCCAAACAGCAAATGCCAAACCCCAAATGCCAAACAGCAAACGCCAAGCACCAAACACCAAACACCTAGCACCAAGCACAAAACACCAAACACCAGGCACCAAGCACCAAACACCAAACACCAAACACCAGGCACCAAGCACCAATCACCAAGCACCAAGCAAAAAACACAAATCACCAAGCACCAAGCACCAAACACCAAACACCAAACACCAGGCACCAAGCACCAAGCAGCAAGCACCAAGCACCAAGCACCAAACACCAAACACCAAGCACTAAGCACCAAACACCAAACACCAAGCACAAAGCACCAAAGAGCAAAAACAAAGCACCAAGCACCAAACACCAAACACCAAACACCAAACACCAAACAGCAAACACCAAACAGCAAACACCAAACAGCAAACAGCAAACACCAAACACCAAACACCAAGCACCAAGCACCAAGCACCAAACAACAACACCAAGCACCAAGCACCAAACACCAAGCATGAAGCACCAAACACCAAACACCAAGCTCCAAGCACCAAACACCATACACCAAGCACCAAGCACCAAACACCAATCACCAAGCACCAAGTACCAAACCCCAAGCACCAAACACCAAGCACCAATCACCAAACACCAAACACCAAGAACCAAGCACCAAACACAAAACACCAAGCACCAAGCACCAAACACCAAACACCAAGCACCAAGCACCAAACACCAAACACCAGGCTCCAAGCACAAAACACCAAGCACCAAGCACCAAGCACCAAGCACCAAACACCAAACACCAAACACCAAGCACCAAGCACCAAACACCAAGCACCAAACACCAAGCAACAAACACCAAGCACCAAGCACCAAACACCAAGCAGGAAGCACGAAACACCAAGCACCAAGCACCGAGCACCAAACACCAAGTACCAAGCACCAATCACCAAACACCAAGCACCAAGCACCAAACACCAAACACCAAACACCAAGCACCAAGCACCAAACACCAAATACCAAGCACCAAGCACTAAACACCAAACACCAAGCACCAAGCACCAAGCATCAAGCACCAAGCACCAAACACCAAGCACCAAGCACCAAGCACCAAGCACCAAACACAAAACACCAAGTACCAAGCACCAAGCACCAAACACCAAATACCAAACACCAAGCACCAAGCACCAATCACCAAGCACCAAGCACCAAACCCCAAGCACCAAACACCAAGCACCAATCACCAAACACCAAACACCAAGAACCAAGCACCAAACACCAAGCACCAAGCACCAAGCACAAAACACCAAGCACCAAGCGCTAAACATAAAACACTAAGCACCAAGCACCAAGCACCAAGCACCAAACACCAAACATCAAACACCAATCACCAAACATCAAACAGCAAACACCAAACACCAAACACCAAACATCAAACAACAAATGCCAAACATCAAACGCCAAATACCAAACACCAAATAGCAAACACCAAACCGCAAACACCAAACACCAAACAGGAAACACCAAACACCAAACAGCGAACAGCAAACAGCAAACACCAAACACCAAGCACCAAGCACCAAGCACAAAACACCAAGCACCAAGCGCCAAACACCAAACACCAAGCACCAAGCACCAAACACCAAGCACCAAACACCAAACACCAAGCACCAAGCGCCAAACGCCAAATACCAAGCACCAAGCACTAAACACCAAACACCAAGCACCAAGCACCAAGCACCAAGCACCAAACACCAAGTACCAAGCACCAAGCACCAAACACCAAACACCAAACACCAAGCACCAAGCACCAAACACCAAGCACCAAGCACCAAGCACCAATCACCAAACACCAAGCACGAAGCACCAAATACCAAACACCAAGCACCAAGCACCAAACACCAAACACCAAGAACCAAGCACCAAACACCAAATACCAAGCACCAAGCACCAAGCACCAAGCACCAAACACCAAGCACCAAGCACCAAGCACCAAACACCAAGCACCAAATACCAAGCACCAGACACGAAGCACCAAGCACCAAATACCAAACACCAAGCACCAAGCACCAAACACCAAACACCAAACACCAGGCACCAAGCACCAATCACCAAGCACCAAGCAAAAAACACAAAGCACCAAGCACGAAGCACCAAACACCAAACACCAAACACCAGGCACCAAGCACCAAGCAGCAAGCACCAAGCACCAAGCACCAAGCACCAAACACCAAACACCAAGCACTGAGCACCAAACACCAAACACCAAGCACAAAGCACCAAAGAGCAAAAACAAAGCACCAAGCACCAAACACCAAACACCAAACACCAAACACCAAACACCAAACAGCAAACACCAAACAGCAAACAGCAAACACCAAACACCAAACACCAAGCACCAAGTACCAAGCACCAAACAACAACACCAAGCACCAAGCACCAAACACCAAGCACCAAGCACCAAACACCAAACACCAAGCTCCAAGCACCAAACACCAAACACCAAGCACCAAGCAGCAAACACCAAGCACCAAGCACCAAACAGCAAACACCAAACAGCAAACACCAAACAGCAAACACCAAACAGCAAACAGCAAACAGCAAACAGCAAACACCAAACACCAAACAGCAAACGCCAAAAAGCAAACGCCAAACCCCAAACGCCAAACAGCAAATGCCAAACCCCAAATGCCAAACAGCAAACGCCAAGCACCAAACACCTAGCACCAAGCACAAAACACCAAACACCAAGCACCAAGCACCAAACACCAAACACCAAACACCAGGCACCAAGCACCAATCACCAAGCACCAAGCAAAAAACACAAATCACCAAGCACCAAGCACCAAACACCAAACACCAAACACCAGGCACCAAGCAGCAAGCAGCAAGCACCAAGCACCAAGCTCCAAGCACCAAACACCAAACACCAAGCACTAAGCACCAAACACCAAACACCAAGCACAAAGCACCAAAGAGCAAAAACAAAGCACCAAGCACCAAACACCAAACACCAACACCAAACACCAAACAGCAAACACCAAACAGCAAACACCAAACAGCAAACAGCAAACACCAAACACCAAACACCAAGCACCAAGCACCAAACAACAACACCAAGCACCAAGCACCAAACACCAAGCATGAAGCACCAAACAACAAACACCAAGCTCCAAGCACCAAACACCATACACCAAGCACCAAGCACCAAACACCAATCACCAAGCACCAAGCACCAAACCCCAAGCACCAAACAGCAAGCACCAATCACCAAACACCAAACACCAAGAACCAAGCACCAAACACAAAACACCAAGCACCAAGCACCAAACACCAAACACCAAGCACCAAGCACCAAACACCAAACACCAGGCTCCAAGCACAAAACACCAAGCACCAAGCAACAAGCACCAAGCACCAAACACCAAACACCAAACACCAAACACTAAGCACCAAGCACCAAACACCAAGCACCAAGCACCAAGCAACAAACACCAAGCACCAAGCACCAAACACCAAGCAGCAAGCACGAAACACCAAGCACCAAGCACCGAGCACCAAACACCAAGTACCAAGCACCAATCACCAAACACCAAGCACCAAGCACCAAACACCAAACACCAAACACCAAGCACCAAGCACCAAACACCAAATACCAAGCACCAAGCACTAAACACCAAACACCAAGCACCAAGCACCAAGCATCAAGCACCAAGCACCAAACACCAAGCACCAAGCACCAAGCACCAAGCACCAAACACAAAACACCAAGTACCAAGCACCAAGCACCAAACACCAAACACCAAACACCAAGCACCAAGCACCAATCACCAAGCACCAAGCACCAAACCCCAAGCACCAAACACCAAGCACCAATCACCAAACACCAAACACCAAGAACCAAGCACCAAACACCAAGCACCAAGCACCAAGCACAAAACACCAAGCACCAAGCGCTAAACATAAAACACTAAGCACCAAGCACCAAGCACCAAGCACCAAACACCAAACATCAAACACCAATCACCAAACATCAAACAGCAAACAACAAATGCCAAACATCAAACGCCAAACACCAAACACCAAATAGCAAACACCAAACCGCAAACACCAAACACCAAACAGGAAACACCAAACACCAAACAGCGAACAGCAAACAGCAAACACCAAACACCAAGCACCAAGCACCAAGCACAAAACACCAAGCACCAAGCGCCAAACACCAAACACCAAGCACCAAGCACCAAACACCAAGCACCGAACACCAAACACCAAGCACCAAGCGCCAAACACCAAATACCAAGCACCAAGCACTAAACACCAAACACCAAGCACCAAGCACCAAGCACCAAGCACCAAACACCAAGTACCAAGCACGAAGCACCAAACACCAAACACCAAACACCAAGCACCAAGCACCAAACACCAAACACCAAGCACCAAGCACCAGACACCAAGCACCAAGCACCAAGCACCAATCACCAAACACCAAGCACGAAGCACCAAATACCAAACACCAAGCACCAAGCACCAAACACCAAACACCAAACACCAGGCACCAAGCACCAATCACCAAGCACCAAGCAAAAAACACAAAGCACCAAGCACCAAGCACCAAACACCAAACACCAAACACCAGGCACCAAGCACCAAGCAGCAAGCACCAAGCACCAAACACCAAGCACCAAACACCAAACACCAAGCACTAAGCACCAAACACCAAACACCAAGCACAAAGCACCAAAGAGCAAAAACAAAGCACCAAGCACCAAACACCAAACACCAAACACCAAACACCAAACAGTAAACACCAAACAGCAAACACCAAACAGAAAACAGCAAACACCAAACACCAAACACCAAGCACCAAGTACCAAGCACCAAACAACAACACCAAGCACCAAGCACCAAACACCAAGCAACAAGCACCAAACACCAAACACCAAGCTCCAAGCACCAAACACCAAACACCAAGCACCAAGCAGCAAACACCAATCACCAAGCACCAAGCACCAAACACCAAGCACCAAACACCAAGCACCAATCACCAAACACCAAACACCAAGAACCAAGCACCAAACACAAAACACCAAACACCAAGCACCAAACACCAAGCACCAAGCACCAAGCACCAAACACCAAACACCAAACACCAAGCACCTAGCACCAAACACCAAGCACCAAGCACCAAGCAACAAACACCAAGCACCAAGCACCAAACACCAAGCACCAAGCACGAAACACCAAGCACCAAGCACCGAGCACCAAACACCAAGTACCAAGCACCAATCACCAAACACCAAGCACCAAGCACCAAACACCAAACACCAAACACCTAGCACCAAGCACCAAACACCAAACACCAAGAACCAAGCACCAAACACCAAATACCAAGCACCAAGCACTAAACACCAAACACCAAGCACCAAGCACCAAGCATCAAGCACCAAGCACCAAACACCAAGCACCAAACACCAAGCACCAAGCACCAAACACAAAACACCAAGTACCAAGCACCAAGCACCAAACACCAAACACCAAACACCAAGCACCAAGCACCAAACACCAAATACCAAGCTCCAAGCACCAAACACCAAATACCAAGCACCAAGCAACGAACACCAATCACCAAGCACCAAGCACCAAACCCCAAGCACCAAACACCAAGCACCAATCACCAAACACCAAACACCAAGGACCAAGCACCAAACACCAAGCACCAAGCACCAAGCACAAAACACCAAGCACCAAGCGCTAAACATAAAACACTAAGCACCAAGCACCAAGCACCAAGCACCAAACACCAAACATCAAACACCAATCACCAAACATCAAACAGCAAACACCAAACACCAAACACCAAACATCAAACACCAAACAGCAAACAACAAACAACAAATGCCAAACTTCAAACGCCAAACACCAAACACCAAATAGCAAACACCAAACCGCAAACACCAAACACCAAACTGGAAACACCAAACACCAAACAGCGAACACCAAACAGCAAACACCAAACACCAAGCACCAAGCACCAAGCACAAAACACCAAGCACCAAGCGCCAAACACCAAACACCAAGCACCAAGCACCAAACACCAAGCACCAAACACCAAACACCAATCACCAAGCGCCAAACACCAAATACCAAGCACCAAGCACTAAACACCAAACACCAAGCACCAAGCACCAAGCATCAAGCACCAAGCACCAAACACCAAGCACCAAGCACCAAGCACCAAGCACCAAACACAAAACACCAAGTACCAAGCACCAAGCACCAAACACCAAACACCAAACACCAAGCACCAAACACCAAACACCAAGCACCAAGCACCAAGCACCAATCACCAAACACCAAGCACGAAGCACCAAACACCAAACACCAAGCACCAAGCACCAAACACCAAACACCAAGCACCAAGCACCAAGCACCAAACACCAAGTACCAAGCACCAAGCACCAAACACCAAACACCAAACACCAAGCACCAAGCACCAAACACCAAACACCAAGCACCAAGCACCAGACACCAAGCACCAAACAACAAGCACCAATCACCAAACACCAAGCACGAAGCACCAAATACCAAACACCAAGCACCAAGCACCAAACACCAAACACCAAGCACCAAGCACCAAACACCAAATACCAAGCACCAAGCACCAAGCACCAAACACCAAGCACCAAGCACCAAGCACCAAACACCAAGCACCAAATACCAAGCACCAGACACGAAGCACCAATCACCAAATACCAAACACCAAGCACCAAGCACCAAACACCAAACACCAAACACCAGGCACCAAGCACCAATCACCAAGCACCAAGCAAAAAACACAAAGCACCAAGCACCAAGCACCAAACACCAAACACCAAACACCAGGCACCAAGCACCAAGCAGCAAGCACCAAGCACCAAGCACCAAGCACCAAACACCAAACACCAAGCACTAAGCACCAAACACCAAACACCAAGCACAAAGCACCAAAGAGCAAAAACAAAGCACCAAGCACCAAACACCAAACATCAAACACCAAACACCAAACAGCAAACACCAAACAGCAAACACCAAACAGCAAACAGCAAACACCAAACACCAAACACCAAGCACCAAGTACCAAGCACCAAACAACAACACCAAGCACCAAGCACCAAACACCAAGCACCAAGCACCAAACACCAAACACCAAGCTCCAAGCACCAAACACCAAACACCAAGCACCAAGCAGCAAACACCAATCACCAAGCACCAAGCACCAAACACCAAGCACCAAACACCAATCACCAATCACCAAACACCAAACACCAAGAACCAAGCACCAAACACAAAACACCAAGCACCAAGCACCAAACACCAAGCACCAAGCACCAAGCACCAAACACCAAACACCAGACACACCAAGCACCTAGCACCAAACACCAAGCACCAAGCACCAAGCAACAAACACCAAGCACCAAGCACCAAACACCAAGCACCAAGCACGAAACACCAAGCACCAAGCACCGAGCACCAAACAGCAAGTACCAAGCACCAATCACCAAACACCAAGCACCAAGCACCAAACACCAAACACCAGACACCTAGCACCAAGCACCAAACACCAAACACCAAGAACCAAGCACCAAATACCAAATACCAAGCACCAAGCACTAAACACCAAACACCAAGCACCAAGCACCAAGCATCAAGCACCAAGCACCAAACACCAAGCACCAAGCACCAAGCACCAAGCACCAAACACAAAACACCAAGTACCAAGCACCAAGCACCAAACACCAAACACCAAACACCAAGCACCAAGCACCAAACACCAAATACCAAGCTCCAAGCACCAAACACCAAATACCAAGCACCAAGCAGCAAACACCAATCACCAAGCACCAAGCACCAAACCCCAAGCACCAAACACCAAGCACCAATCACCAAACACCAAACACCAAGAACCAAGCACCAAACACCAAGCACCAAGCACCAAGCACAAAACACCAAGCACCAAGCGCTAAACAAAAAACACTAAGCACCAAGCACCAAGCACCAAGCACCAAACACCAAACATCAAACACCAATCACCAAACATCAAACAGCAAACACCAAACACCAAACACCAAACAGCAAACACCAAACAGCAAACAGCAAACACCAAACACCAAACACCAAGCACCAAGTACCAAGCACCAAACAACAACACCAAGCACCAAGCACCAAACACCAAGCACCAAGCACCAAACACCAAACACCAAGCTCCAAGCACCAAACACCAAACACCAAGCACCAAGCAGCAAACACCAAGCACCAAGCACCAAACAGCAAACACCAAACAGCAAACACCAAACAGCAAACACCAAACAGCAAACAGCAAACACCAAACACCAAACAGCAAACGCCAAAAAGCAAACGCCAAACCCCAAACGCCAAACAGCAAATGCCAAACCCCAAATGCCAAACAGCAAACGCCAAGCACCAAACACCAAACACCTAGCACCAAGCACAAAACACCAAACACCAAGCACCAAGCACCAAACACCAAACACCAAACACCAGGCACCAAGCACCAATCACCAAGCACCAAGCAAAAAACACAAATCACCAAGCACCAAGCACCAAACACCAAACACCAAACACCAGGCACCAAGCAGCAAGCAGCAAGCACCAAGCACCAAGCACCAAGCACCAAACACCAAACACCAAGCACTAAGCACCAAACACCAAACACCAAGCACAAAGCACCAAAGAGCAAAAACAAAGCACCAAGCACCAAACAGCAAACACCAAACACCAAACACCAAACAGCAAACACCAAACAGCAAACACCAAACAGCAAACAGCAAACACCAAACACCAAACACCAAGCACCAAGCACCAAGCACCAAACAACAACACCAAGTACCAAGCACCAAACACCAAGCATGAAGCACCAAACACCAAACACCAAGCTCCAAGCACCAAACACCATACACCAAGCACCAAGCACCAAACACCAATCACCAAGCACCAAGCACCAAACCCCAAGCACCAAACACCAAGCACCAATCACCAAACACCAAACACCAAGAACCAAGCACCAAACACAAAACACCAAGCACCAAGCACCAAACACCAAACACCAAGCACCAAGCACCAAACACCAAACACCAGGCTCCAAGCACAAAACACCAAGCACCAAGCACCAAGCACCAAACACCAAACACCAAACACTAAGCACCAAGCACCAAACACCAAGCACCAAGCACCAAGCAACAAACACCAAGCACCAAGCACCAAACACCAAGCAGCAAGCACGAAACACCAAGCACCAAGCACCGAGCACCAAACACCAAGTACCAAGCACCAATCACCAAACACCAAGCACCAAGCACCAAACACCAAACACCAAACACCAAGCACCAAGCACCAAACACCAAATACCAAGCACCAAGCACTAAACACCAAACACCAAGCACCAAGCACCAAGCATCAAGCACCAAGCACCAAACACCAAGCACCAAGCACCAAGCACCAAGCACCAAACACAAAACACCAAGTACCAAGCACCAAGCACCAAACACCAAACACCAAACACCAAGCACCAAGCACCAATCACCAAGCACCAAGCACCAAGCACCAAACACCAAACACCAAGCTCCAAGCACCAAACACCAAACACCAAGCACCAAGCAGCAAACACCAATCACCAAGCACCAAGCACCAAACACCAAGCACCAAACACCAAGCACCAATCACCAAACACCAAACACCAAGAACCAAGCACCAAACACAAAACACCAAGCACCAAGCACCAAACACCAAGCACCAAGCACCAAGCACCAAACACCAAACACCAAACACCAAGCACCAAACACCAAGCACCAAGCACCAAGCAACAAACACCAAGCACCAAGCACCAAACACCAAGCACCAAGCACGAAACACCAAGCACCAAGCACCAAGCACCGAGCACCAAACACCAAGTACCAAGCACCAATCACCAAACACCAAGCACCAAGCACCAAACACCAAACACCAAACAACTAGCACCAAACACCAAACACCAAGAACCAAGCACCAAACACCAAATACCAAGCACCAAGCACTAAACACCAAACACCAAGCACCAAGCACCAAGCATCAAGCACCAAGCACCAAACACCAAGCACCAAGCACCAAGCACCAAGCACCAAACACAAAACACCAAGTACCAAGCACCAAGCACCAAACACCAAACACCAAACACCAAGCACCAAGCACCAAACACCAAATACCAAGCTCCAAGCACCAAACACCAAATACCAAGCACCAAGCAACAAACACCAATCACCAAGCACCAAGCACCAAACCCCAAGCACCAAACACCAAGCACCAATCACCAAACACCAAACACCAAGAACCAAGCACCAAACACCAAGCACCAAGCACCAAGCACAAAACACCAAGCACCAAGCGCTAAACATAAAACACTAAGCACCAAGCACCAAGCACCAAACACCAAACATCAAACACCAATCACCAAACATCAAACAGCAAACACCAAACACCAAACACCAAACATCAAACACCAAACAGCAAACAACAAACAACAAATGCCAAACTTCAAACGCCAAACACCAAACACCAAATAGCAAACACCAAACCGCAAACACCAAACACCAAACAGGAAACACCAAACACCAAACAGCGAACACCAAACAGCAAACACCAAGCAACAAGCACCAAGCATCAAGCACCAAGCACCAAGCACCAAGCACCAAACACCAAGCACCAAGCACCAAGCACCAAACACCAAGCACCAAGCACCAAACAGCAAATACCAAGCACCAAACACCAAACACCAAGCACCAAGCACCAAACACCAAACACCAAGCACCAAACACCAAGCACCAAGTCCCAAGCACCCAACACCAAGCACCAAGCACCAAACACCAAGCACCAAGCACCAAGCACCATGCACCAAACACCAAGCACCAAGCACCAAACAGCAAACACCAAACAGCAAACACCAAACAGCAAACACCAAACAGCAAACACCAAACAGCAAACAGCAAACGCCAAAAAGCAAACGCCAAACCCCAAACGCCAAACAGCAAATGCAAAACCCCAAATGCCAAACAGCAAACGCCAAGCACCAAGCACAAAACACCAAACACCAAGCACCAAGCACCAAACACCAAACACCAAACACCAGGCACCAAGCACCAATCACCAAGCACCAAGCAAAAAACACAAATCACCAAGCACCAAGCACCAAACACCAAACACCAAACACCAGGCACCAAGCACCAAGCAGCAAGCACCAAGCACCAAGCACCAAACACCAAACACCAAGCACTAAGCACCAAACACCAAACACCAAGCACAAAGCACCAAAGAGCAAAAACAAAGCACCAAGCACCAAACACCAAACACCAAACACCAAACACCAAACAGCAAACACCAAACAGCAAACACCAAACAGCAAACAGCAAACACCAAACACCAAACACCAAGCACCAAGCACCAAGCACCAAACAACAACACCAAGCACCAAGCACCAAACACCAAGCATGAAGCACCAAACACCAAACACCAAGCTCCAAGCACCAAACACCATACACCAAGCACCAAGCACCAAACACCAATCACCAAGCACCAAGTACCAAACCCCAAGCACCAAACACCAAGCACCAATCACCAAACACCAAACACCAAGAACCAAGCATCAAACACCAAACACCAAGCACCAAGCACCAAACACCAAACACCAGGCTCCAAGCACAAAACACCAAGCACCAAGCACCAAGCACCAAGCACCAAACACCAAACACCAAACACCAAGCACCAAGCACCAAACACCAAGCACCAAACACCAAGCAACAAACACCAAGCACCAAGCACCAAACACCAAGCAGGAAGCACGAAACACCAAGCACCAAGCACCGAGCACCAAACACCAAGTACCAAGCACCAATCACCAAACACCAAGCACCAAGCACCAAACACCAAACACCAAACACCAAGCACCAAGCACCAAACACCAAATACCAAGCACCAAGCACTAAACACCAAACACCAAGCACCAAGCACCAAGCATCAAGCACCAAGCACCAAACACCAAGCACCAAGCACCAAGCACCAAGCACCAAACACAAAACACCAAGTACCAAGCACCAAGCACCAAACACCAAACACCAAACACCAAGCACCAAGCACCAATCACCAAGCACCAAGCACCAAACCCCAAGCACCAAACACCAAGCACCAATCACCAAACACCAAACACCAAGAACCAAGCACCAAACACCAAGCACCAAGCACCAAGCACAAAACACCAAGCACCAAGCGCTAAACATAAAACACTAAGCACCAAGCACCAAGCACCAAGCACCAAACACCAAACACCAAACACCAATCACCAAACATCAAACAGCAAACACCAAGTACCAAACACCAAACATCAAACAACAAATGCCAAACATCAAACGCCAAATACCAAACACCAAATAGCAAACACCAAACCGCAAACACCAAACACCAAACAGGAAACACCAAACACCAAACAGCGAACAGCAAACAGCAAACACCAAACACCAGGCTCCAAGCACAAAACACCAAGCACCAAGCACCAAGCACCAAGCACCAAACACCAAACACCAAACACCAAGCACCAAGCACCAAACACCAAGCACCAAACACCAAGCAACAAACACCAAGCACCAAGCACCAAACACCAAGCAGGAAGCACGAAACACCAAGCACCAAGCACCGAGCACCAAACACCAAGTACCAAGCACCAATCACCAAACACCAAGCACCAAGCACCAAACACCAAACACCAAACACCAAGCACCAAGCACCAAACACCAAATACCAAGCACCAAGCACTAAACACCAAACACCAAGCACCAAGCACCAAGCATCAAGCACCAAGCACCAAACACCAAGCACCAAGCACCAAGCACCAAGCACCAAACACAAAACACCAAGTACCAAGCACCAAGCACCAAACACCAAACACCAAACACCAAGCACCAAGCACCAATCACCAAGCACCAAGCACCAAACCCCAAGCACCAAACACCAAGCACCAATCACCAAACACCAAACACCAAGAACCAAGCACCAAACACCAAGCACCAAGCACCAAGCACAAAACACCAAGCACCAAGCGCTAAACATAAAACACTAAGCACCAAGCACCAAGCACCAAGCACCAAACACCAAACATCAAACACCAATCACCAAACATCAAACAGCAAACACCAAGTACCAAACACCAAACATCAAACAACAAATGCCAAACATCAAACGCCAAATACCAAACACCAAATAGCAAACACCAAACCGCAAACACCAAACACCAAACAGGAAACACCAAACACCAAACAGCGAACAGCAAACAGCAAACACCAAACACCAAGCACCAAGCACCAAGCACAAAACACCAAGCACCAAGCGCCAAACACCAAACACCAAGCACCAAGCACCAAACACCAAGCACCAAACACCAAACACCAAGCACCAAGCGCCAAACGCCAAATACCAAGCACCAAGCACTAAACACCAAACACCAAGCACCAAGCACCAAGCACCAAGCACCAAGCACCAAACACCAAGTACCAAGCACCAAGCACCAAACACCAAACACCAAACACCAAGCACCAAGCACCAAACACCAAACACCAAGCACCAAGCACCAGACACCAAGCACCAAGCACCAAGCACCAATCACCAAACACCAAGCACGAAGCACCAAATACCAAACACCAAGCACCAAGCACCAAACACCAAACACCAAGAACCAAGCACCAAACACCAAATACCAAGCACCAAGCACCAAGCACCAAACACCAAGCACCAAGCACCAAGCACCAAACACCAAGCACCAAATACCAAGCACCAGACACGAAGCACCAAGCACCAAATACCAAACACCAAGCACCAAGCACCAAACACCAAACACCAAACACCAGGCACCAAGCACCAATCACCAAGCACCAAGCAAAAAACACAAAGCACCAAGCACGAAGCACCAAACACCAAACACCAAACACCAGGCACCAAGCACCAAGCAGCAATCACCAAGCACCAAGCACCAAGCACCAAACACCAAACACCAAGCACTGAGCACCAAACACCAAACACCAAGCACAAAGCACCAAAGAGCAAAAACAAAGCACCAAGCACCAAACACCAAACACCAAACACCAAACAGCAAACACCAAACAGCAAACACCAAACAGCAAACACCAAACAGCAAACACCGAATAGCAAACAGCAAACACCAAACACCAAACACCAAGCACCAAGTACCAAGCACCAAACAACAACACCAAGCACCAAGCACCAAACACCAAGCACCAAGCACCAAACACCAAACACCAAGCTCCAAGCACCAAACACCAAACACCAAGCACCAAGCAGCAAACACCAAGTACCAAGCACCAAACAGCAAACACCAAACAGCAAACACCAAACAGCAAACAGCAAACAGCAAACAGCAAACAGCAAACAGCAAACACCAAACACCAAACAGCAAACGCCAAAAAGCAAACGCCAAACCCCAAACGCCAAACAGCAAATGCCAAACCCCAAATGCCAAACAGCAAACGCCAAGCACCAAACACCAAACACCTAGCACCAAGCACAAAACACCAAACACCAAGCACCAAGCACCAAACACCAAACACCAAACACCAGGCACCAAGCACCAATCACCAAGCACCAAGCAAAAAACACAAATCACCAAGCACCAAGCACCAAACACCAAACACCAAACACCAGGCACCAAGCAGCAAGCAGCAAGCACCAAGCACCAAGCTCCAAGCACCAAACACCAAACACCAAGCACTAAGCACCAAACACCAAACACCAAGCACAAAGCACCAAAGAGCAAAAACAAAGCACCAAGCACCAAACACCAAACACCAACACCAAACACCAAACAGCAAACACCAAACAGCAAACACCAAACAGCAAACAGCAAACACCAAACACCAAACACCAAGCACCAAGCACCAAACAACAACACCAAGCACCAAGCACCAAACACCAAGCATGAAGCACCAAACACCAAACACCAAGCTCCAAGCACCAAACACCATACACCAAGCACCAAGCACCAAACCCCAAGCACCAAACACCAAGCACCAATCACCAAACACCAAACACCAAGAACCAAGCACCAAACACAAAACACCAAGCACCAAACACCAAACACCAAGCACCAAGCACCAAACACCAAACACCAGGCTCCAAGCACAAAACACCAAGCACCAAGCACCAAGCACCAAGCACCAAACACCAAACACCAAACACTAAGCACCAAGCACCAAACACCAAGCACCAAGCACCAAGCAACAAACACCAAGCACCAAGCACCAAACACCAAGCAGCAAGCACGAAACACCAAGCACCAAGCACCGAGCACCAAACACCAAGTACCAAGCACCAATCACCAAACACCAAGCACCAAGCACCAAACACCAAGCACCAAATACCAAGCACCAGACACGAAGCACCAAGCACCAAATACCAAACACCAAGCACCAAGCACCAAACACCAAACACCAAACACCAGGCACCAAGCACCAAGCACCAAGCACCAAGCACCAAACACCAAGTACCAAGCACCAAGCACCAAACACCAAACACCAAACACCAAGCACCAAGCACCAAACACCAAGCACCAAGCACCAAGCACCAATCACCAAACACCAAGCACGAAGCACCAAATACCAAACACCAAGCACCAAATACCAAACACCAAACACCAAACACCAAACACCAAACAGCAAACACCAAACAGCAAACAGCAAACACCAAACACCAAACACCAAGCACCAAGTACCAAGCACCAAACAACAACACCAAGCACCAAGCACCAAACACCAAGCACCAAGCACCAAACACCAAACACCAAGCTCCAAGCACCAAACACCAGACACCAAGCACCAAGCAGCAAACACCAAGCACCAAGCACCAAACAGCAAACACCAAACAGCAAACACCAAACAGCAAACACCAAACAGCAAACAGCAAACAGCAAACAGCAAACACCAAACACCAAACAGCAAACGCCAAAAAGCAAACGCCAAACCCCAAACGCCAAACAGCAAATGCCAAACCCCAAATGCCAAACAGCAAACGCCAAGCACCAAACACCAAACACCTAGCACCAAGCACAAAACACCAAACACCAAGCACCAAGCACCAAACACCAAACACCAAACACCAGGCACCAAGCACCAATCACCAAGCACCAAGCAAAAAACACAAATCACCAAGCACCAAGCACCAAACACCAAACACCAAACACCAGGCACCAAGCAGCAAGCAGCAAGCACCAAGCACCAAGCTCCAAGCACCAAACACCAAACACCAAGCACTAAGCACCAAACACCAAACACCAAGCACAAAGCACCAAAGAGCAAAAACAAAGCACCAAGCACCAAACACCAAACACCAACACCAAACACCAAACAGCAAACACCAAACAGCAAACACCAAACAGCAAACAGCAAACACCAAACACCAAACACCAAGCACCAAGCACCAAACAACAACACCAAGCACCAAGCACCAAACACCAAGCATGAAGCACCAAACAACAAACACCAAGCTCCAAGCACCAAACACCATACACCAAGCACCAAGCACCAAACACCAATCACCAAGCACCAAGCACCAAACCCCAAGCACCAAACAGCAAGCACCAATCACCAAACACCAAACACCAAGAACCAAGCACCAAACACAAAACACCAAGCACCAAGCACCAAACACCAAACACCAAGCACCAAGCACCAAACACCAAACACCAGGCTCCAAGCACAAAACACCAAGCACCAAGCAACAAGCACCAAGCACCAAACACCAAACACCAAACACTAAGCACCAAGCACCAAACACCAAGCACCAAGCACCAAGCAACAAACACCAAGCACCAAGCACCAAACACCAAGCAGCAAGCACGAAACACCAAGCACCAAGCACCGAGCACCAAACACCAAGTACCAAGCACCAATCACCAAACACCAAGCACCAAGCACCAAACACCAAACACCAAACACCAAGCACCAAGCACCAAACACCAAATACCAAGCACCAAGCACTAAACACCAAACACCAAGCACCAAGCACCAAGCATCAAGCACCAAGCACCAAACACCAAGCACCAAGCACCAAGCACCAAGCACCAAACACAAAACACCAAGTACCAAGCACCAAGCACCAAACACCAAACACCAAACACCAAGCACCAAGCACCAATCACCAAGCACCAAGCACCAAACCCCAAGCACCAAACACCAAGCACCAATCACCAAACACCAAACACCAAGAACCAAGCACCAAACACCAAGCACCAAGCACCAAGCACAAAACACCAAGCACCAAGCGCTAAACATAAAACACTAAGCACCAAGCACCAAGCACCAAGCACCAAACACCAAACATCAAACACCAATCACCAAACATCAAACAGCAAACACCAAACACCAAACACCAAACATCAAACAACAAATGCCAAACATCAAACGCCAAACACCAAACACCAAATAGCAAACACCAAACCGCAAACACCAAACACCAAACAGGAAACACCAAACACCAAACAGCGAACAGCAAACAGCAAACACCAAACACCAAGCACCAAGCACCAAGCACAAAACACCAAGCACCAAGCGCCAAACACCAAACACCAAGCACCAAGCACCAAACACCAAGCACCGAACACCAAACACCAAGCACCAAGCGCCAAACACCAAATACCAAGCACCAAGCACTAAACACCAAACACCAAGCACCAAGCACCAAGCACCAAGCACCAAACACCAAGTACCAAGCACGAAGCACCAAACACCAAACACCAAACACCAAGCACCAAGCACCAAACACCAAACACCAAGCACCAAGCACCAGACACCAAGCACCAAGCACCAAGCACCAATCACCAAACACCAAGCACGAAGCACCAAATACCAAACACCAAGCACCAAGCACCAAACACCAAACACCAAACACCAGGCACCAAGCACCAATCACCAAGCACCAAGCAAAAAACACAAAGCACCAAGCACCAAGCACCAAACACCAAACACCAAACACCAGGCACCAAGCACCAAGCAGCAAGCACCAAGCACCAAACACCAAGCACCAAACACCAAACACCAAGCACTAAGCACCAAACACCAAACACCAAGCACAAAGCACCAAAGAGCAAAAACAAAGCACCAAGCACCAAACACCAAACACCAAACACCAAACACCAAACAGTAAACACCAAACAGCAAACACCAAACAGAAAACAGCAAACACCAAACACCAAACACCAAGCACCAAGTACCAAGCACCAAACAACAACACCAAGCACCAAGCACCAAACACCAAGCAACAAGCACCAAACACCAAACACCAAGCTCCAAGCACCAAACACCAAACACCAAGCACCAAGCAGCAAACACCAATCACCAAGCACCAAGCACCAAACACCAAGCACCAAACACCAAGCACCAATCACCAAACACCAAGAACCAAGCACCAAACACAAAACACCAAACACCAAGCACCAAACACCAAGCACCAAGCACCAAGCACCAAACACCAAACACCAAACACCAAGCACCTAGCACCAAACACCAAGCACCAAGCACCAAGCAACAAACACCAAGCACCAAGCACCAAACACCAAGCACCAAGCACGAAACACCAAGCACCAAGCACCGAGCACCAAACACCAAGTACCAAGCACCAATCACCAAACACCAAGCACCAAGCACCAAACACCAAACACCAAACACCTAGCACCAAGCACCAAACACCAAACACCAAGAACCAAGCACCAAACACCAAATACCAAGCACCAAGCACTAAACACCAAACACCAAGCACCAAGCACCAAGCATCAAGCACCAAGCACCAAACACCAAGCACCAAACACCAAGCACCAAGCACCAAACACAAAACACCAAGTACCAAGCACCAAGCACCAAACACCAAACACCAAACACCAAGCACCAAGCACCAAACACCAAATACCAAGCTCCAAGCACCAAACACCAAATACCAAGCACCAAGCAACGAACACCAATCACCAAGCACCAAGCACCAAACCCCAAGCACCAAACACCAAGCACCAATCACCAAACACCAAACACCAAGGACCAAGCACCAAACACCAAGCACCAAGCACCAAGCACAAAACACCAAGCACCAAGCGCTAAACATAAAACACTAAGCACCAAGCACCAATCACCAAGCACCAAACACCAAACATCAAACACCAATCACCAAACATCAAACAGCAAACACCAAACACCAAACACCAAACATCAAACACCAAACAGCAAACAACAAACAACAAATGCCAAACTTCAAACACCAAACACCAAACTGGAAACACCAAACACCAAACAGCGAACACCAAACAGCAAACACCAAACACCAAGCACCAAGCACCAAGCACAAAACACCAAGCACCAAGCGCCAAACACCAAACACCAAGCACCAAGCACCAAACACCAAGCACCAAACACCAAACACCAATCACCAAGCGCCAAACACCAAATACCAAGCACCAAGCACTAAACACCAAACACCAAGCACCAAGCACCAAGCATCAAGCACCAAGCACCAAACACCAAGCACCAAGCACCAAGCACCAAGCACCAAACACAAAACACCAAGTACCAAGCACCAAGCACCAAACACCAAACACCAAACACCAAGCACCAAGCACCAAACACCAAACACCAAGCACCAAGCACCAGACACCAAGCACCAAGCACCAAGCACCAATCACCAAACACCAAGCACGAAGCACCAAACACCACCACCAAGCACCAAGCACCAAACACCAAACACCAAGCACCAAGCACCAAGCACCAAACACCAAGTACCAAGCACCAAGCACCAAACACCAAACACCAAACACCAAGCACCAAGCACCAAACACCAAACACCAAGCACCAAGCACCAGACACCAAGCACCAAACAACAAGCACCAATCACCAAACACCAAGCACGAAGCACCAAATACCAAACACCAAGCACCAAGCACCAAACACCAAACACCAAGCACCAAGCACCAAACACCAAATACCAAGCACCAAGCACCAAGCACCAAACACCAAGCACCAAGCACCAAGCACCAAACACCAAGCACCAAATACCAAGCACCAGACACGAAGCACCAATCACCAAATACCAAACACCAAGCACCAAGCACCAAACACCAAACACCAAACACCAGGCACCAAGCACCAATCACCAAGCACCAAGCAAAAAACACAAAGCACCAAGCACCAAGCACCAAACACCAAACACCAAACACCAGGCACCAAGCACCAAGCAGCAAGCACCAAGCACCAAGCACCAAGCACCAAACACCAAACACCAAGCACTAAGCACCAAACACCAAACACCAAGCACAAAGCACCAAAGAGCAAAAACAAAGCACCAAGCACCAAACACCAAACATCAAACACCAAACACCAAACAGCAAACACCAAACAGCAAACACCAAACAGCAAACAGCAAACACCAAACACCAAACACCAAGCACCAAGTACCAAGCACCAAACAACAACACCAAGCACCAAGCACCAAACACCAAGCACCAAGCACCAAACACCAAACACCAAGCTCCAAGCACCAAACACCAAACACCAAGCACCAAGCAGCAAACACCAATCACCAAGCACCAAGCACCAAACACCAAGCACCAAACACCAAGCACCAATCACCAAACACCAAACACCAAGAACCAAGCACCAAACACAAAACACCAAGCACCAAGCACCAAACACCAAGCACCAAGCACCAAGCACCAAACACCAAACACCAGACACACCAAGCACCTAGCACCAAACACCAAGCACCAAGCACCAAGCAACAAACACCAAGCACCAAGCACCAAACACCAAGCACCAAGCACGAAACACCAAGCACCAAGCACCGAGCACCAAACAGCAAGTACCAAGCACCAATCACCAAACACCAAGCACCAAGCACCAAACACCAAACACCAAACACCTAGCACCAAGCACCAAACACCAAACACCAAGAACCAAGCACCAAATACCAAATACCAAGCACCAAGCACTAAACACCAAACACCAAGCACCAAGCACCAAGCATCAAGCACCAAGCACCAAACACCAAGCACCAAGCACCAAGCACCAAGCACCAAACACAAAACACCAAGTACCAAGCACCAAGCACCAAACACCAAACACCAAACACCAAGCACCAAGCACCAAACACCAAATACCAAGCTCCAAGCACCAAACACCAAATACCAAGCACCAAGCAACAAACACCAATCACCAAGCACCAAGCACCAAACCCCAAGCACCAAACACCAAGCACCAATCACCAAACACCAAACACCAAGAACCAAGCACCAAACACCAAGCACCAAGCACCAAGCACAAAACACCAAGCACCAAGCGCTAAACAAAAAACACTAAGCACCAAGCACCAAGCACCAAGCACCAAACACCAAACATCAAACACCAATCACCAAACATCAAACAGCAAACACCAAACACCAAACACCAAACAGCAAACACCAAACAGCAAACAGCAAACACCAAACACCAAACACCAAGCACCAAGTACCAAGCACCAAACAACAACACCAAGCACCAAGCACCAAACACCAAGCACCAAGCACCAAACACCAAACACCAAGCTCCAAGCACCAAACACCAAACACCAAGCACCAAGCAGCAAACACCAAGCACCAAGCACCAAACAGCAAACACCAAACAGCAAACACCAAACAGCAAACACCAAACAGCAAACAGCAAACACCAAACACCAAACAGCAAACGCCAAAAAGCAAACGCCAAACCCCAAACGCCAAACAGCAAATGCCAAACCCCAAATGCCAAACAGCAAACGCCAAGCACCAAACACCAAACACCTAGCACCAAGCACAAAACACCAAACACCAAGCACCAAGCACCAAACACCAAACACCAAACACCAGGCACCAAGCACCAATCACCAAGCACCAAGCAAAAAACACAAATCACCAAGCACCAAGCACCAAACACCAAACACCAAACACCAGGCACCAAGCAGCAAGCAGCAAGCACCAAGCACCAAGCACCAAGCACCAAACACCAAACACCAAGCACTAAGCACCAAACACCAAACACCAAGCACAAAGCACCAAAGAGCAAAAACAAAGCACCAAGCACCAAACAGCAAACACCAAACACCAAACACCAAACAGCAAACACCAAACAGCAAACACCAAACAGCAAACAGCAAACACCAAACACCAAACACCAAGCACCAAGCACCAAGCACCAAACAACAACACCAAGTACCAAGCACCAAACACCAAGCATGAAGCACCAAACACCAAACACCAAGCTCCAAGCACCAAACACCATACACCAAGCACCAAGCACCAAACACCAATCACCAAGCACCAAGCACCAAACCCCAAGCACCAAACACCAAGCACCAATCACCAAACACCAAACACCAAGAACCAAGCACCAAACACAAAACACCAAGCACCAAGCACCAAACACCAAACACCAAGCACCAAGCACCAAACACCAAACACCAGGCTCCAAGCACAAAACACCAAGCACCAAGCACCAAGCACCAAACACCAAACACCAAACACTAAGCACCAAGCACCAAACACCAAGCACCAAGCACCAAGCAACAAACACCAAGCACCAAGCACCAAACACCAAGCAGCAAGCACGAAACACCAAGCACCAAGCACCGAGCACCAAACACCAAGTACCAAGCACCAATCACCAAACACCAAGCACCAAGCACCAAACACCAAACACCAAACACCAAGCACCAAGCACCAAACACCAAATACCAAGCACCAAGCACTAAACACCAAACACCAAGCACCAAGCACCAAGCATCAAGCACCAAGCACCAAACACCAAGCACCAAGCACCAAGCACCAAGCACCAAACACAAAACACCAAGTACCAAGCACCAAGCACCAAACACCAAACACCAAACACCAAGCACCAAGCACCAATCACCAAGCACCAAGCACCAAGCACCAAACACCAAACACCAAGCTCCAAGCACCAAACACCAAACACCAAGCACCAAGCAGCAAACACCAATCACCAAGCACCAAGCACCAAACACCAAGCACCAAACACCAAGCACCAATCACCAAACACCAAACACCAAGAACCAAGCACCAAACACAAAACACCAAGCACCAAGCACCAAACACCAAGCACCAAGCACCAAGCACCAAACACCAAACACCAAACACCAAGCACCAAACACCAAGCACCAAGCACCAAGCAACAAACACCAAGCACCAAGCACCAAACACCAAGCACCAAGCACGAAACACCAAGCACCAAGCACCAAGCACCGAGCACCAAACACCAAGTACCAAGCACCAATCACCAAACACCAAGCACCAAGCACCAAACACCAAAATCCAAACACCTAGCACCAAACACCAAACACCAAGAACCAAGCACCAAACACCAAATACCAAGCACCAAGCACTAAACACCAAACACCAAGCACCAAGCACCAAGCATCAAGCACCAAGCACCAAACACCAAGCACCAAGCACCAAGCACCAAGCACCAAACACAAAACACCAAGTACCAAGCACCAAGCACCAAACACCAAACACCAAACACCAAGCACCAAGCACCAAACACCAAATACCAAGCTCCAAGCACCAAACACCAAATACCAAGCACCAAGCAACAAACACCAATCACCAAGCACCAAGCACCAAACCCCAAGCACCAAACACCAAGCACCAATCACCAAACACCAAACACCAAGAACCAAGCACCAAACACCAAGCACCAAGCACCAAGCACAAAACACCAAGCACCAAGCGCTAAACATAAAACACTAAGCACCAAGCACCAAGCACCAAGCACCAAACACCAAACATCAAACACCAATCACCAAACATCAAACAGCAAACACCAAACACCAAACACCAAACATCAAACACCAAACAGCAAACAACAAACAACAAATGCCAAACTTCAAACGCCAAACACCAAACACCAAATAGCAAACACCAAACCGCAAACACCAAACACCAAACAGGAAACACCAAACACCAAACAGCGAACACCAAACAGCAAACACCAAACACCAAGCACCAAGCACTAAACACCAAGCAACAAGCACCAAGCATCAAGCACCAAGCACCAAGCACCAAGCACCAAACACCAAGCACCAAGCACCAAGCACCAAACACCAAGCACCAAGCACCAAACAGCAAATACCAAGCACCAAACACCAAACACCAAGCACCAAGCACCAAACACCAAACACCAAGCACCAAACACCAAGCACCAAGTCCCAAGCACCCAACACCAAGCACCAAGTACCAAACACCAAGCACCAAGCACCAAGCACCATGCACCAAACACCAAGCACCAAGCACCAAACAGCAAACACCAAACAGCAAACACCAAACAGCAAACACCAAACAGCAAACACCAAACAGCAAACAGCAAACGCCAAAAAGCAAACGCCAAACCCCAAACGCCAAACAGCAAATGCCAAACCCCAAATGCCAAACAGCAAACGCCAAGCACCAAGCACAAAACAACAAACACCAAGCACCAAGCACCAAACACCAAACACCAAACACCAGGCACCAAGCACCAATCACCAAGCACCAAGCAAAAAACACAAATCACCAAGCACCAAGCACCAAACACCAAACACCAAACACCAGGCACCAAGCACCAAGCAGCAAGCACCAAGCACCAAGCACCAAACACCAAACACCAAGCACTAAGCACCAAACACCAAACACCAAGCACAAAGCACCAAAGAGCAAAAACAAAGCACCAAGCACCAAACACCAAACACCAAACACCAAACACCAAACAGCAAACACCAAACAGCAAACACCAAACAGCAAACAGCAAACACCAAACACCAAACACCAAGCACCAAGCACCAAGCACCAAACAACAACACCAAGCACCAAGCACCAAACACCAAGCATGAAGCACCAAACACCAAACACCAAGCTCCAAGCACCAAACACCATACACCAAGCACCAAGCACCAAACACCAATCACCAAGCACCAAGTACCAAACCCCAAGCACCAAACACCAAGCACCAATCACCAAACACCAAACACCAAGAACCAAGCATCAAACACCAAACACCAAGCACCAAGCACCAAACACCAAACACCAGGCTCCAAGCACAAAACACCAAGCACCAAGCACCAAGCACCAAGCACCAAACACCAAACACCAAACACCAAGCACCAAGCACCAAACACCAAGCACCAAACACCAAGCAACAAACACCAAGCACCAAGCACCAAACACCAAGCAGGAAGCACGAAACACCAAGCACCAAGCACCGAGCACCAAACACCAAGTACCAAGCACCAATCACCAAACACCAAGCACCAAGCACCAAACACCAAACACCAAACACCAAGCACCAAGCACCAAACACCAAATACCAAGCACCAAGCACTAAACACCAAACACCAAGCACCAAGCACCAAGCATCAAGCACCAAGCACCAAACACCAAGCACCAAGCACCAAGCACCAAGCACCAAACACAAAACACCAAGTACCAAGCACCAAGCACCAAACACCAAACACCAAACACCAAGCACCAAGCACCAATCACCAAGCACCAAGCACCAAACCCCAAGCACCAAACACCAAGCACCAATCACCAAACACCAAACACCAAGAACCAAGCACCAAACACCAAGCACCAAGCACCAAGCACAAAACACCAAGCACCAAGCGCTAAACATAAAACACTAAGCACCAAGCACCAAGCACCAAGCACCAAACACCAAACACCAAACACCAATCACCAAACATCAAACAGCAAACACCAAGTACCAAACACCAAACATCAAACAACAAATGCCAAACATCAAACGCCAAATACCAAACACCAAATAGCAAACACCAAACCGCAAACACCAAACACCAAACAGGAAACACCAAACACCAAACAGCGAACAGCAAACAGCAAACACCAAACACCAGGCTCCAAGCACAAAACACCAAGCACCAAGCACCAAGCACCAAGCACCAAACACCAAACACCAAACACCAAGCACCAAGCACCAAACACCAAGCACCAAACACCAAGCAACAAACACCAAGCACCAAGCACCAAACACCAAGCAGGAAGCACGAAACACCAAGCACCAAGCACCGAGCACCAAACACCAAGTACCAAGCACCAATCACCAAACACCAAGCACCAAGCACCAAACACCAAACACCAAACACCAAGCACCAAGCACCAAACACCAAATACCAAGCACCAAGCACTAAACACCAAACACCAAGCACCAAGCACCAAGCATCAAGCACCAAGCACCAAACACCAAGCACCAAGCACCAAGCACCAAGCACCAAACACAAAACACCAAGTACCAAGCACCAAGCACCAAACACCAAACACCAAACACCAAGCACCAAGCACCAATCACCAAGCACCAAGCACCAAACCCCAAGCACCAAACACCAAGCACCAATCACCAAACACCAAACACCAAGAACCAAGCACCAAACACCAAGCACCAAGCACCAAGCACAAAACACCAAGCACCAAGCGCTAAACATAAAACACTAAGCACCAAGCACCAAGCACCAAGCACCAAACACCAAACATCAAACACCAATCACCAAACATCAAACAGCAAACACCAAGTACCAAACACCAAACATCAAACAACAAATGCCAAACATCAAACGCCAAATACCAAACACCAAATAGCAAACACCAAACCGCAAACACCAAACACCAAACAGGAAACACCAAACACCAAACAGCGAACAGCAAACAGCAAACACCAAACACCAAGCACCAAGCACCAAGCACAAAACACCAAGCACCAAGCGCCAAACACCAAACACCAAGCACCAAGCACCAAACACCAAGCACCAAACACCAAACACCAAGCACCAAGCGCCAAACGCCAAATACCAAGCACCAAGCACTAAACACCAAACACCAAGCACCAAGCACCAAGCACCAAGCACCAAGCACCAAACACCAAGTACCAAGCACCAAGCACCAAACACCAAACACCAAACACCAAGCACCAAGCACCAAACACCAAACACCAAGCACCAAGCACCAGACACCAAGCACCAAGCACCAAGCACCAATCACCAAACACCAAGCACGAAGCACCAAATACCAAACACCAAGCACCAAGCACCAAACACCAAACACCAAGAACCAAGCACCAAACACCAAATACCAAGCACCAAGCACCAAGCACCAAACACCAAGCACCAAGCACCAAGCACCAAACACCAAGCACCAAATACCAAGCACCAGACACGAAGCACCAAGCACCAAATACCAAACACCAAGCACCAAGCACCAAACACCAAACACCAAACACCAGGCACCAAGCACCAATCACCAAGCACCAAGCAAAAAACACAAAGCACCAAGCACGAAGCACCAAACACCAAACACCAAACACCAGGCACCAAGCACCAAGCAGCAATCACCAAGAACCAAGCACCAAGCACCAAACACCAAACACCAAGCACTGAGCACCAAACACCAAACACCAAGCACAAAGCACCAAAGAGCAAAAACAAAGCACCAAGCACCAAACACCAAACACCAAACACCAAACAGCAAACACCAAACAGCAAACACCAAACAGCAAACACCAAACAGCAAACACCAAATAGCAAACAGCAAACACCAAACACCAAATACCAAGCACCAAGTACCAAGCACCAAACAACAACACCAAGCACCAAGCACCAAACACCAAGCACCAAACACCAAACACCAAGCTCCAAGCACCAAACACCAAACACCAAGCACCAAGCAGCAAACACCAAGTACCAAGCACCAAACAGCAAACACCAAACAGCAAACACCAAACAGCAAACACCAAACAGCAAACAGCAAACAGCAAACAGCAAACACCAAACACCAAACAGCAAACGCCAAAAAGCAAACGCCAAACCCCAAACGCCAAACAGCAAATGCCAAACCCCAAATGCCAAACAGCAAACGCCAAGCACCAAACACCAAACACCTAGCACCAAGCACAAAACACCAAACACCAAGCACCAAGCACCAAACACCAAACACCAAACACCAGGCACCAAGCACCAATCACCAAGCACCAAGCCAAAAACACAAATCACCAAGCACCAAGCACCAAACACCAAACACCAAACACCAAGCACCAAGCACCAAGCTCCAAGCACCAAACACCAAACACCAAGCACTAAGCACCAAACACCAAACACCAAGCACAAAGCACCAAAGAGCAAAAACAAAGCACCAAGCACCAAACACCAAACACCAACACCAAACACCAAACAGCAAACACCAAACAGCAAACACCAAACAGCAAACAGCAAACACCAAACACCAAACACCAAGCACCAAGCACCAAACAACAACACCAAGCACCAAGCACCAAACACCAAGCATGAAGCACCAAACACCAAACACCAAGCTCCAAGCACCAAACACCATACACCAAGCACCAAGCACCAAACCCCAAGCACCAAACACCAAGCACCAATCACCAAACACCAAACACCAAGAACCAAGCACCAAACACAAAACACCAAGCACCAAACACCAAACACCAAGCACCAAGCACCAAACACCAAACACCAGGCTCCAAGCACAAAACACCAAGCACCAAGCACCAAGCACCAAGCACCAAACACCAAACACCAAACACTAAGCACCAAGCACCAAACACCAAGCACCAAGCACCAAGCAACAAACACCAAGCACCAAGCACCAAACACCAAGCAGCAAGCACGAAACACCAAGCACCAAGCACCGAGCACCAAACACCAAGTACCAAGCACCAATCACCAAACACCAAGCACCAAGCACCAAACACCAAACACCAAACACCAAGCACCAAGCACCAAACACCAAATACCAAGCACCAAGCACTAAACACCAAACACCAAGCACCAAGCACCAAGCATCAAGCACCAAGCACCAAACACCAAGCACCAAGCACCAAGCACCAAGCACCAAACACAAAACACCAAGTACCAAGCACCAAGCACCAAACACCAAACACCAAACACCAAGCACCAAGCACCAATCACCAAGCACCAAGCACCAAACCCCAAGCACCAAACACCAAGCACCAATCACCAAACACCAAACACCAAGAACCAAGCACCAAACACCAAGCACCAAGCACCAAGCACAAAACACCAAGCACCAAGCGCTAAACATAAAACACTAAGCACCAAGCACCAAGCACCAAGCACCAAACACCAAACATCAAACACCAATCACCAAACATCAAACAGCAAACACCAAACACCAAACACCAAACATCAAACAACAAATGCCAAACATCAAACGCCAAACACCAAACACCAAATAGCAAACACCAAACCGCAAACACCAAACACCAAACAGGAAACACCAAACACCAAACAGCGAACAGCAAACAGCAAACACCAAACACCAAGCACCAAGCACCAAGCACAAAACACCAAGCACCAAGCGCCAAACACCAAACACCAAGCACCAAGCACCAAACACCAAGCACCAAACACCAAACACCAAGCACCAAGCGCCAAACACCAAATACCAAGCACCAAGCACTAAACACCAAACACCAAGCACCAAGCACCAAGCACCAAGCACCAAACACCAAGTACCAAGCACGAAGCACCAAACACCAAACACCAAACACCAAGCACCAAGCACCAAACACCAAACACCAAGCACCAAGCACCAGACACCAAGCACCAAGCACCAAGCACCAATCACCAAACACCAAGCACGAAGCACCAAATACCAAGCACCAAGCACCAAACACCAAACACCAAACACCAGGCACCAAGCACCAATCACCAAGCACCAAGCAAAAAACACAAAGCACCAAGCACCAAGCACCAAACACCAAACACCAAACACCAGGCACCAAGCACCAAGCAGCAAGCACCAAGCACCAAGCACCAAGCACCAAACACCAAACACCAAGCACTAAGCACCAAACACCAAACACCAAGCACAAAGCACCAAAGAGCAAAAACAAAGCACCAAGCACCAAACACCAAACACCAAACACCAAACACCAAACAGTAAACACCAAACAGCAAACACCAAACAGCAAACAGCAAACACCAAACACCAAACACCAAGCACCAAGTACCAAGCACCAAGCACCAAACACAAAACACCAAGTACCAAGCACCAAGCACCAAACACCAAACACCAAACACCAAGCACCAAGCACCAAACACCAAACACCAAGCTCCAAGCACCAAACACCAAACACCAAGCACCAAGCAGCAAACACCAATCACCAAGCACCAAGCACCAAACACCAAGCACCAAACACCAAGCACCAATCACCAAACACCAAACACCAAGAACCAAGCACCAAACACAAAATACCAAGCACCAAGCACCAAACACCAAGCACCAAGCACCAAGCACCAAACACCAAACACCAAACACCAAGCACCTAGCACCAAACACCAAGCACCAAGCACCAAGCAACAAACACCAAGCACCAAGCACCAAACACCAAGCACCAAGCACGAAACACCAAGCACCAAGCACCGAGCACCAAACACCAAGTACCAAGCACCAATCACCAAACACCAAGCACCAAGCACCAAACACCAAACACCAAACACCTAGCACCAAGCACCAAACACCAAACACCAAGAACCAAGCACCAAACACCAAATACCAAGCACCAAGCACTAAACACCAAACACCAAGCACCAAGCACCAAGCATCAAGCACCAAGCACCAAACACCAAGCACCAAGCACCAAGCACCAAGCACCAAACACAAAACACCAAGTACCAAGCACCAAGCACCAAACACCAAACACCAAACACCAAGCACCAAGCACCAAACACCAAATACCAAGCTCCAAGCACCAAACACCAAATACCAAGCACCAAGCAACGAACACCAATCACCAAGCACCAAGCACCAAACCCCAAGCACCAAACACCAAGCACCAATCACCAAACACCAAACACCAAGAACCAAGCACCAAACACCAAGCACCAAGCACCAAGCACAAAACACCAAGCACCAAGCGCTAAACATAAAACACTAAGCACCAAGCACCAAGCACCAAGCACCAAACACCAAACATCAAACACCAATCACCAAACATCAAACAGCAAACACCAAACACCAAACACCAAACATCAAACACCAAACAGCAAACAACAAACAACAAATGCCAAACTTCAAACGCCAAACACCAAACACCAAATAGCAAACACCAAACCGCAAACACCAAACACCAAACTGGAAACACCAAACACCAAACAGCGAACACCAAACAGCAAACACCAAACACCAAGCACCAAGCACCAAGCACAAAACACCAAGCACCAAGCGCCAAACACCAAACACCAAGCACCAAGCACCAAACACCAAGCACCAAACACCAAACACCAATCACCAAGCGCCAAACACCAAATACCAAGCACCAAACACTAAACACCAAACACCAAGCACCAAGCACCAAGCATCAAGCACCAAGCACCGAACACCAAGCACCAAGCACCTAGCACCAAGCACCAAACACAAAACACCAAGTACCAAGCACCAAGCACCAAACACCAAACACCAAACACCAAGCACCAAGCACCAAACACCAAACACCAAGCACCAAGCACCAGACACCAAGCACCAAGCACCAAGCACCAATCACCAAACACCAAGCACGAAGCACCAAACACCAAACACCAAGCACCAAGCACCAAACACCAAACACCAAGCACCAAGCACCAAGCACCAAACACCAAGTACCAAGCACCAAGCACCAAACACCAAACACCAAACACCAAGCACCAAGCACCAAACACCAAACACCAAGCACCAAGCACCAGACACCAAGCACCAAACAACAAGCACCAATCACCAAACACCAAGCACGAAGCACCAAATACCAAACACCAAGCACCAAGCACCAAACACCAAGCACCAAGCACCAAACACCAAATACCAAGCACCAAGCACCAAGCACCAAACACCAAGCACCAAGCACCAAGCACCAAACACCAAGCACCAAATACCAAGCACCAGACACGAAGCACCAATCACCAAATACCAAACACCAAGCACCAAGCACCAAACACCAAACACCAAACACCAGGCACCAAGCACCAATCACCAAGCACCAAGCAAAAAACACAAAGCACCAAGCACCAAGCACCAAACACCAAACACCAAACACCAGGCACCAAGCACCAAGCAGCAAGCACCAAGCACCAAGCACCAAGCACCAAACACCAAGCACTAAGCACCAAACACCAAACACCAAGCACAAAGCACCAAAGAGCAAAAACAAAGCACCAAGCACCAAACACCAAACATCAAACACCAAACACCAAACAGCAAACACCAAACAGCAAACACCAAACAGCAAACAGCAAACACCAAACACCAAACACCAAGCACCAAGTACCAAGCACCAAACAACAACACCAAGCACCAAGCACCAAACACCAAGCACCAAGCACCAAACACCAAACACCAAGCTCCAAGCACCAAACACCAAACACCAAGCACCAAGCAGCAAACACCAATCACCAAGCACCAAGCACCAAACACCAAGCACCAAACACCAAGCACCAATCACCAAACACCAAACACCAAGAACCAAGCACCAAACACAAAACACCAAGCACCAAGCACCAAACACCAAGCACCAAGCACCAAGCACCAAACACCAAACACCAAACACCAAGCACCTAGCACCAAACACCAAGCACCAAGCACCAAGCAACAAACACCAAGCACCAAGCACCAAACACCAAGCACCAAGCACGAAACACCAAGCACCAAGCACCGAGCACCAAACACCAAGTACCAAGCACCAATCACCAAACACCAAGCACCAAGCACCAAACACCAAACACCAAACACCTAGCACCAAGCACCAAACACCAAACACCAAGAACCAAGCACCAAATACCAAATACCAAGCACCAAGCACTAAACACCAAACACCAAGCACCAAGCACCAAGCATCAAGCACCAAGCACCAAACACCAAGCACCAAGCACCAAGCACCAAGCACCAAACACAAAACACCAAGTACCAAGCACCAAGCACCAAACACCAAACACCAAACACCAAGCACCAAGCACCAAACACCAAATACCAAGCTCCAAGCACCAAACACCAAATACCAAGCACCAAGCACCAAACCCCAAGCACCAAACACCAAGCACCAATCACCAAACACCAAACACCAAGAACCAAGCACCAAACACCAAGCACCAAGCACCAAGCACAAAACACCAAGCACCAAGCGCTAAACAAAAAACACTAAGCACCAAGCACCAAGCACCAAGCACCAAACACCAAACATCAAACACCAATCACCAAACATCAAACAGCAAACACCAAACACCAAACACCAAACAGCAAACACCAAACAGCAAACAGCAAACACCAAACACCAAACACCAAGCACCAAGTACCAAGCACCAAACAACAACACCAAGCACCAAGCACCAAACACCAAGCACCAAGCACCAAACACCAAACACCAAGCTCCAAGCACCAAACACCAAACACCAAGCACCAAGCACCAAGCAGCAAACACCAAGCACCAAGCACCAAACAGCAAACACCAAACAGCAAACACCAAACAGCAAACACCAAACAGCAAACAGCAAACACCAAACACCAAACAGCAAACGCCAAAAAGCAAACGCCAAACCCCAAACGCCAAACAGCAAATGCCAAACCCCAAATGCCAAACAGCAAACGCCAAGCACCAAACACCAAACACCTAGCACCAAGCACAAAACACCAAACACCAAGCACCAAGCACCAAACACCAAACACCAAACACCAGGCACCAAGCACCAATCACCAAGCACCAAGCAAAAAACACAAATCACCAAGCACCAAGCACCAAACACCAAACACCAAACACCAGGCACCAAGCAGCAAGCAGCAAGCACCAAGCACCAAGCACCAAGCACCAAACACCAAACACCAAGCACTAAGCACCAAACACCAAACACCAAGCACAAAGCACCAAAGAGCAAAAACAAAGCACCAAGCACCAAACACCAAACACCAAACACCAAACACCAAACAGCAAACACCAAACAGCAAACACCAAACAGCAAACAGCAAACACCAAACACCAAACACCAAGCACCAAGCACCAAGCACCAAACAACAACACCAAGCACCAAGCACCAAACACCAAGCATGAAGCACCAAACACCAAACACCAAGCTCCAAGCACCAAACACCATACACCAAGCACCAAGCACCAAACACCAATCACCAAGCACCAAGCACCAAACCCCAAGCACCAAACACCAAGCACCATTCACCAAACACCAAACACCAAGAACCAAGCACCAAACACAAAACACCAAGCACCAAGCACCAAACACCAAACACCAAGCACCAAGCACCAAACACCAAACACCAGGCTCCAAGCACAAAACACCAAGCACCAAGCACCAAGCACCAAGCACCAAACACCAAACACCAAACACTAAGCACCAAGCACCAAACACCAAGCACCAAGCACCAAGCAACAAACACCAAGCACCAAGCACCAAACACCAAGCAGCAAGCACGAAACACCAAGCACCAAGCACCGAGCACCAAACACCAAGTACCAAGCACCAATCACCAAACACCAAGCACCAAGCACCAAACACCAAACACCAAACACCAAGCACCAAGCACCAAACACCAAATACCAAGCACCAAGCACTAAACACCAAACACCAAGCACCAAGCACCAAGCATCAAGCACCAAGCACCAAACACCAAGCACCAAGCACCAAGCACCAAGCACCAAACACAAAACACCAAGTACCAAGCACCAAGCACCAAACACCAAACACCAAACACCAAGCACCAAGCACCAATCACCAAGCACCAAGCACCAAACCCCAAGCACCAAACACCAAGCACCAATCACCAAACACCAAACACCAAGAACCAAGCACCAAACACCAAGCACCAAGCACCAAGCACAAAACACCAAGCACCAAGCACTAAACATAAAACACTAAGCACCAAGCACCAAGCACCAAGCACCAAACACCAAACATCAAACACCAATCACCAAACATCAAACAGCAAACACCAAACACCAAACACCAAACATCAAACAACAAATGCCAAACATCAAACGCCAAACACCAAACACCAAATAGCAAACACCAAACCGCAAACACCAAACACCAAACAGGAATCACCAAACACCAAACAGCGAACAGCAAACAGCAAACACCAAACACCAAGCACCAAGCACCAAGCACAAAACACCAAGCACCAAGCGCCAAACACCAAACACCAAGCACCAAGCACCAAACACCAAGCACCAAACACCAAACACCAAGCACCAAGCGCCAAACACCAAATACCAAGCACCAAGCACTAAACACCAAACACCAAGCACCAAGCACCAAGCACCAAGCACCAAACACCAAGTACCAAGCACCAAGCACCAAACACCAAACACCAAACACCAAGCACCAAGCACCAAACACCAAACACCAAGCACCAAGCACCAGACACCAAGCACCAAGAACCAAGCACCAATCACCAAACACCAAGCACGAAGCACCAAATACCAAACACCAAGCACCAAGCACCAAACACCAAACACCAAACACCAGGCACCAAGCACCAATCACCAAGCACCAAGCAAAAAACACAAAGCACCAAGCACCAAGCACCAAACACCAAACACCAAACACCAGGCACCAAGCACCAAGCAGCAAGCACCAAGCACCAAGCACCAAGCACCAAACACCAAACACCAAGCACTAAGCACCAAACACCAAACACCAAGCACAAAGCACCAAAGAGCAAAAACAAAGCACCAAGAACCAAACACCAAACACCAAACACCAAACACCAAACAGTAAACACCAAACAGCAAACACCAAACAGCAAACAGCAAACACCAAACACCAAACACCAAGCACCAAGTACCAAGCACCAAACAACAACACCAAGCACCAAGCACCAAACACCAAGCACCAAGCACCAAACACCAAACACCAAGCTCCAAGCACCAAACACCAAACACCAAGCACCAAGCAGCAAACACCAATCACCAAGCACCAAGCACCAAACACCAAGCACCAAACACCAAGCACCAATCACCAAACACCAAACGCCAAGAACCAAGCACCAAACACAAAACACCAAGCACCAAGCACCAAACACCAAGCACCAAGCACCAAGCACCAAACACCAAACACCAAACACCAAGCACCTAGCACCAAACACCAAGCACCAAGCACCAAGCAACAAACACCAAGCACCAAGCACCAAACACCAAGCACCAAGCACGAAACACCAAGCACCAAGCACCGAGCACCAAACACCAAGTACCAAGCACCAATCACCAAACACCAAGCACCAAGCACCAAACACCAAACACCAAACACCTAGCACCAAGCACCAAACACCAAACACCAAGAACCAAGCACCAAGCACTAAACACCAAACACCAAGCACCAAGCACCAAGCATCAAGCACCAAGCACCAAACACCAAGCACCAAGCACCAAGCACCAAGCACCAAACACAAAACACCAAGTACCAAGCACCAAGCACCAAACACCAAACACCAAACACCAAGCACCAAGCACCAAACACCAAATACCAAGCTCCAAGCACCAAACACCAAATACCAAGCACCAAGCAACGAACACCAATCACCAAGCACCAAGCACCAAACCGCAAGCACCAAACACCAAGCACCAATCACCAAACACCAAACACCAAGAACCAAGCACCAAACACCAAGCACCAAGCACCAAGCACAAAACACCAAGCACCAAGCGCTAAACATAAAACACTAAGCACCAAGCACCAAGCACCAAGCACCAAACACCAAACATCAAACACCAATCACCAAACATCAAACAGCAAACACCAAACACCAAACACCAAACATCAAACACCAAACAGCAAACAACAAACAACAAATGCCAAACTTCAAACGCCAAACACCAAACACCAAATAGCAAACACCAAACACCAAACTGGAAACACCAAACACCAAACAGCGAACACCAAACAGCAAACACCAAACACTAAGCACCAAGCACCAAGCACAAAACACCAAGCACCAAGCGCCAAACACCAAACACCAAGCACCAAGCACCAAACACCAAGCACCAAACACCAAACACCAATTACCAAGCGCCAAACACCAAATACCAAGCACCAAGCACTAAACACCAAACACCAAGCACCAAGCACCAAGCATCAAGCACCAAGCACCAAACACCAAGCACCAAGCACCAAGCACCAAGCACCAAACACAAAACACCAAGTACCAAGCACCAAGCACCAAACACCAAACACCAAACACCAAGCACCAAGCACCAAACACCAAACACCAAGCACCAAGCACCAGACACCAAGCACCAAGCACCAAGCACCAATCACCAAACACCAAGCACGAAGCACCAAACACCAAACACCAAGCACCAAGCACCAAACACCAAACACCAAGCACCAAGCACCAAGCACCAAACACCAAGTACCAAGCACCAAGCACCAAACACCAAACACCAAACACCAAGCACCAAGCACCAAACACCAAACACCAAGCACCAAGCACCAGACACCAAGCACCAAACAACAAGCACCAATCACCAAACACCAAGCACGAAGCACCAAATACCAAACACCAAGCACCAAACACCAAACACCAAGCACCAAGCACCAAACACCAAATACCAAGCACCAAGCACCAAGCACCAAACACCAAGCACCAAGCACCAAGCACCAAACACCAAGCACCAAATACCAAGCACCAGACACGAAGCACCAATCACCAAATACCAAACACCAAGCACCAAGCACCAAACACCAAACACCAAACACCAGGCACCAAGCACCAATCACCAAGCACCAAGCCAAAAACACAAAGCACCAAGCACCAAGCACCAAACACCAAACACCAAACACCAGGCACCAAGCACCAAGCAGCAAGCACCAAGCACCAAGCAGCAAACACCAAACACCAAGCACTAAGCACCAAACACCAAACACCAAGCACAAAGCAACAAAGAGCAAAAACAAAGCACCAAGCACCAAACACCAAACATCAAACACCAAACACCAAACAGCAAACACCAAACAGCAAACACCAAACAGCAAACAGCAAACACCAAACACCAAACACCAAGCACCAAGTACCAAGCACCAAACAACAACACCAAGCACCAAGCACCAAACACCAAGCACCAAGCACCAAACACCAAACACCAAGCTCCAAGCACCAAACACCAAACACCAAGCACCAAGCAGCAAACACCAATCACCAAGCACCAAGCACCAAACACCAAGCACCAAACACCAAGCACCAATCACCAAACACCAAACACCAAGAACCAAGCACCAAACACAAAACACCAAGCACCAAGCACCCAACACCAAGCACCAAGCACCAAGCACCAAACACCAAACACCAAACACCAAGCACCTAGCACCAAACACCAAGCACCAAGCACCAAGCAACAAACACCAAGCACCAAGCACCAAACACCAAGCACCAAGCACGAAACACCAAGCACCAAGCACCGAGCACCAAACACCAAGTACCAAGCACCAATCACCAAACACCAAGCACCAAGCACCAAACACCAAACACCAAACACCTAGCACCAAGCACCAAACACCAAACACCAAGAACCAAGCACCAAATACCAAATACCAAGCACCAAGCACTAAACACCAAACACCAAGCACCAAGCACCAAGCATCAAGCACCAAGCACCAAACACCAAGCACCAAGCACCAAGCACCAAGCACCAAACACAAAACACCAAGTACCAAGCACCAAGCACCAAACACCAAACACCAAACACCAAGCACCAAGCACCAAACACCAAATACCAAGCTCCAAGCACCAAACACGAAATACCAAGCACCAAGCAACAAACACCAATCACCAAGCACCAAGCACCAAACCCCAAGCACCAAACACCAAGCACCAATCACCAAACACCAAACACCAAGAACCAAGCACCAAACACCAAGCACCAAGCACCAAGCACAAAACACCAAGCACCAAGCGCTAAACAAAAAACACTAAGCACCAAGCACCAAGCACCAAACACCAAACATCAAACACCAATCACCAAACATCAAACAGCAAACACCAAACACCAAACACCAAACATCAAACACCAAACAGCAAACAACAAACAACAAATGCCAAACATCAAACGCCAAACACCAAACACCAAATAGCAAACACCAAACCGCAAACACCAAACACCAAACAGGAAACACCAAACACCAAACAGCGAACACCAAACAGCAAACTCCAAACACCAAGCACCAAGCACCAAGCACAAAACACCAAGCACCAAGCGCCAAACACCAAGCACCAAGCACCAAACACCAAGCACCAAACACCAAACACCAATCACCAAGCGCCAAACACCAAATACCAAGCACCAAGCACTAAACACCAAACACCAAGCACCAAGCATCAAGCACCAAGCACCAAACACCAAGCACCAAGCACCAAGCACCAAGCACCAAACACAAAACACCAAGTACCAAGCACCAAGCACCAAACACCAAACACCAAACACCAAGCACCAAGCACCAAACACCAAACACCAAGCACCAAGCACCAGACACCAAGCACCAAGCACCAATCACCAAACACCAAGCACGAAGCACCAAACACCAAACACCAAGCACCAAGCACCAAACACCAAACACCAAGCACCAAGCACCAAACACCAAATACCAAGCACCAAGCACCAAGCACCAAGCACCAAACACCAAGCACCAAGCACCAAGCACCAAACACCAAGCACCAAACACCAAGCATCAGACACGAAGCACCAAGCACCAAGCACCAAGCATCAAGCACCAAATACCAAACACCAAGCACCAAGCACCACACATCAAACACCAAGCACCAAGCACCAAACACCAAACACCAAACACCAAACAGCAAACACCAAACAGCAAACACCAAACAGCAAACAGCAAACACCAAACACCAAACACCAAGCACCAAGCACCAAGCACCAAACAACAACACCAAGCACCAAGCACCAAACACCAAGCACCAAGCACCAAATACCAAACACCAAGCTCCAAGCACCAAACACCAAGCACCAAGCACCAAACACCAATCACCAAGCACCAAGCACGAAACCCCAAGCACCAAACACCAAGCACCAATCACCAAACACCAAACACCAAGAACCAAGCACCAAACACAAAACACCAAGCACCAAGCACCAAACACCAAGCACCAAGCACCAAGCACCAAACACCAAGCACCAAGTACCAAACACCAAACACCAAGCACCAAGCACCAAACACCAAACACCAAGCACCAAGCACCAAACACTAAACACCAGGCTCCAAGCACAAAACACCAAGCACCAAGCACCAAGCACCAAACACCAAACACCAAACACCAAGCACCGAGCACCAAACACCAAGCACCAAGCACCAAGCACCAAACACCAAACACCAAGCACCAAGCACCAAACACCAAATACCAAGCCCAAAGCACCAAAGAGCAAAAACAAAACACCAAGCACCAAACACCAAACACCAAGCACCAAACACCAAACAGCCAACACCAAACAGCAAACACCAAACACCAAATAGCAAAAACCAAAGAGCAAACTCCAAACACCAAACAGCAAACACAAAACACCAAACACCAAACACCAAACAGCAAACTCCAAACACCAAACACCAAGCACCAAGCACCAAATACCAAGCACCAAACACCAAGCACCAATCACTAAACACCAAACACCAAGCACCAAACACCAAACACCAAAAACCAAGCACCAAGCACCAAGCACCAAACACCATACGCCAAACACCAAACACCAAGCACCAAGCACCAAACACCAAGCACCAAGCGCCAAAGACCAAACACCAAGCACCAAGCACGAAACACCAAGCACCAAGCACCGAGCACCAAACACCAAGTACCAAGCACCAATCACCAAACACCAAGCACCAAGCACCAAACACCAAACACCAAACACCAAGCACCAAGCACCAAACACCAAACACCAAGAACCAAGCACCAAACACCAAATACCAAGCACCAAGCACTAAACACCAAACACCAAGCATCATGCACCAAGCATCAAGCACCAAGCACCAAACACCAAGCACCAAGCACCAAGCACCAAGCACCAAACTCAAAACACCAAGTACCAAGCACCAAGCACCAAACACCAAACACCAAACACCAAGCACCAAGCACCAAACACCAAACACCAAGCACCAAGCACCAGACACCAAGCACCAAGCACCAAGGACCAAACACCAAACACCAAACACCAAACACCAGGCACAAAGCACCAAACACCAAGCACCAAGCACCAAAAACCAAAGACCAAGCACAAAGCACCAAAGAGCAAACACCAAACAGCAAACACCAAACACCAAACACCAAACAGCAAACACCAAACAGCAAACACCAAACACCAAATAGCAAACACCAAAGGGCAAACTCCAAACACCAAACAGCAAACACAAAACACCAAACAGCAAACAACAAACAGCAAACACCAAAGAGCAAACAGCAAACACCAAACACCAAACACCAAGCACCAAGCACCAAGCACCAAACACCAACACCAAGCACCAAGCACCAAGCACCAAACACCAAGCACCAAGCACCAAACACCAAACACCAAGCTCCAAGCACCAAACACCAAACACCAAGCACCAAGCACCAAACACCAATCACCAAGCACCAAGCACCAAACCCCAAGCACCAAACACCAAGCACAAAACACCAAGCACCAAGCACCAAACACCAAACATCAAACACCAATCACCAAACATCAAACAGCAAACACCAAACACCAAACACCAAACATCAAACACCAAACAGCAAACAACAAACAACAAACGCCAAACATCAAATGCCAAACACCAAACAGCAAATAGCAAACACCAAACCGCAAACACCAAACACCAAACAGCAAACACCAAACACCAAACAGCGAACACCAAACAGCAAACACCAAACAGCAAACAGCAAGCAACAAACACCAAACACCAAACACCAAGCAGCAAACTCCAAACACCAAGCACCAAGCACCAAGCACAAAACACCAAGCACCAAGCGCTAAACATAAAACACTAAGCACCAAGCACCAAGCACCAAGCACCAAACACCAAACATCAAACACCAATCACCAAACATCAAACAGCAAACACCAAACACCAAACACCAAACATCAAACACCAAATAGCAAACAACAAACATCAAACGCCAAACATCAAACGCCAAACACCAAACACCAAATAGCAAACACCAAACCGCAAACACCAAACACCAAACAGCAAACACCAAACACCAAACAGCGAACACCAAACAGCAAACACCAAACAGCAAACACCAAACACCAAACACCAAACACCAAGCACCAAGCACCAAGCACAAAACACCAAGCACCAAACACCAAACACCAAGCACCAAACACCAAACACCAAGCACCAAGCGCCAAACACCAAGCACCGAGCACCAAGCACGAAACACCAAGCACCAATCACCAAACACCAAACACCAAGCACCAAACACCAAACAGCAAACACCAATCACCAAACACCAAACACCAAACACCAAACACCAATCACCAAACACCAAACACCAAACACCAAACACCAAACACCAAACACCAAACAGTAAACACCAAACACCAAACAGCAAAGACCAAACACCAAACACCAAACAGCAAACAGCAAACACCAAACACCAAACACCAAACACCAAACAGCAAACACCAAACAAACAGCAAACAGCAAACACCAAGCATCAACCAACAAACACCAAACAACAAACGCCAAACAGCAAACGCCAACCACCAGATGCCAAACAGCAAACGCCAAACACCAAACGCCAAACAGCAAACACCAAACACCAAACAGCAAACACCAAACACCAAACACCAAATAGCAAACAGCAAACAGCAAACACCAAACAGCAAACACCAAACAGCAAACACCAAACAGCAAACAGCAAACACCAAACACCAAACACCAAGCACCAAGCACCAAACACCAAGCACCAAGCAACAAGCACCAATCACCAAGCACCAAGCACTAAACGCCAAGCACCAAGCACCAAACACCAAGCACCAAGCACCAAGCACCAAACACCAAGCACCAAAGACCAAGCACCAAATACCAAGCACCAAGCACCAAACACCAATCACCAAGCACCAAGCACCAAACACCAAGAACCAAGAACCAATCACTAAACACCAAACACCAAGCACCAAGCACCAAACACCAAACACCAAGCACCAAGTAGCAAACTCCAAACACCAAACACCAAGCACCAAGCACCAAATCCCAAGCACCAAACACCAAGCACCACACATCAAACACCAAGCACCAAGCACCAATCGCCAAGCACCAAGCACCAAGCAACAAACACAAAGCACCAAGCACCAAGCACCAAGCACACAACACCAAACACCAATCACCAAGCACCAAAGAGCAAACACGAAGCCCCAAGCACCAAACACCCAACACCAAACACCAAACATCAAACACCAATCACGAATCACCAAACAGCAAACACCAAACACCAAACACCAAACACCAAGCACCAAACACCAAACACCAAACACCAAGCACCAAGCACCAAACACCAAACACCAAGCACCAAGCACTAAACACCAAACACAAAGCACCAAGCACCAAGCACCAAACACCAAGCACCAAGCACCAAGCACCAAACACCAAGCCCCAAGCACCAAACACCAAACACCAAGCACCAAACACCAAGCACCAAACAGCAAGCACCAAGCACCAAGCACCAGACACCAAGCACCGAGCACCAAACACCAAACACCAAGCACCAAGCACTAAACACCAAACACCAAGCACCAAGCACCAAGCACCAAGCACCAAACACCAAGCACCAAGCACCAAGCACCAAGCACCAAGCACCAAACACCAAGCACCAAGCACCAAGCACCAAACACCAAGCACCAAACACCAAACACCAAGCACCAAGCACCAAACACCAAATACCAAGCACCAAACACCAAGCACCAAACCCCAAGCACCAAACACCAAGCACCAAGCACCAAACACCAAGCACCAAGCACCAAGCACCATGCACCAAACACCAAGCACCAAGCACCAAACAGCAAACACCAAACAGCAAACACCAAACACCAAACACCAAACAGCAAACACCAAACAGCAAACACCAAACAGCAAACACCAAACACCAAACACCAAATAGCAAACGCCAAGAAGCAAACGCCAAACCCCAAACGCCAAACAGCAAATGCCAAACCCCAAACGCCAGACAGCAAGCGCCAAACGCCAAAAACCAAGCGCCAAGCACCAAACACCAAACACCAAGCACCAAGCACCAAGCACCAAACACCAAACACCAAGCACCAAGTACCAAACACCAAACACCAAGCACCAAACACCAAACAGCAAACGCCAAAAAGAAAAACGCCAAAGCCCATACGCCAAACAGCAAATGCCAAACCCCAAACGCCAAACAGCAAACGCCAAGCACCAAACACCAAACATCAAGCGCCAAGCACCAAACACCAAACACCAAGCACCAAGCACCAAACACCAAACACCAAGCACCAATCACCAAACACCAAGCACCAAGCGCCAAGCACCAAACACCAAACACCTAGCAGCAAGCACCAAGCACCAAACACCAAGCACCAAACACCAATCACCAAGCCCCAAGCACCAAACACCAAACACCAAGCACCAAACACCAAACACCAAGCACCAAGCACCCAGAACCAAGCACCAAGCACCAAACACCAAGCACCAAGCACCGAGCACCAAACACCTAGTACCAAGCACCAATCACCAAACACCAAGCACCAAGCACCAAACACCAAACACCAATCACCAAGCACCAAGCACCAAACACCAAGAACCAAGCACCAAGCACTAAACACCAAATACCAAGCACCAAGCACCAAACACCAAACACCAAGCACCAAGTACCAAACTCCAAACACCAAATACCAAGCACCAAGCACCAAATCCCAAGCACCAAACACCAAGCACCAATCACCAAACACCAAACACCAAGCACCAAGCACCAAACACCAAAATCCAAGCACCAAGCACCAAGCACCAAACACCAAACGCCAAACACCGAACACCAAGTACCAAGCACCAAACACCAAGCACCAAGCGCCAAAGACCAAACACCAAGCACCAAGCACGAAACACCAAGCACCAAGCACCGAGCACCAAACACCAAGTACCAAGCACCAATCACCAAACACCAAGCACCAAGCACCAAACACCAAACACCAAGCACCAAGCACCAAACACCAAACACCAAGCACCAAGCACCACACACCAAATACCAAGCACCAAGCACTAAACACCAAACACCAAGCACCAAGCACCAAGCATCAAGCACCAAGCACCAAACACCAAACACCAAACACCAAGCACCAAAAACCAAGCACCAAGCTCCAAGCACCAAACACCAAGCACCAAACACCAAACACCAAGCACCAATCACCAAGCTCCAAACACCAAGCACCAAGCACCAAGCACCAAACACCAAGCACCAAGCACCAAACAGCAAACACCAAGCACCAAACACCAAACACCAAGCACCAAGCAACAAACACCAAACACCAAGCACCAAACACCAAGCACCAAGCCCCAAGCACCAAACACCAAGCACCGAGCACCAAACACCAAGCACCAAGCACCAAGCACCATGCACCAAACACCAAGCACCAAGCACCAAACAGTAGACACCAAACAGCAAACACCAAACAGCAAACACCAAACAGCAAACACCAAACACCAAACACCAAACAGCAAACGCCAAAAAGCAAACGCCAAACCCCAAACGCCAAACAGCAAATGCCAAACCCCAAACGCTAAACAGCAAACGCCAAGCACCAAACACCAAACACCAAGCGCTAAGCACCAAACACCAAACACCAAGCACCAAGCACCAAACACCAAACACCAAGCACCAAGTACCAAACACCAAACACCAAGCGCCAAACACCAAACACCAAACACCTAGCACCAAGCACCAAGCACCAAACACCAAGCACCAAACACCAAGCACGAAGCACGAAGCACCAAGCACCAAGCACCAAACACCAATCACCAAGCCCCAAGCACCAAACACCAAGCACCCAGCACCAAACACCAAACACCAAGCACCAAGCACCCAGAACAAAGCACCAAGCACCAAACACCAAACACCAAGCTCCAAGCACCAAACACCAAACACCAAGCACCAAGCACCAAGCACCAAACACCAAACACCAAGCTCCAAGCACCAAACACCAAACACCAAGCACCAAGCACCAAACACCAATCACCAAGCACCAAGCACCAAACCCCAAGCACCAAACACCAAGCACCAATCACCAAACACCAAACACCAAGAACCAAGCACCAAGCACCAAACCCCAAGCACCAAACACCAAGCACCAATCACCAAACACCGAACACCAAGAACCAAGCACCAAGCACCAAACACCAAGCACCAAGCACCAAGCACCAAGCACCAAGCACCAAACACCAAGCACCAAGTACCACACACCAAACACCAAGCACCAAGCACCAAACACCAAACACCAAACACCAGGCACCAAGCACCAATCACCAAGCACCAAGCAAAAACACAAAGCACCAAGCACCAAGCAACAAACACCAAACACCAAACACCAGGCACCAAGCACCAAGCACAAAGCAGCAAGCACCAAGCACCAAACACCAAGCACCAAGCCCAAATCACCAAAGAGCAAAAACAAAACACCAAGCACCAAACACCAAACACCAAGCACCAAACACCAAACACCAAACACCAAACACCAAACAGCAAACACCAAACACCAAATAGCAAAAACCAAAGAGCAAACTCCAAGCACCAAACAGCAAACACAAAACACCAAACAGCAAACACCAAACAGCAAACTCCAAACACCAAACACCAAGCACCAAGCACCAAATCCCAAGCACCAAACACCAAGCACCAATCACCAAACACCAAGCACCAAGGACCAAACACCAAACACCAAGCACCAAGTACCAAACACCAAACACCAAGCACCAAACACTAAACAGCAAACGCAAAAAAGCAAATGCCAAACCCCAAACGCCAAACAGCAAACGCCCAGCACCAAACACCAAACACCAAGCGCCAAGCACCAAACACCAAACACCAAGCACCAAGCACCAAACACGAAACACCAAGCACAAATCACCAAACACCAAACACCAAGCGCCAAACACCAAACACCAAACACCTAGCACCAAGCACCAAGCACCAAGCACCAAACACCAAGCACCAAGCACCAAGCACCAAGCACCAAGCACCAAACACCAATCACCAAGCCCCAAGCATCAAACACCAAGCACCCAGCACCAAACACCAAACACCAAGCACCAAGCACCCAGAACAAAGCACCAAGCACCAAACACCAAACACCAAGCTCCAAGCACCAAACACCAAACACCAAGCACCAAGCACCAAGCACCAAACACCAAACACCAAGCACCAAGCACCAAACACCAAACACCAAGCACCAATCACCAAACACCAAGCCCCAAGCGCCAAACACCAAACACCAAACACCTAGCACCAAGCACCAAGCACCGAACACCAAGCACCAAACACCAAGCACCAAGCACCAAGCACCAAGCACCAAGCACCAAACACCAATCACCAAGCCCCAAGCACCAAACACCAAGCACCAAGCACCAAACACCAAACACCAAGCACCAAGCACCCAGAACCAAGCACCAAGCACCAAACACCAAACTACCAAGCACCAAGCACCAAACACCAAACACCAAGCACCAAGCACCAAGCACCAAGCACCAAACACCATACACCAAGCACCAAGCACCAAACACCAAAAACCAATCACCAAGCACCAAAGAGCAAACACCAAGCCCCAAGCACCAAACCCCAAACACCAAACACCAAATAGCAAACACTAAACACCAAACACCAAACAGCAAACACAAAACACCAAATAGCGAACACCAAACACCAAACACCAAACACCAAACAGCAAACACCAAACACCAAACACCAAACACCAAACAGCAAACACCAAACAGCAAACACCAAACAGCAAACAGCAAACACCAAACACCAAACACCAAGCACCAAGCACCAAGCACCAAATCCCAAGCACCAAACACCAAGCACCAATCACCAAACACCAAGCACCAAGGACCAAACACCAAACACCAAGCACCAAGTACCAAACACCAAACACCAAGCACCAAACACTAAACAGCAAACGCAAAAAAGCAAATGCCAAACCCCAAACGCCAAACAGCAAACGCCCAGCACCAAACACCAAACACCAAGCGCCAAGCACCAAACACCAAACACCAAGCACCAAACACCAAACACCAAACACCTAGCACCAAGCACCAAGCACCAAACACCAAGCACCAAACACCAAGCACCAAGCACCAAGCACCAAGCACCAAGCACCAAACACCAATCACCAAGCCCCAAGCATCAAACACCAAGCACCCAGCACCAAACACCAAACACCAAGCACCAAGCACCCAGAACAAAGCACCAAGCACCAAACACCAAACACCAAGCTCCAAGCACCAAACACCAAACACCAAGCACCAAGCACCAAGCACCAAACACCAAACACCAAGCACCAAGCACCAAACACCAAACACCAAGCACCAATCACCAAACACCAAGCCCCAAGCGCCAAACACCAAACACCAAACACCTAGCACCAAGCACCAAGCACCGAACACCAAGCACCAAACACCAAGCACCAAGCACCAAGCACCAAGCACCAAGCACCAAACACCAATCACCAAGCCCCAAGCACCAAACACCAAGCACCAAGCACCAAACACCAAACACCAAGCACCAAGCACCCAGAACCAAGCACCAAGCACCAAACACCAAACTACCAAGCACCAAGCACCAAACACCAAACACCAAGCACCAAGCACCAAGCACCAAGCACCAAACACCATACACCAAGCACCAAGCACCAAACACCAAAAACCAATCACCAAGCACCAAAGAGCAAACACCAAGCCCCAAGCACCAAACCCCAAACACCAAACACCAAATAGCAAACACTAAACACCAAACACCAAACAGCAAACACAAAACACCAAATCACGAACACCAAACACCAAACACCAAACACCAAACAGCTAACACCAAACACCAAACACCAAACACCAAACAGCAAACACCAAACAGCAAACACCAAACAGCAAACAGCAAACACCAAACACCAAACACCAAGCACCAAGCACCAAGCACCAAGCAACAACACCAAGCACCAAGCACCAAACACCAAGCACCAAGCACCAAACACCAAACACCAAGCTCCAAGCACCAAACACCATACACCAAGCACCAAGCACCAAACACCAATCACCAAGCACCAAGCACCAAACCCCAAGCACCAAACACCAAGCACCAATCACCAAACACCAAGCACCGAGCACCAAGCACCAAACACCAAGCACCAAGTACCAAACACCAAACACCAAGCACCAAGTACCAAACACCAAACACCAAGCACCAAGCACCAAACACCAAACACCAAGCACCAAGCACCAAACACCAAACACCAGGCTCCAAGCACAAAACACCAAGCACCAAGCACCAAGCAACAAACACCAAACACCAAGCACCAAACACCAAGCACCAAGCCCCAAGCACCAAACACCAAGCACCAAGCACCAAACACCAAGCACCAAGCACCAAGCACCATGCACTAAACACCAAGCACCAAGCACCAAACAGCAAACACCAAACAGCAAACACCAAACAGCAAACACCAAACAGCAAACACCAAACACCAAGCACCAAGCACCAAACACCATACGCCAAACACCAAACACCAAGCACCAAGCACCAAACACCAAGCACCAAGCACCAAAGACCAAACACCAAGCACCAAGCACGAAACACCAAGCACCAAGCACCGAGCACCAAACACCAAACACCAAACACCAAGCACCAAGCACCAAACACCAAACACCAAGAACCAAGCACCAAACACCAAATACCAAGCACCAAGCACTAAACACCAAACACCAAGCACCAAACACCAAGCACCAAGCACCAAGCACCAAACACAAAACACCAAGTACCAAGCACCAAGCACCAAACACCAAACACCAAACACCAAGCACCAAGCACCAAACACCAAACACCAAGCACCAAGCACCAGAGACCAAGCACCAAGCACCAAGGACCAAACACCAAACAACAAACACCAGGCACAAAGCACCAAACACCAAGCACCAAGCACCAAACACCAAAGACCAAGCACAAAGCACCAAAGAGCAAAAACAAAGCACCAAGCACCAAACACCAAACACCAAACACCAAACAGCAAACACCAAACACCAAATAGCAAACACCAAAGGGCAAACTCCAAACACCAAACAGCAAACACAAAACACCAAACAGCAAACAACAAACAGCAAACAGCAAACAGCAAACAGCAAACACCAAACACCAAGCACCAAGCACCAAGCACCAAACACCAACACCAAGCACCAAGCACCAAACACCAAGCACCAAGCACCAAACACCAAACACCAAGCTCCAAGCACCAAAAAAAAAAACACCAAGCACCAAACCCCAAGCACCAAACACCAAGCACAAAACACCAAGCACCAAGCACCAAACACCAAACATCAAACAGCAATCACCAAACATCAAACAGCAAACACCAAACACCAAACACCAAACATCAAACACCAAACAGCAAACAACAAACAACAAACGCCAAACATCAAACGCCAAACACCAAGCACCAAACACCAAGCACCAAGCGCCAAAGACCAAACACCAAGCACCAAGAACGAAACACCAAGCACCAAGCACCGAGCACCAAACACCAAGTACCAAGCACCAATCACCAAACACCAAGCACCAAGCACCAAACACCAAACACCAAACACCAAGCACCAAGCACCAAACACCAAACACCAAGAACCAAGCACCAAACACCAAATACCAAGCACCAAGCACTAAACACCAAACACCAAGCATCATGCACCAAGCATCAAGCACCAAGCACCAAACACCAAGCACCAAGCACCAAGCAGCAAGCACCAAACACAAAACACCAAGTACCAAGCACCAAGCACCAAACACCAAACACCAAGCACCAAGCACCAAGCACCAAGCACCAAACACCAAGCACCAAGCACCAAACAGCAAACACCAAGCACCAAACACCAAACACCAAGCACCAAGCAACAAACACCAAACACCAAGCACCAAACACCAAGAACCAAGCCGCAAGCACCAAACACCAAGCACCAAGCACCAAACAGCAAACACCAAGCACCAAACACCAAACACCAAGCACCAAGCAACAAACACCAAACACCAAGCACCAAACACCAAGCACCAAGCCCCAAGCACCAAACACCAAGCACCGAGCACCAAACACCAAGCACCAAGCACCAAGCACCATGCACCAAACACCAAGCACCAAGCACCAAACAGCAAACACCAAACAGCAAACACCAAACAGCAAACACCAAACAGCAAACACCAAACACCAAACACCAAACAGCAAACGCCAAAAAGCAAACGCCAAACCCCAAACGCCAAACAGCAAATGCCAAACCCCAAACGCTAAACAGCAAACGCCAAGCACCAAACACCAAACACCAAGCGCCAAGCACCAAACACCAAACACCAAGAAACAAGCACCAAACACCAAACACCAAGCACCAAGTACCAAACACCAAACACCAAGCGCCAAACACCAAACACCAAACACCTAGCACCAAGCACCAAGCACCAAACACCAAGCACCAAACACCAAGCACGAAGCACCAAGCATCAAGCACCAAGCACCAAACACCAATCACCAAGCCCCAAGCACCAAACACCAAGCACCCAGCACCAAACACCAAACACCAAGCACCAAGCACCCAGAACAAAGCACCAAGCACCAAACACCAAACACCAAGCTCCAAGCACCAAACACCAAACACCAAGCACCAAGCACCAAGCACCAAACACCAAACACCAAGCTCCAAACACCAGACACCAAACACCAAGCACCAAGCACCAAACACCAATCACCAAGCACCAAGCACCAAACACCAAACACCAAACACCAGGCACCAATCACCAAACACCAAACACCAAGAACCAAGCACCAAGCACCAAACCCCAAGCACCAAACACCAAGCACCAATCACCAAACACCGAACACCAAGAACCAAGCACCAAGCACCAAACACCAAGCACCAAGTACCACACACCAAACACCAAGCACCAAGCACCAAACACCAAACACCAAACACCAGGCACCAAGCACCAATCACCAAGCACCAAGCAAAAACACAAAGCACCAAGCACCAAGCACCAAACACCAAACACCAAACACCAGGCACCAAGCACCAAGCACCAAGCAGCAAGCACCAAGCACCAAACACCAAACACCAAGCCCAAATCACCAAAGAGCAAAAACAAAACACCAAGCACCAAACACCAAGCACCAAACACCAAACACCAAACACCAAACACCAAACAGCAAACACCAAACACCAAATAGCAAAAACCAAAGAGCAAACTCCAAGCACTAAACAGCAAACACAAAACACCAAACAGCAAACACCAAACAGCAAACTCCAAACACCAAACACCAAGCACCAAGCACCAAATCCCAAGCACCAAACACCAAGCACCAATCACCAAACACCAAGCACCAAGCACCAAACACCAAACACCAAGCACCAAGTACCAAACACCAAACACCAAGCACCAAACACTAAACAGCAAACGCAAAAAAGCAAATGCCAAACCCCAAACGCCAAACAGCAAACGCCCAGCACCAAACACCAAACACCAAGCGCCAAGCACCAAACACCAAACACCAAGCACCAAGCACCAAACACGAAACACCAAGCACAAATCACCAAACACCAAACACCAAGCGCCAAACACCAAACACCAAACACCTAGCACCAAGCACCAAGCACCAAACACCAAGCACCAAACACCAAGCACCAAGCACCAAGCACCAAGCACCAAGAACCAAACACCAATCACCAAGCCCCAAGCATCAAACACCAAGCACCCAGCACCAAACACCAAACACCAAGCACCAAGCACCCAGAACAAAGCACCAAGCACCAAACACCAAACACCAAGCTCCAAGCACCAAACACCAAACACCAAGCACCAAGCACCAAGCACCAAACACCAAAAACCAAGCACCAAGCACCAAACACCAAACACCAAGCACCAATCACCAAACACCAAGCCCCAAGCGCCAAACACCAAACACCAAACACCTAGCACCAAGCACCAAGCACCGAACACCAAGCACCAAACACCAAGCACCAAGCACCAAGCACTAAGCACCAAGCACCAAACACCAATCACCAAGCTCCAAGCACCAAACACCAAGCACCAAGCACCAAACACCAAACACCAAGCACCAAGCACCCAGAACCAAGCACCAAGCACCAAACACCAAACGACCAAGCACCAAGCACCAAACACCAAACACCAAGCACCAAGCACCAAGCACCAAGCACCAAACACCATACACCAAGCACCAAGCACCAAACACCAAAAACCAATCACCAAGCACCAAAGAGCAAACACCAAGCCCCAAGCACCAAACCCCAAACACCAAACACCAAATAGCAAACACTAAACACCAAACACCAAACAGCAAACACAAAACACCAAATAGCGAACACCAAACACCAAACACCAAACACCAAACAGCAAACACCAAACACCAAACACCAAACACCAAACAGCAAACACCAAACAGCAAACACCAAACAGCAAACAGCAAACACCAAACACCAAACACCAAGCACCAAGCACCAAGCACCAAACAACAACACCAAGCACCAAGCACCAAACACCAAGCACCATGCACCAAACACCAAACACCAAGCTCCAAGCACCAAACACCATACACCAAGCACCAAGCACCAAACACCAATCACCAAGCACCAAGCACCAAACCCCAAGCACCAAACACCAAGCACCAATCACCAAACACCAAACACCCAGCACCAAGCACCAAACACCAAGCACCGAGCACCAAGCACCAAACACCAAGCACCAAGTACCAAACACCAAACACCAAGCACCAAGTACCAAACACCAAACACCAAGCACCAAGCACCAAACACCAAACACCAAGCACCAAGCACCAAACACCAAACACCAGGCTCCAAGCACAAAACACCAAGCACCAAGCACCAAGCAACAAACACCAAACACCAAGCACCAAACACCAAGCACCAAGCCCCAAGCACCAAACACCAAGCACCAAGCACCAAACACCAAGCACCAAGCACCAAGCACCATGCACTAAACACCAAGCACCAAGCACCAAACAGCAAACACCAAACAGCAAACACCAAACAGCAAACACCAAACAGCAAACACCAAACACCAAGCACCAAGCACCAAACACCAAGCACCAAGCACCAAAGACCAAACACCAAGCACCAAGCACGAAACACCAAGCACCAAGCACCGAGCACCAAACACCAAACACCAAACACCAAGCACCAAGCACCAAACACCAAACACCAAGAACCAAGCACCAAACACCAAATACCAAGCACCAAGCACTAAACACCAAACACCAAGCACCAAACACCAAGCACCAAGCACCAAGCACCAAGCACCAAACACAAAACACCAAGTACCAAGCACCAAGCACCAAACACCAAACACCAAACACCAAGCACCAAGCACCAAACACCAAACACCAAGCACCAAACACCAGAGACCAAGCACCAAGCACCAAGGACCAAACACCAAACAACAAACACCAGGCACAAAGCACCAAACACCAAGCACCAAGCACCAAACACCAAAGACCAAGCACAAAGCACCAAAGAGCAAAAACAAAGCACCAAGCACCAAACACCAAACACCAAACACCAAACAGCAAACACCAAACACCAAATAGCAAGCACCAAAGGGCAAACTCCAAACACCAAACAGCAAACACAAAACACCAAACAGCAAACAACAAACAGCAAACAGCAAACAGCAAACAGCAAACACCAAACACCAAGCACCAAGCACCAAGCACCAAACACCAACACCAAGCACCAAGCACCAAACACCAAGCACCAAGCACCAAACACCAAACACCAAGCTCCAAGCACCAAAAAAAAAAACACCAAGCACCAAACCCCAAGCACCAAACACCAAGCACAAAACACCAAGCACCAAGCACCAAACACCAAACATCAAACAGCAATCACCAAACATCAAACAGCAAACACCAAACACCAAACACCAAACATCAAACACCAAACAGCAAACAACAAACAACAAACGCCAAACATCAAACGCCAAACACCAAGCACCAAACACCAAGCACCAAGCGCCAAAGACCAAACACCAAGCACCAAGCACGAAACACCAAGCACCAAGCACCGAGCACCAAACACCAAGTACCAAGCACCAATCACCAAACACCAAGCACCAAGCACCAAACACCAAACACCAAACACCGAGCACCAAGCACCAAACACCAAACACCAAGAACCAAGCACCAAACACCAAATACCAAGCACCAAGCACTAAACACCAAACACCAAGAATCATGCACCAAGCATCAAGCACCAAGCACCAAACACCAAGCACCAAGCACCAAGCACCAAGCACCAAACACAAAACACCAAGTACCAAGCACCAAGCACCAAACACCAAACACCAAACACCAAGCACCAAGCACCAAATACCAAACACCAAGCACCAAGCACCAGACACCAAGCACCAAGCACCAAGGACCAAACACCAAACACCAAACACCAGGCACAAAGCACCAAACACCAAGCACCAAGCACCAAAAACCAAAGACCAAGCACAAAGCACCAAAGAGCAAACACCAAACAGCAAACACCAAACACCAAACACCAAACAGCAAACACCAAACAGCAAACACCAAACACCAAATAGCAAACACCAAAGGGCAAACTCCAAACATCAAACACAAAACACCAAAGAGCAAACAGCAAACACCAAACACCAAGCACCAAGCACCAAGCACCAAGCACCAAACACCAACACCAAGCACCAAGCACCAAACACCAAGCACCAAGCACCAAACACCAAACACCAAGCTCCAAGCACCAAACACCAAACACCAAGCACCAAGCACCAAACACCAATCACCAAGCACCAAGCACCAAACCCCAAGCACCAAACACCAAGCACAAAACACCAAGCACCAAGCACCAAACACCAAACATCAAACACCAATCACCAAACATCAAACAGCAAACACCAAACACCAAACACCAAACATCAAACACCAAACAGCAAACAACAAACAACAAACGCCAAACATCAAACGCCAAATACCAAACACCAAATAGCAAACACCAAACCGCAAACACCAAACACCAAACAGCAAACACCAAACACCAAACAGCGAACACCAAACAGCAAACACCAAACAGCAAACAGCAAGCAACAAACACCAAACACCAAACACCAAGCACCAAACTCCAAACACCAAGCACCAAGCACCAAGCACAAAACACCAAGCACCAAGCGCTAAACATAAAACACTAAGCACCAAGCACCAAGCACCAAGCACCAAACACCAAACATCAAACACCAATCACCAAATATCAAACAGCAAACACCAAACACCAAACACCAAACATCAAACACCAAATAGCAAACAACAAACAACAAACGCCAAACATCAAACGCCAAACACCAAACACCAAATAGCAAACACCAAACCGCAAACACCAAACACCAAACAGCAAACACCAAACACCAAACAGCGAACACCAAACAGCAAACACCAAACAGCAAACACCAAACACCAAACACCAAACACCAAGCACCAAGCACCAAGCACAAAACACCAAGCACCAAGCACCAAACACCAAGCACCAAACACCAAACACCAAGCACCAAGCGCCAAACACCAAGCACCGAGCACCAAGCACGAAACACCAAGCACCAATCACCAAACACCAAACACCAAGCACCAAACACCAAACAGCAAACACCAATCACCAAACACCAAACACCAAACACCAAACACCAATCACCAAACACCAAACACCAAACACCAAACACCAAACACCAAACACCAAACAGTAAACACCAAACACCAAACAGCAAACACCAAACACCAAACACCAAACAGCAAACACCAAACACCAAACACCAAACACCAAACAGCAAACACCAAACAAACAGCAAACAGCAAACACCAAGCATCAACCAACAAACACCAAACAACAAACGCCAAACAGCAAACGCCAACCACCAGATGCCAAACAGCAAACGCCAAACACCAAACGCCAAACAGCAAACACCAAACACCAAACAGCAAACACCAAACACCAAACACCAAATAGCAAACACCAAACAGCAAACACCAAACAGCAAACACCAAACAGCAAACACCAAACAGCAAACAGCAAACACCAAACACCAAACACCAAGCACCAAGCACCAAACACCAAGCACCAAGCAACAAGCACCAATCACCAAGCACCAAGCACTAAACGCCAAGCACCAAGCACCAAACACCAAGCACCAAGCACCAAGCACCAAACACCAAGCACCAAAGACCAAGCACCAAATACCAAGCACCAAGCACCAAACACCAATCACCAAGCACCAAGCACCAAACACCAAGAACCAAGAACCAATCACTAAACACCAAACACCAAGCACCAAGCACCAAACACAAACGCCAAGCACCAAGTAGCAAACTCCAAACACCAAACACCAAGCACCAAGCACCAAATCCCAAGCACCAAACACCAAGCACCACACATCAAACACCAAGCACCAAGCACCAATCGCCAAGCACCAAGCACCAAGCAACAAACACAAAGCACCAAGCACCAAGCACCAAGCACGCAACACCAAACACCAATCACCAAGCACCAAAGAGCAAACACGAAGCCCCAAGCACCAAACACCCAACACCAAACACCAAACATCAAACACCAATCACGAATCACCAAACAGTAAACACCAAACACCAAACACCAAACACCAAGCACCAAACACCAAACACCAAACACCAAGCACCAAGCACCAAACACCAAACACCAAGCACCAAGCACTAAACACCAAACACCAAGCACCAAGCAACAAGCACCAAACACCAAGCACCAAGCACCAAGCACCAAGCACCAAGCACCAAACACCAAGCACCAAGCACCAAGCACCAAGCACCAAGCACCAAACACCAAGCACCAAGCACCAAGCACCAAACACCAAGCACCAAACACCAAACACCAAGCACCAAGCACCAAACACCAAATACCAAGCACCAAACACCAAGCACCAAACCCCAAGCACCAAACACCAAGCACCAAGCACCAAACACCAAACATCAAACACCAATCACCAAACATCAAACAGCAAACACCAAACACCAAACACCAAACATCAAACACCAAACAGCAAACAACAAACAACAAACGCCAAACATCAAACGCCAAACACCAAACACCAAATAGCAAACACCAAACCGCAAACACCAAACACCAAACAGCAAACACCAAACACCAAACAGCGAACACCAAACAGCAAACACCAAACAGCAAACAGCAAGCAACAAACACCAAACACCAAACACCAAGCACCAAACTCCAAACACCAAGCACCAAGCACCAAGCACAAAACACCAAGCACCAAGCGCTAAACATAAAACACTAAGCACCAAGCACCAAGCACCAAGCACCAAACACCAAACATCAAACACCAATCACCAAATATCAAACAGCAAACACCAAACACCAAACACCAAACATCAAACACCAAATAGCAAACAACAAACAACAAACGCCAAACATCAAACGCCAAACACCAAACACCAAATAGCAAACACCAAACCGCAAACACCAAACACCAGACAGCAAACACCAAACACCAAACAGCGAACACCAAACAGCAAACACCAAACAGCAAACACCAAACACCAAACACCAAACACCAAGCACCAAGCACCAAGCACAAAACACCAAGCACCAAGCACCAAACACCAAGCACCAAACACCAAACACCAAGCACCAAGCGCCAAACACCAAGCACCGAGCACCAAGCACGAAACAGCAAGCACCAATCACCAAACACCAAACACCAAGCACCAAACACCAAACAGCAAACACCAATCACCAAACACCAAACACCAAACACCAAACACCAATCACCAAACACCAAACACCAAACACCAAACACCAAACACCAAACACCAAACAGTAAACACCAAACACCAAACAGCAAACACCAAACACCAAACACCAAACAGCAAACACCAAACACCAAACACCAAACACCAAACAGCAAACACCAAACAAACAGCAAACAGCAAACACCAAGCATCAACCAACAAACACCAAACAACAAACGCCAAACAGCAAACGCCAACCACCAGATGCCAAACAGCAAACGCCAAACACCAAACGCCAAACAGCAAACACCAAACACCAAACAGCAAACACCAAACACCAAACACCAAATAGCAAACACCAAACAGCAAACACCAAACAGCAAACACCAAACAGCAAACACCAAACAGCAAACAGCAAACACCAAACACCAAACACCAAGCACCAAGCACCAAACACCAAGCACCAAGCAACAAGCACCAATCACCAAGCACCAAGCACTAAACGCCAAGCACCAAGCACCAAACACCAAGCACCAAGCACCAAGCACCAAACACCAAGCACCAAAGACCAAGCACCAAATACCAAGCACCAAGCACCAAACACCAATCACCAAGCACCAAGCACCAAACACCAAGAACCAAGAACCAATCACTAAACACCAAACACCAAGCACCAAGCACCAAACACAAACGCCAAGCACCAAGTAGCAAACTCCAAACACCAAACACCAAGCACCAAGCACCAAATCCCAAGCACCAAACACCAAGCACCACACATCAAACACCAAGCACCAAGCACCAATCGCCAAGCACCAAGCACCAAGCAACAAACACAAAGCACCAAGCACCAAGCACCAAGCACGCAACACCAAACACCAATCACCAAGCACCAAAGAGCAAACACGAAGCCCCAAGCACCAAACACCCAACACCAAACACCAAACATCAAACACCAATCACGAATCACCAAACAGCAAACACCAAACACCAAACACCAAACACCAAGCACCAAACACCAAACACCAAACACCAAGCACCAAGCACCAAACACCAAACACCAAGCACCAAGCACTAAACACCAAACACCAAGCACCAAGCAACAAGCACCAAACACCAAGCACCAAGCACCAAGCACCAAGCACCAAGCACCAAACACCAAGCACCAAGCACCAAGCACCAAGCACCAAGCACCAAACACCAAGCACCAAGCACCAAGCACCAAACACCAAGCACCAAACACCAAACACCAAGCACCAAGCACCAAACACCAAATACCAAGCACCAAACACCAAGCACCAAACCCCAAGCACCAAACACCAAGCACCAAGCACCAAACACCAAGCACCAAGCACCAAGCACCATGCACCAAACACCAAGCACCAAGCACCAAACAGCAAACACCAAACAGCAAACACCAAACACCAAACACCAAACAGCAAACACCAAACAGCAAACACCAAACAGCAAACACCAAACAACAAACACCAAATAGCAAACGCCAAGAAGCAAACGCCAAACCCCAAACGCCAAACAGCAAATGCCAAACCCCAAACGCCAGACAGCAAGCGCCAAACGCCAAAAACCAAGCGCCAAGCACCAAACACCAAACACCAAGCACCAAGCACCAAGCACCAAACACCAAACACCAAGCACCAAGTACCAAACACCAAACACCAAGCACCAAACACCAAACAGCAAACGCCAAAAAGCAAATGCCAAAGCCCATACGCCAAACAGCAAATGCCAAACCCCAAACGCCAAACAGCAAACGCCAAGCACCAAACACCAAACATCAAGCGCCAAGCACCAAACACCAAACACCAAGCACCAAGCACCAAACACCAAACACCAAGCACCAATCACCAAACACCAAGCACCAAGCGCCAAGCACCAAACACCAAACACCTAGCACCAAGCACCAAGCACCAAACACCAAGCACCAAACACCAATCACCAAGCCCCAAGCACCAAACACCAAACACCAAGCACCAAACACCAAACACCAAGCACCAAGCACCCAGAACCAAGCACCAAGCACCAAACACCAAGCACCAAGCACCGAGCACCAAACACCTAGTACCAAGCACCAATCACCAAACACCAAGCACCAAGCACCAAACACCAAACACCAATCACCAAGCACCAAGCACCAAACACCAAGAACCAAGCACCAAGCACTAAACACCAAACACCAAGCACCAAGCACCAAACACCAAACACCAAGCACCAAGTACCAAACTCCAAACACCAAACACCAAGCACCAAGCACCAAATCCCAAGCACCAAACACCAAGCACCAATCACCAAACACCAAACACCAAGCACCAAGCACCAAACACCAAAAACCAAGCACCAAGCACCAAGCACCAAACACCAAACGCCAAACACCGAACACCAAGTACCAAGCACCAAACACCAAGCACCAATCGCCAAAGACCAAACACCAAGCACCAAGCACGAAACACCAAGCACCAAGCACCGAGCACCAAACACCAAGTACCAAGCACCAATCACCAAACACCAAGCACCAAGCACCAAACACCAAACACCAAGCACCAAGCACCAAACACCAAACACCAAGCACCAAGCACCACACACCAAATACCAAGCACCAAGCACTAAACACCAAACACCAAGCACCAAGCACCAAGCATCAAGCACCAAGCACCAAACACCAAACACCAAGCACCAAAAACCAAGCACCAAGCTCCAAGCACCAAACACCAAGCACCAAACACCAAACACCAAGCACCAATCACCAAGCACCAAACACCAAGCACCAAGCACCAAGCACCAAGCACCAAACACCAAGCACCAAGCACCAAACAGCAAACACCAAGCACCAAACACCAAACACCAAGCACCAAGCAACAAACACCAAACACCAAGCACCAAACACCAAGCACCAAGCCCCAAGCACCAAACACCAAGCACCGAGCACCAAACACCAAGCACCAAGCACCAAGCACCATGCACCAATCACCAAACACCAAGCACCAAACAGCAAACACCAAACAGCAAACACCAAACAGCAAACACCAAACAGCAAACACCAAACACCAAACACCAAACAGCAAACGCCAAAAAGCAAACGCCAAACCCCAAACGCCAAACAGCAAATGCCAAACCCCAAACGCTAAACAGCAAACGCCAAGCACCAAACACCAAACACCAAGCGCCAAGCACCAAACACCAAACACCAAGCACCAAGCACCAAACACCAAACACCAAGCACCAAGTACCAAACACCAAACACCAAGCGCCAAACACCAAACACCAAACACCTAGCACCAAGCACCAAGCACCAAACACCAAGCACCAAACACCAAGCACCCAGCACCAAACACCAAACACCAAGCACCAAGCACCCAGAACAAAGCACCAAGCACCAAACACCAAACACCAGGCTCCAAGCACCAAACACCAAACAGCAAACACCAAGCACCAAGCACCAAACACCAAACACCAAGCTCCAAGCACCAAACACCAAACACCAAGCACCAAGCACCAAACACCAATCACCAAGCACCAAGCACCAAACCCCAAGCACCAAACACCAAGCACCAATCACCAAACACCAAACACCAAGAACCAAGCACCAAGCACCAAACCCCAAGCACCAAACACCAAGCACCAATCACCAAACACCGAACACCAAGAACCAAGCACCAAGCACCAAACACCAAGCACCAAGCACCAAGCACCAAACACCAAGCACCAAGTACCACACACCAAACACCAAGCACCAAGCACCAAACACCAAACACCAAACACCAGGCACCAAGCACCAATCACCAAGCACCAAGCAAAAACACAAAGTACCAAGCACCAAGCACCAAACACCAAACACCAAACACCAGGCACCAAGCACCAAGCACCAAGCAGCAAGCACCAAGCACCAAACACCAAACACCAAGCCCAAATCACCAAAGAGCAAAAACAAAACACCAAGCACCAAACACCAAACACCAAGCACCAAACATCAAACACCAAATAGCAAACAACAAACAACAAACGCCAAACATCAAACGCCAAACACCAAACACCAAATAGCAAACACCAAACCGCAAACACCAAACACCAAACAGCAAACACCAAACACCAAACAGCGAACACCAAACAGCAAACACCAAACAGCAAACACCAAACACCAAACACCAAACACCAAGCACCAAGCACCAAGCACAAAACACCAAGCACCAAGCACCAAACACCAAGCACCAAACACCAAACACCAAGCACCAAGCGCCAAACACCAAGCACCGAGCACCAAGCACGAAACACCAAGCACCAATCACCAAACACCAAACACCAAGCACCAAACACCAAACAGCAAACACCAATCACCAAACACCAAACACCAAACACCAAACACCAAACACCAAACAGTAAACACCAAACACCAAACAGCAAACACCAAACACCAAACACCAAACAGCAAACACCAAACACCAAACACCAAACACCAAACAGCAAACACCAAACAAACAGCAAACAGCAAACACCAAGCATCAACCAACAAACACCAAACAACAAACGCCAAACAGCAAACGCCAACCACCAGATGCCAAACAGCAAACGCCAAACACCAAACGCCAAACAGCAAACACCAAACACCAAACAGCAAACACCAAACACCAAACACCAAATAGCAAACACCAAACAGCAAACACCAAACAGCAAACACCAAACAGCAAACACCAAACAGCAAACAGCAAACACCAAACACCAAACACCAAGCACCAAGCACCAAACACCAAGCACCAAGCAACAAGCACCAATCACCAAGCACCAAGCACTAAACGCCAAGCACCAAGCACCAAACACCAAGCACCAAGCACCAAGCACCAAACACCAAGCACCAAAGACCAAGCACCAAATACCAAGCACCAAGCACCAAACACCAATCACCAAGCACCAAGCACCAAACACCAAGAACCAAGAACCAATCACTAAACACCAAACACCAAGCACCAAGCACCAAACACCAAACGCCAAGCACCAAGTAGCAAACTCCAAACACCAAACACCAAGCACCAAGCACCAATCGCCAAGCACCAAGCACCAAGCAACAAACACAAAGCACCAAGCACCAAGCACCAAGCACGCAACACCAAACACCAATCACCAAGCACCAAAGAGCAAACACGAAGCCCCAAGCACCAAACACCCAACACCAAACACCAAACATCAAACACCAATCACGAATCACCAAACAGCAAACACCAAACACCAAACACCAAACACCAAGCACCAAACACCAAACACCAAACACCAAGCACCAAGCACCAAACACCAAACACCAAGCACCAAGCACTAAACACCAAACACCAAGCACCAAGCAACAAGCACCAAACACCAAGCACCAAGCACCAAGCACCAAGCACCAAGCACCAAACACCAAGCACCAAGCACCAAGCACCAAGCACCAAGCACCAAACACCAAGCACCAAGCACCAAGCACCAAACACCAAGCACCAAACACCAAACACCAAGCACCAAGCACCAAACACCAAATACCAAGCACCAAACACCAAGCACCAAACCCCAAGCACCAAACACCAAGCACCAAGCACCAAACACCAAGCACCAAGCACCAAGCACCATGCACCAAACACCAAGCACCAAGCACCAAACAGCAAACACCAAACAGCAAACACCAAACACCAAACACCAAACAGCAAACACCAAACAGCAAACACCAAACAGCAAACACCAAACAACAAACACCAAATAGCAAACGCCAAGAAGCAAACGCCAAACCCCAAACGCCAAACAGCAAATGCCAAACCCCAAACGCCAGACAGCAAGCGCCAAACGCCAAAAACCAAGCGCCAAGCACCAAACACCAAACACCAAGCACCAAGCACCAAGCACCAAACAACAAACACCAAGCACCAAGTACCAAACACCAAACACCAAGCACCAAACACCAAACAGCAAACGCCAAAAAGCAAATGCCAAAGCCCATACGCCAAACAGCAAATGCCAAACCCCAAACGCCAAACAGCAAACGCCAAGCACCAAACACCAAACATCAAGCGCCAAGCACCAAACACCAAACACCAAGCACCAAGCACCAAACACCAAACACCAAGCACCAATCACCAAACACCAAGCACCAAGCGCCAAGCACCAAACACCAAACACCTAGCACCAAGCACCAAGCACCAAACACCAAGCACCAAACACCAATCACCAAGCCCCAAGCACCAAACACCAAACACCAAGCACCAAACACCAAACACCAAGCACCAAGCACTCAGAACCAAGCACCAAGCACCAAACACCAAGCACCAAGCACCGAGCACCAAACACCTAGTACCAAGCACCAATCACCAAACACCAAGCACCAAGCACCAAACACCAAACACCAATCACCAAGCACCAAGCACCAAACACCAAGAACCAAGCACCAAGCACTAAACACCAAACACCAAGCACCAAGCACCAAACACCAAACACCAAGCACCAAGTACCAAACTCCAAACACCAAACACCAAGCACCAAGCACCAAATCCCAAGCACCAAACACCAAGCACCAATCACCAAACACCAAACACCAAGCACCAAGCACCAAACACCAAAAACCAAGCACCAAGCACCAAGCACCAAACACCAAACGCCAAACACCGAACACCAAGTACCAAGCACCAAACACCAAGCACCAATCGCCAAAGACCAAACACCAAGCACCAAGCACGAAACACCAAGCACCAAGCACCGAGCACCAAACACCAAGTACCAAGCACCAATCACCAAACACCAAGCACCAAGCACCAAACACCAAACACCAAGCACCAAGCACCAAACACCAAACACCAAGCACCAAGCACCACACACCAAATACCAAGCACCAAGCACTAAACACCAAACACCAAGCACCAAGCACCAAGCATCAAGCACCAAGCACCAAACACCAAACACCAAACACCAAGCACCAAAAACCAAGCACCAAGCTCCAAGCACCAAACACCAGGCACCAAACACCAAACACCAAGCACCAATCACCAAGCACCAAACACCAAGCACCAAGCACCAAGCACCAAGCACCAAACACCAAGCACCAAGCACCAAACAGCAAACACCAAGCACCAAACACCAAACACCAAGCACCAAGCAACAAACACCAAACACCAAGCACCAAACACCAAGCACCAAGCCCCAAGCACCAAACACCAAGCACCGAGCACCAAACACCAAGCACCAAGCACCAAGCACCATGCACCAATCACCAAACACCAAGCACCAAACAGCAAACACCAAACAGCAAACACCAAACAGCAAACACCAAACAGCAAACACCAAACACCAAACACCAAACAGCAAACGCCAAACACCAAGCGCCAAGCACCAAACACCAAACACCAAGCACCAAGCACCAAACACCAAACACCAAGCACCAAGTACCAAACACCAAACACCAAGCGCCAAACATCAAACACCAAACACCTAGCACCAAGCACCAAGCACCAAACACCAAGCACCAAACACCAAGCACGAAGCACCAAGCACCAAGCACCAAGCACCAAACACCAATCACCAAGCCCCAAGCACCAAACACCAAGCACCCAGCACCAAACACCAAACACCAAGCACCAAGCACCCAGAACAAAGCACCAAGCACCAAACACCAAACACCAGGCTCCAAGCACCAAACACCAAACAGCAAGCACCAAGCACCAAGCACCAAACACCAAACACCAAGCTCCAAGCACCAAACACCAAACACCAAGCACCAAGCACCAAACACCAATCACCAAGCACCAAGCACCAAACCCCAAGCACCAAACACCAAGCACCAATCACCAAACACCAAACACCAAGAACCAAGCACCAAGCACCAAACCCCAAGCACCAAACACCAAGCACCAATCACCAAACACCGAACACCAAGAACCAAGCACCAAGCACCAAACACCAAGCACTAAGCACCAAGCACCAAACACCAAGCACCAAGTACCACACACCAAACACCAAACACCAAACACCAGGCACCAAGCACCAATCACCAAGCACCAAGCAAAAACACAAAGTACCAAGCACCAAGCACCAAACACCAAACACCAAACACCAGGCACCAAGCACCAAGCACCAAGCAGCAAGCACCAAGCACCAAACACCAAACACCAAGCCCAAATCACCAAAGAGCAAAAACAAAACACCAAGCACCAAACACCAAACACCAAGCACCAAACACCAAACACCAAACACCAAACACCAAACAGCAAACACCAAACACCAAACACCAAATAGCAAAAACCAAAGAGCAAACTCCAAGCACCAAACAGCAAACACAAAACAACAAACAGCAAACACCAAACAGCAAACTCCAAACACCAAACACCAAGCACCAAGCACCAAATCCCAAGCACCAAACACCAAGCACCAATCACCAAACACCAAGCACCAAGCACCAAACACCAAACACCAAGCACCAAGTACCAAACACCAAACACCAAGCACCAAACACTAAACAGCAAACGCAAAAAAGCAAATGCCAAACCCCAAACGCCAAACAGCAAACGCCCAGCACCAAACACCAAACACCAAGCACCAAGCACCAAACACGAAACACCAAGCACAAATCACCAAACACCAAACACCAAGCGCCAAACACCAAACACCAAACACCTAGCACCAAGCACCAAGCACCAAACACCAAGCACCAAACACCAAGCACCAAGCACCAAGCACCAAGCACCAAGCAGCAAACACCAATCACCAAGCCCCAAGCATCAAACACCAAGCACCAAGCACCAAACACCAAACACCAAACACCAAGCACCCAGAACAAAGCACCAAGCACCAAACACCAAACACCAAGCTCCAAGCACCAAACACCAAACACCAAGCACCAAGCACCAAGCACCAAACACCAAGCACCAAGCACCAAACACCAAACACCAAGCACCAATCACCAAACACCAAGCCCCAAGCGCCAAACACCAAACACCAAACACCTAGCACCAAGCACCAAGCACCGAACACCAAGCACCAAACACCAAGCACCAAGCACCAAGCACCAAGCACCAAGCACCAAACACCAATCACCAAGCCCCAAGCACCAAACACCAAGCACCAAGCACCAAACACCAAACACCAAGCACCAAGCACCCAGAACCAAGCACCAAGCACCAAACACCAAACTACCAAGCACCAAGCACCAAACACCAAACACCAAGCACCAAGCACCAAGCACCAAGCACCAAACACCATACACCAAGCACCAAGCTCCATACACCAAAAACCAATCACCAAGCACCAAAGAGCAAACACCAAGCCCCAAGCACCAAACCCCAAACACCAAACACCAAATAGCAAACACTAAACACCAAACAACAAACAGCAAACACAAAACACCAAATAGCGAACACCAAACACCAAACACCAAACAGCAAACACCAAACACCAAACACCAAACACCAAACAGCAAACACCAAACAGCAAACACCAAACAGCAAACAGCAAACACCAAACACCAAACACCAAGCACCAAGCACCAAGCACCAAACAACAACACCAAGCACCAAGCACCAAACACCAAGCACCAAGCACCAAACACCAAACACCAAGCTCCAAGCACCAAACACCATACACCAAGCACCAAGCACCAAACACCAATCACCAAGCACCAAGCACCAAACCCCAAGCACCAAACACCAAGCACCAATCACCAAACACCAAACACCCAGCACCAAGCACCAAACACCAAGCACCAAGCACCAAGCAACAAACACCAAGCACCAAGTGCCAAACACCAAACACCAAGCACCAAGTACCAAACACCAAACACCAAGCACCAAGCACCAAACACCAAACACCAAGCACCAAGCACCAAACACCAAACACCAAGCACCAAACACCAAGCACCAAGCAACAAACACCAAACACCAAGCACCAAACACCAAGCACCAAGCCCCAAGCACCAAACACCAAGCACCAAGCACCAAACACCAAGCACCAAGCACCATGCACTAAACACCAAGCACCAAGCACCAAACAGCAAACACCAAACAGCAAACACCAAACAGCAAACACCAAACAGCAAACACCAAACAGCAAACACCAAACACCAAGCACCAAGCACCAAACACCATACGCCAAACACCAAACACCAAGCACCAAGCACCAAACACCAAGCACCAAGCACCAAAGACCAAACACCAAGCACCAAGCACGAAACACCAAACACCAAACACCAAGCACCAAGCACCAAACACCAAACACCAAGAACCAAGCACCAAACACCAAATACCAAGCACCAAGCACTAAACACCAAACACCAAGCACCAAACACCAAGCACCAAGCACCAAGCACCAAGCACCAAACACAAAACACCAAGTACCAAGCACCAAGCACCAAACACCAAACACCAAACACCAAGCACCAAGCACCAAACACCAAACACCAAGCACCAAGCACCAGAGACCAAGCACCAAGCACCAAGGACCAAACACCAAACAACAAACACCAGGCACAAAGCACCAAACACCAAGCACCAAGCACCAAACACCAAAGACCAAGCACAAAGCACCAAAGAGCAAAAACAAAGCACCAAGCACCAAACACCAAACACCAAACACCAAACAGCAAACACCAAACACCAAATAGCAAACACCAAAGGGCAAACTCCAAACACCAAACAGCAAACACAAAACACCAAACAGCAAACAACAAACAGCAAACAGCAAACAGCAAACACCAAACACCAAGCACCAAGCACCAAGCACCAAACACCAACACCAAGCACCAAGCACCAAACACCAAGCACCAAGCACCAAACACCAAACACCAAGCTCCAAGCACCAAAAAAAAAAACACCAAGCACCAAACCCCAAGCACCAAACACCAAGCACAAAACACCAAGCACCAAGCACCAAACACCAAACATCAAACAGCAATCACCAAACATCAAACAGCAAACACCAAACACCAAACACCAAACATCAAACACCAAACAGCAAACAACAAACAACAAACGCCAAACATCAAACGCCAAACACCAAACGCCAAATAGCAAACACCAAACCGCAAACACCAAACACCAAACAGCAAACACCAAACACCAAACAGCGAACACCAAACAGCAAACAGCAAACAGCAAACACCAAACACCAAACACCAAGCACCAAACTCCAAACACCAAGCACCAAGCACCAAGCACAAAACACCAAGCACCAAGCGCTAAACATAAAACACTAAGCACCAAGCACCAAGCACCAAGCACCAAACACCAAACATCAAACACCAATCACCAAACATCAAACAGCAAACACCAAACACCAAACACCAAACATCAAACACCAAATAGCAAACAACAAACAACAAACGCCAAACATCAAACGCCAAACACAAACACCAAATAGCAAACACCAACCCGCAAACACCAAACACCAAACAGCAAACACCAAACACCAAACAGCGAACACCAAACAGCAAACACCAAACAGCAAACACCAAACACCAAGCACCAAACACCAAACACCAAGCACGAAGCACCAAGCACAAAACACCAAGCACCAAGCACCAAACACCAAGCACCAAACACCAAATACCAAGCACCAAGCGCCAAACAACAAGCACCAAGCACCAAGCACGAAACACCAAGCACCAATCACCAAACACCAAACACCAAGCACCAAACACCAAACAGCAAACACCAATCACCAAACACCAAACACCAAACAGCAAACACCAATCACCAAACACCAAACACCAAACACAAAACAGTAAACACCAAACACCAAACAGCAAACACCAAACACCAAACACCAAACAGCAAACACCAAACAAACAGCAAACAGCAAACACCAAGCAGCAAACACCAAACACCAAACAACAAACGCCAAACAGCAAACGCCAACCACCAGATGCCAAACAGCAAACGCCAAACAGCAAACGCCAAACAGCAAACACCAAACACCAAACAGCAAACACCAAACACCAAACACCAAATAGCAAACACCAAACAGCAAACACCAAACAGCAAACACCAAACAGCAAACACCAGACAGCAAACAGCAAACACCAAACACCAAACACCAAGCACCAAGCACCAAACACCAAGCACCAAGCAACAAGCACCAATCACCAAGCACCAAGCACTAAACACCAAACACCAAGCACCAAGCACCAAGCACCAAACAGCAAGCACCAAGCACCATGCACCAAACGCCAAGCACCAAGCACCAAACACCAAGCACCAAGCACCAAGCACCAAACACCAAGCACCAAAGACCAAGCACCAAATACCAAGCACCAAGCACTAAACACCAATCACCAAGCACCAAGCACCAAACACCAAGAACCAAGCACCAATCACTAAACACCAAACACCAAGCACCAAGCACCAAACACCAAACACCAAGCACCAAGTACCAAACACCAAACACCAAACACCAAGCACCAAGCACCAAATCCCAAGCACCAAACACCAAGCACCAAGCACCAAACACCAAACACCAAGCACGAAGCACCAAGCATCAAATACCAAACACCAAACACCAAGCACCACTCATCAAACACCAAGCACCAAGCACCAATCGCCAAGCACCAAGCACCAAGCAACAAACACAAAGCACCAAGCACTAAGCACCAAGCACCAAGCACCAAGCACCAAACACCAAGCACCAAGCACCCAACACCAAACACCAATCACCAAGCACCAAAGAACAAACACAAAGCCCCAAGCACCAAACACCCAACACCAAACACCAAACATCAAACACCAATCACGAATCACCAAACACCAAACACCAAACATCAAACACCAATCACGAATCACCAAGCACCAAACACCAAACACCAAGCACCAAGCACCAAGCACCAAACACCAAACACCAAGCACCAAGCACTAAACACCAAACACCAAGCACCAAGCACCAAGCACCAAACACCAAGTACCAAGCACCAAGCACCAAACACCAAGCACCAAGCACCAAACACCAAACACCAAGCACCAAACACCAAGCACCAAACAGCAAGCACCAAGCACCAAGCACCAGACACCAAGCACCAAGCACCAAACACCAAACACCAAGCACCAAGCACTAAACACCAAACACCAAGCACCAAGCACCAAGCACCAAGCACCAAACACCAAGCACCAAGCACCAAGCACCAAGCACCAAGCACCAAACACCAAGCACCAAGCACCAAACAGCAAACACCAAGCACCAAACACCAAACACCAAGCACCAAGCACCAAACACCAAACACCAAACACCAAGCACCAAGCCCCAAGCACCAAACACCAAGCACCAAGCACCAAACACCAAGCACGAAGCACCAAGCACCATGCACCAAACACCAAGCACCAAGCACCAAACAGCAAACACCAAACAGCAAACACCAAACACCAAACACCAACCAGCAAACACCAAACACCAAACACCAAACAGCAAACACCAAACAGCAAACACCAAACAGCAAACACCAAACACCAAACACCAAACAGCAAATGCCAAAAAGCAAACGCCAAACCCCAAACGCCAAACAGCAAATGCCAAATCCCAAACGCCAAACAGCAAACGCCAAGCGCCAAACGCCAAACACCAAGTGCCAAGCACCAAACGCCAAACACCAAGCACCAAGCACCAAGCACCAAACACCAAACACCAAGCACCAAGTACCAAACACCAAACACCAAGCACCAAACACCAAACAGCAAACGCCAAAAAGCAAACGCCAAGCGCCAAGCGCCAAACACCAAACACCAAGCACCAAGCACCCAGAAACAAGCACCAAGCACGAAACACCAAGCACCAAGCACCGAGCACCAAACACCAAGTGCCAAGCACCAAACGCCAAACACCAAGCACCAAGCACCAAACACCAAGTGCCAAGCACCAAACGCCAAACACCAAGCACCAAGCACCAAGCACCAAACACCAAACACCAAGCACCAAGTACCAAACACCAAGCGCCAAGCGCCAAACACCAAACACCAAGCACCAAGCACCCAGAACCAAGCACCAAGCACGAAACACCAAGCACCAAGCACCGAGCACCAAACACCAAGAACCAAGCACCAAGCTCTAAACACCAAACACCAAGCACCAAGCACCAAACACCAAACACCAAGCACCAAACACCAAACAGCAAATGCCAAAAAGCAAACGCCAAACCCCATACGCCAAACAGCAAATGCCAACCCCAAACGCCAAACAGCAAACGCCAAGCACCAAACACCAAACACCAAGCGCCAAGCACCAAACACCAAACACCAAGCACCAAGCACCAAACACCAAACACCAAGCACCAATCACCAAACACCAAGCACCAAGCGCCAAGCACCAAACACCAAACATCTAGCACCAAGCACCAAGCACCAAACACCAAGCACCAAACACCAATCACCAAGCCCCAAGCACCAAACACCAAGCACCAAGCACCAAACACCAAACACCAAGCACCAAGCACCCAGAACCAAGCACCAAGCACCAAACACCAAGCACCAAGCACCGAGCACCAAACACCAAGAACCAAGCACCAAGCACTAAACACCAAACACCAAGCACCAAGCACCAAACACCAAACACCAAGCACCAAGTACCAAACTCCAAACACCAAACACCAAACACCAAGCACCAAGCACCAAATCCCAAGCACCAAACACCAAGCACCAATCACCAAACACCAAACACCAAGCACCAAGCACCAAACTCCAAAAACCAAGCACCAAGCACCAAGCACCAAACACCAAACGCCAAACACCAAACACCAAGTACCAAGCACCAAACACCAAGCACCAAGCGCCAAAGACCAAACACCAAGCACCAAGCACGAAACACCAAGCACCAAGCACCGAGCACCAAACACCAAGTACCAAGCACCAATCACCAAACACCAAGCACCAAGCACCAAACACCAAACACCAAGCACCAAGCACCAAACACCAAACACCAAGCACCAAGCCCCAAGCACCAAACACCAAGCACCAAGCACCAAACACCAAACACCAAGCACCAAGCACTAAACACCAAACACCAAGCACCAAGCACCAAGCACCAAGCACCAAGCACCAAACACCAAGCACCAAGCACCAAACAGCAAACACCAAGCACCAAACACCAAACACCAAGCACCAAGCACCAAACACCAAACACCAAACACCAAGCACCAAGCCCCAAGCACCAAACACCAAGCACCAAGCACCAAACACCAAGCACGAAGCACCAAGCACCATGCACCAAACACCAAGCACCAAGCACCAAACAGCAAACACCAAACAGCAAACACCAAACACCAAACAGCAAACACCAAACAGCAAACACCAAACAGCAAACACCAAACAGCAAATGCCTAAAAGCAAACGCCAAACCCCAAACGCCAAACAGTAAATGCCAAACCCCAAACGCCAAACAGCAAACGCCAAGCGCCAAACGCCAAACACCAAGCGCCAAGCACCAAACACCAAACACCTAGCACCAAGCACCAAACACCAAACACCAAGCACCAATCACCAAACACCAAGCACCAAGCGCCAAGCACCAAACACCAAACACCTAGCACCAAGCACCAAGCACCAAACACCAAGTACCAAACACCAATCACCAAGCCCCAAGCACCAAACACCAAGCACCAAGCACCAAACACCAAACACCAAGCACCAAGCACCCAGAACCAAGCACCAAGCACCAAACACCAAGCACCAAGCACCGAGCACCAAACACCAAGAACCAAGCACCAAGCACTAAACACCAAACACCAAGCACCAAGCACCAAACACCAAATACCAAGCACCAAACACCAAACAGCAAACGCCAAAAAGCAAACGCCAAACCCCATACGCCAAACAGCAAATGCCAAACCCCAAACGCCAAACAGCAAACGCCAGGCACCAAACACCAAACACCAAGCGCCAAGCACCAAACACCAAACACCAAGCACCAAGCACCAAACACCAAACACCAAGCACCAATCACCAAACACCAAGCACCAAGCGCCAAGCACCAAACACCAAACACCTAGCACCAAGCACCAAGCACCAAACACCAAGCACCAAACACCAATCACCAAGCCGCAAGCACCAAACACCAAGCACCAAGCACCAAACACCAAACACCAAGCACCAAGCACCAAGGACCAAGCACCAAACACCAAGCACCAAGCACCGAGCACCAAACACCAAGAACCAAGCAGCAAGCACTAAACACCAAACACCAAGCACCAAGCACCAAACACCAAACACCAAGCACCAAGTACCAAACTCCAAACACCAAACACCAAGCACCAAGCACCAAATCCCAAGCACCAAACACCAAGCACCAATCACCAAACACCAAACACCAAGCACCAAGCACCAAACTCCCAAAACCAAGCACCAAGCACCAAGCACCAACCACCAAACGCCAAACACCAAACACCAAGTACCAAGCACCAAACACCAAACACCAAGCGCCAAAGACCAAACACCAAGCACCAAGCACGAAACACCAAGCACCAAGCACCGAGCACCAAACACCAAGTACCAAGCACCAATCACCAAACACCAAGCACCAAGCACCAAACACCAAACACCAAGCACCAAGCACCAAACACCAAACACCAAGCACCAAGCACCACACACCAAATACCAAGCACCAAGCACTAAACACCAAACACCAAGCACCAAGCACTAAGCATCAAGCACCAAGCACCAAACACCAACCACCAAGCACCAAACACCAAACACAAAACAACAAGTACCAAGCACCAAACACCAAACACCAAACACCAAACACCAAGCACCAAGCACAAGACACCAAGCACCAAGCACCAAGCACCAAGCACCAAAAACCAAGCACCAAACACCAAACACCAAGCACCAAGCACCAAACACCAAGCACCAAGCGCCAAACACCAAACACCAAGCACCAAGCACCAAACACCAAGCACCAACCACCAAGCACCAAACACCAAGCACCAAGCACCAAGCACCAAGCACCAAGCACCAAACACCAAGCACCAAGCACCAAACAGCAAACACCAAGCACCAAACACCAAACACCAAGCACCAAGCAACAAACACCAAACACGAAGCACCAAACACCAAGCACCAAGCCCCAAGAACCAAACACCAAGCACCAAGCACCAAACACCAAGCACCAAGCACCAAGCACCATGCACCAAACACCAAGCACCAAGCACCAAACAGCAAACACCAAACAGCAAACACCAAACAGCAAACACCAAACAGCAAACACCAAACAGCAAACACCAAACAGCAAACGCCAAAAAGCAAACGCCAAACTCCAAACGCCAAACAGCAAACGCCAAACCCAAACGCCAAACAGCAAACGCCAAGCACAAAACACCAAACACCAAGCGCCAAGCACCAAACACCAAACACCAAGCACCAAGCACCAAACACCAAACACCAAGCACCAAGTACCAAACACCAAACACCAAGCACCAAACACCAAACAGCAAACGCAAAAAAGCAAACGCCAAACCCCATACGCCAAACAGCAAATGCCAAACCCCAAATGCCAAACGGCAAACGCCAAGCACCAAACACCAAACACCAAGCGCCAAGCACCAAACACCAAACACCAAGCACCAAGCACCAAACACCAAACACCAAGCACCAATCACCAAACACCAAACACCAAGCGCCAAACACCAAACACCAAACACCTATCACCAAGCACCAAGCACCAAACACCAAGCACCAAACACCAAGCACCAAGCACCAAGCACCAAGCACCAAACACCAATCACCAAGCCCCAAGCACCAAACACCAAGCACCCAGCACCAAACACCAAACACCAAGCACCAAGCACCCAGAACAAAGCACCAAGCACCAAACACCAAACACCAAGCTCCAAGCACCAAACACCAAACACCAAGCACCAAGCACCAAGCACCAAACACCAAACACCAAGCACCAAGCACCAAACACCAAACACCAAGCACCAATCACCAAACACCAAGCACCAAGCGCCAAACACCAAACACCAAACACCTAGCACCAAGCACCAAGCACCGAACAACAAGCACCAAGCACCAAGCACCAAGCACCAAGCACCAAGCACCAAACACCAAACACCAAGCACCAAGCACCAAACACCAAACACCAAGCACCAAGCACCAAGCACCAAGCACCAAACACCATACACCAAGCACCAAGGACCAAACACCAAAAACCAAACAGCAAGCACCAAGCACCAAGCACCAGACACCAAGCACCGAGCACCAAACACCAAACACCAAGCACCAACCACTAAACACCAAACACCAAGCACCAAGCACCAAGCACCAAGCACCAAACACCAAGCACCAAGCACCAAATGGCAAACACCAAGCCCCAAGCACCAAACACCAAACACCAAACACCAAATAGCAAACACTAAACACCAAACACCAAACAGCAAACACAAAAAACCAAATAGCAAACACCAAACAGCAAACACCAAACACCAAACAGCAAACACCAAACACCAACCAGGAAACACCAACCAGGAAACACCAAACACCAAGCACCAAGCCCCAAGCACCAAACACCAAGCACCAAGCACCAAACACCAAGCACCATGCACCAAGCACCATGCACCAAACACCAAGCACGCATCACCAAACAGCAAACACCAAACAGCAAACAGCAAACACCAAACACCAACCAGCAAACACCAAACACCAAACACCAAACAGCAAACAGCAAACACCAAACACCAAACAGCAAACGCCAAAAAGCAAATGCCAAACCCCAAACGCCAAACAGCAAATGCCAAACCCCAAACGCCAAACAGCAAATGCCAAGCGCCAAACACCAAACACCAAGCGCGAAGCACCAAACACCAAACACCAAGCACCAAGTACCAAACACCAAACACCAAACACCAAACACCAAACAGCAAACGCCAAAAAGCAAACGCCAAACTCCAAACGCCAAACAGCAAACGCCAAGGACCAAACACCAAACACCAAGCGCCAAGCACCAAACACCAAACACCAAGCACCAAGCACCAAACACCAAACACCAAGGACCAATCACCAAACACCAAGCACCAAACACCAAGCACCAAACACCAAGCACCAAGCACCAAGCGCCAAACACCAAACACCAAACACCTAGCACCAAGCACCAAGCACCAAACACCAAGCACCAAACACCAAGCTCCAAGCACCAAGCACCAAGCACCAAGCCCCAAGCACCAAACACCAAGCACCCAGCACCATACACCAAACACCAAGCACCAAGCACCCAGAACAAAGCACCAAGCACCAAACACCAAACACCAAGCTCCAAGCACCAAACACCAAACACCAAGCACCAAGCACCAAGCACCAAGCACCAAACACCAAACACCAAGCACCAAGCACCAAACACCAAACACCAAGCACCAATCACCAAACACCAAGCACCAAGCGCCAAACACCAAACACCAAACACCTAGCACCAAGCACCAAGCACCGAACACCAAGCACCAAACACCAAGCACCAAGCACCAAGCACCAAGCACCAAGCACCAAACACCAATCACCAAGCCCCAAGCACCAAACACCAAGCACCAAGCACCAAACACCAAACACCAAGCACCAAGCACCCAGAACCAAGCACCAAGCACCAAACACCAAACACCAAACACCAAGCACCAAGCACCAAACACCAAACACCAAGCACCAAGCACCAAGCACCAAGCACCAAACACCATACACCAAGCACCAAGCACCAAACACCAAAAACCAATCACCAAGCACCAAAGAGCAAACACCAAGCCCCAAGCACCAAACACCAAACACCAAACACCAAAAAGCAAACACTAAACACCAAACACCAAACAGCAAACACCAAACACCAAATAGCAAACACCAAACACCAACCAGGAAACACCAAACAGCAAACACCAAACAGCAAACTCCAAACAGCAAACACAAACACCAAACACCAAACACCAAGCACCAAGCACCAAACACAAAACACCAAGCACCAAGCGCCAAGCACCAAACACCAAACACCAAACACCAAACAGCAAACACCAATCACCAAAAACCAGACACCAAACACCAAGCAACAAGCACCAATCACCAAGCACCAAGCACTAAACACCAAACACCTAGCACCAAGCACCAAGCACCAAACACCAAGCACCAAGCACCAAGCACCAAACAACAAGCACCAAAGACCAAGCCCCAAATACCAAGCACCAAGCACCAAACACTAATCACCAGGGACCAAGCACCAAACACCAAGAACCAAGCACCAAGCACTAAACACCAAACACCAAGCACCAAGCACCAAACACCAAACACCAAGCACCAAGTACCAAACTCCAAACACCAAACACCAAGCACCAAGCACCAAATCCCAAGCACCAAACATCAAGCACCAATCACCAAACACCAAACACCAAGCACCAAGCACCAAACACCAAAAACCAAGAACCAAGCACCAAGCACCAAACAGCAAACGCCAAACACCGAACACCAAGTACCAAGCACCAAACACCAAGCACCAAGCGCCAAAGACCAAACACCAAGCACCAAGCACGAAACACCAAGCACGAAGCACCGAGCACCAAACACCAAGTACCAAGCACCAATCACCAAACACCAAGCACCAAGCACCAAACAACAATCAGCAAGCACCAAGCACCAAACACCAAACACCAAGCACCAAGCACCACACACCAACTACCAAGCACCAAGCATTAAACACCAAACACCAAGCACCAAGCACCAAGCATCAAGCACCAAGCACCAAACACCAAGCACCAAGCACCAAGCACCAAACATAAAACAACAAGTACCACGCACCAAACACCAAACACCAAACACCAAACACCAAGCACAAAGCACCAAACACCAAACACCAAGCACCAAGCACCAGACACCAAGCACCAAGCACCAAGCACCAAAAACCAAGCACCAAGCACCAAGGACCAAACACCAAGCAGCAAACACCAAACACCAAGCACCAAGCACCAAACACCAAACACCAAGCACCAAACACCAAACACCAAGCACCAATCACCAAACACCAAGCACCAAGCGCCAAACACCAAACACCAAACACCTAGCACCAAGCACCAAGCACCGAACACCAAGCACCAAACACCAAGCACCAAGCACCAAGCACCAAGCACCAAGCACCAAACACCAATCACCAAGCCCGAAGCACCAAACACGAAGCACCAAGCACCAAACACCAAACACCAAGCACCATGCACCCAGAACCAAGCACCAAGCACCAAACACCAAGCACCAAGCACCAAACTCCAAACACCAAGCACCAAGCACCAAGAACCAAACACCATACACCAAGCACCAAGCACCAAACACCAAAAACCAATCACCAAGCACCAAAGAGCAAACACCAAGCCCCAAGCACCAAACACCAAACACCAAACACCAAACAGCAAACACTAAACACCAAACACCAAACAGCAAACACGAAACACCAAATAGCAAACACCAAACACCAACCAGGAAACACCAAACAGCAAACACCAAACAGCAAACGCCAAACAGCAGACATAAACACCAAACACCAAACACCAAGTACCAAGCACCAAGCACAAAACACCAAGCAACAAGCGCCAAGCACCAAACACCAAACACCAAACACCAAAGAGCAAACACCAATCACCAAACACCAGACACCAAACACCAAACAGCAAACACCAAACACCAAACAGCAAACACCAAACACCAAACACCAAACAGCAAACACCAAACAGCAAACACCAAACACCAAACACCAAGCACCAAACACCAAGCACCAAGCAACAAGCACCAATCACCAAGCACCAATCACTAAACACCAAACACCTAGCACCAAGCACCAAGCACCAAACACCAAGCACCAAGCACCAAGCACCAAACACCAAGCACCAAAGACCAAGCCCCAAATACCAAGCACCAAGCACCAAACACCAGTCACCAGGCACCAAGCACCAAACACCAACAACCAAGCACCAAGCACTAAACACCAAACACCAAGCACCAGGCACCAAACACCAAACACAAAGCACCAAGTACCAAACTCCAAACACCAAACACCAAGCACGAAGCACCAAATCCCAAGCACCAAACACCAAGCACCAATCAACAAACACCAAACACCAAGCACCAAGCACCAAACACCAAAAACCAAGCACCAAGCACCAAGCACCAAACACCAAACACCGAACACCAAGTACCAAGCACCAAACACCAAGCACCAGGCGCCAAACACCAAACACCAAGCACCAAGCACGAAACACCAAGCACCAAGCACCGAGCACCAAACACCAAGTACCAGGCACCAATCAACAAACACCAAGCACCAAGCACCAAATACCAGACAGCAAGCACCAAGCACCAAACACCAAACACCAATCACCAAGCACCAAACACCAAGCACCAAGCGCCAAACACCAAACACCAAGCACCAAGCACCAAACACCAAGCACCAACCACCAAGCACCAAACACCAAGCACCAAGCACCAAACACCAAGCACCAATCACCAAACAGCAAACACCAAGCACCAAACACCAAACACCAAGCACCAAGCACCAAACACCAAGCACCAAGCACCAAACACCAACCACCAAGCACCAAACACTAAAAACCAATCACCAAGCACCAAAGAGCAAACACCAAGCCCCAAACACCAAACACCAAACACCAAATAGCAAACACTAAACACCAAACACCAAACAGCAAACACAAAACACCAAATAGCAAATACCAAACAGCAAACACCAAACACCAAGCACCAAGCACCAAACACCAAACACCAAGCACCAAGTACCAAACTCCAAACACCAAACACCAAGCACCAAGCACCAAATCCCAAGCACCAAACACCAAGCACCAATCACCAAACACCAAACACCAAGCACCAAGCACCAAGCACCAAACACCAAGCACCAAGCACCAAACACCAAACAGCAAGCACCAAGCACCAAACACCAAACACCAAGCACCAAGCACCACACACCAACTACCAAGCACCAAGCACTAAACACCAAACACCAAGCACCAAGCACCAAGCATCAAGCACCAAGCACCAAACACCAAGCACCAAGCACCAAACATAAAAAAATAAGTACCAAGCACCAAACACCAAACACCAAACACCAAACACCAAGCACAAAGCACCAAACACCAAGCACCAAGCACGAAACACCAAGCACCAAGCACCGAGCACCAAACACCAAGTACCAAGCACCAATCACCAAACACCAAGCACCAAGCACCAAACACCAAACAGCAAGCACTAAGCACCAAACACCAAACACCAAACACCAAGCACCAAGCACCACACACCAACTACCAAGCACCAAGCACTAAACACCAAACACCAAGCACCAAGCACCAAGCATCAAGCACCAAGCACCAAACATAAAACAACAAGTACCAAGCACCAAACACCAAACACCAAACACCAAACACCAAGCACAAAGCACCAAACACCAAACACCAAGCACCAAGCACCAGACACCAAGCACCAAGCACCAAGCACCAAGCACCAAAAACCAAGCACCAAGCACCAAGGACCAAACACCAAGCACCAAACACCAAACACCAAGCACCAAGCACCAAACACCAAACACCAAGCACCAAATACCAAACACCAAGCACCAATCACCAAACACCAAGCACCAAGCGCCAAACACCAAACACCAAACACCTAGCACCAAGCACCAAGCACCGAACACCAAGCACCAAACACCAAGCACCAAGCACCAAGCACCAAGCACCAAGCACCAAACACCAATCACCAAGCCCGAAGCACCAAACACGAAGCACCAAGCACCAAACACCAAACACCAAGCACCATGCACCCAGAACCAAGCACAAAGCACCAAACACCAAACACCAAGCACCAAGCACCAATCACCAAACACAGAGCACCAAGCACCAAGCACCAAGCACCAAACACCATACACCAAGCACCAAGCACCAAACACCAAAAACCAATCACCAAGCACAAAGAGCAAACACCAAGCCCCAAGCACCAAACACCAAACACCAAACACCAAACAGCAAACACTAAACACCAAACACCAAACAGCAAACACGAAACACCAAATAGCAAACACCAAACACCAACCAGGAAACACCAAACAGCAAACACCAAACAGCAAACGCCAAACAGCAAACATAAACACCAAACACCAAACACCAAGCACCAAGCACCAAGCACAAAACACCAAGCAACAAGCGCCAAGCACCAAACGCCAAACACCAAACACCAAACAGCAAACACCAATCACCAAACACCAGACACCAAACACCAAACAGCAAACACCAAACACCAAACAGCAAACACCAAACACCAAACACCAAACAGCAAACACGAAACAGCAAACACCAAACAGCAAACACCAAACAGCAAACACCAAACAGCAAACACCAAACACCAAACACCAAACACCAAGCACCAAACACCAAGCACCAAGCACCAAACACCAAGCACCAAGCAACAAGCACCAATCACCAAGCACCAAGCACTAAACACCAAACACCTAGCACCAAGCACCAAGCACCAAACACCAAGCACCAAGCACCAAGCACCAAGCACCAAACACCAAGCACCAAAGACCAAGCCCCAAATACCAAGCACCAAGCACCAAACACCAGTCACCAGGCACCAAGCACCAAACACCAACAACCAAGCACCAAGCACTAAACACCAAACACCAAGCACCAAGCACCAAACACCAAACACCAAGCACCAAGTACCAAACTCCAAACACCAAACACCAAGCACCAAGCACCAAATCCCAAGCACCAAACACCAAGCACCAATCACCAAACACCAAACACCAAGCACCAAGCACCAAACACCCAAAACCAAGCACCAAGCACCAAGCACCAAACACCAAACACTGAACACCAAGTACCAAGCACCAAACACCAAGCACCAAGCGCCAAAGACCAAACACCAAGCACCAAGCACGAAACACCAAGCACCAAGCACCGAGCACCAAACACCAAGTACCAGGCACCAATCAACAAACACCAAGCACCAAGCACCAAATACCAGACAGCAAGCACCAAGCACCAAACACCAAACACCAAGCACCAAGCACCAAACACCAAGCACCAACCACCAAGCACCAAACACCAAGCACCAAGCACCAAACACCAAGCACCAATCACCAAACAGCAAACACCAAGCACCAAACAACAAACACCAAGCACCAAGCACCAAACACCAAGCACCAAGCACCAGACACCAAGCACCAAGCACCAAACCCCAAAAACCAATCACCAAGCACCAAAGAGCAAACACCAAGCCCCAAGCACCAAACACCAAACACCAAACACCAAATAGCAAACACTAAACACCAAACACCAAACAGCAAACACAAAACACCAAATAGCAAATACCAAACAGCAAACACCAAACACCAAACAGCAAACACCAAACACCAACCAGGAAACACCAAAGCACCAAACACCAAGCACCAAGCCCCAAGCACCAAACACCAAGCACCAAGCACCAAACACCAAGCACCAAGCACCATGCACCAAACACCAAGCACCAAGCACCAAACAGCAAACACCAAACAGCAAACACCAAACACCAAACACCAACCAGCAAACACCAAGCACCAAACACCAAACACCAAGCACCAAGCACCAAACACCAAACACCAAGCACCAAGGACCACACACCAAATACCAAGCACCAAGCACTAAACACCAAACACCAAGCACCAAGCACCAAGCATCAAGCACCAAGCACCAAACACCAACCACCAAGCACCAAGCACCAAACACAAAACAACAAGTACCAAGCACCAAACACCAAACACCAAACACCAAACACCAAGCACCAAGCACCAGACACCAAGCACCAAGCACCAAGCACCAAAAACCAAGCACCAAGCTCCAAGCACCAAACACCAAGCACCAAACACCAAACACCAAGCACCAAGCACCAAACACCAAGCACCAAGCGCCAAACACCAAACTCCAAGCACCAAGCACCAAACACCAAGCACCAACCACCAAGCACCAAACACCAAGCACCAGGCACCAAGCACCAAGCACCAAGCACCAAACACCAAGCACCAAGCACCAAACAGCAAACACCAAGCACCAAACACCAAACACCAAGCACCAAGCAACAAACACCAAACACCAAGCACCAAACACCAAGCACCAAGCCCCAAGCACCAAACACCAAGCACCAAGCACCAAACACCAAGCACCAAGCACCAAGCACCATGCACCAAACACCAAGCACCAAGCACCAAACAGCAAACACCAAACAGCAAACACCAAACAGCAAACACCAAACAGCAAATACCAAACACCAAACACCAAACAGCAAACGCCAAAAAGCAAACGCCAAACTCCAAACGCCAAACAGCAAATGCCAAACCCCAAACGCCAAACAGCAAACGCCAAGCACCAAACACCAAACACCAAGCACCAAGCGCCAAACACCAAGCACCAAGCACCAAGCACCAAACACCAAACACCAAGCACCAAGCACCAAACACCAAACACCAAGCACCAAGTACCAAACACCAAACACCAAGCACCAAACACCAAACAGCAAACGCAAAAAAGCAAACGCCAAACCCCATACGCCAAACAGCAAATGCCAAACCCCAAACGCCAAACAGCAAACGCCAAGCACCAAACACCAAACACCAAGCACCAAGCGCCAAACACCAAGCACCAAGCACCAAGCACCAAACACCAAGCACCAATCACCAAACACCAAACACCAAGCGCCAAACACCAAACACCGAACACCTAGCACCAATCACCAATCACCAAACACCAAGCACCAAACACCAAGCACCAAGCACCAAGCACCAAGCACCAAGCACCAAACACCAATCACCAAGCCCCAAGCACCAAACACCAAGCACCCAGCACCAAACACCAAACACCAAGCACCAAGCACCCAGAACAAAGCACCAAGCACCAAACACCAAGCACCAAGCACCAAGCACCAAGCACCAATCACCAAGCCCAAGCACCAAACACCAAGCACCAAGCACCAAACACCAAACACCAAGCACCAAGCACCCAGAACCAAGCACCAAGCACCAAACACCAAACACCAAGCACCAAGCACCAAACACCAAACACCAAGCACCAAGCACCAAGCACCAAGCACCAAACACCATACACCAAGCACCAAGGACCAAACACCAAAAACCAATCACCAAGCACCAAAGAGCAAACACCAAGCCCCAAGCACCAAACACCAAACACCAAACACCAAATAGCAAACACTAAACACCAAACACCAAACAGCAAACACAAAACACCAAATAGCAAACACCAAACAGCAAACACCAAACACCAAACAGCAAACACCAAACACCAACCAGGAAACACCAACCAGGAAACACCAAACACCAAGCACCAAGCCCCAAGCACCAAACACCAAGCACCAAGCACCAAACACCAAGCACCATGCACCAAGCACCATGCACCAAACACCAAGCACCAAGCACCAAACAGCAAACACCAAAAGGCAAACACCAAACACCAAACACCAAACACCAAACACCAAACAGCAAACACCAAACAGCAAACACCAAACAGCAAACACCAAACACCAAACACCAAACAGCAAACGCCAAACAGCAAATGCCAAACCCCAAACGCCAAACAGCAAATGCCAAGCGCCAAACACCAAACACCAAGCGCCAAGCACCAAACACCAAACACCAAGCACCAAGCACCAAACACCAAACACCAAGCACCAAGTACCAAACACCAAACACCAAACACCAAACACCAAACAGCAAACGCCAAAAAGCAAACGCCAAACTCCAAACGCCAAACAGCAAATGCCAAGGACCAAACACCAAACACCAAGCGCCAAGCACCAAACACCGAACACCAAGCACCAAGTACCACACATCAAACACCGAGCACCAAACACCAAACACCAGGCCCAAACACCAAGCACCAATCACCAAGCACCAAGCACCAAGCAACAAACACAAAGCACAAATCACCAAGCACCGAGCACCAAGCACCAAGCACCAAGCACCAAACACCAAGCACCAAACACTAAACGCCAAGCACCAAGCACCAATCACCAAACACCAAGCACCAAGCACCAAACACCAAACAGCAAGCACCAAGCACCAAACACCAAACACCAAGTACCAAGCCCAAAGCACCAAACACCAAGCACCTAGCAGCAAGCACCAAACACCAAACACCAAGCACCAAGCACCAAGCACCAAGCACCAAGCACCAAGCACCAAGCACCAAACACCAATCACCAAGCCCCAAGCACCAAACACCAAGCACCAAGCACCAAACACCAAACACCAAGCACCAAGCACCCAGAACCAAGCACCAAGCACCAAACACCAAACACCAACCACCAAGCACCAAACACCAAACACCAAGCACCAAGCACCAAGCACCAAACACCAAACACCAAACACCAAACACCAAGGACCAATCACCAAACACCAAGCACCAAGCACCAAACACCAAACACCAAACACCTAGCACCAAGCACCAAGCACCAAACACCAAGCACCAAACACCAAGCACCAAGCACCAAGCACCAAGCACCAAACACCAATCACCAAGCCCCAAGCACCAAACACCAAGCACCCAGCACCATACACCAAACACCAAGCACCAAGCACCCAGAACAAAGCACCAAGCACCAAACACTAAACACCAGACACCAAACACCAAGCACCGAGCACCAGACACCAAGCACCAAGCACCAAGCACCAAGCACCAAAAACCAAGCACCAAGCTCCAAGCACCAAACACCAAGCACCAAACACCAAACACCAAGCACCAAGCACCAAACACCAAGCACCAAGCGCCAAACACCAAACTCCAAGCACCAAGCACCAAACACCAAGCACCAACCACCAAGCAGCAAACACAAAGCACCAGGCACCAAGCACCAAGCACCAAGCACCAAACACCAAGCACCAAGCACCAAACAGCAAACACCAAGCACCAAACACCAAACACCAAGCACCAAGCAACAAACACCAAACACCAAGCACCAAACACCAATCACCAAGCCCCAAGCACCAAACACCAAGCACCAAGCACCAAACACCAAGCACCAAGCACCAAGCACCATGCACCAAACACCAAGCACCAAGCACCAAACAGCAAACACCAAACAGCAAACACCAAACAGCAAACACCAAACAGCAAACAGCAAACACCAAACACCAAACAGCAAACGCCAAAAAGCAAACGCCAAACTCCAAACGCCAAACAGCAAATGCCAAACCCCAAACGCCAAACAGCAAACGCCAAGCACCAAACACCAAACACCAAGCACCAAACGCCAAACACCAAGCACCAAGCACCAAGCACCAAACACCAAACACCAAGCACCAAGCACCAAACACCAAACACCAAGCACCAAGTACCAAACACCAAACACCAAGCACCAAACACCAAACAGCAAACGCAAAAAAGCAAACGCCAAACCCCATACGCCAAACAGCAAATGCCAAACCCCAAACGCCAAACAGCAAACGCCAAGCACCAAACACCAAACACCAAGCACCAAGCGCCAAACACCAAGCACCAAGCACCAAGCACCAAACACCAAGCACCAATCACCAAAAACCAAACACCAAGCGCCAAACACCAAACACCGAACACCTAGCACCAATCACCAATCACCAAACACCAAGCACCAAACACCAAGCACCAAGCACCAAGCACCAAGCACCAAGCACCAAACACCAATCACCAAGCCCCAAGCACCAAACACCAAGCACCCAGCACCAAACACCAAACACCAAGCACCAAGCACCCAGAACAAAGCACCAAGCACCAAACACCAAGCACCAAGCACCAAGCACCAAGCACCAAACACCAATCACCAAGCCCCAAGCACCAAACACCAAGCACCAAGCACCAAACACCAAACACCAAGCACCAAGCACCCAGAACCAAGCACCAAGCACCAAACACCAAACACCAAGCACCAAGCACCAAACACCAAACACCAAGCACCAAGCACCAAGCACCAAGCACCAAACACCATACACCAAGCACCAAGGACCAAACACCAAAAACCAATCACCAAGCACCAAAGAGCAAACACCAAGCCCCAAGCACCAAACACCAAACACCAAACACCAAATAGCAAACACTAAACACCAAACACCAAACAGCAAACACAAAACACCAAATAGCAAACACCAAACAGCAAACACCAAACACCAAACAGCAAACACCAAACACCAACCAGGAAACACCAACCAGGAAACACCAAACACCAAGCACCAAGCCCCAAGCACCAAACACCAAGCACCAAGCACCAAACACCAAGCACCATGCACCAAGCACCATGCACCAAACACCAAGCACCAAGCACCAAACAGCAAACACCAAACACCAAACACCAAACACCAAACACCAAACACCAAACAGCAAACACCAAACAGCAAACACCAAACAGCAAACACCAAACACCAAACACCAAACAGCAAACGCCAAACAGCAAATGCCAAACCCCAAACGCCAAACAGCAAACGCCAAGCGCCAAACACCAAACACCAAGCGCCAAGCACCAAACACCAAACACCAAGCACCAAGCACCAAACACCAAACACCAAGCACCAAGTACCAAACACCAAACACCAAACACCAAACACCAAACAGCAAACGCCAAAAAGCAAACGCCAAACTCCAAACGCCAAACAGCAAATGCCAAGGACCAAACACCAAACACCAAGCGCCAAGCACCAAACACCGAACACCAAGCACCAAGTACCACACATCAAACACCGAGCACCAAACACCAAACACCAGGCCCAAACACCAAGCACCAATCACCAAGCACCAAGCACCAAGCAACAAACACAAAGCACAAATCACCAAGCACCGAGCACCAAGCACCAAGCACCAAGCACCAAACACCAAGCACCAAACACTAAACACCAAGCACCAAGCACCAATCACCAAACACCAAGCACCAAGCACCAAACACCAAACAGCAAGCACCAAGCACCAAACACCAAACACCAAGTACCAAGCCCAAAGCACCAAACACCAAGCACCTAGCAGCAAGCACCAAACACCAAACACCAAGCACCAAGCACCAAGCACCAAGCACCAAGCACCAAGCACCAAGCACCAAACACCAATCACCAAGCCCCAAGCACCAAACACCAAGCACCAAGCACCAAACACCAAACACCAAGCACCAAGCACCCAGAACCAAGCACCAAGCACCAAACACCAAACACCAACCACCAAGCACCAAACACCAAACACCAAGCACCAAGCACCAAGCACCAAACACCAAACACCAAACACCAAACACCAAGGACCAATCACCAAACACCAAGCACCAAGCACCAAACACCAAACACCAAACACCTAGCACCAAGCACCAAGCACCAAACACCAAGCACCAAACACCAAGCACCAAGCACCAAGCACCAAGCACCAAACACCAATCACCAAGCCCCAAGCACCAAACACCAAGCACCCAGCACCATACACCAAACACCAAGCACCAAGCACCCAGAACAAAGCACCAAGCACCAAACACCAAACACCAAAAACCAAGCACCAAGCTCCAAGCACCAAACACCAAGCACCAAACACCAAACACCAAGCACCAAGCACCAAACACCAAGCACCAAGCGCCAAACACCAAACTCCAAGCACCAAGCACCAAGCACCAACCACCAAGCAGCAAACACAAAGCACCAGGCACCAAGCACCAAGCACCAAGCACCAAACACCAAGCACCAAGCACCAAACAGCAAACACCAAGCACCAAACACCAAACACCAAGCACCAAGCAACAAACACCAAACACCAAGCACCAAACACCAATCACCAAGCCCCAAGCACCAAACACCAAGCACCAAGCACCAAACACCAAGCACCAAGCACCAAGCACCATGCACCAAACACCAAGCACCAAGCACCAAACAGCAAACACCAAACAGCAAACACCAAACAGCAAACACCAAACAGCAAACAGCAAACACCAAACACCAAACAGCAAACGCCAAAAAGCAAACGCCAAACTCCAAACGCCAAACAGCAAATGCCAAACCCCAAACGCCAAACAGCAAACGCCAAGCACCAAACACCAAACACCAAGCACCAAGCGCCAAACACCAAGCACCAAGCACCAAGCACCAAACACCAAACACCAAGCACCAAGCACCAAACACCAAACACCAAGCACCAAGTACCAAACACCAAACACCAAGCACCAAACACCAAACAGCAAACGCAAAAAAGCAAACGCCAAACCCCATACGCCAAACAGCAAATGCCAAACCCCAAACGCCAAACAGCAAACGCCAAGCACCAAACACCAAACACCAAGCACCAAGCGCCAAACACCAAGCACCAAGCACCAAGCACCAAACACCAAGCACCAATCACCAAACACCAAACACCAAGCGCCAAACACCAAACACCGAACACCTAGCACCAATCACCAATCACCAAACACCAAGCACCAAACACCAAGCACCAAGCACCAAGCACCAAGCACCAAGCACCAAACACCAATCACCAAGCCCCAAGCACCAAACACCAAGCACCCAGCACCAAACACCAAACACCAAGCACCAAGCACCCAGAACAAAGCACCAAGCACCAAACACCAAGCACCAAGCACCAAGCACCAAGCACCAAACACCAATCACCAAGCCCCAAGCACCAAACACCAAGCACCAAGCACCAAACACCAAACACCAAGCACCAAGCACCCAGAACCAAGCACCAAGCACCAAACACCAAACACCAAGCACCAAGCACCAAACACCAAACACCAAGCACCAAGCACCAAGCACCAAGCACCAAACACCATACACCAAGCACCAAGGACCAAACACCAAAAACCAATCACCAAGCACCAAAGAGCAAACACCAAGCCCCAAGCACCAAACACCAAACACCAAACACCAAATAGCAAACACTAAACACCAAACACCAAACAGCAAACACAAAACACCAAATAGCAAACACCAAACAGCAAACACCAAACACCAAACAGCAAACACCAAACACCAACCAGGAAACACCAACCAGGAAACACCAAACACCAAGCACCAAGCCCCAAGCACCAAACACCAAGCACCAAGCACCAAACACCAAGCACCATGCACCAAGCACCATGCACCAAACACCAAGCACCAAGCACCAAACAGCAAACACCAAACAGCAAACACCAAACACCAAACACCAAACACCAAACACCAAACAGCAAACACCAAACAGCAAACACCAAACAGCAAACACCAAACACCAAACACCAAACAGCAAACGCCAAACAGCAAATGCCAAACCCCAAACGCCAAACAGCAAACGCCAAGCGCCAAACACCAAACACCAAGCGCCAAGCACCAAACACCAAACACCAAGCACCAAGCACCAAACACCAAACACCAAGCACCAAGTACCAAACACCAAACACCAAACACCAAACACCAAACAGCAAACGCCAAAAAGCAAACGCCAAACTCCAAACGCCAAACAGCAAATGCCAAGGACCAAACACCAAACACCAAGCGCCAAGCACCACACATCAAACACCGAGCACCAAACACCAAACACCAGGCCCAAACACCAAGCACCAATCACCAAGCACCAAGCACCAAGCAACAAACACAAAGCACAAATCACCAAGCACCGAGCACCAAGCACCAAGCACCAAGCACCAAACACTAAACACCAAGCACCAAGCACCAATCACCAAACACCAAGCACCAAGCACCAAACACCAAACAGCAAGCACCAAGCACCAAACACCAAACACCAAGTACCAAGCCCAAAGCACCAAACACCAAGCACCTAGCAGCAAGCACCAAACACCAAACACCAAGCACCAAGCACCAAGCACCAAGCACCAAGCACCAAGCACCAAGCACCAAACACCAATCACCAAGCCCCAAGCACCAAACACCAAGCACCAAGCACCAAACACCAAACACCAAGCACCAAGCACCCAGAACCAAGCACCAAGCACCAAACACCAAACACCAACCACCAAGCACCAAACACCAAACACCAAGCACCAAGCACCAAGCACCAAACACCAAACACCAAACACCAAACACCAAGGACCAATCACCAAACACCAAGCACCAAGCACTAAACACCAAACACCAAACACCTAGCACCAAGCACCAAGCACCAAACACCAAGCACCAAACACCAAGCACCAAGCACCAAGCACCAAGCACCAAACACCAATCACCAAGCCCCAAGCACCAAACACCAAGCACCCAGCACCATACACCAAACACCAAGCACCAAGCACCCAGAACAAAGCACCAAGCACCAAACACCAAACACCAAACACCAAACACCAAGCACCAAGCACCAGACACCAAGCACCAAGCACCAAGCACCAAGCACCAAAAACCAAGCACCAAGCTCCAAGCACCAAACACCAAGCACCAAACACCAAACACCAAGCACCAAGCACCAAACACCAAGCACCAAGCGCCAAACACCAAACTCCAAGCACCAAGCACCAAACACCAAGCACCAACCACCAAGCAGCAAACACAAAGCACCAGGCACCAAGCACCAAGCACCAAGCACCAAACACCAAGCACCAAGCACCAAACAGCAAACACCAAGCACCAAACACCAAACACCAAGCACCAAGCAACAAACACCAAACACCAAGCACCAAACACCAATCACCAAGCCCCAAGCACCAAACACCAAGCACCAAGCACCAAACACCAAGCACCAAGCACCAAGCACCATGCACCAAACACCAAGCACCAAGCACCAAACAGCAAACACCAAACAGCAAACACCAAACAGCAAACACCAAACAGCAAACAGCAAACACCAAACACCAAACAGCAAACGCCAAAAAGCAAACGCCAAACTCCAAACGCCAAACAGCAAATGCCAAACCCCAAACGCCAAACAGCAAACGCCAAGCACCAAACACCAAACACCAAGCGCCAAGCACCAAACACCAAACACCAAGCACCAAGCACCAAACACCAAACACCAAGCACCAAGTACCAAACACCAAATACCAAGCACCAAACACCAAACAGCAAACGCAAAAAAGCAAATGCCAAACCCCATACGCCAAACAGCAAATGCCAAACCCCAAACGCCAAACAGCAAACGCCAAGCACCAAACACCAAACACCAAGCGCCAAGCGCCAAACACCAAGCACCAAGCACCAAGCACCAAACACCAAACACCAAGCACCAATCACCAAACACCAAACACCAAGCGCCAAACACCAAACACCAAACACCTAGCACCAATCACCAATCACCAAACACCAAGCACCAAACACCAAGCACCAAGCACCAAGCACCAAGCACCAAGCACCAAACACCAATCACCAAGCCCCAAGCACCAAACACCAAGCACCCAGCACCAAACACTAAACACCAAGCACCAAGCACCCAGAACAAAGCACCAAGCACCAAACACCAAGCACCAAGCACCAAGCACCAAGCACCAAGCACCAAACACCAATCACCAAGCCCCAAACACCAAACACCAAGCACCAATCACCCAGAACCAAGCACCAAGCACCAAACACCAAACACCAAGCACCAAGCACCAAACACCAAACACCAAGCACCAAGCACCAAGCACCAAGCACCAAACACCATACACCAAGCACCAAGGACCAAACACCAAAAACCAATCACCAAGCACCAAAGAGCAAACACCAAGCCCCAAGCACCAAACACCAAACACCAAACACCAAATAGCAAACACCAAACAGCAAACACCAAACACCAAACAGCAAACACCAAACACCAACCAGGAAACACCAACCAGGAAACACCAAACACCAAGCACCAAGCCCCAAGCACCAAACACCAAGCACCAAGCACCAAACACCAAGCACCATGCACCAAGCACCATGCACCAAACACCAAGCACCAAGCACCAAACAGCAAACACCAAACAGCAAACACCAAACACCAAACACCAACCAGCAAACACCAAACACCAAACACCAAACAGCAAACACCAAACAGCAAACACCAAACAGCAAACACCAAACACCAAACACCAAACAGCAAACGCCAAACAGCAAAAGCCAAACCCCAAACGCCAAACAGCAAACGCCAAGCGCCAAACACCAAACACCAAGCGCCAAGCACCAAACACCAAACACCAAGCACCAAGCACCAAACACCAAACACCAAGCACCAAGTACCAAACACCAAACACCAAACACCAAACACCAAACACCAAACAGCAAACGCCAATAAGCAAACGCCAAACTCCAAACGCCAAACAGCAAACGCCAAGGACCAAACACCAAACACCAAGCGCCAAGCACCAAACACCAAACACCAAGCACCAAGTACCACACATCAAACACCGAGCACCAAACACCAAACACCAGGCCCAAACACCAAGCACCAATCACCAAGCACCAAGCACCAAGCAACAAACACAAAGCACCAATCACCAAGCACCGAGCACCAAGCACCAAGCACCAAGCACCAAACACAAGCACCAAACACTAAACACCAAGCACCAAGCACCAATCACCAAACACCAAGCACCAAGCACCAAACACCAAACAGCAAGCACCAAGCACCAAACACCAAACACCAAGTACCAAGCCCAAAGCACCAAACACCAAGCACCTAGCAGCAAGCACCAAACACCAAACACCAAGCACCAAGCACCAAGCACCAAGCACCAAGCACCAAGCACCAAGCACCAAGCACCAAGCACCAAACACCAAACACCAAGGACCAATCACCAAACACCAAGCACCAAGCACCAAACACCAAACACCAAACACCTAGCACCAAGCACCAAGCACCAAACACCAAGCACCAAACACCAAGCACCAAGCACCAAGCACCAAGCACCAAGCACCAAACACCAATCACCAAGCCCCAAGCACCAAACACCAAGCACCCAGCACCATACACCAAACACCAAGCACCAAGCACCCAGAACAAAGCACCAAGCACCAAACACCAAACACCAAGCTCCAAGCACCAAACACCAAACACGAAGCACCATGCACCAAGCACCAAGCACCAAACACCAAACACCAAGCACCAAGCACCAAACACCAAACACCAAGCACCAATCACCATACACCAAGCACCAAGCGCCAAACACCAAACACCAAACACCTAGCACCAAGCACCAAGCACCGAACACCAAGCACCAAACACCAAGCACCATGCACCAAGCACCAAGCACCAAGCACCAAACACCAATCACCAAGCCCCAAGCACCAAACACCAAGCACCAAGCACCAAACACCAAACACCAAGCACCAAGCACCCAGAACCAAGCACCAAGCACCAAACACCAAACACAAAGCACCAAGCACCAAACACCAAACACCAAGCACCAAGCACCAAGCACCAAGCACCAAACACCATACACCAAGCACCAAGCACCAAACACCAAAAACCAATCACCAAGCACCAAAGAGCAAACACCAAGCCCCAAGCACCAAACACCAAACACAAAACACCAAACAGCAAACACCAAACACCAAATAGCAAACACCAAACACCAACCAGGAAACACCAAACAGCAAACACCAAACAGCAAACGCCAAACAGCAAACACAAACACCAAACACCAAACACCAAGCACCAAGCACCAAGCACAAAACACCAAGCACCAAGCGCCAAGCACCAAACACCAAACACCAAACACCAAACAGCAAACACCAATCACCAAACACCAGACACCAAACACCAAACAGCAAACACCAAACACCAAACAGCAAACACCAAACAGCAAACACCAAACAGCAAACAGCAAACACCAAACTCCAAACACCAAGCACCAAGCACCAAACACCAAGCACCAAGCAACAAGCACCAATCACCAAGCACCAAGCACTAAACACCAAACACCTAGCACCAAGCACCAAGCACCAAACACCAAGCACCAAGCACCAAGCACCAAACACCAAGCACCAAAGACCAAGCTCCAAATACCAAGCACCAAGCACCAAACACTAATCACCAGGGACCAAGCACCAAACACCAAGAACCAAGCACCAAGCACTAAACACCAAACACCAAGCACCAAGCACCAAACACCAAACACCAAGCACCAAGTACCAAACTCCAAACACCAAACACCAAGCACCAAGCACCAAATCCCAAGCACCAAACACCAAGCACCAATCACCAAACACCAAACACCAAGCGCCAAGCACCAAACACCAAGCACCAAGCACGAAACACCAAGCACCAAGCACCGAGCACCAAACACCAAGTACCAAGCACCAATCACCAAACACCAAGCACCAAGCACCAAACACCAAACAGCAAGCACCAAGCACCAAGCACCAAACATAAAACAACAAGTACCAAGCACCAAACACCAAACACCAAACACCAAACACCAAGCACAAAGCACCAAACACCAAACACCAAGCACCAAGCACCAGACACCAAGCACCAAGCACCAAGCACCAAGCACCAAAAACCAAGCACCAAGCTCCAAGGACCAAACACCAAGCACCAAACACCAAACACAAAGCACCAAGCACCAAACACCAAACACCAAGCACCAAGCACCAAACACCAAACACCAAGCACCAATCACCAAACACCAAGCACCAAGCGCCAAACACCAAACACCAAACACCTAGCACCAAGCACCAAGCACCGAACACCAAGCACCAAACACCAAGCACCATGCACCCAGAACCAAGCACCAAGCACCAAACACCAAACACCAAGCACCAAGCACCAAACACCAAACACCAAGCACCAAGCACCAAGCACCAAGCACCAAACACCATACACCAAGCACCAAGCACCAAACACCAAAATCCAATCACCAAGCACCAAAGAGCAAACACCAAGCCCCAAGCACCAAACAGCAAACACCAAACACCAAACAACAAACACTAAACACCAAACACCAAACAGCAAACACCAAACACCAAATAGCAAACACCAAACACCAACCAGGAAACACCAAACAGCAAACACCAGACAGCAAACGCCAAACAGCAAACACAAACACCAAACACCAAACAGCAAGCACCAAGCACCAAGCACAAAACACCAAGCACCAAGCGCCAAGCACCAAACACCAAACACCAAACACCAAACAGCAAACACCAATCACCAAACACCAGACACCAAACACCAAACAGCAAACACCAAACACCAAACAGCAAACACCAAACACCAAACACCAAACAGCAAACACCAAACAGCAAACACCAAACAGCAGACACCAAACAGCAAACACCAAACAGCAAACACCAAACACCAAACACCAAACACCAAGCACCAAGCACCAAACACCAAGCACCAAGCAACAAACACCAATCACCAAGCACCAAGCACTAAAAACCAAACACCCAGCACCAAGCACCAAGCACCAAACACCAAGCACCAAGCACCAAGCACCAAACACCAAGCACCAAAGACCAAGCCCCAAATACCAAGCACCAAGCACCAAACACCAATCACCAGGCACCAAGCACCAAACACCAAGAACCAAGCACCAAGCACTAAACACCAAATACCAAGCACCAAGCACCAAACTCCAAACACCAAGCACCAAGTACCAAACTCCAAACACCAAACACCAAGCACCAAGCACCAAATCCCAAGCACCAAACACCAAGCACCAATCACCAAACACCAAACACCAAGCACCAAGCACCAAACACCAAAAACCAAGCACCAAGCACCAAGCACCAAACACCAAACACCAAACACCGAACACCAAGTACCAAGCACCAAACACCAAGCACCAAGCGCCAAAGACCAAACACCAGGCACCAAGCACGAAACACCAAGCACCAAGCACCAAACACCAAGAACCAAGCACCAAACACCAGACAGCAAGCACCAAGCACCAAACACCAAACACCAAGCACCAAGCACCAAACACCAAGCACCAAGCGCCAAACACCAAACACCAAGCACCAACCACCAAGCACCAAACACCAAGCACCAAGCACCAAACACCAAGCACCAATCACCAAACAGCAAGCACCAAGCACCAAACACCAAACACCAAGCACCAAGCACCAAACACCAAGCACCAAGCACCAAACACCAAGCACCAAGCACCAAACACCAAAAACCAATCACCAAGCACCAAAGAGCAAACACCAAGCCCCAAGCACCAAACACCAAACACCAAACACCAAATAGCAAACACTAAACACCAAACACTAAACAGCAAACACAAAACACCAAATAGCAAATACCAAACAGCAAACACCAAACAGCAAACAGCAAACACCAAACACCAACCAGGAAACACCAAAGACCAAGCACCAAACACCAAGCACCAAGCCCCAAGCACCAAACACCAAGCACCAAGCACCAAACACCAAGCACCAAGCACCAAGCACCATGCACCAAACACCAAGCACCAAGCACCAAACAGCAAACACCAAACAGCAAACACCAAACACCAAACACCAACCAGCAAACACCAAACACCAAACACCAAACAGCAAACACCAAACAGCAAAAACCAAACAGCAAACACCAAACACCAAACACGAAACACCAAACGCCAAAAAGCAAACGCCAAACCCCAAACGCCAAACAGCAAATGCCAAACCCCAAACGCCAAACAGCAAACGCCAAGCGCCAAACACCAAACACCAAGCACCAAGCACCAAACACCAAACACCAAGCACCAAGTACCAAACACCAAACACCAAGCACCAAACACCAAACAGCAAACGCCAAAAAGCAAACGCCAAACCCCAAACGCCATACAGCAAACGCCAAGGACCAAACACCAAACACCAAGCGCCAAGCACCAAATACCAAACACCAAGCACCAAGCACCAAACACCAAACACCAAGGACCAATCACCAAACACCAAGCACCAAGCGCCAAACACCAAACACCATACACCTAGCACCAAGCACCAAGCACCAAACACCAAGCACCAAGCCCCAAGCACCAAACAGCAAGCACCCAGCACCATACACCAAACACCAAGCACCAAGCACCCAGAACAAAGCACCAACCACCAAACACCAAACACCAAGCTCCAAGCACCAAACACCAAACACCAAGCACCAAGCACCAAGCACCAAGCACCAAACACCAAACACCAAGCACCAAGCACCAAACACCAAGCACCAAGCGCCAAACACCAAACACCAAACACCTAGCACCAAGCACCAAGCACCGAACACCAAGCACCAAACACCAAGCACCAAGCACCAAGCACCAAGCACCAAACACCAATCACCAAGCCCCAAGCTCCAAACACCAAGCACCAAGCACCAAACACCAAACACCAAGCACCAAGCACCCAGAACCAAGCACCAAGCACCAAACACTAAACACCAAGCACCAAGCACCAAACACCAAACACCAAGCACCAAGCACCAAGCACCAAGCACCAAACACCATACACCAAGCACCAAGCACCAAACACCAAAAACCAATCACCAAGCACCAAAGAGCAAACACCAAGCCCCAAGCACCAAACACCAAACACCAAACAGCAAACACTAAACACCAAACACCAAACAGCAAACACCAAACAGCAAATAGCAAACACCAAACACCAACCAGGAAACACCAAAGACCAAGCACCAAACACCAAGCACCAAGCCCCAAGCACCAAACACCAAGCACCAAGCACCAAACACCAAGCACCAAGCACCAAGCACCATGCACCAAACACCAAGCACCAAGCGCCAAGCACCAAACAGCAAACACCAAACAGCAAACGCCAAACAGCAAACACAAACACCAAACACCAAGCACCAAGCACCAAGCACAAAACACCAAGCACCAAGCGCCAAGCACCAAACACCAAACACCAAACACCAAACACCAAACACCAATCACCAGACACCAGACACCAAACACCAAACAGCAAACACCAAACACCAAACAGCAAACACCAAACACCAAACACCAAACAGCAAACACGAAACAGCAAACACCAAACAGCAAACACCAAACAGCAAACACCAATCACCAAACACCAAGCAGCAAGCACCAAACACCAAACAGCAAGCACCAAGCACCAAACACCAAACACCAAGCACCAAGCACCAAACACCAAATACCAAGCACCAAGCACTAAACACCAAACACCAAGCACCAAGCACCAAGCATCAAGCACCAAGCACCAAACACCAAGCACCAAGCACCAAGCACCAAACATAAAACAACAAGTACCAAGCACCAAACACCAAACACCAAACACCAAACACCAAGTACAAAGCACCAAACACCAAACACCAAGCACCAAGCACCAGACACCAAGCACCAAGCACCAAGCCCCAAGCACCAAAAACCAAGCACCAAGCTCCAAGGACCAAACACCAAGCACCAAACACCAAACACCAAGCACCAAGCACCAAACACCAAACACCAAGCACCAAGCACCAAACACCAAACACCAAGCACCAATCACCAAACACCAAGCACCAAGCGCCAAACACCAAACACCAAACACCTAGCACCAATCACCAAGCGCCGAACACCAAGCACCAAACACCAAGCACCAAGCACCAAGCACCAAGCACCAAGCACCAAACACCAATCACCAAGCCCCAAGCACCAAACACCAAGCTCCAAGCACCAAACACCAAACACCAAGCACCATGCACCCAGAACCAAGCACCAAGCACCAAACACCAAACACCAAGCACCAAGCACCAAACACCAAACACCAAGCACCAAGCACCAAGCACCAAGCACCAAACACCATACACCAAGCACCAAGCACCAAACACCAAAAACCAATCACCAAGCACCAAAGAGCAAACACCAAGCCCCAAGCACCAAACACCAAACACCAAACACCAAACAACAAACACTAAACACCAAACACCAAACAGCAAACACCAGACACCAAATAGCAAACACCAAACACCAACCAGGAAACACCAAACAGCAAACACCAAACAGCAAACGCCAAACAGCAAACACAAACACCAAACACCAAACACCAAGCACCAAGCACCAAGCACAAAACACCAAGCACCAAGCGCCAAGCACCAAACACCAAACACCAAACACCAAACAGCAAACACCAATCACCAAATACCAGACACCAAACACCAAACAGCAAACACCAAACACCAAACAGCAAACACCAAACACCAAACACCAAACAGCAAACACGAAACAGCAAACACCAAACAGCAGACACCAAACAGCAAACACCAAACAGCAAACACCAAACACCAAACACCAAACACCAAGCACCAAGCACCAAACACCAAGCACCAAGCAACAAACACCAATCACCAAGCACCAAGCACTAAAAACCAAACATCTAGCACCAAGCACCAAGCACCAAACACCAAGCACCAACCACCAAGCACCAAACACCAAGCACCAAAGACCAAGCCCCAAATACCAAGCACCAAGCACCAAACACCAATCACCAGGCACCAAGCACCAAACACCAAGAACCAAGCACCAAGCACTAAACACCAAATACCAAGCACCAAGCACCAAACAGCAAACACCAAGCACCAAGTACCAAACTCCAAACACCAAACACCAAGCACCAAGCACCAAATCCCAAGCACCAAACACCAAGCACCAATCACCAAACACCAAACACCAAGCACCAAGCACCAAACACCAAAAACCAAGCACCAAGCACCAAGCACCAAACACCTAACACCAAACACCGAACACCAAGTACCAAGCACCAAACACCAAGCACCAAGCGTCAAAGACCAAACACCAAGCACCAAGCACGAAACACCAAGCACCAAGCACCGAGCACCAAACACCAAGTACCAGGCACCAATCACCAAACACCAAGAACCAAGCACCAAACACCAGACAGCAAGCACCAAGCACCAAACACCAAACACCAAGCACCAAGCACCAAACACCAAGCACCAAGCGCCAAACACCAAACACCAAGCACCAAGCACCAAACATCAAGCACCAACCACCAAGCACCAAACACCAAGCACCAAACACCAAGAACCAATCACCAAACAGCAAACACCAAGCACCAAACACCAAACACCAAACACCAAGCACCAAGCACCAAACACCAAGCACCAAGCACCAAACACCAAGCACCAAGCACCAAACACCAAAAACCAATCACCAAGCACCAAAGAGCAAACACCAAGCCCCAAGCACCAAACACAAAACACCAAACACCAAATAGCAAACCCTAAACACCAAACACCAAACAGCAAACACAAAACAACAAATAGAAAATACCAAACAGCGAACACCAAACACCAAACAGCAAACACCAAACACCAACCAGGAAACACCAAAGACCAAGCACCAAACACCAAGCACCAAGCCCCAAGCACCAAACACCAAGCACCAAGCACCAAACACCAAGCACCAAGCACCAAGCACCATGCACCAAACACCAAGCACCAAGCACCAAACAGCAAACACCAAACAGCAAACACTAAACACCAAACACCAACCAGCAAACACCAAACACCAAACACCAAACAGCAAACACCAAACAGCAAACACCAAACAGCAAACACCAAACCCCAAACGCCAAACAGCAAATGCCAAACCCCAAACGCCAAACAGCAAACGCCAAGCGCCAAACACCAAAGACCAAGCGCCAAGCAACAAACACCAAACACCAAGCACCAAGCACCAAACACCAAACACCAAGCACCAAGTACCAAACACCAAACACCAAGCACCAAACACCAAACAGCAAACGCCAAAAAGCAAACGCCAAACCCCAAACGCCAAACAGTAAACGCCAAGGACCAAACACCAAACACCAAGTGCCAAGCACCAAATACCAAACACCAAGCACCAAGCACCAAACACCAAACACCAAGGACCAATCACCAAACACCTAGCACCAAGCACCAAGCACCAAACACCAAAAACCAAGCCCCAAGCACCAAACAGCAAGCACCCAGCACCATACACCAAACACCAAGCACCAAGCACCCAGAACAAAGCACCAAGCACCAAACACCAAACACCAAGCTCCAAGCACCAAACACCAAACACCAAGCACCAAGCACCTAGCACCAAGCACCAAACACCAAACACCAAGCACCAAGCACCAAACACCAAGCACCAAGCGGCAAACACCAAACACCAAACACCTAGCACCAAGCACCAAGCACCGAACACCAAGCACCAAACACCAAGCACCAAGCACCAAACACCAATCACCAAGCCCCAAGCACCAAACACCAAGCACCAAGCACCAAAAACCAAACACCAAGCACCAAGCACCCAGAACCAAGCACCAAGCACCAAACACCAAACACCAAGCACCAAGGACCAAACACCAAACACCAAGCACCAAGCACCAAGCACCAAGCACTAAACACCATACACCAAGCACCAAGCACCAAACACCAAAAACCAATCACCAAGCACCAAAGAGCAAACACCAAGCCCCAAGCACCAAACACCAAACACCAAACACCAAACAGCAAACACTAAACACCAAACACCAAAGAGCAAACACCAAACACCAAATAGCAAACACCAAACACCAACCAGGAAACACCAAACAGCAAACACCAAACAGCAAACGCCAAACAGCAAACACAAACACCAAACACCAAACACCAAACACCAAGCACCAAGCACAAAACACCAAGCACCAAGCGCCAAGCACCAAACACCAAACACCAAACACCAAACACCAAACACCAATCACCAAACACCAGACACCAAACACCAAACAGCAAACACCAAACACCAAACAGCAAACACCAAACACCAAACACCAAACAGCAAACACCAAACAGCAAACACCAAACAGCAAACACCAAACAGCAAACAGCAAACACCAAACACCAAACACCAAGCACCAAGCAGCAAACACCAAGACCAAGCAACAAGCACCAATCACCAAGCACCAAGCACTAAACACCAAACACCTAGCACCAAGCACCAAGCACCAAACACCAAGCACCAAGCACCAAGCTCCAAACACCAAGCACCAAAGACCAAGCCCCAAATACCAAGCACCAAGCACCAAACACCAATCACCAGGCACCAAGCACCAAACACCAAGAACCAAGCACCAAGCACTAAACACCAAACACCAAGCACCAAGCACCAAACACCAAGAACCAAGCACCAAGCGCCAAACACCGAACACCAAGCACCAAGCACCAAACACCAAGCACCAACCACCAAGCACCAAACACCAAGCACCAAGCAGCAATCACCAAACACCAAGCACCAAGCACCAAACACCAAACATCAAGCACCAAGCACCAAACACCAAACTACAAGCACCAAGCACCAAACACCAAATACCAAGCACCAAGCACCAACCACCAAGCACCAAACACCAAGAACCAAGCACCAAGCACCAAACACCAAGCACCAAATACCAAGCACCAGACGCGAAGCACCAAGCACCAAGCACCAAGCACCAAACACCAAGCACCAAGCTCCAAGCACCAAACACCAAGCACCAAACAACAAACACCAAGCACCAAGCACCAAACACCAAGCACCAAGCGCCAAACACCAAACAATAAGCACCAAGCACCAAATACCAAGCACCAAGCACCAAGCACCAAGCACCAAGCACCAAGCACCAAACACCAAGCACCAAGCACCAATCACCAAACACCAAACACCACACAGCAAACAGCAAACAGCAAACACCAAATAGCAAACACCAAACAGCAAACACCAAACACCAAACAGCAAACACTAAACACCAAACACCAAGCACCAAGCACCAAGCACCAAACACCAAACACCAATCACCAAACACCAAACACCAAGCATCAAGCACCAAACACCAAACACCAAGCACCAAGCACCAAGCACCAAGCACCAAGCACCAAACACCAAGCACCAAGCACCAATCACCAAACACCAAACACCAGGCACCAAACACCAAACAGCAAACACCAATCACCAAACACCAAACACCAAACAGCAAACACCAATCACCAAACAACAAACACCAAACACCAAACAGTAAACACCAAACACCAAACAGCAAACACCAAACACCAAACACCAAACAGCAAACAGCAAACACCAAACACCAAACAGCAAACACCAAACAAACAGCAAACAGCAAACACCAAACAGCAAACAGCAAACACCAAACACCAAACAACAAACGCCAAACAGCAAATGCCAGCCACCAGATGCCTAACAGCAAACGCCAAACACCAAACGCCAAACAGCAAACACCAAACACCAAACAGCAAACAGCAAACACCAAACACCAAATAGCAAACACCAAACAGCAAACACCAAACAACAAACACCAAACAGCAAACACCAAACAGCAAACAGCAAACACCAAACACCAAACACCAAACACCAAGCACCAAACACCAAGCACCAATCAATAAGCACCAATCACCAAGCACCAAGCACTAAACACCAAACACCAAGCACCAAGCACCAAGCACCAAACACCAAGCACAAAGCACCAAGCACCAAACGCCAAGCAACAAGCACCAAACACCAAGCCCCAAACACCAAGCACCAAGCGCCAAACACCAAACAATAAGCACCAAGCACCAAATACCAAGCACCAAGCACCAAGCACCAAACACCAAACACCAAACACCAAACAGCAAACAGCAAACAGCAAACACCAAACACCAAACAGCAAACACCAAACACCAAACAGCAAACACCAAACAGCAAACACCAAACACCAAACACCAAACAGCAAACGCCAAACATCAAACGCCAAACACCAAACGCCAAACAGCAAACGCCAAACACCAAACGCCAAACAGCAAGCGCCAAGCACGAAACGCTAAACACCAAGCACCAAGCACCAAACACCAAACACCTAGCACCAAGCACCAAACACCAAACACCAAGCACCAAGCACCAAACACCAAAAACCAAGCACCAAGCACCAAGCACCAAACACCTAACACCAAACACCGAACACCAAGTACCAAGCACCAAACACCAAGCACCAAGCGTCAAAGACCAAACACCAAGCACCAAGCACGAAACACCAAGCACCAAGCACCGAGCACCAAACACCAAGTACCAGGCACCAATCACCAAACACCAAGAACCAAGCACCAAACACCAGACAGCAAGCACCAAGCACCAAACACCAAACACCAAGCACCAAGCACCAAACACCAAGCACCAAGCGCCAAACACCAAACACCAAGCACCAAGCACCAAACATCAAGCACCAACCACCAAGCACCAAACACCAAGCATCAAGCACCAAACACCAAGAACCAATCACCAAACAGCAAACACCAAGCACCAAACACCAAACACCAAGCACCAAGCACCAAACACCAAGCACCAAGCACCAAACACCAAGCACCAAGCACCAAACACCAAAAACCAATCACCAAGCACCAAAGAGCAAACACCAAGCCCCAAGCACCAAACACAAAACACCAAACACCAAATAGCAAACACTAAACACCAAACACCAAACAGCAAACACAAAACAACAAATAGAAAATACCAAACAGCGAACACCAAACACCAAACAGCAAACACCAAACACCAACCAGGAAACACCAAAGACCAAGCACCAAACACCAAGCACCAAGCCCCAAGCACCAAACACCAAGCACCAAGCACCAAACACCAAGCACCAAGCACCAAGCACCATGCACCAAACACCAAGCACCAAGCACCAAACAGCAAACACCAAACAGCAAACACTAAACACCAAACACCAACCAGCAAACACCAAACACCAAACACCAAACAGCAAACACCAAACAGCAAACACCAAACAGCAAACACCAAACCCCAAACGCCAAACAGCAAATGCCAAACCCCAAACGCCAAACAGCAAACGCCAAGCGCCAAACACCAAAGACCAAGCGCCAAGCAACAAACACCAAACACCAAGCACCAAGCACCAAACACCAAACACCAAGCACCAAGTACCAAACACCAAACACCAAGCACCAAACACCAAACAGCAAACGCCAAAAAGCAAACGCCAAACCCCAAACGCCAAACAGTAAACGCCAAGGACCAAACACCAAACACCAAGTGCCAAGCACCAAATACCAAACACCAAGCACCAAGCACCAAACACCAAACACCAAGGACCAATCACCAAACACCAAGCACCAAGCGCCAAACACCAAAAACCAAACACCTAGCACCAAGCACCAAGCACCAAACACCAAGAACCAAGCCCCAAGCACCAAACAGCAAGCACCCAGCACCATACACCAAACACCAAGCACCAAGCACCCAGAACAAAGCACCAAGCACCAAACACCAAACACCAAGCTCCAAGCACCAAACACCAAACACCAAGCACCAAGCACCTAGCACCAAGCACTAAACACCAAACACCAAGCACCAAGCACCAAACACCAAGCACCAAGCGGCAAACACCAAACACCAAACACCTAGCACCAAGCACCAAGCACCGAACACCAAGCACCAAACACCAAGCACCAAGCACCAAACACCAATCACCAAGCCCCAAGCACCAAACACCAAGCACCAAGCACCAAAAACCAAACACCAAGCACCAAGCACCCAGAACCAAGCACCAAGCACCAAACACCAAACACCAAGCACCAAGGACCAAACACCAAACACCAAGCACCAAGCACCAAGCACCAAGCACTAAACACCATACACCAAGCACCAAGCACCAAACACCAAAAACCAATCACCAAGCACCAAAGAGCAAACACCAAGCCCCAAGCACCAAACACCAAACACCAAACACCAAACAGCAAACACTAAACACCAAACACCAAAGAGCAAACACCAAACACCAAATAGCAAACACCAAACACCAACCAGGAAACACCAAACAGCAAACACCAAACAGCAAACGCCAAACAGCAAACACAAACACCAAACACCAAACACCAAACACCAAGCACCAAGCACAAAACACCAAGCACCAAGCGCCAAGCACCAAACACCAAACACCAAACACCAAACACCAAACACCAATCACCAAACACCAGACACCAAACACCAAACAGCAAACGCCAAACACCAAACGCCAAACAGCAAGCGCCAAGCACGAAACGCCAAACACCAAGCACCAAGCACCAAACACCAAACACCTAGCACCAAGCACCAAACACCAAACACCAAGCACCAAGCACTAAATGCCAAACACCAAGCGCCAAGCACCAAGCACCAAACACCAAGCACCAAGCACCGAGCACCAAACACCAAGAACCAAGCACCAAACACCAAGCACCAAACACGGAGCACCAAGCACCAAGTACAAACACCAAGCCCCAAGCACCAAACACCAACCAGCAAACACCAAACACCAAACACTAAAAAGCAAACACCAAACAGCAAACGCCAAGCACCAAACGCCAAAAAAGCAAATGCCAAAACCCAAACGCCAAACAGCAAACGCCATACCCCAAACGCCAAGCACCAAACACCGAACACCAAGCACCAAGCACCAAACACCAAACACCAAGCACCAATCACCAAGCACCAAACACCAATCACCAAGCCCCAAGCACCAAACACCAAGCGTCAAGCACCAAACACCAAACACCAAGCACCAAGCACCCAGAACCAAGCACCAAGCACGAAACACCAAACACCAAGCACCAAGCACCAAACACCAAATACCAAGCACCAAGCACCAAGCACCAAGCACCAAACAGCATACACCAAGCACCGAGCACCAAACACCAAAAACCAATCACCAAGCACCAAAGAGCAAACACCAAGCCCCAAGCACCAAACACCAAACACCAAACACCAAACACTAAACAGCAAACACCAACCAGCAAACACCAAACAGCAAACACCAAACAGCAAACGCCAAACAGCAAACACAAACACCAAACACCAAACAACCAAACACCAAGCACCAAACACCAAACACCAATCACCAGGCACCAAGCACAAAACACCAAGCACCAAGCTCCAAACACCAAACACCAAGCACCAACCACCAAGCACCAAGCACAAAGCACCAAGCACCAAACACAAAACACCAAATACCAAGCACCAAGCACCAAGCACCAAGCACCAAACAGCATACACCAAGCACCGAGCACCAAACACCAAAAACCAATCACCAAGCACCAAAGAGCAAACACCAAGCCCCAAGCACCAAACACCAAACACCAAACACCAAACACTAAACAGCAAACACCAACCAGCAAACACCAAACACCAAACACCAAACACCAAACAGCAAACACTAAACACCAAACACAAAACACCAAACACCAAACTGCAAACACCAAACACCAAACAGCAAACACCAAACACCAAACACCAAACAGCAAACACCAAACAGCAAACACCAAACAGCAAACACCAAACAGCAAACAGCAAACACCCAACACCAAACACAAAGCACCAAGCACCAAACACCAAGCACCAAGCAACAAGCACCAATCACCAAGCACCAAGCCCTAAACACCAAACACCAAGCACCAAGCACCAAGCACCAAACACCAAGCACCAAGCACCAAGAACCAAACGCCAAGCACCAAGCACCAAACACCAAGCACCAAGCACAAAGCACCAAGCACCAAAAACCAAGCACCAAGGACCAAGCACCACACACCAAGGACCAAGCACCAAACACCAAACACCAAGCACCAATCACTAAACACCAAACACCAAGCACCAAGCACCAAACACCAAGCACCAAGTACCAAACTCCGAACACCAAACACCAGGCACCAAGCACCAAGAACCAAGCAGCAAACACCAAACACCAAGCACCAAGCACCAAACACCAAACACCAAGCACCAAGCACCAAACACCAAATACCAAGCACCAAGCACTAAACACCAAACAACTAACACCAAGCACCAAGCACTAAACACCAAACACCAAGCACCAAGCACCAAACACCAAACACCAAGCACCAAGTACCAAACTCCGAACACCAAACACCAGGCACCATGCACCAAGAACCAAGCAGCAAACACCAAACACCAAGCACCAAGCACCAAGCACCAAACACCAAACACCAAACACCAAGCACCAAGCACCAAACACCAAGCACCAAGTGCCAAAGACCAAACACCAAGCACCAAGCATGAAACACCAAGCACCAAGCACCGAGCACCAAACACCAAGTACCAAGCACCAATCACCAAACACCAAGAACCAAGCAGCAAACACCAAACACCAAGCACCAAGCACCAAACACCAAACACCAAGCACCAAGCACCAAACACCAAATACCAAGCACCAAGCACTAAACACCAAACACCAAGCACCAAGCACCAAGCATCATGCACCAAGCACCAAACACCAAGCACCAAGCACCAAGCACCAAGCACCAAACACAAAACACCAAGTACCAAGCACCTACCACAAAACACCAAACACCAAACACCAAGCACCAGACACCAAGCACTAAGCACCAAGCACCAAAAACCAAGCACCAAGCTCCAAGCACCAAACACCAAGCACCAAACACCAAACACCAAGCACCAAGCACCAATCACCAAGCACCAAGCACCAAATACCAAGCACCAAGCAACAAGCACCAAACACCAAACACCAAACACCAAACACCAAACACCAAGCCCCAAGCACCAAACACCAAACACCAAGCACCAAGCACCAAACACCAAACACCAAGCACCAACCACCAAACACCAAATACCAAGCACCAAGCACCAGGCACCAAGCACCAAACACCAAGCACCAAGCACCAAGCACCAAACACCAAGCACCAAACACCAAGCACCAGACACCAAGCACCAATCACCAAACACCAAACAGCAAACACCAAACTCCAAACAGCAAACACCAAACAGCAAACACCAAACACCAAACACCAACCAGCAAACACCAAGCACCAAGCACTAAACAGCAAACACCAAGCACCAAGCACCAAGCACCAAACACCAAGCACCAAGCACCAAGCACCAAACACCAAGCACCAAGCACCAACCACCAAGCAGCAAGCACCAAGCACCAAGCACCAAACACCAAGCACCAAGCACCAAACAGCAAACACCAAGCACCAATCACCAAACACCAAACACCAAGCACCAAGCACCAAACACCAAGCACCAAGCACCAAAGAGAAAAAAACCAAGCACCAAGCATCATACACCAAACACCAAACACCACACAGCAAACAGCAAACAGCAAACACCAAATAGCAAACACCAAACAGCAAACACCAAACACCAAACAGCAAACACTAAACACCAAACACCAAGCACCAAGCACCAAGCACCAAACAACAAGCACCAAGCACCAAGCACCAAGCACCAAACACCAAACACCAATCACCAAACACCAAACACCAAGCATCAAGCACCAAACACCAAACACCAAGCACCAAGCACCAAGCACCAAGCACCAAGCACCAAGCACCAAACACCAAGCACCAAGCACCAATCACCAAACACCAAACACCAGGCACCAAACACCAAACAGCAAACACCAATCACCAAACACCAAACACCAAACAGCAAACACCAATCACCAAACAACAAACACCAAACACCAAACAGTAAACACCAAACACCAAACAGCAAACACCAAACACCAAACACCAAACAGCAAACAGCAAACACCAAACACCAAACAGCAAACACCAAACAAACAGCAAACAGCAAACACCAAACAGCAAACAGCAAACACCAAACACCAAACAACAAACGCCAAACAGCAAATGCCAGCCACCAGATGCCTAACAGCAAACGCCAAACACCAAACGCCAAACAGCAAACACCAAACACCAAACAGCAAACAGCAAACACCAAACACCAAATAGCAAACACCAAACAGCAAACACCAAACAACAAACACCAAACAGCAAACACCAAACAGCAAACAGCAAACACCAAACACCAAACACCAAACACCAAGCACCAAACACCAAGCACCAATCAATAAGCACCAATCACCAAGCACCAAGCACTAAACACCAAACACCAAGCACCAAGCACCAAGCACCAAACACCAAGCACAAAGCACCAAGCACCAAACGCCAAGCAACAAGCACCAAACACCAAGCCCCAAACACCAAGCACCAAGCGCCAAACACCAAACAATAAGCACCAAGCACCAAATACCAAGCACCAAGCACCAAGCACCAAACACCAAACACCAAACACCAAACAGCAAACAGCAAACACCAAACACCAAACACCAAACAGCAAACACCAAACACCAAACAGCAAACACCAAACAGCAAACACCAAACACCAAACACCAAACAGCAAACGCCAAACATCAAACGCCAAACACCAAACGCCAAACAGCAAACGCCAAACACCAAACGCCAAACAGCAAGCGCCAAGCACGAAACGCCAAACACCAAGCACCAAGCACCAAACACCAAACACCTAGCACCAAGCACCAAACACCAAACACCAAGCACCAAGCACTAAACGCCAAACACCAAGCGCCAAGCACCAAGCACCAAACACCAAGCACCAAGCACCGAGCACCAAACACCAAGAACCAACACCAAACACCAAGCACCAAACACGGAGCACCAAGCACCAAGCACCAAACACCAAGCCCCAAGCACCAAACACCAACCAGCAAACACCAAACACCAAACACTAAAAAGCAAACACCAAACAGCAAACGCCAAGCACCAAACGCCAAAAAGCAAATGCCAAAACCCAAACGCCAAACAGCAAACGCCATACCCCAAACGCCAAGCACCAAACACCGAACACCAAGCACCAAGCACCAAACACCAAACACCAAGCACCAATCACCAAGCACCAAACACCAATCACCAAGCCCCAAGCACCAAACACCAAGCGTCAAGCACCAAACACCAAACACCAAGCACCAAGCACCCAGAACCAAGCACCAAGCACGAAACACCAAACACCAAGCACCAAGCACCAAACACCAAATACCAAGCACCAAGCACCAAGCACCAAGCACCAAACAGCATACACCAAGCACCGAGCACCAAACACCAAAAACCAATCACCAAGCACCAAAGAGCAAACACCAAGCCCCAAGCACCAAACACCAAACACCAAACACCAAACACTAAACAGCAAACACCAACCAGCAAACACCAAACAGCAAACACCAAACAGCAAACGCCAAACAGCAAACACAAACACCAAACACCAAACAACCAAACACCAAGCACCAAACACCAAACACCAATCACCAGGCACCAAGCACAAAACACCAAGCACCAAGCTCCAAACACCAAACACCAAGCACCAACCACCAAGCACCAAGCACAAAGCACCAAGCACCAAACACAAAACACCAAGTACCAAGCACCAAGCACCAAACACCAAACACCAAACACCAAACACCAAACAGCAAACACTAAACACCAAACACAAAACACCAAACACCAAACAGCAAACACCAAACACCAAACAGCAAACACCAAACACCAAACACCAAACAGCAAACACCAAACAGCAAACACCAAACAGCAAACACCAAACAGCAAACAGCAAACACCCAACACCAAACACAAAGCACCAAGCACCAAACACCAAGCACCAAGCAACAAGCACCAATCACCAAGCACCAAGCCCTAAACACCAAACACCAAGCACCAAGCACCAAGCACCAAACACCAAGCACCAAGCACCAAGAACCAAACGCCAAGCACCAAGCACCAAACACCAAGCACCAAGCACAAAGCACCAAGCACCAAAAACCAAGCACCAAGGACCAAGCACCACACACCAAGGACCAAGCACCAAACACCAAACACCAAGCACCAATCACTAAACACCAAACACCAAGCACCAAGCACCAAACACCAAGCACCAAGTACCAAACTCCGAACACCAAACACCAGGCACCAAGCACCAAGAACCAAGCAGCAAACACCAAACACCAAGCACCAAGCACCAAACACCAAACACCAAGCACCAAGCACCAAACACCAAATACCAAGCACCAAGCACTAAACACCAAACAACTAACACCAAGCACCAAGCACTAAACACCAAACACCAAGCACCAAGCACCAAACACCAAACACCAAGCACCAAGTACCAAACTCCGAACACCAAACACCAGGCACCATGCACCAAGAACCAAGCAGCAAACACCAAACACCAAGCACCAAGCACCAAGCACCAAACACCAAACACCAAACACCAAGCACCAAGCACCAAACACCAAGCACCAAGTGCCAAAGACCAAACACCAAGCACCAAGCATGAAACACCAAGCACCAAGCACCGAGCACCAAACACCAAGTACCAAGCACCAATCACCAAACACCAAGAACCAAGCAGCAAACACCAAACACCAAGCACCAAGCACCAAACACCAAACACCAAGCACCAAGCACCAAACACCAAATACCAAGCACCAAGCACTAAACACCAAACACCAAGCACCAAGCACCAAGCATCATGCACCAAGCACCAAACACCAAGCACCAAGCACCAAGCACCAAGCACCAAACACAAAACACCAAGTACCAAGCACCTACCACAAAACACCAAACACCAAACACCAAGCACCAGACACCAAGCACTAAGCACCAAGCACCAAAAACCAAGCACCAAGCTCCAAGCACCAAACACCAAGCACCAAACACCAAACACCAAGCACCAAGCACCAATCACCAAGCACCAAGCACCAAATACCAAGCACCAAGCAACAAGCACCAAACACCAAACACCAAACACCAAACACCAAACACCAAGCCCCAAGCACCAAACACCAAACACCAAGCACCAAGCACCAAACACCAAACACCAAGCACCAACCACCAAACACCAAATACCAAGCACCAAGCACCAGGCACCAAGCACCAAACACCAAGCACCAAGCACCAAGCACCAAACACCAAGCACCAAACACCAAGCACCAGACACCAAGCACCAATCACCAAACACCAAACAGCAAACACCAAACTCCAAACAGCAAACACCAAACAGCAAACACCAAACACCAAACACCAACCAGCAAACACCAAGCACCAAGCACTAAACAGCAAACACCAAGCACCAAGCACCAAGCACCAAACACCAAGCACCAAGCACCAAGCACCAAACACCAAGCACCAAGCACCAACCACCAAGCAGCAAGCACCAAGCACCAAGCACCAAACACCAAGCACCAAGCACCAAACAGCAAACACCAAGCACCAATCACCAAACACCAAACACCAAGCACCAAGCACCAAACACCAAGCACCAAGCACCAAAGAGAAAAAAACCAAGCACCAAGCATCATACACCAAACACCAAACACCACACAGCAAACAGCAAACAGCAAACACCAAATAGCAAACACCAAACAGCAAACACCAAACACCAAACAGCAAACACTAAACACCAAACACCAAGCACCAAGCACCAAGCACCAAACAACAAGCACCAAGCACCAAGCACCAAGCACCAAACACCAAACACCAATCACCAAACACCAAAAACCAAGCATCAAGCACCAAACACCAAACACCAAGCACCAAGCACCAAGCACCAAGCACCAAGCACCAAGCACCAAACACCAAGCACCAAGCACCAATCACCAAACACCAAACACCAGGCACCAAACACCAAACAGCAAACACCAATCACCAAACACCAAACACCAAACAGCAAACACCAATCACCAAACAACAAACACCAAACACCAAACAGTAAACACCAAACACCAAACAGCAAACACCAAACACCAAACACCAAACAGCAAACAGCAAACACCAAACACCAAACAGCAAACACCAAACAAACAGCAAACAGCAAACACCAAACAGCAAACAGCAAACACCAAACAACAAACGCCAAACAGCAAATGCCAGCCACCAGATGCCTAACAGCAAACGCCAAACACCAAACGCCAAACAGCAAACACCAAACACCAAACAGCAAACAGCAAACACCAAACACCAAATAGCAAACACCAAACAGCAAACACCAAACAACAAACACCAAACAGCAAACACCAAACAGCAAACAGCAAACACCAAACACCAAACACCAAACACCAAGCACCAAACACCAAGCACCAATCAATAAGCACCAATCACCAAGCACCAAGCACTAAACACCAAACACCAAGCACCAAGCACCAAGCACCAAACACCAAGCACAAAGCACCAAGCACCAAACGCCAAGCAACAAGCACCAAACACCAAGCACCAAGCACCAAGCACCAAACACCAAGCACCAAAGACCAAGCACCAAATACCAAGCACCAAGCACCAAACACCAATCACCAAGCACCAAGCACCAAACACCAAGAACCAAGCACCAATCACTAAACACTAAACACCAAGCACCAAGCACCAAACACAAACACCAAGCACCAAGTACCAAACTCCAAACACCAAACACCAAGCACCAAGCACCAAATCCCAAGCACCAAACACCATGCACCATAAAACAAACACCAAACACCAAGCATGAAGCACCAAGCACCAAATACCAAACACCAAACACCAAGCACCACATCAAACACCAAGCACCAAGCACCAATCGCCAAGCACCAAGCACCAAGCAACAAACACAAAGCACCAATCACCAAGCACCAAGCACCAAGCACCAAACACCAAGCACCAAGCACCCAACACCAAACACCAATCACCAAGCACCAAAGAGCAAACACCAAGCCCCAAGCACCAAACACCCAACACCAAACACCAAACATCAAACACCAATCACGAATCACCAAACAACAAACAGCAAACAGCAAACACCAAACACCAAGCACCAAGCACCAAACACCAAACACCAAGCACTAAGCACCAAACACCAAATACCAAGCACCAAGCACTAAACACGAAACACCAAGCACCAAGCACCAAGCACCAAGCACCAAACACCAAGCACCAAGCACCAAGCACCAAACACCAAGCACTAAGCACCAAACACCAAACACCAAGCACCAAACACCAAGCACCAAACACCAAGCACCAAACACCAAGCACCAAGCACCAAGCACCAGACACCAAGCACCAAGCACCAAACACCAAGCACCAAACACTAAGCACCAAGCACCAAACACCAAACATCAAGCACCAAGCACCAAACACCAAACACCAAGCACCAAGCACCAAGCACCAAGCACCAAGCACCAAACACAAAGCACCAAGCACCAAACAGCAAACACCAAGCACCAAACACCAAACACCAAGTACCAAGCACCAAACACCAAACACCAAGCACCAAACACCAAGCACCAAGCCCCAAGCACCAAACACCAAGCACCAAGCACCAAACACCAAGCACCAAGCACCAAGCACCATACACCAAACACCAAGCACCAAGCACCAAACAGCAAACACCAAACAGCAAACACCAAACACCAAACACCAACCGGCAAACACCAAACACCAAACACCAAACAGCAAACACCAAACAGCAAACGCCAAACAGCAAATGCCAAACCCCAAACGCCAAACAGCAAACGCCAAGCGCCAAACACCAAACACCAAGCGCCAAGCACCAAACACCAAACACCAAGCACCAAGCACCAAGTACCAAACACCAAGCACCAATCACCAAACACCAAGCCCCAAGTGCCAAACACCAAACACCAAACACCTAGCACCAACTACCAAGCACCAAACACCAAGCACCAAACACCAGGCACCAAGCACCAAGCACCAAACACCAAGCACCAAACACCAAGCACCAGACACCAAGCACCAAGCACCAAGCACCAAGCACCAAAAACCAAGCACCAAGCTCCAAGCACCAAACACCAAGCACCAAACACCAAACACCAAGCACCAAGCACCAAACACCAAGCACCAAGCGCCAAACACCAAACACCAAGCACCAAGCACCAAATACCAAGCACCAAGCACCAAGTACCAAACACCAAACACCAAACACCAAACACCAAACACCAAGCACCAAGCACCAAACACCAAACACCAAGCACCAAGCACCAAACACCAAACACCAAGCACCAAGCACCAAACACCAAATACCAAGCACCAAACACCAAGCACCAAGCACCAAGCACCAAACTCCAAGCACCAAACACCAAGCACCAGACACCAAGCACCAAGCACCAAACACCAAGCACCAAACAACAAACACCAAACAACAAACACCAAGCACCAAGCACCAAACACCAAGCACCAAGCGCCAAACACCACACACCAAGCACCAAATACCAAGCACTAAACACCAAACACCAAGCACCAAGCAACAAACACCAAGCACCAAACACCAAACAGCAAAAACCAAACACCAAACACCAAACAGCAAACAGCAAACACCAAACAGCAAACACCAAACAGCAAACACCAAACACCAAACACCAACCAGCAAATACCAAACACCAAACACCAAACGCCAAACATTAAACGCCAAACACCAAACGCCAAACAGCAAACACCAAACACCAAACGCCAACCAGCAAGCACCAAGCACCAAACACCAAGCACCAAGCACCAAACACCAAACACCAAGCACCAAGCACCAAACACCAAACACCAAGCACCAAGCACCAAGCACCAAACACCAAACACCAAACACCAAACAGCAAACACCAAACAGCAAACACCAAACAGCAAACACCAAATAGCAAACACCAAACAGCAAACAGCAAACACAAAACACCAAACACCAAGCACCAAGCACCAAACACCAAGCACCAAGCAACAAGCACCAATCACCAAGCACCAAGCACTAAACACCAAACACCTAGGACCAAGCACCAAGCACCAAACACCAAGCACCATGCACCAAGCACCAAACACCAAGCACCAAAGACCAAGCGCCAAATACCAAGCACCAAGCACCAAACACCAAGCACCAAACACCAAGCACCAAGCACCAAACACCAAACACCAAGCACCAAGCACTAAACACCAAACACCAAGCACTAAGCACCAAGCACCAAGCACCAAGCACCAAGCACCAAGCACCAAACACAAAGCACCAAGCACCAAACAGCAAACACCAAGCACCAAACACCCAACCCCAAGCACCAAGCACCAAACACAAAACACCAAGCACAAAACACCAAGCACCAAGCACCAAGCACCAAACAGCAAACACCAAACAGCAAACACCAAACACCAAACACCAACCAGCAAACACCAAACACCAAACACCAAACAGCAAACACCAAACAGCAAACACCAAACAGCAAACACCAAACAGCAAACGCCAAAAAGCAAACGCCAAACCCCAAACGCCAAACAGCAAATGCCAAACCCCAAACGCCAAACAGCAAACGCCAAGCGCCAAACACCAAACACCAAGCGCCAAGCACCAAACACCAAACACCAAGCACCAAACACCAAGTACCAAACACCAAACACCAAGCACCAAACACCAAACAGCAAACACCAAAAAGCAAACGCCAAGCCCCATACGCCAAACAGCAAATGCCAAACCCCAAACGCCAAACAGCAAACGCCAATCACCAAACACCAAACACCAAGCGACAAGCACCAAACACCAAACACCAAGCACCAAGCACCAAACACCAAACACCAAGCACCAATCACCAGACACCAAACACCAAGCACCAATCACCAAACACCAAGCACCAAGCGCCAAACACTAAACACCAAACACCTAGCACCAAGCACCAAGCACCAAACACCAAGCACCAAACACCAAGCACCAAGCACCAAGCACCAAACACCAAGCACCAAACACCAAGCACCAGACACCAAGCACCAAGCACCAAGCACCAAGCACCAAAAACCAAGCACCAAGCTCCAAGCACCAAACGCCAAGCACCAAACACCAAGCAGCACCAAGCACCAAACACCAAGCACCAAGCGCCAAACACCAAACACCAAGCACCAAGCACCAAATACCAAGCACCAAGCACCAAGCTTGGTGCTTGGTGCTTGGTGCTTGGTGTTTGGTGCTTGGTGCTTGGTGCTTGGTGTTTGGTGCTTGGTGCTTGGTGCTTGCTCTTTGGTGGTTGCTGTTTGGTGCTTGGTGTTTGGTGCTTGGTGCTTGGTGCTGGGTGGTTGGTGTTTGGTGCTTGGTGCTTGGTGTTTGGTGCTTGGTGCTTGGTGCTTGTTGTTTGGTGCTTGGTGCTTGGTCTTTGGTGCTTGGTGTTTGGTGTTTGGTGATTGGTGCTTGGTGCTTGGTGCTTGGTGTTTGGTGCTTGGTGCTTGGTGATTAGAGTTTGGTGCTTGGTGCTTGGGGTTTAGTGTTTTGTGCTTAGTGCTTGGTGTTTGGTGTTTGGTGTTTGCTGTTTGGTGTCTGCTTTTTGGTATTTGGTGTTTGCTGTATGGTGTTTGCTGTTTCGTATTTGGTGTTTGCTGTTTGGTGTTTGGTGTTTGGTGTTTGGTGCTTGGTGTTTGGTGCCTGGTGCTTGGTGTTTGGCGTTTGGTGCTTTGTGATTGGTGTTTGGTGCTTGGTGCTTGGTGTTTGGTGTTTGGTGCTTGGTGCTTGGTGCTTGGTGTTTGGTGTTTGGTGCTTGGTGTCTGGTGTTTGGTGCTTGGTGTTTGGTGTTTGGTGCTTGGTGCTTGGTGTTGGTGTTTGGTGTTTGGTGCTTGGTGCTTGGTGTTTTGTGTTTGGTGCTTAGTGCTTGGTGTTTGGTGTTTGGTGCTTGGTGTTTGGTGTTTGGTGTTTGATGCTTGGTTTTTGCTGCTTGGTGCTTGGTGCTTGGTGCTTGGTGTTCTGTGTTTGGTGCTTGATGCTTGGTGCCTGGTGCATGGTGCTTGGTGCTTGTTGTTTGGTGCTTGGTGCTTGGTGATTAGTGTTTGGTGCTTGGTGCTTGGTGTTTGGTGTTTGGTGTTTCGTGCTTGGTGTCTAGTGTTTGGGTTTTGGTGTTTGGTGCTTGGTGCTTGGTGTTTGGTGTTTGGTGCTTGGTGCTTGGTGTTTGGTGTTTGGTGCTTGGTGTTTGGTGCTTGGTGCTTTGTGCTTGGTGTTTGGTGCTGGGTGCTTGGTGTTTGGTGCTTGGTGCTTGGTGTTTGGTGTTTGGTGCTTGGTACTTGGTGTTTGGTGTGTGATGCTTGGTGTTTGATGCTTGTTGCTTGGTGCTTCGTGTTTTGTGTTTGGTGTTTGGTGCTTGGTGTATGTACTTGGTGCTTGGTGCTTGGTGTTTGGTGCTTGGTTGTTGGTGTTTGGTGCTTGGTGCTTGGTGCTTGGTGTTTGGTGCTTGGTGTTTGGTGTTTGGTGCTTGGTGTTTGGTGCTTGGTGCTTGGTGCTTGGTGTTAAGTGTTTGGTGCTTGGTGCTTGGTGTTTGGTGCTTCGTGCTTGGTGCTTGGTGTTTGGTGCATGGTGCTTGGTGTTTGGGGCTTGGTGCCTGGTGCTTTGTGTTTGGTGCTAGGTGCTTGGTGCTTGGTCTTTGGTGTTTGGTGCTTGGTGCTTGGTGTTTGGTGCTAGGTGTTTGGTGCTTGGTGTTCGGTGCTTGGTGTTTGGTGCTTGGTGCTTGGTGTTAGGTGTTTGGTGCTTGGTGCTTGGTGTTTGATGTTTGGTCCTTGGTGCTTGGTGTTTGGTGTTTGGTGCTTGGTGCTTGGTGTTTCGTGTTTGGTGCTTGCTGCTTGCTGCTTGGTGTTTGGTGTTTGGTGATTGGTGCTTGGTGTTTGGTGCTTGGTGCTTGGTGTTTGGTGTTTGGTGCTATGTGCTTGGTGCTTGGTGCTTGGTGTTTGGTGCTTGGTGCTTGGTGTTTGGTGTTTGGTGCTTGGTGCTTGGGGCCTGGTGTTTGGTGCTTGGTGCTTGGTGCTTGGTGTTTGGTGCTTGGTGCTTGGTGCTTGGTGTTTGGTGTTTGGTGTTTGGTGCTTGGTGTTTTGTGCTTGGTGCTTGTTGCTGGGTGGTTGGTGTTTGGTGCTTGGTGCTTGGTGTTTGGTGCTTGGTGCTTGGTGCTTATTGTTTGGTGATTGGTGCTTGGTGCTTGGTGCTTGGTGTTTGGTGTTTGGTGTTTGGTGTTTGGTGCTTGGTGCTTGGTGCTTGGTGTTTGGTGCTTGGTGTTTGGTGCTTGGTGCTTGGTGCTTGGTTATTAGTGTTTGGTGCTTGGTGCTTGGGGTTTGGTGTTTGGTGCTTGGTGTTTGGTGTTTGGTGTTTGCTGTATGGTGTTTGCTGTTTCGTGTTTGGTGTTTGCTGTTTGGTGTTTAATGCTTGGTGCTTGGTGCTTGGTGTTTGGTGCTTGGTGTTTGGTGTTTGGCGTTTGCTGTTTGCTGTTTGGTGTTTGGTGCTTGCTGTTTGGTGCTTGGTGCTTGGTGCTGGTTGGTTGGTGTTTGGTGCTTGGTGCTTGGTGTTTGGTGCTTGGTGCTTGGTGCTTGTTGTTTGGTGCTTGGTGCTTGGTATTTGGTGCTTGGTGTTTGGTGTTTGGTGCTTGGTGCTTGGTGCTTGGTGTTTGGTGCTTGGTGCTTGGTGCTTGGTGTTTGGTGGTTGGTGCTTGGTGATTAGTGTTTGGTGCTTGATGCCTGGGGTTTGGTGTTTTGTGCTTAGTGTTTGTTGTTTGGTGTTTGCTGTTTGGTGTCTGCTTTTTGGTATTTGGTGTATGCTGTATGGTGTTTGCTGTTTCGTATTTGGTGTTTGCTGTTTGGTGTTTGGTGTTTGGTGTTTGGTGCTTGGTGTTTGGTGCTTGGTGCTTGGTGTTTGGCGTTTGGTGCTTGGTGCTTGGTGTTTGGTGCTTGGTGCTTGGTGTTTGGTGTTTGGTGCTTGGTGTTTGGTGTTTGGTGCTTGGTACTTGGTGTTTGGTGTGTGAAGCTTGGTGTTTGATGCTTGTTGCTTGGTGCTTGGTGTTTTGTGTTTGGTGTTTGGTGCTTGGTGTATGTACTTGGTGCTTGGTGCTTGGTGTTTGGTGCTTGGTTCTTGGTGTTTGGTGCTTGGTGCTTGGTGCTTGGTGTTTGGTGCTTGGTGCTTGGTGTTTGGTGCTTGGTGTTTGGTGTTTGGTGCTTGGTGTTTGGTGCTTGGTGCTTGGTGCTTGGTGCTTGGTGTTAAGTGTTTGGTGCTTGGTGCTTGGTGTTTGGTGCTTCGTGCTTGGTGCTTGGTGTTTGGTGCATGGTGCTTGGTGTTTGGGGCTTGGTGCCTGGTGCTTTGTGTTTGGTGTTAGGTGCTTGGTGCTTGGTCTTTGGTGTTTGGTGCTTGGTGCTTGGTGTTTGGTGCTAGGTGTTTGGTGCTTGGTGTTCGGTGCTTGGTGCTTGGTGCTTGGTGCTTGGTGTTAGGTGTTTGGTGCTTGGTGCTTGGTGTTTGATGTTTGGTCCTTGGTGCTTGGTGTTTGGTGTTTGGTGCTTGGTGCTTGGTGTTTCGTGTTTGGTGCTTGCTGCTTGCTGCTTGGTGTTTGGTGCTTGGTGATTGGTGCTTGGTGCTTGGTGCTTGGTGCTTGGTGTTTGGTGCTTGGTGCTTGGTGTTTGGTGTTTGGTGCTTGGTGCTTGGGGCTTGGTGTTTGGTGCTTGGTGCTTGGTGCTTGGTGTTTGGTGCTTGGTGCTTGGTGCTTGGTGTTTGGTGTTTGGTGTTTGGTGCTTGGTGTTTTGTGCTTGGTGCTTGTTGCTGGGTGGTTGGTGTTTGGTGCTTGTTGCTTGGTGTTTGGTGCTTGGTGCTTGGTGCTTATTGTTTGGTGATTGGTGCTTGGTGCTTGGTGCTTGGTGTTTGGTGCTTGGTGCTTGGTGCTTGGTGTTTGGTGCTTGGTGCTTGGTGCTTGGTTATTAGTGTTTGGTGCTTGGTGCTTGGGGTTTGGTGTTTGGTGCTTGGTGTTTGGTGTTTGGTGTTTGCTGTATGGTGTTTGCTGTTTCGTGTTTGGTGTTTGCTGTTTGGTGTTTAATGCTTGGTGCTTGGTGCTTGGTGTTTGGTGCTTGGTGCTTGGTGTTTGGCGTTTGCTGTTTGCTGTTTGGTTTTTGGTGCTTGCTGTTTGGTGCTTGGTGCTTGGTGCTGGTTGGTTGGTGTTTGGTGCTTGGTGCTTGGTGTTTGGTGCTTGGTGCTTGGTGCTTGTTGTTTGGTGCTTGGTGCTTGGTCTTTGGTGCTTGGTGTTTGGTGTTTGGTGCTTGGTGCTTGGTGCTTGGTGTTTGGTGCTTGGTGCTTGGTGCTTGGTGTTTGGTGGTTGGTGCTTGGTGATTAGTGTTTGGTGCTTGATGCTTGGGGTTTGGTGTTTTGTGCTTAGTGCTTGGTGTTTGGTGTTTGCTGTTTAGTGTCTGCTTTTTGGTATTTGGTGTTTGCTGTAAGGTGTTTGCTGTTTCGTATTTGGTGTTTGCTGTTTGGTGTTTGGTGTTTGGTGTTTGGTGTTTGGTGTTTGGTGCTTGGTGCTTGGTGTTTGGCATTTGGTGCTTGGTGCTTGGTGTTTGGTGCTTGGTGCTTGGTGTTTGGTGCTTGGTGTCTGGTGCTTGTTGTTTGGTGTTTGGTGCTTGGTGCTTGGTGTTTGGTGTTTGGTGCTTGGTGTCTGGTGTTTGGTGCTTGGTGTTTGGTGTTTGGTGCTTGGTGCTTGGTGTTGGTGTTTGGTGTTTGGTGCTTGGTGCTTGGTGTTTGGTGTTTGGTGCTGGGTGCTTGGAGTTTGGTGCTTGGTGCTTGGTGCTTAGTGCTTGGTGTTTGGTGTTTAGTGCTTGGTGTTTGGTGTTTGGTGTTTGATGCTTGGTTATTGCTGCATGGTGCTTGGTGCTTGGTGCTTGGTGTTCTGTGTTTGGTGCTTGGTGCTTGGTGCCCGGTGCTTGGTGCTTGGTGCTTGTTGTTTGGTGCTTGGTGCTTGCTGATTAGTGTTTGGTGCTTGGTGCTTGGTGTTTGGTGTTTCGTGTTTAGTGCTTGGTGTCTAGTGTTTGGGTTTTGGTGTTTGGTGCTTGGTGCTTGGTGTTTGGTGTTTGGTGCTTGGTGCTTTGTGCTTGGTGTTTGGTGCTGGGTGCTTGGTGTTTGGTGCTTGGTGCTTGGTGCTTGGTGTTTGGTGTTTGATGCTTGGTGTTTGATGCTTGTTGCCAGGTGCTTGGTGTTTTGTGTTTGGTGTTTGGTGCTTGGTGTATGTACTTAGTGCTTGGTGCTTGGTGTTTGGTGCTTGGTTCTTGGTGTTTGGTGCTTGGTGCTTGGTGCTTGGTGTTTGGTGCTTGGTGCTTTGTGTTTGGTGCTTGGTGTTTGGTGTTTGGTGCTTGGTGTTTGGTGATTGGTGCTTGGTGCTTGGTGTTAATTGTTTGGTGCTTGGTGCTTGGTGTTTGGTGCTTCGTGCTTGGTGCTTGGTGTTTGGTGCATGGTGCTTGGTGTTTGGGGCTTGGTGCCTGGTGCTTTGTCTTTGGTGCTAGGTGCTTGGTGCTTGGTCTTTGGTGTTTGGTGCTTGGTGCTTGGTGTTTGGTGCTAGGTGTTTGGTGCTTGGTGTTCGGTGCTTGGTGCTTGGTGCTTGGTGCTTGGTGTTAGGTGTTTGGTGCTTGGTGCTTGGTGTTTGATGTTTGGTCCTTGGTGCTTGGTGTTTGGTGTTTGGTGCTTGGTGCTTGGTGTTTCGTGTTTGGTGCTTGCTGCTTGCTGCTTGGTGTTTGGTGCTTGGTGATTGGTGCTTGGTGTTTGGTGCTTGGTGCTTGGTGTTTGGTGATTGGTGCTAGGTGCTTGGTGCTTGGTGCTTGGTGTTTGGTGCTTGGTGCTTGGTGTTTGGTGTTTGGTGCTTGGTGCTTGGGGCTTGGTGTTTGGTGCTTGGTGCTTGGTGCTTGGTGTTTGGTGCTTGGTGCTTGGTGTTTGGTGTTTGGTGTTTGGTGCTTGGTGTTTTATGCTTGGTGCTTGGTGCTGGGTGGTTGGTGTTTGGTGCTTGGTGCTTGGTGTTTGGTGCTTGGTGCTTGGTGCTTATTGTTTGGTGATTGTTGCTTGGTGCTTGGTGCTTGGTCTTTGGTGTTTGGTGTTTGGTGTTTGGTGTTTGGTGCTTGGTGCTTGGATATTAGTGTTTAGTGCTTGGTGCTTGGGGTTTGGTGTTTGGTGCTTGGTGCTTGGTGTTTGGTGTTTGCTGTATGGTGTTTGGTGTTTGGTGTTTGGTGCTTGCTGTTCGGTGCTTGGGGCTTGGTGTTTGGTGTTTGTTGTTTGGTGCTTGGTGCTTGGTGTTTGGTGCTTGGTGCTTGGTGCTGGGTGTTTGGTGCTTGGTGCTTGGTGTTTGGTGCTTGGTGCTTGGTGTTTGGGCCTTGGTGCTTGGTGCTTGGTCTTTGGTGCTTGGGGTTTGGTGTTTGGTGCTTGGTGCTTGGTGTTTGGTGCTTGGTGTTTGGTGTTTGGTGCTTGCTGCTTGGTGCTTAGTGTTTGGTGCTTGGTGCTTGGTGATTAGTGTTTCGTGCATCGTCCTTGGTGTTTGTTGTTTGGTGCTTGGTGCTTGGTGTTTGGTGCTTGGTGCTTGCTGTTTGGTGTTTGGTGTTTGGTGCTTGGTGCTTGGTGTTTGGTGTTTGGTGTTTGGTGTTTGGTGTTTGGTGCTTGGTGCTTGGTGTTTGGTGCTTGGTGCTTGGTGCTTGGTGTTTGGTGCTTGGTGCTTGTTGTTTGGTGTTTAGTGCTTGGTGCCTGGTGCTTGTTGTTTGGTGTTTGGTGCTTAGTGCTTGGTGTTTGGTGTTTGGTGCTTGGTGCTTGGTGGCTGGTGTTTGGTGCTTGGTGCCTGGTGTTTGGTGCCTGGTGCTTGGTGCTTGGTGTTTGGTGCTTGGTGTTTGGTGTTTGGTACTTGGTGCTTGGTGCTTGGTGCTTGGTGTTTGGTGCTTGGTGCTTGGTGCTGGGTGATTAGTGTTTGGTGCTTGGTGCTTGGGGTTTGATGTTTGGTGCTTGGTGCTTGGTGTTTGGTGCTTGGTGTTTTGTGTTTGGTGTTTGGTGCTTGGTGTATGTACTTGGTGCTTGGTGCTTGGTGTTTGGTGCTTGGTGCTTGGTGTTTTGTGTTTGGTGTTTGGTGCTTGGTGTATGTACTTGGTGCTTGGTGTTTGGTGTTTGGTGCATGGTGCTTGATGTTTGGGGCTTGGTGCCTGGTGCTTGGTGTTTGGTGCTTGGTGCTTGGTGTTTGGTGTTTGGTGTTTGGTGTTTGGTGCTTGGTGCTTGGTGCTTGGTGTTTGGTGCTTGGTGTTTGGTGCTTGGTGCTTGGTGCTTGGTTATTAGTGTTTGGTGCTTGGTGCTTGGGGTTTGGTGTTTGGTGCTTGGTGTTTGGTGTTTGGTGTTTGCTGTATGGTGTTTGCTGTTTCGTGTTTGGTGTTTGCTGTTTGGTGTTTAATGCTTGGTGCTTGGTGCTTGGTGTTTGGTGCTTGGTGTTTGGTGTTTGGCGTTTGCTGTTTGCTGTTTGGTGTTTGGTGCTTGCTGTTTGGTGCTTGGTGCTTGGTGCTGGTTGGTTGGTGTTTGGTGCTTGGTGCTTGGTGTTTGGTGCTTGGTGCTTGGTGCTTGTTGTTTGGTGCTTGGTGCTTGGTCTTTGGTGCTTGGTGTTTGGTGTTTGGTGCTTGGTGCTTGGTGCTTGGTGTTTGGTGCTTGGTGCTTGGTGCTTGGTGTTTGGTGGTTGGTGCTTGGTGATTAGTGTTTGGTGCTTGATGCCTGGGGTTTTGTGTTTTGTGCTTAGTGCTTGTTGTTTGGTGTTTGCTGTTTGGTGTCTGCTTTTTGGTATTTGGTGTATGCTGTATGGTGTTTGCTGTTTCGTATTTGGTGTTTGCTGTTTGGTGTTTGGTGTTTGGTGTTTGGTGCTTGGTGTTTGCTGCTTGGTGCTTGGTGTTTGGCGTTTGGTGCTTGGTGCTTGGTGTTTGGTGCTTGGTGCTTGGTGTTTGGTGTTTGGTGCTTGGTGTTTGGTGTTTGGTGCTTGGTACTTGGTGTTTGGTGTGTGAAACTTGGTGTTTGATGCTTGTTGCTTGGTGCTTGGTGTTTTGTGTTTGGTGTTTGGTGCTTGGTGTATGTACTTGGTGCTTGGTGCTTGGTGTTTGGTGCTTGGTTCTTGGTGTTTGGTGCTTGGTGCTTGGTGCTTGGTGTTTGGTGCTTGGTGCTTGGTGTTTGGTGCTTGGTGTTTGGTGTTTGGTGCTTGGTGTTTGGTGCTTGGTGCTTGGTGCTTGGTGCTTGGTGTTAAGTGTTTGGTGCTTGGTGCTTGGTGTTTGGTGCTTCGTGCTTGGTGCTTGGTGTTTGGTGCATGGTGCTTGGTGTTTGGGGCTTGGTGCCTGGTGCTTTGTGTTTGGTGTTAGGTGCTTGGTGCTTGGTCTTTGGTGTTTGGTGCTTGGTGCTTGGTGTTTGGTGCTAGGTGTTTGGTGCTTGGTGTTCGGTGCTTGGTGCTTGGTGCTTGGTGCTTGGTGTTAGGTGTTTGGTGCTTGGTGCTTGGTGTTTGATGTTTGGTCCTTGGTGCTTGGTGTTTGGTGTTTGGTGCTTGGTGCTTGGTGTTTCGTGTTTGGTGCTTGCTGCTTGCTGCTTGGTGTTTGGTGCTTGGTGATTGGTGCTTGGTGCTTGGTGCTTGGTGCTTGGTGTTTGGTGCTTGGTGCTTGGTGTTTGGTGTTTGGTGCTTGGTGCTTGGGGCTTGGTGTTTGGTGCTTGGTGCTTGGTGCTTGGTGTTTGGTGCTTGGTGCTTGGTGCTTGGTGTTTGGTGTTTGGTGTTTGGTGCTTGGTGTTTTGTGCTTGGTGCTTGTTGCTGGGTGGTTGGTGTTTGGTGCTTGTTGCTTGGTGTTTGGTGCTTGGTGCTTGGTGCTTATTGTTTGGTGATTGGTGCTTGGTGCTTGGTGCTTGGTGTTTGGTGCTTGGTGCTTGGTGCTTGGTGTTTGGTGCTTGGTGCTTGGTGCTTGGTTATTAGTGTTTGGTGCTTGGTGCTTGGGGTTTGGTGTTTGGTGCTTGGTGTTTGGTGTTTGGTGTTTGCTGTATGGTGTTTGCTGTTTCGTGTTTGGTGTTTGCTGTTTGGTGTTTAATGCTTGGTGCTTGGTGCTTGGTGTTTGGTGCTTGGTGCTTGGTGTTTGGCGTTTGCTGTTTGCTGTTTGGTTTTTGGTGCTTGCTGTTTGGTGCTTGGTGCTTGGTGCTGGTTGGTTGGTGTTTGGTGCTTGGTGCTTGGTGTTTGGTGCTTGGTGCTTGGTGCTTGTTGTTTGGTGCTTGGTGCTTGGTCTTTGGTGCTTGGTGTTTGGTGTTTGGTGCTTGGTGCTTGGTGCTTGGTGTTTGGTGCTTGGTGCTTGGTGCTTGGTGTTTGGTGGTTGGTGCTTGGTGATTAGTGTTTGGTGCTTGATGCTTGGGGTTTGGTGTTTTGTGCTTAGTGCTTGGTGTTTGGTGTTTGCTGTTTAGTGTCTGCTTTTTGGTATTTGGTGTTTGCTGTAAGGTGTTTGCTGTTTCGTATTTGGTGTTTGCTGTTTGGTGTTTGGTGTTTGGTGTTTGGTGTTTGGTGTTTGGTGCTTGGTGCTTGGTGTTTGGCATTTGGTGCTTGGTGCTTGGTGTTTGGTGCTTGGTGCTTGGTGTTTGGTGCTTGGTGCCTGGTGCTTGTTGTTTGGTGTTTGGTGCTTGGTGCTTGGTGTTTGGTGTTTGGTGCTTGGTGTCTGGTGTTTGGTGCTTGGTGTTTGGTGTTTGGTGCTTGGTGCTTGGTGTTGGTGTTTGGTGTTTGGTGCTTGGTGCTTGGTGTTTGGTGTTTGGTGCTGGGTGCTTGGAGTTTGGTGCTTGGTGCTTGGTGCTTAGTGCTTGGTGTTTGGTGTTTAGTGCTTGGTGTTTGGTGTTTGGTGTTTGATGCTTGGTTATTGCTGCATGGTGCTTGGTGCTTGGTGCTTGGTGTTCTGTGTTTGGTGCTTGGTGCTTGGTGCCCGGTGCTTGGTGCTTGGTGCTTGTTGTTTGGTGCTTGGTGCTTGCTGATTAGTGTTTGGTGCTTGGTGCTTGGTGTTTGGTGTTTCGTGTTTAGTGCTTGGTGTCTAGTGTTTGGGTTTTGGTGTTTGGTGCTTGGTGCTTGGTGTTTGGTGTTTGGTGCTTGGTGCTTTGTGCTTGGTGTTTGGTGCTGGGTGCTTGGTGTTTGGTGCTTGGTGCTTGGTGCTTGGTGTTTGGTGTTTGGTGCTTGGTACTTGGTGTTTGGTGGTTGATGCTTGGTGTTTGATGCTTGTTGCCAGGTGCTTGGTGTTTTGTGTTTGGTGTTTGGTGCTTGGTGTATGTACTTAGTGCTTGGTGCTTGGTGTTTGGTGCTTGGTTCTTGGTGTTTGGTGCTTGGTGCTTGGTGCTTGGTGTTTGGTGCTTGGTGCTTTGTGTTTGGTGCTTGGTGTTTGGTGTTTGGTGCTTGGTGTTTGGTGATTGGTGCTTGGTGCTTGGTGTTAATTGTTTGGTGCTTGGTGCTTGGTGTTTGGTGCTTCGTGCTTGGTGCTTGGTGTTTGGTGCATGGTGCTTGGTGTTTGGGGCTTGGTGCCTGGTGCTTTGTCTTTGGTGCTAGGTGCTTGGTGCTTGGTCTTTGGTGTTTGGTGCTTGGTGCTTGGTGTTTGGTGCTAGGTGTTTGGTGCTTGGTGTTCGGTGCTTGGTGCTTGGTGCTTGGTGCTTGGTGTTAGGTGTTTGGTGCTTGGTGCTTGGTGTTTGATGTTTGGTCCTTGGTGCTTGGTGTTTGGTGTTTGGTGCTTGGTGCTTGGTGTTTCGTGTTTGGTGCTTGCTGCTTGCTGCTTGGTGTTTGGTGCTTGGTGATTGGTGCTTGGTGTTTGGTGCTTGGTGCTTGGTGTTTGGTGATTGGTGCTAGGTGCTTGGTGCTTGGTGCTTGGTGTTTGGTGCTTGGTGCTTGGTGTTTGGTGTTTGGTGCTTGGTGCTTGGGGCTTGGTGTTTGGTGCTTGGTGCTTGGTGCTTGGTGTTTGGTGCTTGGTGCTTGGTGCTTGGTGTTTGGTGTTTGGTGTTTGGTGCTTGGTGTTTTATGCTTGGTGCTTGGTGCTGGGTGGTTGGTGTTTGGTGCTTGGTGCTTGGTGTTTGGTGCTTGGTGCTTGGTGCTTATTGTTTGGTGATTGTTGCTTGGTGCTTGGTGCTTGGTCTTTGGTGTTTGGTGTTTGGTGTTTGGTGTTTGGTGCTTGGTGCTTGGATATTAGTGTTTAGTGCTTGGTGCTTGGGGTTTGGTGTTTGGTGCTTGGTGCTTGGTGTTTGGTGTTTGCTGTATGGTGTTTGGTGTTTGGTGTTTGGTGCTTGCTGTTCGGTGCTTGGGGCTTGGTGTTTGGTGTTTGTTGTTTGGTGCTTGGTGCTTGGTGTTTGGTGCTTGGTGCTTGGTGCTGGGTGTTTGGTGCTTGGTGCTTGGTGTTTGGTGCTTGGTGCTTGGTGTTTGGGCCTTGGTGCTTGGTGCTTGGTCTTTGGTGCTTGGGGTTTGGTGTTTGGTGCTTGGTGCTTGGTGTTTGGTGCTTGGTGCTTGGTGTTTGGTGCTTTCTGCTTGGTGCTTAGTGTTTGGTGCTTGGTGCTTGGTGATTAGTGTTTCGTGCATCGTCCTTGGTGTTTGTTGTTTGGTGCTTGGTGCTTGGTGTTTGGTGCTTGGTGCTTGCTGTTTGGTGTTTGGTGTTTGGTGCTTGGTGCTTGGTGTTTGGTGTTTGGTGTTTGGTGTTTGGTGTTTGGTGCTTGGTGCTTGGTGTTTGGTGCTTGGTGCTTGGTGCTTGGTGTTTGGTGCTTGGTGCTTGTTGTTTGGTGTTTAGTGCTTGGTGCCTGGTGCTTGTTGTTTGGTGTTTGGTGCTTAGTGCTTGGTGTTTGGTGTTTGGTGCTTGGTGCTTGGTGGCTGGTGTTTGGTGCTTGGTGTTTGGTGTTTGGTGCATGGTGCTTGGGGTTTGGTGTTTGGTGCTTGGTGCTTGGTGTTTGGTGCCTGGTCCTTGGTGCTTGGTGTTTGGTGTTTAATGCTTAGTGCTTGGTGCTTGGTGTTTGGTGCTTGGTGCTTGGTGCTTGGTGCTTGGTGTTTGGCGTTTGCTGTTTGCTGTTTGGTGTTTGGTGCTTGCTGTTTGGTGTTTGGTGTTTGGTGTTTGGTGTTTGGTGCTTGCTGTTTGGTGTTTGGTGCTTGGTGCTTGGTGATTAGTGTTTGGTGCATGGTCCTTGGTGTTTGTTGTTTGGTGCTTGGTGCTTGGTGTTTGGTGCTTGGTGCTTGCTGTTTGGTGCTTGGTGCTTGGTGTTTGGTGTTTGGTGTTTGGTGCTTGGTGCTTGGTGTTTGGTGCTTGGTGCTTGGTGCTGGGTGTTTGGTGCTTGGTGCTTGGTGTTTGGTGCTTGGTGCTTGGTGCTTGGTGCTTGGTGTTTGGTCCTTGGTGCTTGGTGCTTGGTCTTTGGTGCTTGGGGTTTGGTGTTTGGTGCTTGGTGCTTGGTGTTTGGTGCTTGGTGCTTGGTGCTTGGTGTTTGGTGTTTGGTGCTTACTGCTTGGTGCTTGGTGTTTGGTGCTTGGTGCTTGGTGATTTGTGTTTGGTGCATGGTCCTTGGTGTTTGTTGTTTGGTGCTTGGTGCTTGGTGTTTGGTGCTTGGTGCTTGCTGTTTGGTGTTTGGTGTTTGGTGCTTGGTGCTTGGTGTTTGGTGTTTGGTGTTTGGTGTTTGGTGTTTGGTGCTTGGTGCTTGGTGCTTGTTGTTTGGTGTTTGGTGCTCGGTACCTGGTGCTTGTTGTTTGGTGTTTGGTGCTTAGTGCTTGGTGTTTGGTGTTTGGTGCTTGGTGCTTGGTGGCTGGTGTTTGGTGCTTGGTGCCTGGTGTTTGGTGCCTGGTGCTTGGTGCTTGGTGTTTGGTGTTTGGTGCTTGGTGTTTGGTGTTTGGTACTTGGTGCTTGGTGCTTGGTGCTTGGTGTTTGGTGCTTGGTGCTTGGTGCTGGGTGATTAGTGTTTGGTGCTTGGTGCTTGGGGTTTGATGTTTGGTGCTTGGTGCTTGGTGTTTGGTGCTTGGTGTTTTGTGTTTGGTGTTTGGTGCTTGGTGTATGTACTTGGTGCTTGGTGCTTGGTGTTTGGTGCTTGGTGCTTGGTGTTTTGTGTTTGGTGTTTGGTGCTTGGTGTATGTACTTGGTGCTTGGTGTTTGGTGTTTGGTGCATGGTGCTTGATGTTTGGGGCTTGGTGCCTGGTGCTTGGTGTTTGGTGCTTGGTGCTTGGTGCTTGGTGTTTGGTGTTTGGTGCTTGGTGCTTGGTGTTTGGTGCTTGGTGTTTGGTGCTTGGTGTTCGGTGCTTGGTGCTTGGTGCTTGGTACTTGGTGTTAGGTTTTTGGTGCTTGGTGCTTGGTGTTTGATGTTTGGTCCTTGGTGCTTGGTGTTTGGTGTTTGGTTCTTGGTGCTTGGTGTTTCGTGTTTGGTGCTTGCTGCTTGCTGCTTGGTGTTTGGTGCTTGGTGATTGGTGCTTGGTGTTTGGTGCTTGGTGCTTGGTGCTTGGTGCTTGGTGTTTGGTGTTTGGTGCTAGGTGCTTGGTGCTTGGTGCTTGGTGTTTGGTGCTTGGTGCTTGGTGTTTGGTGTTTGGTGCTTGGTGCTTGGGGCTTGGTGTTTGGTGCTTGGTGCTTGCTGTTTGGTGCTTGGTGCTTGGTGCTTGGTGTTTGGTGTTTGGTGCTTGGTGTTTGGTGCTTGGTGCTTGGTGCTGGGTGGTTGATGTTTGGTGCTTGGTGCTTGGTGTTTGGTGCTTGGTGCTTTGTGCTTATTGTTTGGTGCTTGGTGCTTGGTGCTTGGTCTTTGGTGCTTGGTGTTTGGTGTTTGTGCGTGGTGCTTGGTGCTTGGTGTTTGGTGCTAGGTGCTTGACGCTTGGTGTTTGGTGCTTGGTGCTTGGTGCTTGGTGATTAGTGTTTGGTGCTTGGGGTTTGGTGTTTGGTGTTTGCTGTTTGGTGTTTGCTGTTTGGTGTCTGCTGTTTGGTGTTTGGTGTTTGCTGTATGGTGTTTGTTGTTTTGTGTTTCGTGTTTGCTGTTTGGTATTTGGTGCTTGGTGCTTGGTGCTTGGTGTTTGGTGCTTGGTGCTTGGTGCTTGGTGCTTGGTGCTTGGTGGCTGGTGTTTGGTGCTTGGTGTTTGGATTTTGGTGCTTGGTGCTTGGTGCCTGGTGTTTCGTGCTTGGTGCTTGGTGCTTGGTGTTTGGTGTTTGGTGCTTGGTGTTTGGTGTTTGGTACTTGGTGCTTGGTGCTTGGTGCTTGGTGTTTGATGCTGCGTGCTTGGTGTTTGGTGTTTGGTGCTTGGTGCTTGGTATTTGGTGTTTGGAGCTTGGTGCCTGGTGCTTGTTGTTTGGTGCCTGGTGCTTGTTGTTTGGTGTTTGGTGCTTGGTGCTTGGTGTTTGGTGCTTGGTGCTTGGTGTTTGGTGCTTGGTGCTTGGTGTTTGGTGCTTGGTGTTTGGTGCTTGGTGCTTGGTGCTTGGTGCTTGGTGTTAGGTGTTTGGTGCTTGGTGCTTGGTGTTTGATGTTTGGTCCCTGGTGCTTGGTGTTTGGTGCTTGATGCTTGGTGTTTGGTGCTTGGTGCTTGCTGCTTGGTGCTTGGTGTTTTGTGTTTGGTGATTGGTGCTTGGTGTTTTGTGCTTGGTGCTTGGTGTTTGGTGTTTGGTGCTAGGGGCTTGGTGCTTGGTGCTTGGTGTTTGGTGCTTGGTGCTTGCTGTTTGGTGTTTGGTGCTTGGTGCGTGGGACTTAGTGTTTGGTGTTTGGTGTTTGGTGTTTGGTGCTTGGTGTTTGGGGCTTTGTGTTCGGTGCTTGGTGCTTGGTGCTTGGGGCTTGGTGTTTGGTGTTTGGTGCTTGGTGCTTGGTGTTTGATGTTGGGTCTTTGGTGCTTGGTGCTTGGTGTTTGGGGCCTGGTGTTCGGTGCTTGGTGCTTGGTGCTTGGTGCTTGATGTTTGGTGTTTGGTGCTTGGTGTTTGGGGCTTGGTGTTTGGTGCTTGGTGCTTGGTGCTTGGTGTTTAGTGTTTGGTGTTTGGTGCTTGGTGCTTGGTGCTTGGTGCTGGGTGGTTGGTGTTTGGTGCTTGGTGCTTGGTGCTTGGTGTTTGGTGCTTGGTGCTTGGTGCTTGTTGTTTGGTGCTTGGTGCTTGGTGCTCGGTCTTTGGTGCTTGGAGTTTGGTGGTTGGTGCTTGGTGCTTGGTGTTTGGTGTTTGGTGTTTGCTGTTTGGTGTTTGCTGTTTGGTGTCTGCTTTTTGGTGTTTGGTGTTTGCTGTTTCGTATTTGGTTTATGCTGTTTGGTGTTTGGTGTTTGTTGTTTGATGCTGCGTGCTTGGTGTTTGGTGTTTGGTGCTTTGTGCTTGGTGCTTGGTGTTTGGCATTTGGTGCTTGGTGCTTGGTGTTTGGTGCTTGGTGCTTGGTGCTTGGTGTTTGGTGTTTGGTGCTTGGTGCCTGGTGCTTGTTGTTTGGTGTTTGGTGCTTAGTGCTTGGTGTTTGGTGTTTGGTGCTTGGTGCTTGGTGGCTGGTGGTTGGTGCTTGGTGTTTGGTGTTTGGTGCTTGGTGCTTGGTGCCTGGTGTTTGGTGCCTGGTGCTTGGTGCTTGTTGTTTGGTATTTGGTGCTTGGTGTTTGGTGTTTGGTACTTGGTGCTTGGTGCTTGGTGCTTGGTGTTTGGTCCTTGGTGCTTGGTGCTTGGTCTTTGCTGCTTGGGGTTTGGTGTTTGGTGCTTGGTGCTTGGTGTTTGGTGCCTGGTGCTTGGTGCTTGGTGTTTGGTGTTTAATGCTTGGTGCTTGGTGCTTGGTGTTTGGTGCTTGGTGCTTGGTGCTTGGTGTTTGGCATTTGCTGTTTGCTGTTTGGTGTTTGGTGCTTGCTGTTTGGTGTTTGGTGTTTGGTGTTTGGTGTTTGGTGCTTGCTGTTTGGTGTTTGGTGCTTGGTGCTTGGTGATTAGTGTTTGGTGCATGGTCCTTGGTGTTTGTTGTTTGGTGTTTGGTGCTTGGTGTTTGGTGCTTGGTGCTTGCTGTTTGGTGGTTGGTGCTTGGTGTTTGGTGTTTGGTGTTTGGTGCTTGGTGCTTGGTGTTTGGTCCTTGGTGCTTGGTGCTTGGTCTTTGCTGCTTGGGGTTTGGTGTTTGTTGCTTGGTGCTTGGTGTTTGGTGCTTGGTGCTTGGTGCTTGGTGTTTGGTGTTTGGTGCTTGCTGCTTGGTGCTTGGTGCTTGGTGTTTAGTGATTGGTGCTTGGTGGCTGGTGTTTGGTGCTTGGTGTTTGGATTTTGGTGCTTGGTGCTTGGTGCCTGGTGTTTCGTGCTTGGTGCTTGGTGCTTGGTGTTTGGTGTTTGGTGCTTGGTGTTTGGTGTTTGGTACTTGGTGCTTGGTGCTTGGTGCTTGGTGTTTGGTGCTTGGTGCTTGGTGATTGGTGTTTGATGCTGCGTGTCTTGGTGTTTGGTGTTTGGTGCTTGGTGCTTGGTGTTTGGTGTTTGGAGCTTGGTGCCTGGTGCTTGTTGTTTGGTGCCTGGTGCTTGTTGTTTGGTGTTTGGTGTTTGGTGCTTGGTGTTTGGTGCTTGGTGCTTGGTGCTTGGTGTTTGGTGCTTGGTGCTTGGTGTTTGGTGCTTGGTGCTTGGTGTTTGGTGCTTGGTGCTTGGTGGTTGGTGCTTGGTGTTAGGTGTTTGGTGCTTGGTGCTTCGTGTTTGATGTTTGGTCCCTGGTGCTTGGTGTTTGGTGTTTGGTGCTTGGTGCTTGGTGCTTGGTGCTTGATGTTTGGTGTTTGGTGCTTGGTGCTTGGGGCTTGGTGTTTGGTGCTTGGTGCTTGGTGCTTGGTGTTTAGTGTTTGGTGTTTGGTGCTTGGTGTTTGGTGCTTGGTGCTTGGTGCTGGGTGGTTGGTGTTTGGTGTTTGGTGCTTGGTGCTTGGTGTTTGGTGCTTGGTGCTTGGTGCTTGTTGTTTGGTGCTTGGTGCTTGGTGCTTGGTCTTTGGTGCTTGGAGTTTGGTGGTTGGTGCTTGGTGCTTGGTGTTTGGTGTTTGGTGTTTGCTGTTTGGTGTTTGCTGTTTGGTGTCTGCTTTTTGGTGTTTGGTGTTTGCTGTATGGTGTTTGCTGTTTCGTATTTGGTTTATGCTGTTTGGTGTTTGGTGTTTGTTGTTTGATGCTGCGTGCTTGGTGTTTGGTGTTTGGTGCTTTGTGCTTGGTGCTTGGTGTTTGGCATTTGGTGCTTGGTGCTTGGTGTTTGGTGCTTGGTGCTTGGTGCTTGGTGTTTGGTGTTTGGTGCTTGGTGCCTGGTGCTTGTTGTTTGGTGTTTGGTGGTTAGTGCTTGGTGTTTGGTGTTTGGTGCTTGGTGCTTGGTGCTTGGTGCTTGGTCTTTGCTGCTTGGGGTTTGGTGTTTGGTGCTTGGTGCTTGGTGTTTGGTGCCTGGTGCTTGGTGCTTGGTGTTTGGTGTTTAATGCTTGGTGCTTGGTGCTTGGTGTTTGGTGCTTGGTGCTTGGTGCTTGGTGTTTGGCATTTGATGTTTGCTGTTTGGTGTTTGGTGCTTGCTGTTTGGTGTTTGGTGTTTGGTGTTTGGTGTTTGGTGCTTGCTGTTTGGTGTTTGGTGCTTGGTGCTTGGTGATTAGTGTTTGGTGCATGGTCCTTGGTGTTTGTTGTTTGGTGTTTGGTGCTTGGTGTTTGGTGCTTGGTGTTTGCTGTTTGTTGGTTGGTGCTTGGTGTTTGGTGTTTGGAGTTTGGTGCTTGGTGCTTGGTGTTTAGTCCTTGGTGCTTGGTGCTTGGTCTTTGCTGCTTGGGGTTTGGTGTTTGGTGCTTGGTGCTTGGTGCTTGGTGTTTGGTGCTTGGTGCTTGGTGTTTGCTGTTTGGTGCTTGCTGCTTGGTGCTTGGTGCTTGGCGTTTGGTGATTGGTGCTTGGTGCTTGGTGTTTGGCGTTTGCTGTTTGCTGTTTGGTGTTTGGTGTTTGCTGTTTGGTGTTTGCTGTTTGGTGTTTGGTGCTTGGTGCTTGGTGGCTGGTGTTTGGTGCTTGGTGTTTGGATTTTGGTGCTTGGTGCTTGGTGCCTGGTGTTTCGTGCTTGGTGCTTGGTGCTTGGTGTTTGGTGTTTGGTGCTTGGTGTTTGGTGTTTGGTACTTGGTGCTTGGTGCTTGGTGTTTGGTGCTTGGTGCTTGGTGATTGGTGTTTGATGCTGCGTGTCTTGGTGTTTGGTGTTTGGTGCTTGGTGCTTGGTGTTTGGTGTTTGGAGCTTGGTGCCTGGTGCTTGTTGTTTGGTGCCTGGTGCTTGTTGTTTGGTGTTTGGTGTTTGATGCTTGGTGTTTGGTGCTTGGTGCTTGGTGCTTGGTGTTTGGTGCTTGGTGCTTGGTGTTTGGTGCTTGGTGCTTGGTGTTTGGTGCTTGGTGCTTGGTGGTTGGTGCTTGGTGTTAGGTGTTTGGTGCTTGGTGCTTCGTGTTTGATGTTTGGTCCCTGGTGCTTGGTGTTTGGTGTTTGGTGCTTGGTGCTTGGTGTTTGGTGTTTGGTGCTTGCTGCTTGGTGCTTGGTGTTTTGTGTTTGGAGTTTGGTGCTTGGTGTTTGGTGCTTCGGTCTTGGTGCTTGGTGTTTGGTGCTTGGTGCTTGGTGTTTGGTGCTTGGTGCCTGGTGCTTGGTGTTTGGTGCTTGGTGCTTGGTGTTTGGTGATTGGTGCTTGGTGTTTGGTGCTTGGTGCTTGGTGCTTGGTGCTTGGTGTTAGGTGTTTGGTGCTTGGTGCTTGGTGTTTGATGTTTGGTGCTTGGTGCTTGGTGTTTGGTGTTTGGTGCTTGGTGATTGGTGTTTGGTGTTTGGTGCTTGCTGCTTGCTGCTTGGTGTTTGGTGCTTGGTGATTGGTGCTTGGTGTTTTGTGCTTGGTGCTTGGTGTTTGGTGTTTGGTGCTAGGGGCTTGGTGCTTGGTGCTTGGTGTTTGGTGCTTGGTGCTTGCTGTTTGGTGTTTGGTGCTTGGTGCGTTGGACTTAGTGTTTGGTGTTTGGTGCTTGGTGTTTGGTGCTTGGTGTTTGGGGCTTGGTGTTCGGTGCTTGGTGCTTGGTGCTTGGGGCTTGGTGTTTGGTGTTTGGTGCTTGGTGCTTGGTGTTTGATGTTGGGTCCTTGCTGCTTGGTGTTTGGTCTTTGGTGCTTGGTGTTTGGTGTTTGGTGCTTGGTGCTTGATGTTTGGTGTTTGGTGCTTGGTGCTTGGGGCTTGGTGTTTGGTGCTTGGTGCTTGGTGTTTGGTGTTTGGTGCTTGGTGCTTGGGGCTTGCTGTCTGGTGCTTGGTGCTTGGTGCTTGGTGTTTAGTGTTTGGTGTTTGGTGCTTGGTGTTTGGTGCTTGGTGCTTGGTGCTGGGTGGTTGGTGTTTGGTGCTTGGTGCTTGGTGTTTGGTGCTTGGTGCTTTGTGCTTGTTGTTTGGTACTTGGTGCTTGGTGCTTGGTCTTTGGTGCTTGGAGTTTGGTGCTTGGTGCTTGGTGCTTGGTGTTTGGTGTTTGTTGTTTTCTGTTTGGTGTTTGCTGTTTGGTGTCTGCTTTTTGGTGTTTGGTGTTTGCTGTATGGTGTTTGCTGTTTCGTATTTGGTTTTTGCTGTTTGGTGTTTGGTGTTTGCTGTTTGGTGTTTGGTGTTTGGTGCTTGGTGCTTGGTCTTTGGTGCTTGGGGTTTGGTGTTTGGTGCTTGGTGCTTGGTGTTTGGTGCCCGGTGCTTGGTGCTTGGTGCTTGGCGTTTGCTGTTTGCTGTTTGGTGCTTGCTGTTTGGTGTTTGGTGTTTGGTGTTTGGTGTTTGGTGCTTGCTGTTTGGTGTTTGGTGCTTGGTGCTTGGTGATTAGTGTTTGGTGCATGGTCCTTGGTGTTTGTTGTTTGGTGCTTGGTGCTTGGTGTTTGGTGCTTGGTGCTTGCTGTTTGGTGCTTGGTGCTTGGTGTTTGGTGTTTGGTGTTTGGTGCTTGGTGCTTGGTGTTTGGTGCTTGGTGCTTGGTGCTGGGTGTTTGGTGCTTGGTGCTTGGTGTTTGGTGCTTTGTGCTTGGTGCTTGGTGCTTGGTGTTTGGTCCTTGGTGCTTGGTGCTTGGTCTTTGGTGCTTGGGGTTTGGTGTTTGGTGCTTGGTGCTTGGTGTTTGGTGCTTGGTGCTTGGTGCTTGGTGCTTGGTGTTTGGTGTTTGGTGCTTACTGCTTGGTGCTTGGTGTTTGGTGCTTGGTGCTTGCTGTTTGGTGTTTGGTGTTTGGTGCTTGGTGCTTGGTGTTTGGTGTTTGGTGTTTGGTGTTTGGTGTTTGGTGCTTGGTGCTTGGTGTTTGGTGCTTGGTGCTTGGTGCTTGTTGTTTGGTGTTTGGTGCTTGGTGCCTGGTGCTTGTTGTTTGGTGTTTGGTGCTTAGTGCTTGGTGTTTGGTGTTTGGTGCTTGGTGCTTGGTGGCTGGTGTTTGGTGCTTGGTGTTTGGTGTTTGGTGCTTGGTTCTTGGTGCCTGGTGTTTGGTGCCTGGTGCTTGGTGCTTGGTGTTTGGTGTTTGGTGTTTGGCGCTTGGTGTTTGCTGTTTGGTACTTGGTGCTTGGTGCTTAGTGCTTGGTGTTTGGTGCTTGGTGCTTGGTGCTGGGTGATTAGTGTTTGGTGCTTGGTGCTTGGGGTTTGCTGTTTGGTGCTTGGTGCTTGGTGTTTGGTGCTTGGTGTTTTGTGTTTGGTGTTTGGTTCTTGGTGTATGTACTTGGTGCTTGGTGCTTGGTGTTTGGTGCTTGGTGCTTGGTGTTTTGTGTTTGGTGTTTGGTGCTTGGTGTATGTACTTGGTGCTTGGTGTTTGGTGTTTGGTGCATGGTGCTTGATGTTTGGGGCTTGGTGCCTCGTGCTTGGTGTTTGGTGCTTGGTGCTTGGTGCTTGGTGTTTGGTGTTTGGTGCTTGGTGCTTGGTGTTTGGTGCTTGGTGTTTGATGCTTGGTGTTCGGTGCTTGGTGCTTGGTGCTTGGTACTTGGTGTTAGGTTTTTGGTGCTTGGTGCTTGGTGTTTGATGTTTGGTCCTTGGTGCTTGGTGTTTGGTGTTTGGTGCTTGGTGCTTGGTGTTTCGTGTTTGGTGCTTGCTGCTTGCTGCTTGGTGTTTGGTGCTTGGTGATTGGTGCTTGGTGTTTGGTGCTTGGTGCTTGGTGCTTGGTGTTTGGTGTTTGGTGCTAGGTGCTTGGTGCTTGGTGCTTGGTGTTTGGTGCTTGGTGCTTGGTGTTTGGTGTTTGGTGCTTGGTGCTTGGGGCTTGGTGTTTGGTGCTTGGTGCTTGCTGTTTGGTGCTCGGTGCTTGGTGCTTGGTGTTTGGTGTTTGGTGTTTGGTGCTTGGTGCTTGGTGCTGGGTGGTTGATGTTTGGTGCTTGGTGCTTGGTGTTTGGTGCTTGGTGCTTTGTGCTTATTGTTTGGTGCTTGGTGCTTGGTGCTTGGTCTTTGGTGCTTGGTGTTTGGTGTTTGTGCTTGGTGCTTGGTGTTTGGTGTTTGTGCTTGGTGCTTGGTGCTTGGTGCTTGGTGATTAGTGTTTGGTGCTTGGGGTTTGGTGTTCGGTGTTTGCTGTTTGGTGTTTGCTGTTTGGTGTCTGCTGTTTGGTGTTTGGTGTTTGCTGTATGGTGTTTGTTGTTTTGTGTTTCGTGTTTGCTGTTTGGTATTTGGTGCTTGGTGCTTGGTGCTTGGTGCTTGGTGCTTGGTGGCTGGTGTTTGGTGCTTGGTGTTTGGATTTTGGTGCTTGGTGCTTGGTGCCTGGTGTTTCGTGCTTGGTGCTTGGTGCTTGGTGTTTGGTGTTTGGTGCTTGGTGTTTGGTGTTTGGTACTTGGTGCTTGGTGCTTGGTGCTTGGTGTTTGGTGTTTGGTGCTTGGTGCTTGGGGCTTGGTGTTTGGTGCTTGGTGCTTGGTGCTTGGTGTTTAGTGTTTGGTGTTTGGTGCTCGGTGTTTGGTGCTTGGTGCTTGGTGCTGGGTGGTTGGTGTTTGGTGCTTGGTGCTTGGTGTTTGGTGCTTGGTGCTTGGTGCTTGTTGTTTGGTGCTTGGTGCTTGGTGCTTGGTCTTTGGTGCTTGGAGTTTGGTGGTTGGTGCTTGGTGCTTGGTGTTTGGGGTTTGGTGTTTGCTGTTTGGTGTTTGCTGTTTGGTGTCTGCTTTTTGGTGTTTGGTGTTTGCTGTATGGTGTTTGCTGTTTCGTATTTGGCTTTTGCTGTTTGGTGTTTGGTGTTTGCTGTTTGGTGTATGGTGTTTGGTGTTTGGTGCTTTGTGCTTGGTGCTTGGTGTTTGGCATTTGGTGCTTGGTGCTTGGTGTTTGGTGCTTGGTGCTTGGTGCTTGGTGTTTGGTGTTTGGTGCTTGGTGCCTGGTGCTTGTTGTTTGGTGTTTGGTGCTTAGTGCTTGGTGTTTGGTGTTTGGTGCTTGGTGCTTGGTGGCTGGTGGTTGGTGCTTGGTGTTTGGTGTTTGGTGCTTGGTGCTTGGTGCCTGGTGTTTGAAGCCTGGTGCTTGGTGCTTGGTGTTTGGTGTTTAATGCTTGGTGCTTGGTGCTTGGTGTTTGGTGCTTGGTGCTTGGTGCTTGGTGCTTGGCGTTTGCTGTTTGCTGTTTGCTGTTTGGTGCTTGCTGTTTGGTGTTTGGTGTTTGGTGTTTGGTGTTTGGTGCTTGCTGTTTGGTGTTTGGTGCTTGGTGCTTGGTGATTAATGTTTGGTGCATGGTCCTTGGTGTTTGTTGTTTGGTGCTTGGTGCTTGGTGTTTGGTGCTTGGTGCTTGCTGTTTGGTGGTTGGTGCTTGGTGTTTGGTGTTTGGTGTTTGGTGCTTGGTGCTTGGTGTTTGGTGTTTGGTGCTTGCTGCTTGGTGCTTGGTGCTTGGTGTTTGGTGCTTGGTGCATGGTGCTTGGTGTTTGGCGTTTGCTGTTTGCTGTTTGGTGTTTGGTGTTTGCTGTTTGGTGTTTGCTGTTTGGTGTTTGGTGCTTGGTGCTTGGTGGCTGGTGTTTGGTGCTTGGTGTTTGGATTTTGGTGCTTGGTGCTTGGTGCCTGGTGTTTCGTGCTTGGTGCTTGGTGCTTGGTGTTTGGTGTTTGGTGCTTGGTGTTTGGTGTTTGGTACTTGGTGCTTGGTGTTTGGTGCTTGGTGTTTGGTGCTTGGTGCTTGGTGATTGGTGTTTGATGCTGCGTGCTTGGTGTTTGGTGTTTGGTGCTTGGTGCTTGGTGTTTGGTGTTTGGAGCTTGGTGCCTGGTGCTTGTTGTTTGGTGTTTGGTGTTTGTTGCTTGGTGTTTGGTGCTTGGTGCTTGGTGTTAGGTGTTTGGTGCTTGGTGCTTGGTGTTTGATGTTTGGTCCCTGGTGCTTAGTGTTTGGTGTTTGGTGCTTGGTGCTTGGTGTTTGGTGTTTGGTGCTTGCTGCTTGGTGCTTGGTGTTTTGTGTTTGGAGTTTGGTGCTTGGTGTTTGGTGCTTCGGTCTTGGTGCTTGGTGTTTGGTGCTTGGTGCTTGGTGTTTGGTGCTTGGTGCCTGGTGCTTGGTGTTTGGTGCTTGGTGCTTGGTGTTTGGTGATTGGTGCTTGGTGTTTGGTGCTTGGTGCTTGGTGCTTGGTGCTTGGTGTTAGGTGTTTGGTGCTTGGTGCTTGGTGTTTGATGTTTGGTGCTTGGTGCTTGGTGTTTGGTGTTTGGTGCTTGGTGCTTGGTGTTTGGTGTTTGGTGCTTGCTGCTTGCTGCTTGGTGTTTGGTGCTTGGTGATTGGTGCTTGGTGTTTTGTGCTTGGTGCTTGGTGTTTGGTGTTTGGTGCTAGGGGCTTGGTGCTTGGTGCTTGGTGTTTGGTGCTTGGTGCTTGCTGTTTGGTGTTTGGTGCTTGGTGCGTGGGACTTAGTGTTTGGTGTTTGGTGCTTGGTGTTTGGTGCTTGGTGTTTGGGGCTTGGTGTTCGGTGCTTGGTGCTTGGTGCTTGGTGCTTGGGGCTTGGTGTTTGGCGTTTGGTGCTTGGTGCTTGGTGTTTGATGTTGGGTCCTTGGTGCTTGGTGTTTGGTGTTTGGTGCTTGGTGCTTGGTGTTTGGTGTTTGGAGCTTGGTGCCTGGTGCTTGTTGTTTGGTGCCTGGTGCTTGTTGTTTGGTGTTTGGTGTTTGGTGCTTGGTGTTTGGTGCTTGGTGCTTGGTGCTTGGTGTTTGGTGCTTGGTGCTTGGTGTTTGGTGCTTGGTGCTTGGTGTTTGGTGCTTGGTGCTTGGTGGTTGGTGCTTGGTGTTAGGTGTTTGGTGCTTGGTGCTTCGTGTTTGATGTTTGGTCCCTGGTGCTTGGTGTTTGGTGTTTGGTGCTTGGTGCTTGGTGCTTGGTGCTTGATGTTTGGTGTTTGGTGCTTGGTGCTTGGGGCTTGGTGTTTGGTGCTTGGTGCTTGGTGCTTGGTGTTTAGTGTTTGGTGTTTGGTGCTTGGTGTTTGGTGCTTGGTGCTTGGTGCTGGGTGGTTGGTGTTTGGTGTTTGGTGCTTGGTGCTTGGTGTTTGGTGCTTGGTGCTTGGTGCTTGTTGTTTGGTGCTTGGTGCTTGGTGCTTGGTCTTTGGTGCTTGGAGTTTGGTGGTTGGTGCTTGGTGCTTGGTGTTTGGTGTTTGGTGTTTGCTGTTTGGTGTTTGCTGTTTGGTGTCTGCTTTTTGGTGTTTGGTGTTTGCTGTATGGTGTTTGCTGTTTCGTATTTGGTTTATGCTGTTTGGTGTTTGGTGTTTGTTGTTTGATGCTGCGTGCTTGGTGTTTGGTGTTTGGTGCTTTGTGCTTGGTGCTTGGTGTTTGGCATTTGGTGCTTGGTGCTTGGTGTTTGGTGCTTGGTGCTTGGTGCTTGGTGTTTGGTGTTTGGTGCTTGGTGCCTGGTGCTTGTTGTTTGGTGTTTGGTGGTTAGTGCTTGGTGTTTGGTGTTTGGTGCTTGGTGCTTGGTGCTTGGTGCTTGGTCTTTGCTGCTTGGGGTTTGGTGTTTGGTGCTTGGTGCTTGGTGTTTGGTGCCTGGTGCTTGGTGCTTGGTGTTTGGTGTTTAATGCTTGGTGCTTGGTGCTTGGTGTTTGGTGCTTGGTGCTTGGTGCTTGGTGTTTGGCATTTGATGTTTGCTGTTTGGTGTTTGGTGCTTGCTGTTTGGTGTTTGGTGTTTGGTGTTTGGTGTTTGGTGCTTGCTGTTTGGTGTTTGGTGCTTGGTGCTTGGTGATTAGTGTTTGGTGCATGGTCCTTGGTGTTTGTTGTTTGGTGTTTGGTGCTTGGTGTTTGGTGCTTGGTGTTTGCTGTTTGTTGGTTGGTGCTTGGTGTTTGGTGTTTGGAGTTTGGTGCTTGGTGCTTGGTGTTTAGTCCTTGGTGCTTGGTGCTTGGTCTTTGCTGCTTGGGGTTTGGTGTTTGGTGCTTGGTGCTTGGTGCTTGGTGTTTGGTGCTTGGTGCTTGGTGTTTGCTGTTTGGTGCTTGCTGCTTGGTGCTTGGTGCTTGGCGTTTGGTGATTGGTGCTTGGTGCTTGGTGTTTGGCGTTTGCTGTTTGCTGTTTGGTGTTTGGTGTTTGCTGTTTGGTGTTTGCTGTTTGGTGTTTGGTGCTTGGTGCTTGGTGGCTGGTGTTTGGTGCTTGGTGTTTGGATTTTGGTGCTTGGTGCTTGGTGCCTGGTGTTTCGTGCTTGGTGCTTGGTGCTTGGTGTTTGGTGTTTGGTGCTTGGTGTTTGGTGTTTGGTACTTGGTGCTTGGTGCTTGGTGTTTGGTGCTTGGTGCTTGGTGATTGGTGTTTGATGCTGCGTGTCTTGGTGTTTGGTGTTTGGTGCTTGGTGCTTGGTGTTTGGTGTTTGGAGCTTGGTGCCTGGTGCTTGTTGTTTGGTGCCTGGTGCTTGTTGTTTGGTGTTTGGTGTTTGATGCTTGGTGTTTGGTGCTTGGTGCTTGGTGCTTGGTGTTTGGTGCTTGGTGCTTGGTGTTTGGTGCTTGGTGCTTGGTGTTTGGTGCTTGGTGCTTGGTGGTTGGTGCTTGGTGTTAGGTGTTTGGTGCTTGGTGCTTCGTGTTTGATGTTTGGTCCCTGGTGCTTGGTGTTTGGTGTTTGGTGCTTGGTGCTTGGTGTTTGGTGTTTGGTGCTTGCTGCTTGGTGCTTGGTGTTTTGTGTTTGGAGTTTGGTGCTTGGTGTTTGGTGCTTCGGTCTTGGTGCTTGGTGTTTGGTGCTTGGTGCTTGGTGTTTGGTGCTTGGTGCCTGGTGCTTGGTGTTTGGTGCTTGGTGCTTGGTGTTTGGTGATTGGTGCTTGGTGTTTGGTGCTTGGTGCTTGGTGCTTGGTGCTTGGTGTTAGGTGTTTGGTGCTTGGTGCTTGGTGTTTGATGTTTGGTGCTTGGTGCTTGGTGTTTGGTGTTTGGTGCTTGGTGATTGGTGTTTGGTGTTTGGTGCTTGCTGCTTGCTGCTTGGTGTTTGGTGCTTGGTGATTGGTGCTTGGTGTTTTGTGCTTGGTGCTTGGTGTTTGGTGTTTGGTGCTAGGGGCTTGGTGCTTGGTGCTTGGTGTTTGGTGCTTGGTGCTTGCTGTTTGGTGTTTGGTGCTTGGTGCGTTGGACTTAGTGTTTGGTGTTTGGTGCTTGGTGTTTGGTGCTTGGTGTTTGGGGCTTGGTGTTCGGTGCTTGGTGCTTGGTGCTTGGGGCTTGGTGTTTGGTGTTTGGTGCTTGGTGCTTGGTGTTTGATGTTGGGTCCTTGCTGCTTGGTGTTTGGTCTTTGGTGCTTGGTGTTTGGTGTTTGGTGCTTGGTGCTTGATGTTTGGTGTTTGGTGCTTGGTGCTTGGGGCTTGGTGTTTGGTGCTTGGTGCTTGGTGTTTGGTGTTTGGTGCTTGGTGCTTGGGGCTTGCTGTCTGGTGCTTGGTGCTTGGTGCTTGGTGTTTAGTGTTTGGTGTTTGGTGCTTGGTGTTTGGTGCTTGGTGCTTGGTGCTGGGTGGTTGGTGTTTGGTGCTTGGTGCTTGGTGTTTGGTGCTTGGTGCTTTGTGCTTGTTGTTTGGTACTTGGTGCTTGGTGCTTGGTCTTTGGTGCTTGGAGTTTGGTGCTTGGTGCTTGGTGCTTGGTGTTTGGTGTTTGTTGTTTTCTGTTTGGTGTTTGCTGTTTGGTGTCTGCTTTTTGGTGTTTGGTGTTTGCTGTATGGTGTTTGCTGTTTCGTATTTGGTTTTTGCTGTTTGGTGTTTGGTGTTTGCTGTTTGGTGTTTGGTGTTTGGTGCTTGGTGCTTGGTCTTTGGTGCTTGGGGTTTGGTGTTTGGTGCTTGGTGCTTGGTGTTTGGTGCCCGGTGCTTGGTGCTTGGTGCTTGGCGTTTGCTGTTTGCTGTTTGGTGCTTGCTGTTTGGTGTTTGGTGTTTGGTGTTTGGTGTTTGGTGCTTGCTGTTTGGTGTTTGGTGCTTGGTGCTTGGTGATTAGTGTTTGGTGCATGGTCCTTGGTGTTTGTTGTTTGGTGCTTGGTGCTTGGTGTTTGGTGCTTGGTGCTTGCTGTTTGGTGCTTGGTGCTTGGTGTTTGGTGTTTGGTGTTTGGTGCTTGGTGCTTGGTGTTTGGTGCTTGGTGCTTGGTGCTGGGTGTTTGGTGCTTGGTGCTTGGTGTTTGGTGCTTTGTGCTTGGTGCTTGGTGCTTGGTGTTTGGTCCTTGGTGCTTGGTGCTTGGTCTTTGGTGCTTGGGGTTTGGTGTTTGGTGCTTGGTGCTTGGTGTTTGGTGCTTGGTGCTTGGTGCTTGGTGCTTGGTGTTTGGTGTTTGGTGCTTACTGCTTGGTGCTTGGTGTTTGGTGCTTGGTGCTTGCTGTTTGGTGTTTGGTGTTTGGTGCTTGGTGCTTGGTGTTTGGTGTTTGGTGTTTGGTGTTTGGTGTTTGGTGCTTGGTGCTTGGTGTTTGGTGCTTGGTGCTTGGTGCTTGTTGTTTGGTGTTTGGTGCTTGGTGCCTGGTGCTTGTTGTTTGGTGTTTGGTGCTTAGTGCTTGGTGTTTGGTGTTTGGTGCTTGGTGCTTGGTGGCTGGTGTTTGGTGCTTGGTGTTTGGTGTTTGGTGCTTGGTTCTTGGTGCCTGGTGTTTGGTGCCTGGTGCTTGGTGCTTGGTGTTTGGTGTTTGGTGTTTGGCGCTTGGTGTTTGCTGTTTGGTACTTGGTGCTTGGTGCTTAGTGCTTGGTGTTTGGTGCTTGGTGCTTGGTGCTGGGTGATTAGTGTTTGGTGCTTGGTGCTTGGGGTTTGCTGTTTGGTGCTTGGTGCTTGGTGTTTGGTGCTTGGTGTTTTGTGTTTGGTGTTTGGTTCTTGGTGTATGTACTTGGTGCTTGGTGCTTGGTGTTTGGTGCTTGGTGCTTGGTGTTTTGTGTTTGGTGTTTGGTGCTTGGTGTATGTACTTGGTGCTTGGTGTTTGGTGTTTGGTGCATGGTGCTTGATGTTTGGGGCTTGGTGCCTCGTGCTTGGTGTTTGGTGCTTGGTGCTTGGTGCTTGGTGTTTGGTGTTTGGTGCTTGGTGCTTGGTGTTTGGTGCTTGGTGTTTGATGCTTGGTGTTCGGTGCTTGGTGCTTGGTGCTTGGTACTTGGTGTTAGGTTTTTGGTGCTTGGTGCTTGGTGTTTGATGTTTGGTCCTTGGTGCTTGGTGTTTGGTGTTTGGTGCTTGGTGCTTGGTGTTTCGTGTTTGGTGCTTGCTGCTTGCTGCTTGGTGTTTGGTGCTTGGTGATTGGTGCTTGGTGTTTGGTGCTTGGTGCTTGGTGCTTGGTGTTTGGTGTTTGGTGCTAGGTGCTTGGTGCTTGGTGCTTGGTGTTTGGTGCTTGGTGCTTGGTGTTTGGTGTTTGGTGCTTGGTGCTTGGGGCTTGGTGTTTGGTGCTTGGTGCTTGCTGTTTGGTGCTCGGTGCTTGGTGCTTGGTGTTTGGTGTTTGGTGTTTGGTGCTTGGTGCTTGGTGCTGGGTGGTTGATGTTTGGTGCTTGGTGCTTGGTGTTTGGTGCTTGGTGCTTTGTGCTTATTGTTTGGTGCTTGGTGCTTGGTGCTTGGTCTTTGGTGCTTGGTGTTTGGTGTTTGTGCTTGGTGCTTGGTGTTTGGTGTTTGTGCTTGGTGCTTGGTGCTTGGTGCTTGGTGATTAGTGTTTGGTGCTTGGGGTTTGGTGTTCGGTGTTTGCTGTTTGGTGTTTGCTGTTTGGTGTCTGCTGTTTGGTGTTTGGTGTTTGCTGTATGGTGTTTGTTGTTTTGTGTTTCGTGTTTGCTGTTTGGTATTTGGTGCTTGGTGCTTGGTGCTTGGTGCTTGGTGCTTGGTGGCTGGTGTTTGGTGCTTGGTGTTTGGATTTTGGTGCTTGGTGCTTGGTGCCTGGTGTTTCGTGCTTGGTGCTTGGTGCTTGGTGTTTGGTGTTTGGTGCTTGGTGTTTGGTGTTTGGTACTTGGTGCTTGGTGCTTGGTGCTTGGTGTTTGGTGTTTGGTGCTTGGTGCTTGGGGCTTGGTGTTTGGTGCTTGGTGCTTGGTGCTTGGTGTTTAGTGTTTGGTGTTTGGTGCTCGGTGTTTGGTGCTTGGTGCTTGGTGCTGGGTGGTTGGTGTTTGGTGCTTGGTGCTTGGTGTTTGGTGCTTGGTGCTTGGTGCTTGTTGTTTGGTGCTTGGTGCTTGGTGCTTGGTCTTTGGTGCTTGGAGTTTGGTGGTTGGTGCTTGGTGCTTGGTGTTTGGGGTTTGGTGTTTGCTGTTTGGTGTTTGCTGTTTGGTGTCTGCTTTTTGGTGTTTGGTGTTTGCTGTATGGTGTTTGCTGTTTCGTATTTGGCTTTTGCTGTTTGGTGTTTGGTGTTTGCTGTTTGGTGTATGGTGTTTGGTGTTTGGTGCTTTGTGCTTGGTGCTTGGTGTTTGGCATTTGGTGCTTGGTGCTTGGTGTTTGGTGCTTGGTGCTTGGTGCTTGGTGTTTGGTGTTTGGTGCTTGGTGCCTGGTGCTTGTTGTTTGGTGTTTGGTGCTTAGTGCTTGGTGTTTGGTGTTTGGTGCTTGGTGCTTGGTGGCTGGTGGTTGGTGCTTGGTGTTTGGTGTTTGGTGCTTGGTGCTTGGTGCCTGGTGTTTGAAGCCTGGTGCTTGGTGCTTGGTGTTTGGTGTTTAATGCTTGGTGCTTGGTGCTTGGTGTTTGGTGCTTGGTGCTTGGTGCTTGGTGCTTGGCGTTTGCTGTTTGCTGTTTGCTGTTTGGTGCTTGCTGTTTGGTGTTTGGTGTTTGGTGTTTGGTGTTTGGTGCTTGCTGTTTGGTGTTTGGTGCTTGGTGCTTGGTGATTAATGTTTGGTGCATGGTCCTTGGTGTTTGTTGTTTGGTGCTTGGTGCTTGGTGTTTGGTGCTTGGTGCTTGCTGTTTGGTGGTTGGTGCTTGGTGTTTGGTGTTTGGTGTTTGGTGCTTGGTGCTTGGTGTTTGGTGTTTGGTGCTTGCTGCTTGGTGCTTGGTGCTTGGTGTTTGGTGCTTGGTGCATGGTGCTTGGTGTTTGGCGTTTGCTGTTTGCTGTTTGGTGTTTGGTGTTTGCTGTTTGGTGTTTGCTGTTTGGTGTTTGGTGCTTGGTGCTTGGTGGCTGGTGTTTGGTGCTTGGTGTTTGGATTTTGGTGCTTGGTGCTTGGTGCCTGGTGTTTCGTGCTTGGTGCTTGGTGCTTGGTGTTTGGTGTTTGGTGCTTGGTGTTTGGTGTTTGGTACTTGGTGCTTGGTGTTTGGTGCTTGGTGTTTGGTGCTTGGTGCTTGGTGATTGGTGTTTGATGCTGCGTGCTTGGTGTTTGGTGTTTGGTGCTTGGTGCTTGGTGTTTGGTGTTTGGAGCTTGGTGCCTGGTGCTTGTTGTTTGGTGTTTGGTGTTTGTTGCTTGGTGTTTGGTGCTTGGTGCTTGGTGTTAGGTGTTTGGTGCTTGGTGCTTGGTGTTTGATGTTTGGTCCCTGGTGCTTAGTGTTTGGTGTTTGGTGCTTGGTGCTTGGTGTTTGGTGTTTGGTGCTTGCTGCTTGGTGCTTGGTGTTTTGTGTTTGGAGTTTGGTGCTTGGTGTTTGGTGCTTCGGTCTTGGTGCTTGGTGTTTGGTGCTTGGTGCTTGGTGTTTGGTGCTTGGTGCCTGGTGCTTGGTGTTTGGTGCTTGGTGCTTGGTGTTTGGTGATTGGTGCTTGGTGTTTGGTGCTTGGTGCTTGGTGCTTGGTGCTTGGTGTTAGGTGTTTGGTGCTTGGTGCTTGGTGTTTGATGTTTGGTGCTTGGTGCTTGGTGTTTGGTGTTTGGTGCTTGGTGCTTGGTGTTTGGTGTTTGGTGCTTGCTGCTTGCTGCTTGGTGTTTGGTGCTTGGTGATTGGTGCTTGGTGTTTTGTGCTTGGTGCTTGGTGTTTGGTGTTTGGTGCTAGGGGCTTGGTGCTTGGTGCTTGGTGTTTGGTGCTTGGTGCTTGCTGTTTGGTGTTTGGTGCTTGGTGCGTGGGACTTAGTGTTTGGTGTTTGGTGCTTGGTGTTTGGTGCTTGGTGTTTGGGGCTTGGTGTTCGGTGCTTGGTGCTTGGTGCTTGGTGCTTGGGGCTTGGTGTTTGGCGTTTGGTGCTTGGTGCTTGGTGTTTGATGTTGGGTCCTTGGTGCTTGGTGTTTGGTCTTTGGTGCTTGGTGTTTGGTGTTTGGTGCTTGGTGCTTGATGTTTGGTGTTTGGTGCTTGGTGCTTGGGGCTAGGTGTTTGGTGCCTGGTGCTTGGTGTTTGGTGTTTGGTGCTTGGTGCTTGGGGCTTGGTGTCTGGTGCTTGGTGCTTGGTGTTTAGTGTTTGGTGTTTGGTGCTTGGTGTTTGGTGCTTGGAGCTTGGTGCTGGGTGGTTGGTGTTTGGTGCTTGGTGCTTGGTGTTTGGTGCTTGGTGCTTGGTGCTTGTTGTTTGGTGCTTGGTGCTTGGTGCTTGGTCTTTGGTGCTTGGAGTTTGGTGGTTGGTGCTTGGTGCTTGGTGTTTGGTGCCTGGTGCTTGGTGCTTGGTGTTTGGCGTTTGCTGTTTGCTGTTTGCTGTTTGGTGCTTGCTGTTTGGTGTTTGGTGTTTGGTGTTTGGTGTTTGGTGTTTGCTGTATGGTGTTTGCTGTTTCGTATTTGGTTTTTGCTGTTTGGTGTTTGGTGTTTGCAGTTTGGTGTTTAGTGTTTGGTGCATGGTCCTTGGTGTTTGTTGTTTGGTGCTTGGTGCTTGGTGTTTGGTGCTTGGTGCTTGCTGTTTGGTGCTTGGTGCTTGGTGTTTGGTGTTTGGTGTTTGGTGCTTGGTGCTTGGTGTTTGGTGCTTGGTGCTTGGTGCTGGGTGTTTGGTGCTTGGTGCTTGGTGTTTGGTGCTTGGTGCTTGGTGCTTGGTGCTTGGTACTTGGTGTTTGGTCCTTGGTGCTTGGTGCTTGGTCTTTGGTGCTTGGGGTTTGGTGTTTGGTGCTTGGTGCTTGGTGTTTGGTGGTTGGTGGTTGGTGCTTGGTGTTTGGTGTTTGGTGCTTGCTGCTTGGTGCTTGGTGTTTGATGCTTGGTGCTTGGTGTTTGGTGTTTGGTGCTTGGTGCGTGGGACTTGGTGTTTGGTGCTTGGTGTTTGGTGCTTGGTGTTTGGTGCTTGGTGCTTGGTGCTTGGTGTTTGGTGTTTGATGCTTGCTGCCTGGTGCTTGGTGTTTTGTGTTTGGAGTTTGGTGCTTGGTGTTTGGTGCTTCGGTCTTGGTGCTTGGTGTTTGGTGCTTGGTGCTTGGTGTTTGGTGCTTGGTGCCTGGTGCTTGGTGTTTGGTGCTTGGTGCTTGGTGTTTGGTGATTGGTGCTTGGTGTTTGGTGCTTGGTGCTTGGTGCTTGGTGCTTGGTGTTAGGTGTTTGGTGCTTGATGCTTGGTGTTTGTTGTTTGGTCCTTGGTGCTTGGTGTTTGGTGTTTGGTGCTTGGTGCTTGGTGTTTGGTGTTTGGTGATAGGGGCTTGGTGCTTGGTGCTTGGTGCTTGCTGTTTGTTGTTTGGTGCTTGGTGCGTGGGACTTAGTGTTTGATGTTTGGTGCTTGGTGTTTGGTGCTTGGTGTTTGGGGCTTGGTGTTCGGTGCTTGGTGCTTGGTGCTTGGGGCTTGGTGTTTGGTGTTTGGTGCTAGGTGCTTGGTGTTTGATGTTGGGTCCTTGGTGCTTGGTGTTTGGTGTTTGGTGCTTGGTGTTTGGTGTTTGGTGCTTGGTGCTTGATGTTTGGTGTTTGGTGCTTGGTGCTTGGGGCTTGGTGTTTGGTGCTTGGTGCTTGGTGTTTGGTGTTTGGTGCTTGGTGCTTGGGGCTTGGTGTTTGGTGCTTGGTGCTTGGTGTTTAGTGTTTGGTGTTTGGTGCTTGGTGCTTGGTGCTGGGTGGTTGGTGTTTGGTGCTTGGTGCTTGGTGTTTGGTGCTTGGTGCTTGGTGCTTGTTGTTTGGTGCTTGGTGCTTGGTGCTTGGTGCTTGGTCTTTGGTGCTTGGAGTTTGGTGGTTGGTGCTTGGTGCTTGGTGTTTGGTGTTTGGTGTTTGCTGTTTGGTGTTTGCTGTTTGGTGTCTGCTTTTTGGTGTTTGGTGTTTGCTGTATGGTGTTTGCTGTTTCGTATTTGGTTTTTGCTGTTTGGTGTTTGGTGTTTGCTGTTTGGTGTTTGGTGTTTGGTGTTTGGTGCTTTGTGCTTGGTGCTTGGTGTTTGGCATTTGGTGCTTGGTGCTTGGTGTTTGGTGCTTGGTGCTTGGTGTTTGGTGTTTGGTGCTTGGTGCCTGGTGCTTGTTGTATGCTGTTTGGTGCTTGGTGCTTGGTGTTTGGTGTTTGCTGCTTGGTGTCTGGTGTTTGGTGCTTGGTGTTTGGTGTTTGGTGCTTGGTGCTTGGTGCTTGGTATTTGGTGTTTGGTGCTTGGTGCTTGGTGATTGTTGTTTGGTGCTGGGTGCTTGGAGTTTGGTGCTTGGTGCTTGGTGCTTAGTGCTTGGTGTTTGGTGTTTGGTGCTTGGTGTTGGGTGTTTGGTGTTTGATGCTTGGTGTGTGCTGCTTGGTGCTTGGTGCTTGGTGTTTTGTGTTTGGTGCTTGGTGCTTGGTGCCTGGTGCTTGGTGCTTGGTGCTTGTTGTTTGGTGCTTGGTGCTTGGTGATTAGTGTTTGGTGCTTGGTGCTTGGGGTTTGCTGTTTGGTGCTTGGTGCTTGGTGTTTGGTGCTTGGTGCTTGGTGTTTGGTGATTGGTGCTTGGTGTTTGGTGCTTGGTGCTTGGTGCTTGGTGCTTGGTGTTAGGTGTTTGGTGCTTGGTGCTTGGTGTTTGATGTTTGGTGCTTGGTGCTTGGTGTTTGGTGTTTGGTGCTTGGTGCTTGGTGCCTGGTGCTTGGTGTTTGGTGCTTGGTGCTTGGTGTTTGGTGATTGGTGCTTGGTGTTTGGTGCTTGGTGCTTGGTGCTTGGTGCTTGGTGTTAGGTGTTTGGTGCTTGGTGCTTGGTGTTTGATGTTTGGTGCTTGGTGCTTGGTGTTTGGTGTTTGGTGCTTGGTGCTTGGTGTTTGGTGTTTGGTGCTTGCTGCTTGCTGCTTGGTGTTTGGTGCTTGGTGATTGGTGCTTGGTGTTTTGTGCTTGGTGCTTGGTGTTTGGTGTTTGGTGCTAGGGGCTTGGTGCTTGGTGCTTGGTGTTTGGTGCTTGGTGCTTGCTGTTTGGTGTTTGGTGCTTGGTGCGTGGGACTTAGTGTTTGGTGTTTGGTGCTTGGTGTTTGGTGCTTGGTGTTTGGGGCTTGGTGTTCGGTGCTTGGTGCTTGGTGCTTGGTGCTTGGGGCTTGGTGTTTGGCGTTTGGTGCTTGGTGCTTGGTGTTTGATGTTGGGTCCTTGGTGCTTGGTGTTTGGTCTTTGGTGCTTGGTGTTTGGTGTTTGGTGCTTGGTGCTTGATGTTTGGTGTTTGGTGCTTGGTGCTTGGGGCTAGGTGTTTGGTGCCTGGTGCTTGGTGTTTGGTGTTTGGTGCTTGGTGCTTGGGGCTTGGTGTCTGGTGCTTGGTGCTTGGTGTTTAGTGTTTGGTGTTTGGTGCTTGGTGTTTGGTGCTTGGAGCTTGGTGCTGGGTGGTTGGTGTTTGGTGCTTGGTGCTTGGTGTTTGGTGCTTGGTGCTTGGTGCTTGTTGTTTGGTGCTTGGTGCTTGGTGCTTGGTCTTTGGTGCTTGGAGTTTGGTGGTTGGTGCTTGGTGCTTGGTGTTTGGTGCCTGGTGCTTGGTGCTTGGTGTTTGGCGTCTGCTGTTTGCTGTTTGCTGTTTGGTGCTTGCTGTTTGGTGTTTGGTGTTTGGTGTTTGGTGTTTGGTGTTTGCTGTATGGTGTTTGCTGTTTCGTATTTGGTTTTTGCTGTTTGGTGTTTGGTGTTTGCAGTTTGGTGTTTAGTGTTTGGTGCATGGTCCTTGGTGTTTGTTGTTTGGTGCTTGGTGCTTGGTGTTTGGTGCTTGGTGCTTGCTGTTTGGTGCTTGGTGCTTGGTGTTTGGTGTTTGGTGTTTGGTGCTTGGTGCTTGGTGTTTGGTGCTTGGTGCTTGGTGCTGGGTGTTTGGTGCTTGGTGCTTGGTGTTTGGTGCTTGGTGCTTGGTGCTTGGTGCTTGGTACTTGGTGTTTGGTCCTTGGTGCTTGGTGCTTGGTCTTTGGTGCTTGGGGTTTGGTGTTTGGTGCTTGGTGCTTGGTGTTTGGTGGTTGGTGGTTGGTGCTTGGTGTTTGGTGTTTGGTGCTTGCTGCTTGGTGCTTGGTGTTTGATGCTTGGTGCTTGGTGTTTGGTGTTTGGTGCTTGGTGCGTGGGACTTGGTGTTTGGTGCTTGGTGTTTGGTGCTTGGTGTTTGGTGCTTGGTGCTTGGTGCTTGGTGTTTGGTGTTTGATGCTTGCTGCCTGGTGCTTGGTGTTTTGTGTTTGGAGTTTGGTGCTTGGTGTTTGGTGCTTCGGTCTTGGTGCTTGGTGTTTGGTGCTTGGTGCTTGGTGTTTGGTGCTTGGTGCCTGGTGCTTGGTGTTTGGTGCTTGGTGCTTGGTGTTTGGTGATTGGTGCTTGGTGTTTGGTGCTTGGTGCTTGGTGCTTGGTGCTTGGTGTTAGGTGTTTGGTGCTTGATGCTTGGTGTTTGTTGTTTGGTCCTTGGTGCTTGGTGTTTGGTGTTTGGTGCTTGGTGATTGGTGTTTGGTGTTTGGTGCTTGCTGCTTGCTGCTTGGTGTTTGGTGCTTGGTGATTGGTGCTTGGTCTTTTGTGCTTGGTGCTTGGTGTTTGGTGTTTGGTGATAGGGGCTTGGTGCTTGGTGCTTGGTGCTTGCTGTTTGTTGTTTGGTGCTTGGTGCGTGGGACTTAGTGTTTGATGTTTGGTGCTTGGTGTTTGGTGCTTGGTGTTTGGGGCTTGGTGTTCGGTGCTTGGTGCTTGGTGCTTGGGGCTTGGTGTTTGGTGTTTGGTGCTAGGTGCTTGGTGTTTGATGTTGGGTCCTTGGTGCTTGGTGTTTGGTGTTTGGTGCTTGGTGTTTGGTGTTTGGTGCTTGGTGCTTGATGTTTGGTGTTTGGTGCTTGGTGCTTGGGGCTTGGTGTTTGGTGCTTGGTGCTTGGTGTTTGGTGTTTGGTGCTTGGTGCTTGGGGCTTGGTGTTTGGTGCTTGGTGCTTGGTGCTTGGTGTTTAGTGTTTGGTGTTTGGTGCTTGGTGCTTGGTGCTGGGTGGTTGGTGTTTGGTGCTTGGTGCTTGGTGTTTGGTGCTTGGTGCTTGGTGCTTGTTGTTTGGTGCTTGGTGCTTGGTGCTTGGTGCTTGGTCTTTGGTGCTTGGAGTTTGGTGGTTGGTGCTTGGTGCTTGGTGTTTGGTGTTTGGTGTTTGCTGTTTGGTGTTTGCTGTTTGGTGTCTGCTTTTTGGTGTTTGGTGTTTGCTGTATGGTGTTTGCTGTTTCGTATTTGGTTTTTGCTGTTTGGTGTTTGGTGTTTGCTGTTTGGTGTTTGGTGTTTGGTGTTTGGTGCTTTGTGCTTGGTGCTTGGTGTTTGGCATTTGGTGCTTGGTGCTTGGTGTTTGGTGCTTGGTGCTTGGTGTTTGGTGTTTGGTGCTTGGTGCCTGGTGCTTGTTGTATGCTGTTTGGTGCTTGGTGCTTGGTGTTTGGTGTTTGCTGCTTGGTGTCTGGTGTTTGGTGCTTGGTGTTTGGTGTTTGGTGCTTGGTGCTTGGTGCTTGGTATTTGGTGTTTGGTGCTTGGTGCTTGGTGATTGTTGTTTGGTGCTGGGTGCTTGGAGTTTGGTGCTTGGTGCTTGGTGCTTAGTGCTTGGTGTTTGGTGTTTGGTGCTTGGTGTTGGGTGTTTGGTGTTTGATGCTTGGTGTGTGCTGCTTGGTGCTTGGTGCTTGGTGTTTTGTGTTTGGTGCTTGGTGCTTGGTGCCTGGTGCTTGGTGCTTGGTGCTTGTTGTTTGGTGCTTGGTGCTTGGTGATTAGTGTTTGGTGCTTGGTGCTTGGGGTTTGCTGTTTGGTGCTTGGTGCTTGGTGTTTGGTGCTTGGTGCTTGGTGTTTGGTGTTTGGTGCTTGGTGCTTGGTGTTTGGGTTTTGGTGCTTGGTGCTTGGTGTTTGGTGTTTGGTGCTTGGTGTTTGGTGCTTGGTGTTTGGTGCTGAGTGCTTGGTGTTTTGTGCTTGGTGCGTGGTGTTTGGTGTTTGGTGCTTGGTGCTTGGTGTTTGGTGTTTGACGCTTGGTGTTTGATGCTTGTTGCTTGGTGCTTGGTGTTTTGTGTTTGGTGTTTGGTGCTTGGTGTATGTACTTCGTGCTTGGTTCTTGGTGTTTGGTGCTTGGTTCTTGGTGTTTGGTGATTGGTGCTTGGTGCTTGGTGTTTGGTGCTTGGTGCTTGGTGTTTGGTACTTTGTGCTTGGTGTTTGGTTTTTGATGCTTCGTGTTTGATGCTTGGTGCTTGGTGCTTGGTGTTAAGTGTTTGGGGCTTGGTGCTTGGTGCATGGTGCTTGGTGTTTGGTGCTTGGTGCCTGGTGCTTGGTGTTTGGTGCTTGGTGCTTGGTGCTTGGTGTTTGGTGCTTGGTATTTGGTGCTTGGTGCTTGGTGATTAGTGTTTGGTGCTTGGTGCTTGGGGTTTGCTGTTTGGTGCTTGGTGCTTGGTGTTTGGTGTTTGGTGCTTGGTGCTTGGTGTTTGGTGTTTGGTGTTTGGTGCTTGGTGTCTGGTGTTTGGTGTTTGGTGTTTGGTGCTTGGTGCTTGGTGTTTGGGTTTTGGTGCTTGGTGCTTGGTGTTTGGTGTTTGGTGCTTGGTGTTTGGTGCTTGGTGTTTGGTGCTGAGTGCTTGGTGTTTTGTGCTTGGTGCGTGGTGCTTGGTGTTTGGTGTTTGGTGCTTGGTGCTTGTTGTTTGGTGTTTGATGCTTGGTGTTTGATGCTTGTTGCTTGGTGCTTGGTGTTTTGTGTTTGGTGTTTCGTGCTTGGTGTATGTACTTGTTGCTTGGTTCTTGGTGTTTGGTGCTTGGTTCTTGGTGTTTGGTGATTGGTGCTTGGTGCTTGGTGTTTGGTGCTTGGTGCTTGGTGTTTGGTACTTGGTGCTTGGTGTTTGGTTTTTGATGCTTGGTGTTTGATGCTTGGTGCTTGGTGCTTGGTGTTTAAGTGTTTGGGGCTTGGTGCTTGGTGCATGGTGCTTGGTGTTTGGTGCTTGGTGCCTGGTGCTTGGTGTTTGGTGCTTGGTGCTTGGTGCTTGGTGTTTGGTGCTTGGTATTTGGTGCTTGGTGCTTGGTGTTTGGTGCTTGGTGTTTGGTGCTTGGTGTTCGGTGCTTGGTGCTTGGTGTTTGGTGCTTGGTGTTAGGTGATTGGTGCTTGGTGCTTGGTGTTTGATGTTTGATGCTTGGTGCTTGGTGTTTGGTGCTTGGTGCTTGGTGTTTGGTGTTTGGTGCTTGTTGCTTGCTGCTTGGTGTTTGGTGCTTGGTGATTGGTGCTTGGTGTTGGGTATTTGGTGCTTGTTGTTTGGTGTTTGGTGCTAGGTATTTGGTGCTTGGTGCTTGGGGTTTGGTGCTTGGTGCTTGGTGTTTGGTGTTTGGTGCTTGGTGCTTGGGGCTTGGTGTTTGGTGCTTTGTGCTTGGTGCTTGGTGTTTGGTGCTTGGTGCTTGGTGCTTCGTGTTTGGTGTTTGGTGTTTGGTGCTTGGTGTTTGGTGCTTGGTGCTTGGTGCTGGGTGGTTGGTGTTTGGTGCTTGGTGCTTGGTGTTTGGTGCTTGGTGGTTGGTGCATGGGGTTTGGTGCTTGGTGCTTGGTGCTTGGTGCTTGGTCTTTGGTGCTTGGTGTTTGGTGTTTGGTGCTTGGTGCTTGGTGTTTGGTGCTTGGTGCTTGGTGATTGGTGTTTGTGCTTGGTGCTTGGTGCTTGGTGATTAGTGTTTGGTGCTTGGTGCTTGGTGCCTGGTGCTTGGTGCTTGGTGCTTGTTGTTTGATGCTTGGTGCTTGGTGATTAGTGTTTGGTGCTTGGTGCTTGGGGTTTGGTGTTTGGTGCTTGGGGTTTGGTGTTTGGTGCTTGGTGCTTGGTGTTTGGTGCTTGGTGCTTGGTGTTTGGTGCTTGGTGCTTTGTGTTTGATGCTTGGTGTTTGGTCCTTGGTGCTTGATGCTTGGTGCTTGGTGTTAGGTGTTTGGTGCTTGGTGCTTGGTGTTTGATGTTTGGTCCTTGGTGCTTGGTGTTTGGTGTTTGGTGCTTGGTGCTAGGTGTTTTGTGTGTGGTGCTTGCTGCTTGGTGCTTGGTGTTTTGTGTTAGGAGTTTGGTGCTTGATGTTTGGTGCTTCGGTCTTGGTGCTTGGTGTTTGGTGTTTGGTGTTTGGTGTATGGTGCTTGGTGCTTGGTGTCTGGTGCTTCGTGCTTGGTGCTTGGTGTTTGGTGCATGGTGCTTGGTGTTTGGGGCTTGGTGCCTGGTGCTTTGTGTTTGGTGCTAGGTGCTTGGTGCTTGGTGTTAGGCGTTTGGTGCTTGGTGCTTGGTGTTTGATGTTTGGTCCTTGGTGCTTGGTGTTTGGTATTTGGTGCTTGGTGCTTGGTGTTTGGTGTTTGGTGCTTGCTGCTTGCTGCTTGGTGTTTGGTGCTTGGTGATTGGTGCTTGGTGTTTTGTGCTTGGTGCTTGGTGTTTGGTGTTTGGTGCTAGGGGCTTGGGGCTTGGTGCTTGGTGTTTGGTGCTTGGTGCTTGGTGTTTGGTGTTTGGTGCTTGGTGCGTGGGACTTGGTGTTTGGTGCTTGGTGTTTGGTGCTTGGTGTTTGGTGCTTGGTGCTTGGTGCTTGGTGTTTGGTGTTTGGTGCTTGGTATTTGGTGATTGGTGCTTGGTGCTTGGTGTTTGGTGCTTGGTGCTTGGTGTTTGGTACTTGGTGCTTGGTGTTTGGTCTTTGGTGCTTGGTGTTTGGTGCTTGGTGCTTGGTGTTTGGTGCTTGGTGTTAAGTGTTTGGGGCTTGGTGCTTGGTGCATGGTGCTTGGTGTTTGGTGCTTGGTGCCTGGTGCTTGGTGTTTGTTGCTTGCTGCTTGGTGCTTTGTGTTTGGTGCTTGGTGTTTGGTGCTTGGTGCTTGGTGTTTGGTGCTTGGTGTTTGGTGCTTGGTGTTCGGTGCTTGGTGCTTGGTGCTTGGTGCTTGGTGTTAGGTGTTTGGTGCTTGGTGCTTGGTGTTTGATGTTTGGTCCTTGGTGCTTGGTGTTTGGTGCTTGGTGCTTGGTGTTTGGTGTTTGGTGCTTGCTGCTTGGTGCTTGGTGCTTGTTGTTTGGTGCTTGGTGCTTGGTCTTTGGTGCTTGGTGTTTGGTGTTTGGTGCTTGGTGCTTGGTGCTTGGTTTTTGGTGCATGGTGCTTGGTGCTTGGTGTTTGGTGCTTGGTGCTTGGTGCTTGTTGTTTGGTGCTAGGTGCTTGGTCTTTGGTGCTTGGTGTTTGGTGTTTGGTGCTTGGTGCTTGGTGTTTGGTGCTTGGTGCCTGGTGCTTGGTGTTTGGTGCTTGGTGCTTGGTGTTTGGTGATTGGTGCTTGGTGCTTGGTGCTTAGTGCTTGGTGTTTGGTGTTTGGTGCTTGGTGTTTGGTGTTTGATGCTTGGTGCTTGGTGCTTGGTGCTTGGTGCTTGGTGTTCTGTGTTTGGTGCTTGGTGCTTGGTGCTTGTTGTTTGGTGCTTGGTGCTTGGTGATTAGTCTTTGGTGCTTGGTGCTTGGTATTTGGTGTTTGGTGTTTCGTGCTTGGGGTCTAGTGTTTGGGTTTTGGTGTTTGGTGTTGGTGCTTAGTGTTTGGTGTTTGGTGTTTGGTGCTTGGTGTTTGGTGCTTGGTGCTTTGTGCTTAGTGTTTGGTGCTGGGTGTATGGTGTTTGGTGCTTGGTGCTTGGTGCTTGGTGTTTGTTGTTTGGTGCTTGGTACTTGGTGTTTGGTGTTTGATGCTTGGTGTTTGATGCTTGTTGCTTGGTGCTTGGTGTTTTGTGTTTGGTGTTTGGTGCTTGGTGTATGTACTTGGTGCTTGGTGTTTGGTGCTTGGTTCTTGGTGTTTGGTGCTTGGTGCTTGGTGCTTGGTGTTTGGTGCTTGGTGTTTGGTGTTTGGTGTTTGGTGCTTGGTGTTTGGTACTTGGTGCTTGGTGCTTGGTGTTAAGTGTTTGGTGCTTGGTGTTTGGTGCTTCGTGCTTGGTGCTTGGTGTTTGGTGCATGGTGCTTGTTGTTTGGGGCTTGGTGCCTGGTGCTTTGTGTTTGGTGCTAGGTGCTTGGTGCTTGGTCTTTGGTGTTTGGTGCTTGGTACTTGGTGCTTGGTGTTTGGTTCTTGGTGCTTGGTGCTTGGTTATTAGTGTTTGGTGTTTGGTGCTTGGCGCTTGGTGTTTGGTGCTTGCTGCTTGGTGCTTGGTGTTTGGTGCTTGGTGCTTGGTGCTTGGTGTTTGGTGCTTGGTGCTTGCTGTTTGGTGTTTGGTGTTTGGTGCTTGGTGGTTGGTGTTTGGTGTTTGGTGTTTGGTGTTTGGTGTTTGGTGCTTGGTGCTTGGTGTTTGGTGCTTGGTGTTTGGTGCTTGGTGTATGTACTTGGTGCTTGGTGCTTGGTGTTTGGTGCTTGGTTCTTGGTGTTTGGTGCTTGGTGCTTGGTGCTTGGTGTTTGGTGCTTGGTGCTTGGTGTTTGGTACTTGGTGCTTGGTGTTTGGTGTTTGGTGCTTGGTGTTTGGTGCTTGGTGCTTGGTGCTTGGTGTTAAGTGTTTGGTGCTTGGTGCTTCGTGTTTGGTGCTTGGTGCTTGGTGCTTGGTGTTTGGTGCATGGTGCTTGATGTTTGGGGCTTGGTGCCTGGTGCTTGATGCTTGGTGCTTGGTGCTTGGTGTTTGGTGTTTGGTGCTTGGTGCTTGGTGTTTGGTGCTTGGTGTTTGGTGCTTGGTGTTCGGTGCTTGGTGCTTGGTGCTTGGTACTTGGTGTTAGGTTTTTGGTGCTAGGGGCTTGGTGTTTGGTGTTTGGTGCTTGGTGCTTGGTGTTTGGTGTTTGGTGCTTTGTGTTTGGTGTTTGGTGCTTTGTGCTTGGTGTTTGGTGCTGGGTGTATGGTGTTTGGTGCTTGGTGCTTGGTGCTTGGTGTTTGGTGTTTGGTGCTTGGTACTTGGTGTTTGGTGTTTGATGCTTGGTGTTTGATGCTTGTTGCTTGGTGCTTGGTGTTTTGTGTTTGGTGTTTGGTGCTTGGTGTATGTACTTGGTGCTTGGTGCTTGGTGTTTGGTGCTTGGTTCTTGGTGTTTGGTGCTTGGTGCTTGGTGCTTGGTGTTTGGTGCTTGGTGCTTGGTGTTTGGTGCTTGGTGTTTGGTGTTTGGGGCTTGGTGTTTGGTACTTGGTGCTTGGTACTTGGTGTTAAGTGTTTGGTGCTTGGTGCTTGGTGTTTGGTGCTTGGTGCTTGGTGCTTGGTGTTTGGTGCATGGTGCTTGGTGTTTGGGGCTTGGTGCCTGGTGCTTTGTGTTTGGTGCTAGGTGCTTGGTGCTTGGTCTTTGGTGTTTGGTGCTTGGTGCTTGGTGCTTGGTGTTTGGTGCTTGGTGCTTGGTGTTTGGTGTTTGGTGCTTGGTGCTTGGTGTTTGGTGCTTGGTGTTTGGTGTTTGGTGCTTGGTGTTTGGTACTTGGTGCTTGGTGCTTGGTGTTAAGTGTTTGGTGCTTGGTGTTTGGTGCTTCGTGCTTGGTGCTTGGTGTTTGGTGCATGGTGCTTGGTGTTTGGGGCTTGGTGCCTGGTGCTTTGTGTTTGGTGCTAGGTGCTTGGTGCTTGGTCTTTGGTGTTTGGTGCTTGGTGCTTGGTGCTTGGTGTTTGGTGCTTGGTGCTTGGTGCTTGGTTATTAGTGTTTGGTGCTTGGTGCTTGGGGTTTGGTGTTTGGTGCTTGGTGCTTGGTGTTTGGTGTTTGCTGTATGGTGTTTGCTGTTTCGTGTTTGGTGTTTGCTGTTTGGTATTTAATGCTTGGTGCTTGGTGCTTGGTGTTTGGTGCTTGGTGCTTGGTGCTTGGTGTTTGGCGTTTGCTCTTTGCTGTTTGGTGTTTGGTGCTTGCTGTTTGGTGTTTGGTGTTTGGTGTTTGGTGTTTGGTGCTTGCTGTTTGGTGCTTGGTGCTTGGTGTTTGGTGTTTGGTGTTTGGTGCTTGGTGCTTGGTGGTTGGTGCTTGGTGCTGGGTGTTTGTTGCTAGGTGCTTGGTGTTTGGTGCTTGGTGCTTGGTGCTTGGTGCTTGGTCTTTGGTGCTTGGTGTTTGGTGTTTGGTGCTTGGTGCTTGGTGTTTGGTGCTTGGGGCTTGGTGTTTGGTGCTTGGTGATTGCTGCTCGGTGTTTGGTGTTTGGTGCTTGGTGCTTGGTGCTTGTTGAATAGTGTTTGGTGCTTGGTGCTTGGTGCCTTGTGCTTGGTGCTTGGTGCTTGTTGTTTGCTGCTTGGTGCTTGGTGATTAGTGTTTGGTGGTTGGTGCTTGGGGCTTGGTGTTTGGTGCTTGGTGCTTGGTGCTTGCTGTTTGGTGGTTGATGTTTAGTGCTTGGTGTTTGGTGCTTGGTGCTTGGTGCTGGGTGGTTGGTGTTTGGTGCTTGGTGCTTGGTGTTTGGTGCTTGGTGCTTGGTCTTTGGTGCTTGGTGTTTGGTGTTTGGTGCTTGGTGCTTGGTGCTTGGTTTTTGGTGCTTGGTGCTTGGTGCTTGGTGTTTGGTGCTTGGTGCTTGGTGCTTGTTGTTTGGAGCTTGGTGCTTGGTCTTTGGTGCTTGGTGTTTGGTGTTTGGTGCTTGGTGCTTGGTGTTTGGTGCTTAGTGCCTGGTGCTTGGTGTTTGGTGCTTGGTGCTTGGTGTTTGCTGATTGGTGCTTGGTGCTTGGTGCTTGGTGCTTGGTGCTTGGTGTTTGGTGTTTGGTGCTTGGTGTTTGGTGTTTGGTGTTTGATGCTTGGTTTTTGCTGCTTGGTGCTTGGTGCTTGGTGCTTGGTGTTCTGTGTTTGGTGCTTGGTGCTTGGTGCCTGGTGCTTGGTGCTTGGTGCTTGTTGTTTGGTGCTTGGTGCTTGGTGATTAGTCTTTGGGGCTTGGTGCTTGGTGTTTGGTGTTTGGTGTTTGGTGCTTGGTGCTTGGTGTTTGGTGTTTGGTGCTTGGTGTTTGGTGCTTGGTGCTTTGAGCTTGGTGTTTGGTGCTGGGTGTATGGTGTTTGGTGCTTGGTGCTTGGTGCTTGGTGTTTGGTGTTTGGTGCTTGGTACTTGGTGTTTGGTGTTTGATGCTTGGTGTTTGATGCTTGTTGCTTGGTGCTTGGTGTTTTGTGTTTGGTGTTTGGTGCTTGGTGTATGTACTTGGTGCTTGGTGCTTGGTGTTTGGTGCTTGGTTCTTGGTGTTTGGTGCTTGGTGCTTGGTGTTTGGTGCTTGGTGTTTGGTGTTTGGTGCTTGGTGTTTCATACTTGGTGCTTGGTGCTTGGTGTTTGGTGCTTGGTTCTTGGTGTTTGGTGCTTGGTGCTTGGTGCTTGGTGTTTGGTGCTTGGTACTTGGTGTTTGGTGCTTGGTGTTTGGTGTTTGGTGCTTGGTGTTTGGTACTTGGTGCTTGGTGCTTGGTGTTAAGTGTTTGGTGCCTGGTGCTTGGTGTTTGGTGCTTCGTGCTTGGTGTTTGGTGCATGGTGCTTGGTGTTTGGGGCTTGGTGCCTGGTGCTTTCTGTTTGGTGCTAGGTGGTTGGTGCTTGGTCTTTGGTGTTTGGTGCTTGGTGCTTGGTGCTTGGTGTTTGGTGTTTGGTGCTTGGTGCTTGGTTATTAGTGTTTGGTGCTTGGTGCTTGGGGTTTGGTGTTTGGTGCTTGGTGCTTGGTGTTTGGTGTTTGCTGTATGGTGTTTGCTGTTTCGTGTTTGGTGTTTGGTGTTTGGTGTTTAATGCTTGGTGCTTGGTGTTTGGTGTTTGGTGTTTCGTGCTTGGTGCTTGGTGTTTGGTGCTTGGTGCTTGGTGCTGGGTGTTTGGTGCTTGGTGCTTGGTGTTTGGTGCTTGGTGCTTGATGCTTGGTGCTTGGTGTTTGGTCCTTGGTGCTTGGTGCTTGGTCTTTGGTGCTTGGGGTTTGGTGTTTGGTGCTTGGTGCTTGGTGTTTGGTGCTTGGTGCTTGGTGCTTGGTGTTTGGTGTTTGGTGCTTGCTGCTTGGTGCTTGGTGTTTGGTGCTTGGTGCTTGGTGATTAGTGTTTGGTGCATGGTGCTAGGTGTTTGTTGTTTGGTGCTTGGTGCTTGGTGTTTGGTGCTTGGTGCTTGCTGTTTGGTGTTTGGTGTTTGGTGCTTGGTGCTTGGTGTTTGGTGTTTGGTGTTTGGTGTTTGGTGTTTGGTGCTTGGTGCTTGGTGTTTGGTGCTTGGTGTTTGGTGCTTGGTGTATGTACTTGGTGCTTGGTGCTTGGTGTTTGGTGCTTGGTTCTTGGTGTTTGGTGCTTGGTGCTTGGTGCTTGGTGTTTGGTGCTTGGTGCTTGGTGTTTGGTGCTTGGTGTTTGGTGTTTGGTGCTTGGTGCTTGGTGTTTGGTGCTTGGTGCCTGGTGCTTGGTGTTTGGTGCTTGGTGCTTGGTGTTTGGTGATTGGTGCTTGGTGCTTGGTGCTTAGTGCTTGGTGTTTGGTGTTTGGTGCTTGGTGTTTGGTGTTTGATGCTTGGTGCTTGGTGCTTGGTGCTTGGTGCTTGGTGTTCTGTGTTTGGTGCTTGGTGCTTGGTGCTTGTTGTTTGGTGCTTGGTGCTTGGTCATTAGTCTTTGGTGCTTGGTGCTTGGTATTTGGTGTTTGGTGTTTCGTGCTTGGTGTCTAGTGTTTGGGTTTTAGTGTTTGGTGCTTGGTGCTTAGTGTTTGGTGTTTGGTGCTTGGTGCTTGGTGTTTGGTGTTTGGTGCTTGGTGTTTGGTGCTTGGTGCTTTGTGCTTAGTGTTTGGTGCTGGGTGTATGGTGTTTGGTGCTTGGTGCTTGGTGCTTGGTGTTTGTTGTTTGGTGCTTGATACTTGGTGTTTGGTGTTTGATGCTTGGTGTTTGATGCTTGTTGCTTGGTGCTTGGTGTTTTGTGTTTGGTGTTTGGTGCTTGGTGTATGTACTTGGTGCTTGGTGCTTGGTGTTTGGTGCTTGGTTCTTGGTATTTGGTGCTTGGTGCTTGGTGCTTGGTGTTTGGTGCTTGGTGCTTGGTGTTTGGTGCTTGGTGTTTGGTGTTTGGTGCTTGGTGTTTGGTACTTGGTGCTTGGTGCTTGGTGTTAAGTGTTTGGTGCTTGGTGCTTGGTGTTTGGTGCTTCGTGCTTGGTGCTTGGTGTTTGGTGCATGGTGCTTGGTGTTTGGGGCTTGGTGCCTGGTGCTTTGTGTTTGGTGCTTGGTGCTTGGTGCTTGGTTATTAGTGTTTGGTGTTTGATGCTTGGCGCTTGGTGTTTGGTGCTTGGTGCTTGGTGCTTGGTGTTTGGTGTTTGGTGCTTGCTGGTTGGTGCTTGGTGTTTGGTGCTTGGTGCTTGGTGCTTGGTGTTTGGTGCTTGGTGCTTGCTGTTTGGTGTTTGGTGTTTGGTGCTTGGTGCTTGGTGTTTGGTCTTTGGTGTTTGGTGTTTGGTGTTTGGTGGTTGGTGCTTGGTGTTTGGTGCTTGGTGTTTGGTGCTTTGTGTATGTACTTGGTGCTTGGTGCTTGGTGTTTGGTGCTTGGTTCTTGGTGTTTGGTGCTTGGTGCTTGGTGCTTGGTGTTTGGTGCTTGGTGCTTGGTGTTTGGTACTTGGTGCTTGGTGTTTGGTGTTTGGTGCTTGGTGTTTGGTGCTTGGTGCTTGGTGCTTGGTGTTAAGTGTTTGGTGCTTGGTGCTTCGTGTTTGGTGCTTCGTGCTTGGTGCTTGGTGTTTGGGGCTTGGTGCCTGGTGCCTGGTGTTTGGTGCTTGGTCTTTGGTGCTTAGTGTTTGGTGTTTGGTGCTTGGTGCTTGGTGTTTGGTGCTTGGTGTTTGGTGCTTGGTGTTCGGTGCTTGGTGCTTGGTGCTTGGTGCTTGGTACTTGGTGTTAGGTTTTTGGTGCTTGGGGCTTGGTGTTTGGTGTTTGGTGCTTGGTGCTTGGTGTTTGGTGTTTGGTGCTTGGTGTTTGGTGTTTGGTGCTTTGTGCTTGGTGTTTGGTGCTGGGTGTATGGTGTTTGGTGCTTGGTGCTTGGTGCTTGGTGTTTGGTGTTTGGTGCTTGGTACTTGGTGTTTGGTGTTTGATGCTTGGTGTTTGATGCTTGTTGCTTGGTGCTTGGTGTTTTGTGTTTGGTGTTTGGTGCTTGGTGTATGTACTTGGTGCTTGGTGCTTGGTGTTTGGTGCTTGGTTCTTGGTGTTTGGTGCTTGGTGCTTGGTGCTTGGTGTTTGGTGCTTGGTGCTTGGTGTTTGGTGCTTGGTGTTTGGTGTTTGGTGCTTGGTGTTTGGTACTTGGTGCTTGGTGCTTGGTGTTAAGTGTTTGGTGCTTGGTCCTTGTTTTTTGTTGCTTCGTGCTTGGTGCTTGGTGTTTGGTGCATGGTGCTTGGTGTTTGGAGCTTGGTGCCTGGGGCTTTGTGTTTGGTGCTAGGTGCTTGGTGCTTGGTCTTTGGTGTTTGGTGCTTGGTGCTTGGTGCTTGGTGTTTGGTGCTTGGTGCTTGGTGCTTGGTTATTAGTGTTTGGTGCTTGGTGCTTGGGGTTTGGTGTTTGGTGCTTGGTGCTTGGTGTTTGGTGTTTGCTGTATGGTGTTTGCTGTTTCGTGTTTGGTGTTTGCTGTTTGGTGTTTAATGCTTGGTGCTTGGTGCTTGGTGTTTGGTGCTTGGTGCTTGGTGCTTGGTGTTTGGCGTTTGCTCTTTGCTGTTTGGTGTTTGGTGCTTGCTGTTTGGTGTTTGTTGTTTGGTATTTGGTGTTTGGTGCTTGCTGTTTGGTGCTTGGTGCTTGGTGTTTGGTGTTTGGTGTTTGGTGCTTGGTGCTTGGTGTTTGGTGGTTGGTGCTTGGTGCTTGGTGTTTGGTGTTTGGTGCTTGGTGATTGCTGCTTGGTGTTTGGTGTTTGGTGCTTTGTGCTTGGTGCTTGGTGATTAGTGTTTGGTGTTTGGTGCTTGGTGCCTTGTGCTTGGTGCTTGGTGCTTGTTGTTTGGTGCTTGGTGCTTGGTGATTAGTGTTTGGTGCTTGGTGCTTGGTGCCTGGTGCTTGGTGCTTGTTGTTTGGTGCTTGGTGCTTGGTGATTAGTGTTTGGTGCTTGGTGCTTGGGGCTTGGTGTTTGGTGCTTGGTGCTTGGTGCTTGCTGTTTGGTGGTTGCTGTTTGGTGCTTGGTGTTTGGTGCTTGGTGCTTGGTGCTTGGTTTTTGGTGCTTGGTGCTTGGTGCTTGGTGTTTGGTGCTTGGTGCTTGGTGCTTGTTGTTTGGTGCTTGGTGCTTGGTCTTTGGTGCTTGGTGTTTGGTGTTTGGTGCTTGGTGCTTGGTGTTTGGTGCTTGGTGCCTGGTGCTTGGTGTTTGGTGCTTGGTGCTTGGTGCTTGGTTATTAGTGTTTGGTGCTTGGTGCTTGGGGTTTGGTGTTTGGTGCTTGGTGCTTGGTGTTTGGTGTTTGCTGTATGGTGTTTGCTGTTTCGTGTTTGGTGTTTGGTGTTTGGTGTTTAATGCTTGGTGCTTGGTGTTTGGTGTTTGGTGTTTCGTGCTTGGTGCTTGGTGTTTGGTGCCTGCTGCTTGGTGCTGGGTGTTTGGTGCTTGGTGCTTGGTGTTTGGTGCTTGGTGCTTGATGCTTGGTGCTTGGTGTTTGGTCCTTGGTGCTTGGTGCTTGGTCTTTGGTGCTTGGGGTTTGGTGTTTGGTGCTTGGTGCTTGGTGTTTGGTGCTTGGTGCTTGGTGCTTGGTGTTTGGTGTTTGGTGCTTGGTGCTTGGTGATTAGTGTTTGGTGCATGGTGCTAGGTGTTTGTTGTTTGGTGCTTGGTGCTTGGTGTTTGGTGCTTGGTGCTTGCTGTTTGGTGTTTGGTGTTTGGTGCTTGGTGCTTGGTGTTTGGTGTTTGGTGTTTGGTGTTTGGTGTTTGGTGCTTGGTGCTTGGTGTTTGGTGCTTGGTGTTTGGTGCTTGGTGTATGTACTTGGTGCTTGGTGCTTGGTGTTTGGTGCTTGGTTCTTGGTGTTTGGTGCTTGGTGCTTGGTGCTTGGTGTTTGGTGCTTGGTGCTTGGTCTTTGGTGCTTGGTGTTTGGTGTTTGGTGCTTGGTGCTTGGTGTTTGGTGCTTGGTGCCTGGTGCTTGGTGTTTGGTGCTTGGTGCTTGGTGTTTGGTGATTGGTGCTTGGTGCTTGGTGCTTAGTGCTTGGTGTTTGGTGTTTGGTGCTTGGTGTTTGGTGTTTGATGCTTGGTGCTTGGTGCTTGGTGCTTGGTGCTTGGTGTTCTGTGTTTGGTGCTTGGTGCTTGGTGCTTGTTGTTTGGTGCTTGGTGCTTGGTCATTAGTCTTTGGTGCTTGGTGCTTGGTATTTGGTGTTTGGTGTTTCGTGCTTGGTGTCTAGTGTTTGGGTTTTAGTGTTTGGTGCTTGGTGCTTAGTGTTTGGTGTTTGGTGCTTGGTGCTTGGTGTTTGGTGTTTGGTGCTTGGTGTTTGGTGCTTGGTGCTTTGTGCTTAGTGTTTGGTGCTGGGTGTATGGTGTTTGGTGCTTGGTGCTTGGTGCTTGGTGTTTGTTGTTTGGTGCTTGATACTTGGTGTTTGGTGTTTGATGCTTGGTGTTTGATGCTTGTTGCTTGGTGCTTGGTGTTTTGTGTTTGGTGTTTGGTGCTTGGTGTATGTACTTGGTGCTTGGTGCTTGGTGTTTGGTGCTTGGTTCTTGGTATTTGGTGCTTGGTGCTTGGTGCTTGGTGTTTGGTGCTTGGTGCTTGGTGTTTGGTGCTTGGTGTTTGGTGTTTGGTGCTTGGTGTTTGGTACTTGGTGCTTGGTGCTTGGTGTTAAGTGTTTGGTGCTTGGTGCTTGGTGTTTGGTGCTTCGTGCTTGGTGCTTGGTGTTTGGTGCATGGTGCTTGGTGTTTGGGGCTTGGTCCCTGGTGCTTTGTGTTTGGTGCTTGGTGCTTGGTGCTTGGTTATTAGTGTTTGGTGTTTGATGCTTGGCGCTTGGTGTTTGGTGCTTGGTGCTTGGTGCTTGGTGTTTGGTGTTTGGTGCTTGCTGGTTGGTGCTTGGTGTTTGGTGCTTGGTGCTTGGTGCTTGGTGTTTGGTGCTTGGTGCTTGCTGTTTGGTGTTTGGTGTTTGGTGCTTGGTGCTTGGTGTTTGGTGTTTGGTGTTTGGTGTTTGGTGTTTGGTGGTTGGTGCTTGGTGTTTGGTGCTTGGTGTTTGGTGCTTTGTGTATGTACTTGGTGCTTGGTGCTTGGTGTTTGGTGCTTGGTTCTTGGTGTTTGGTGCTTGGTGCTTGGTGCTTGGTGTTTGGTGCTTGGTGCTTGGTGTTTGGTACTTGGTGCTTGGTGTTTGGTGTTTGGTGCTTGGTGTTTGGTGCTTGGTGCTTGGTGCTTGGTGTTAAGTGTTTGGTGCTTGGTGCTTCGTGTTTGGTGCTTCGTGCTTGGTGCTTGGTGTTTGGGGCTTGGTGCCTGGTGCCTGGTGTTTGGTGCTTGGTCTTTGGTGCTTAGTGTTTGGTGTTTGGTGCTTGGTGCTTGGTGTTTGGTGCTTGGTGTTTGGTGCTTGGTGTTCGGTGCTTGGTGCTTGGTGCTTGGTGCTTGGTACTTGGTGTTAGGTTTTTGGTGCTTGGGGCTTGGTGTTTGGTGTTTGGTGCTTGGTGCTTGGTGTTTGGTGTTTGGTGCTTGGTGTTTGGTGTTTGGTGCTTTGTGCTTGGTGTTTGGTGCTGGGTGTATGGTGTTTGGTGCTTGGTGCTTGGTGCTTGGTGTTTGGTGTTTGGTGCTTGGTACTTGGTGTTTGGTGTTTGATGCTTGGTGTTTGATGCTTGTTGCTTGGTGCTTGGTGTTTTGTGTTTGGTGTTTGGTGCTTGGTGTATGTACTTGGTGCTTGGTGCTTGGTGTTTGGTGCTTGGTTCTTGGTGTTTGGTGCTTGGTGCTTGGTGCTTGGTGTTTGGTGCTTGGTGCTTGGTGTTTGGTGCTTGGTGTTTGGTGTTTGGTGCTTGGTGTTTGGTACTTGGTGCTTGGTGCTTGGTGTTAAGTGTTTGGTGCTTGGTCCTTGTTTTTTGTTGCTTCGTGCTTGGTGCTTGGTGTTTGGTGCATGGTGCTTGGTGTTTGGAGCTTGGTGCCTGGGGCTTTGTGTTTGGTGCTAGGTGCTTGGTGCTTGGTCTTTGGTGTTTGGTGCTTGGTGCTTGGTGCTTGGTGTTTGGTGCTTGGTGCTTGGTGCTTGGTTATTAGTGTTTGGTGCTTGGTGCTTGGGGTTTGGTGTTTGGTGCTTGGTGCTTGGTGTTTGGTGTTTGCTGTATGGTGTTTGCTGTTTCGTGTTTGGTGTTTGCTGTTTGGTGTTTAATGCTTGGTGCTTGGTGCTTGGTGTTTGGTGCTTGGTGCTTGGTGCTTGGTGTTTGGCGTTTGCTCTTTGCTGTTTGGTGTTTGGTGCTTGCTGTTTGGTGTTTGTTGTTTGGTATTTGGTGTTTGGTGCTTGCTGTTTGGTGCTTGGTGCTTGGTGTTTGGTGTTTGGTGTTTGGTGCTTGGTGCTTGGTGTTTGGTGTTTGGTGCTTGGTGTTTGGTACTTGGTGCTTGGTGCTTGGTGTTAAGTGTTTGGTGCTTGGTGTTTGGTGCTTCGTGCTTGGTGCTTGGTGTTTGGTGCATGGTGCTTGGTGTTTGGGGCTTGGTGCCTGGTGCTTTGTGTTTGGTGCTAGGTGCTTGGTGCTTGGTCTTTGGTGTTTGGTGCTTGGTGCTTGGTGCTTGGTGTTTGGTGCTTGGTGCTTGGTGCTTGGTTATTAGTGTTTGGTGCTTGGTGCTTGGGGTTTGGTGTTTGGTGCTTGGTGCTTGGTGTTTGGTGTTTGCTGTATGGTGTTTGCTGTTTCGTGTTTGGTGTTTGCTGTTTGGTGTTTAATGCTTGGTGCTTGGTGCTTGGTGTTTGGTGCTTGGTGCTTGGTGCTTGGTGTTTGGCGTTTGCTCTTTGCTGTTTGGTGTTTGGTGCTTGCTGTTTGGTGTTTGGTGTTTGGTGTTTGGTGTTTGGTGCTTGCTGTTTGGTGCTTGGTGCTTGGTGTTTGGTGTTTGGTGTTTGGTGCTTGGTGCTTGGTGGTTGGTGCTTGGTGCTGGGTGTTTGTTGCTAGGTGCTTGGTGTTTGGTGCTTGGTGCTTGGTGCTTGGTGCTTGGTCTTTGGTGCTTGGTGTTTGGTGTTTGGTGCTTGGTGCTTGGTGTTTGGTGCTTGGGGCTTGGTGTTTGGTGCTTGGTGATTGCTGCTCGGTGTTTGGTGTTTGGTGCTTGGTGCTTGGTGCTTGTTGAATAGTGTTTGGTGCTTGGTGCTTGGTGCCTTGTGCTTGGTGCTTGGTGCTTGTTGTTTGCTGCTTGGTGCTTGGTGATTAGTGTTTGGTGGTTGGTGCTTGGGGCTTGGTGTTTGGTGCTTGGTGCTTGGTGCTTGCTGTTTGGTGGTTGATGTTTAGTGCTTGGTGTTTGGTGCTTGGTGCTTGGTGCTGGGTGGTTGGTGTTTGGTGCTTGGTGCTTGGTGTTTGGTGCTTGGTGCTTGGTCTTTGGTGCTTGGTGTTTGGTGTTTGGTGCTTGGTGCTTGGTGCTTGGTTTTTGGTGCTTGGTGCTTGGTGCTTGGTGTTTGGTGCTTGGTGCTTGGTGCTTGTTGTTTGGAGCTTGGTGCTTGGTCTTTGGTGCTTGGTGTTTGGTGTTTGGTGCTTGGTGCTTGGTGTTTGGTGCTTAGTGCCTGGTGCTTGGTGTTTGGTGCTTGGTGCTTGGTGTTTGCTGATTGGTGCTTGGTGCTTGGTGCTTGGTGCTTGGTGCTTGGTGTTTGGTGTTTGGTGCTTGGTGTTTGGTGTTTGGTGTTTGATGCTTGGTTTTTGCTGCTTGGTGCTTGGTGCTTGGTGCTTGGTGTTCTGTGTTTGGTGCTTGGTGCTTGGTGCCTGGTGCTTGGTGCTTGGTGCTTGTTGTTTGGTGCTTGGTGCTTGGTGATTAGTCTTTGGGGCTTGGTGCTTGGTGTTTGGTGTTTGGTGTTTGGTGCTTGGTGCTTGGTGTTTGGTGTTTGGTGCTTGGTGTTTGGTGCTTGGTGCTTTGAGCTTGGTGTTTGGTGCTGGGTGTATGGTGTTTGGTGCTTGGTGCTTGGTGCTTGGTGTTTGGTGTTTGGTGCTTGGTACTTGGTGTTTGGTGTTTGATGCTTGGTGTTTGATACTTGTTGCTTGGTGCTTGGTGTTTTGTGTTTGGTGTTTGGTGCTTGGTGTATGTACTTGGTGCTTGGTGCTTGGTGTTTGGTGCTTGGTTCTTGGTGTTTGGTGCTTGGTGCTTGGTGTTTGGTGCTTGGTGTTTGGTGTTTGGTGCTTGGTGTTTCATACTTGGTGCTTGGTGCTTGGTGTTTGGTGCTTGGTTCTTGGTGTTTGGTGCTTGGTGCTTGGTGCTTGGTGTTTGGTGCTTGGTACTTGGTGTTTGGTGCTTGGTGTTTGGTGTTTGGTGCTTGGTGTTTGGTACTTGGTGCTTGGTGCTTGGTGTTAAGTGTTTGGTGCCTGGTGCTTGGTGTTTGGTGCTTCGTGCTTGGTGTTTGGTGCATGGTGCTTGGTGTTTGGGGCTTGGTGCCTGGTGCTTTCTGTTTGGTGCTAGGTGGTTGGTGCTTGGTCTTTGGTGTTTGGTGCTTGGTGCTTGGTGCTTGGTGTTTGGTGTTTGGTGCTTGGTGCTTGGTTATTAGTGTTTGGTGCTTGGTGCTTGGGGTTTGGTGTTTGGTGCTTGGTGCTTGGTGTTTGGTGTTTGCTGTATGGTGTTTGCTGTTTCGTGTTTGGTGTTTGGTGTTTGGTGTTTAATGCTTGGTGCTTGGTGTTTGGTGTTTGGTGTTTCGTGCTTGGTGCTTGGTGTTTGGTGCTTGGTGCTTGGTGCTGGGTGTTTGGTGCTTGGTGCTTGGTGTTTGGTGCTTGGTGCTTGATGCTTGGTGCTTGGTGTTTGGTCCTTGGTGCTTGGTGCTTGGTCTTTGGTGCTTGGGGTTTGGTGTTTGGTGCTTGGTGCTTGGTGTTTGGTGCTTGGTGCTTGGTGCTTGGTGTTTGGTGTTTGGTGCTTGCTGCTTGGTGCTTGGTGTTTGGTGCTTGGTGCTTGGTGATTAGTGTTTGGTGCATGGTGCTAGGTGTTTGTTGTTTGGTGCTTGGTGCTTGGTGTTTGGTGCTTGGTGCTTGCTGTTTGGTGTTTGGTGTTTGGTGCTTGGTGCTTGGTGTTTGGTGTTTGGTGTTTGGTGTTTGGTGTTTGGTGCTTGGTGCTTGGTGTTTGGTGCTTGGTGTTTGGTGCTTGGTGTATGTACTTGGTGCTTGGTGCTTGGTGTTTGGTGCTTGGTTCTTGGTGTTTGGTGCTTGGTGCTTGGTGCTTGGTGTTTGGTGCTTGGTGCTTGGTCTTTGGTGCTTGGTGTTTGGTGTTTGGTGCTTGGTGCTTGGTGTTTGGTGCTTGGTGCCTGGTGCTTGGTGTTTGGTGCTTGGTGCTTGGTGTTTGGTGATTGGTGCTTGGTGCTTGGTGCTTAGTGCTTGGTGTTTGGTGTTTGGTGCTTGGTGTTTGGTGTTTGATGCTTGGTGCTTGGTGCTTGGTGCTTGGTGCTTGGTGTTCTGTGTTTGGTGCTTGGTGCTTGGTGCTTGTTGTTTGGTGCTTGGTGCTTGGTCATTAGTCTTTGGTGCTTGGTGCTTGGTATTTGGTGTTTGGTGTTTCGTGCTTGGTGTCTAGTGTTTGGGTTTTAGTGTTTGGTGCTTGGTGCTTAGTGTTTGGTGTTTGGTGCTTGGTGCTTGGTGTTTGGTGTTTGGTGCTTGGTGTTTGGTGCTTGGTGCTTTGTGCTTAGTGTTTGGTGCTGGGTGTATGGTGTTTGGTGCTTGGTGCTTGGTGCTTGGTGTTTGTTGTTTGGTGCTTGATACTTGGTGTTTGGTGTTTGATGCTTGGTGTTTGATGCTTGTTGCTTGGTGCTTGGTGTTTTGTGTTTGGTGTTTGGTGCTTGGTGTATGTACTTGGTGCTTGGTGCTTGGTGTTTGGTGCTTGGTTCTTGGTATTTGGTGCTTGGTGCTTGGTGCTTGGTGTTTGGTGCTTGGTGCTTGGTGTTTGGTGCTTGGTGTTTGGTGTTTGGTGCTTGGTGTTTGGTACTTGGTGCTTGGTGCTTGGTGTTAAGTGTTTGGTGCTTGGTGCTTGGTGTTTGGTGCTTCGTGCTTGGTGCTTGGTGTTTGGTGCATGGTGCTTGGTGTTTGGGGCTTGGTGCCTGGTGCTTTGTGTTTGGTGCTTGGTGCTTGGTGCTTGGTTATTAGTGTTTGGTGTTTGATGCTTGGCGCTTGGTGTTTGGTGCTTGGTGCTTGGTGCTTGGTGTTTGGTGTTTGGTGCTTGCTGGTTGGTGCTTGGTGTTTGGTGCTTGGTGCTTGGTGCTTGGTGTTTGGTGCTTGGTGCTTGCTGTTTGGTGTTTGGTGTTTGGTGCTTGGTGCTTGGTGTTTGGTCTTTGGTGTTTGGTCTTTGGTGTTTGGTGGTTGGTGCTTGGTGTTTGGTGCTTGGTGTTTGGTGCTTTGTGTATGTACTTGGTGCTTGGTGCTTGGTGTTTGGTGCTTGGTTCTTGGTGTTTGGTGCTTGGTGCTTGGTGCTTGGTGTTTGGTGCTTGGTGCTTGGTGTTTGGTACTTGGTGCTTGGTGTTTGGTGTTTGGTGCTTGGTGTTTGGTGCTTGGTGCTTGGTGCTTGGTGTTAAGTGTTTGGTGCTTGGTGCTTCGTGTTTGGTGCTTCGTGCTTGGTGCTTGGTGTTTGGGGCTTGGTGCCTGGTGCCTGGTGTTTGGTGCTTGGTCTTTGGTGCTTAGTGTTTGGTGTTTGGTGCTTGGTGCTTGGTGTTTGGTGCTTGGTGTTTGGTGCTTGGTGTTCGGTGCTTGGTGCTTGGTGCTTGGTGCTTGGTACTTGGTGTTAGGTTTTTGGTGCTTGGGGCTTGGTGTTTGGTGTTTGGTGCTTGGTGCTTGGTGTTTGGTGTTTGGTGCTTGGTGTTTGGTGTTTGGTGCTTTGTGCTTGGTGTTTGGTGCTGGGTGTATGGTGTTTGGTGCTTGGTGCTTGGTGCTTGGTGTTTGGTGTTTGGTGCTTGGTACTTGGTGTTTGGTGTTTGATGCTTGGTGTTTGATGCTTGTTGCTTGGTGCTTGGTGTTTTGTGTTTGGTGTTTGGTGCTTGGTGTATGTACTTGGTGCTTGGTGCTTGGTGTTTGGTGCTTGGTTCTTGGTGTTTGGTGCTTGGTGCTTGGTGCTTGGTGTTTGGTGCTTGGTGCTTGGTGTTTGGTGCTTGGTGTTTGGTGTTTGGTGCTTGGTGTTTGGTACTTGGTGCTTGGTGCTTGGTGTTAAGTGTTTGGTGCTTGGTCCTTGTTTTTTGTTGCTTCGTGCTTGGTGCTTGGTGTTTGGTGCATGGTGCTTGGTGTTTGGAGCTTGGTGCCTGGGGCTTTATGTTTGGTGCTAGGTGCTTGGTGCTTGGTCTTTGGTGTTTGGTGCTTGGTGCTTGGTGCTTGGTGTTTGGTGCTTGGTGCTTGGTGCTTGGTTATTAGTGTTTGGTGCTTGGTGCTTGGGGTTTGGTGTTTGGTGCTTGGTGCTTGGTGTTTGGTGTTTGCTGTATGGTGTTTGCTGTTTCGTGTTTGGTGTTTGCTGTTTGGTGTTTAATGCTTGGTGCTTGGTGCTTGGTGTTTGGTGCTTGGTGCTTGGTGCTTGGTGTTTGGCGTTTGCTCTTTGCTGTTTGGTGTTTGGTGCTTGCTGTTTGGTGTTTGTTGTTTGGTATTTGGTGTTTGGTGCTTGCTGTTTGGTGCTTGGTGCTTGGTGTTTGGTGTTTGGTGTTTGGTGCTTGGTGCTTGGTGTTTGGTGGTTGGTGCTTGGTGCTTGGTGTTTGGTGTTTGGTGCTTGGTGATTGCTGCTTGGTGTTTGGTGTTTGGTGCTTTGTGCTTGGTGCTTGGTGATTAGTGTTTGGTGTTTGGTGCTTGGTGCCTTGTGCTTGGTGCTTGGTGCTTGTTGTTTGGTGCTTGGTGCTTGGTGATTAGTGTTTGGTGCTTGGTGCTTGGTGCCTGGTGCTTGGTGCTTGTTGTTTGGTGCTTGGTGCTTGGTGATTAGTGTTTGGTGCTTGGTGCTTGGGGCTTGGTGTTTGGTGCTTGGTGCTTGGTGCTTGCTGTTTGGTGGTTGCTGTTTGGTGCTTGGTGTTTGGTGCTTGGTGCTTGGTGCTTGGTTTTTGGTGCTTGGTGCTTGGTGCTTGGTGTTTGGTGCTTGGTGCTTGGTGCTTGTTGTTTGGTGCTTGGTGCTTGGTCTTTGGTGCTTGGTGTTTGGTGTTTGGTGCTTGGTGCTTGGTGTTTGGTGCTTGGTGCCTGGTGCTTGGTGTTTGGTGCTTGGTGCTTGGTGCTTGGTTATTAGTGTTTGGTGCTTGGTGCTTGGGGTTTGGTGTTTGGTGCTTGGTGCTTGGTGTTTGGTGTTTGCTGTATGGTGTTTGCTGTTTCGTGTTTGGTGTTTGGTGTTTGGTGTTTAATGCTTGGTGCTTGGTGTTTGGTGTTTGGTGTTTCGTGCTTGGTGCTTGGTGTTTGGTGCCTGCTGCTTGGTGCTGGGTGTTTGGTGCTTGGTGCTTGGTGTTTGGTGCTTGGTGCTTGATGCTTGGTGCTTGGTGTTTGGTCCTTGGTGCTTGGTGCTTGGTCTTTGGTGCTTGGGGTTTGGTGTTTGGTGCTTGGTGCTTGGTGTTTGGTGCTTGGTGCTTGGTGCTTGGTGTTTGGTGTTTGGTGCTTGCTGCTTGGTGCTTGGTGTTTGGTGCTTGGTGCTTGGTGATTAGTGTTTGGTGCATGGTGCTAGGTGTTTGTTGTTTGGTGCTTGGTGCTTGGTGTTTGGTGCTTGGTGCTTGCTGTTTGGTGTTTGGTGTTTGGTGCTTGGTGCTTGGTGTTTGGTGTTTGGTGTTTGGTGTTTGGTGTTTGGTGCTTGGTGCTTGGTGTTTGGTGCTTGGTGTTTGGTGCTTGGTGTATGTACTTGGTGCTTGGTGCTTGGTGTTTGGTGCTTGGTTCTTGGTGTTTGGTGCTTGGTGCTTGGTGCTTGGTGTTTGGTGCTTGGTGCTTGGTCTTTGGTGCTTGGTGTTTGGTGTTTGGTGCTTGGTGCTTGGTGTTTGGTGCTTGGTGCCTGGTGCTTGGTGTTTGGTGCTTGGTGCTTGGTGTTTGGTGATTGGTGCTTGGTGCTTGGTGCTTAGTGCTTGGTGTTTGGTGTTTGGTGCTTGGTGTTTGGTGTTTGATGCTTGGTGCTTGGTGCTTGGTGCTTGGTGCTTGGTGTTCTGTGTTTGGTGCTTGGTGCTTGGTGCTTGTTGTTTGGTGCTTGGTGCTTGGTCATTAGTCTTTGGTGCTTGGTGCTTGGTATTTGGTGTTTGGTGTTTCGTGCTTGGTGTCTAGTGTTTGGGTTTTAGTGTTTGGTGCTTGGTGCTTAGTGTTTGGTGTTTGGTGCTTGGTGCTTGGTGTTTGGTGTTTGGTGCTTGGTGTTTGGTGCTTGGTGCTTTGTGCTTAGTGTTTGGTGCTGGGTGTATGGTGTTTGGTGCTTGGTGCTTGGTGCTTGGTGTTTGTTGTTTGGTGCTTGATACTTGGTGTTTGGTGTTTGATGCTTGGTGTTTGATGCTTGTTGCTTGGTGCTTGGTGTTTTGTGTTTGGTGTTTGGTGCTTGGTGTATGTACTTGGTGCTTGGTGCTTGGTGTTTGGTGCTTGGTTCTTGGTATTTGGTGCTTGGTGCTTGGTGCTTGGTGTTTGGTGCTTGGTGCTTGGTGTTTGGTGCTTGGTGTTTGGTGTTTGGTGCTTGGTGTTTGGTACTTGGTGCTTGGTGCTTGGTGTTAAGTGTTTGGTGCTTGGTGCTTGGTGTTTGGTGCTTCGTGCTTGGTGCTTGGTGTTTGGTGCATGGTGCTTGGTGTTTGGGGCTTGGTCCCTGGTGCTTTGTGTTTGGTGCTTGGTGCTTGGTGCTTGGTTATTAGTGTTTGGTGTTTGATGCTTGGCGCTTGGTGTTTGGTGCTTGGTGCTTGGTGCTTGGTGTTTGGTGTTTGGTGCTTGCTGGTTGGTGCTTGGTGTTTGGTGCTTGGTGCTTGGTGCTTGGTGTTTGGTGCTTGGTGCTTGCTGTTTGGTGTTTGGTGTTTGGTGCTTGGTGCTTGGTGTTTGGTGTTTGGTGTTTGGTGTTTGGTGTTTGGTGGTTGGTGCTTGGTGTTTGGTGCTTGGTGTTTGGTGCTTTGTGTATGTACTTGGTGCTTGGTGCTTGGTGTTTGGTGCTTGGTTCTTGGTGTTTGGTGCTTGGTGCTTGGTGCTTGGTGTTTGGTGCTTGGTGCTTGGTGTTTGGTACTTGGTGCTTGGTGTTTGGTGTTTGGTGCTTGGTGTTTGGTGCTTGGTGCTTGGTGCTTGGTGTTAAGTGTTTGGTGCTTGGTGCTTCGTGTTTGGTGCTTCGTGCTTGGTGCTTGGTGTTTGGGGCTTGGTGCCTGGTGCCTGGTGTTTGGTGCTTGGTCTTTGGTGCTTAGTGTTTGGTGTTTGGTGCTTGGTGCTTGGTGTTTGGTGCTTGGTGTTTGGTGCTTGGTGTTCGGTGCTTGGTGCTTGGTGCTTGGTGCTTGGTACTTGGTGTTAGGTTTTTGGTGCTTGGGGCTTGGTGTTTGGTGTTTGGTGCTTGGTGCTTGGTGTTTGGTGTTTGGTGCTTGGTGTTTGGTGTTTGGTGCTTTGTGCTTGGTGTTTGGTGCTGGGTGTATGGTGTTTGGTGCTTGGTGCTTGGTGCTTGGTGTTTGGTGTTTGGTGCTTGGTACTTGGTGTTTGGTGTTTGGTGCTTGGTGTATGTACTTGGTGCTTGGTGCTTGGTGTTTGGTGCTTGGTTCTTGGTGTTTGGTGCTTGGTGCTTGGTGCTTGGTGTTTGGTGCTTGGTGCTTGGTGTTTGGTGCTTGGTGTTTGGTGTTTGGTGCTTGGTGTTTGGTACTTGGTGCTTGGTGCTTGGTGTTAAGTGTTTGGTGCTTGGTCCTTGTTTTTTGTTGCTTCGTGCTTGGTGCTTGGTGTTTGGTGCATGGTGCTTGGTGTTTGGAGCTTGGTGCCTGGGGCTTTGTGTTTGGTGCTAGGTGCTTGGTGCTTGGTCTTTGGTGTTTGGTGCTTGGTGCTTGGTGCTTGGTGTTTGGTGCTTGGTGCTTGGTGCTTGGTTATTAGTGTTTGGTGCTTGGTGCTTGGGGTTTGGTGTTTGGTGCTTGGTGCTTGGTGTTTGGCGTTTGCTGTATGGTGTTTGCTGTTTCGTGTTTGGTGTTTGCTGTTTGGTGTTTAATGCTTGGTGCTTGGTGCTTGGTGTTTGGTGCTTGGTGCTTGGTGCTTGGTGTTTGGCGTTTGCTCTTTGCTGTTTGGTGTTTGGTGCTTGCTGTTTGGTGCTTGGTGCTTGGTGTTTGGTGTTTGGTGTTTGGTGCTTGGTGCTTGGTGTTTGGTGGTTGGTGCTTGGTGCTTGGTGTTTGGTGTTTGGTGCTTGGTGATTGCTGCTTGGTGTTTGGTGCTTGGTGCTTGGTGCTTGGTGCTTGGTGATTAGTGTTTGGTGTTTGGTGCTTGGTGCCTTGTGCTTGGTGCTTGGTGCTTGTTGTTTGGTGCTTGGTGCTTGGTGATTAGTGTTTGGTGCTTGGTGCTTGGTGCCTGGTGCTTGGTGCTTGTTGTTTGGTGCTTGGTGCTTGGTGATTAGTGTTTGGTGCTTGGTGCTTGGGGCTTGGTGTTTGGTGCTTGGTGCTTGGTGCTTGCTGTTTGGTGGTTGCTGTTTGGTGCTTGGTGTTTGGTGCTTGGTGCTTGGTGCTTGGTTTTTGGTGCTTGGTGCTTGGTGCTTGGTGTTTGGTGCTTGGTGCTTGGTGCTTGTTGTTTGGTGCTTGGTGCTTGGTCTTTGGTGCTTGGTGTTTGGTGTTTGATGCTTGGTGCTTGGTGTTTGGTGCTTGGTGCCTGGTGCTTGGTGTTTGGTGCTTGGTGCTTGGTGTTTGCTGATTGGTGCTTGGTGCTTGGTGCTTGGTGCTTAGTGCTTGGTGTTTGGTGTTTGGTGCTTGGTGTTTGGTGTTTGGTGTTTGATGCTTGGTTTTTGCTGCTTGGTGCTTGGTGCTTGGTGCTTGGTGTTCTGTGTTTGGTGCTTGGTGCTTGGTGCCCGGTGCTTGGTGCTTGGTGCTTGTTGTTTGGTGCTTGGTGCTTGGTGATTAGTCTTTGGTGCTTGGTGCTTGGTGTTTGGTGTTTGGTGTTTCGTGCTTGGTGTCTAGTGTTTGGGTTTTGGTGTTTGGTGCTTGGTGCTTAGTGTTTGGTGTTTGGTGCTTGGTGCTTGGTGTTTGGGGTTTGGTGCTTGGTGTTTGGTGCTTGGTGCTTTGAGCTTGGTGTTTGGTGCTGGGTGTATGGTGTTTGGTGCTTGGTGCTTGGTGCTTGGTGTTTGGTGTTTGGTGCTTGGTGTTTGGTGTTTGATGCTTGGTGTTTGATGCTTGTTGCTTGGTGCTTGGTGTTTTGTGTTTGGTGTTTGGTGCTTGGTGTATGTACTTGGTGCTTGGTGCTTGGTGTTTGGTGCTTGGTTCTTGGTGTTTGGTGCTTGGTGCTTGGTGTTTGGTGCTTGGTGTTTGGTGTTTGGTGCTTGGTGTTTGGTACTTGGTGCTTGGTGCTTGGTGTTTGGTGCTTGGTTCTTGGTTTTTGGTGCTTGGTGCTTGGTGCTTGGTGTTTGGTGCTTGGTACTTGGTGTTTGGTGCTTGGTGTTTGGTGTTAAGTGTTTGGTGCTTGGTGTTTGGTGCTTCGTGCTTGGTGCTTGGTGTTTGGTGCATGGTGCTTGGTGTTTGGGGCTTGGTGCCTGGTGCTTTCTGTTTGGTGCTAGGTGCTTGGTGCTTGGTCTTTGGTGTTTGGTGCTTGGTGCTTGGTGCTTGGTGTTTGGTGCTTGGTGCTTGGTGCTTGGTAATTAGTGTTTGGTGCTTGGTGCTTGGGGTTTGGTGTTTGGTGCTTGGTGCTTGGTGTTTGGTGTTTGCTGTATGGTGTTTTCTGTTTCGTGTTTGGTGTTTGGTGTTTGGTGTTTAATGCTTGGTGCTCGGTGTTTGGTGTTTGGTGTTTGGTGCTTGGTGCCTGGTGTTTGGTGCTTGGTGTTTGGTGCTGGGTGTTTGGTGCTTGGTGCTTGGTGTTTGGTGCTTGGTGCTTGATGCTTGGTGCTTGGTGTTTGGTCCTTGGTGCTTGGTGCTTGGTCTTTGGTGCTTGGGTTTTGGTGTTTGGTGCTTGGTGCTTGGTGTTTGGTGCTTGGTGCTTGGTGCTTGGTGTTTGGTGTTTGGTGCTTGCTGCTTGGTGCTTGGTGTTTGGTGCTTGGTGCTTGGTGATTAGTGTTTGGTGCATGGTGCTTGGTGTTTGTTGTTTGGTGCTTGGTGCTTGGTGTTTGGTGCTTGGTGCTTGCTGTTTGGTGTTTGGTGTTTGGTGCTTGGTGCTTGGTGTTTGGTGTTTGGTGTTTGGTGCTTGGTGCTTGGTGTTTGGTGCTTGGTGTTTGGTGTTTGGTGCTTGGTGTTTGGTACTTGGTGCTTGGTGCTTGGTGTTAAGTGTTTGGTGCTTGGTGCTTGGTGTTTGGTGCTTCGTGCTTGGTGCTTGGTGTTTGGTGCATGGTGCTTGGTGTTTGGGGCTTGGTGCCTGGGGCTTTGTGTTTGGTGCTAGGTGCTTGGTGCTTGGTCTTTGGTGTTTGGTGCTTCGTGCTTGGTGCTTGGTGTTTGGTGCTTGGTGCTTGGTGCTTGGTTATTAGTGTTTTGTGCTTGGTGCTTGGGGTTTGGTGTTTGGTGCTTGGTGCTTGGTGTTTGGTGTTTGCTGTATGGTGTTTGCTGTTTCGTGTTTGGTGTTTGCTGTTTGGTGTTTAATGCTTGGTGCTTGGTGCTTGGTGTTTGGTGCTTGGTGCTTGGTGCTTGGTGTTTGGCGTTTGCTCTTTGCTGTTTGGTGTTTGGTGCTTGCTGTTTGGTGTTTGGTGTTTGGTGTTTGGTGTTTGGTGCTTGCTGTTTGGTGCTTGGTGCTTGGTGTTTGGTGTTTGGTGTTTGGTGCTTGGTGCTTGGTGTTTGGTGGTTGGTGCTTGGTGCTGGGTGTTTGGTGCTAGGTGCTTGGTGTTTGGTGCTTGGTGCTTGGTGCTTGGTGCTTGGTGTTTGGTGCTTGGTGTTTGGTGCTTGGTGCTTGGTGCTTGGTGTTTGGTGCTTGGGGCTTGGTGTTTGGTGCTTGGTGATTGCTGCTTGGTGTTTGGTGTTTGGTGCTTGGTGCTTGGTGCTTGGTGATTAGTGTTTGGTGCTTGGTGCTTGGTGCCTTGTGCTTGGTGCTTGGTGCTTGTTGTTTGGTGCTTGGTGCTTGGTGATTAGTGTTTGGTGCTTGGTGCTTGGTGCCTGGTGCTTGGTGCTTGTTGTTTGGTGCTTGGTGCTTGGTGATTAGTGTTTGGTGCTTGGTGCTTGGGGCTTGGTGTTTGGTGCTTGGTGCTTGGTGCTTGCTGTTTGGTGGTTGCTGTTTGGTGCTTGGTGTTTGGTGCTTGGTGCTTGGTGCTTGGTTTTTGGTGCCTGGTGCTTGGTGCTTGGTGTTTGGTGCTTGGTGCTTGGTGCTTGTTGTTTGGTGCTTGGTGCTTGGTCTTTGGCGCTTGGTGTTTGGTGTTTGGTGCTTGGTGCTTGGTGTTTGGTGCTTGGTGCCTGGTGCTTGGTGTTTGGTGCTTGGTGCTTGGTGTTTGCTGATTGGTGCTTGGTGCTTGGTGCTTGGTGCTTAGTGCTTGGTGTTTGGTGTTTGGTGCTTGGTGTTTGGTGTTTGGTGTTTGATGCTTGGTTTTTGCTGCTTGGTGCTTGGTGCTTGGTGCTTGGTGTTCTGTGTTTGGTGCTTGGTGCTTGGTGCCTGGTGCTTGGTGCTTGGTGCTTGTTGTTTGGTGCTTGGTGCTTGGTGATTAGTCTTTGGTGCTTGGTGCTTGGTGTTTGGTGTTTGGTGTTTCGTGCTTGGTGTGTAGTGTTTGGGTTTTGGTGTTTATTGCTTGGTGCTTAGTGTTTGGTGTTTGGTGCTTGGTGCTTGGTGTTTGGTGTTTGGTGCTTGGTGTTTGGTGCTTTGAGCTTGGTGTTTGGTGCTGGGTGTATGGTGTTTGGTGCTTGGTGCTTGGTGCTTGGTGTTTGGTGTTTGGTGCTTGGTACTTGGTGTTTGGTGTTTGATGCTTGGTGTTTGATGCATGTTGCTTGGTGCTTGGTGTTTTGTGTTTGGTGTTTGGTGCTTGGTGTATGTACTTGGTGCTTGGTGCTTGGTGTTTGGTGCTTGGTTCTTGGTGTTTGGTGCTTGGTGCTTGGTGTTTGGTGCTTGGTGTTTGGTGTGTGGTGCTTGGTGTTTGGTACTTGGTGCTTGGTGCTTGGTGTTTGGTGCTTGGTTCTTGGTTTTTGGTGCTTGGTGCTTGGTGCTTGGTGTTTGGTGCTTGGTACTTGTTGTTTGGTGCTTGGTTTTTGGTGTTTGGTGCTTGGTGTTTGGTACTTGGTGCTTGGTGCTTGGTGTTAAGTGTTTGGTGCTTGGTGTTTGGTGCTTCGTGCTTGGTGCTTGGTGTTTGGTGCATGGTGCTTGGTGTTTGGGGCTTGGTGCCTGGTGCTTTCTGTTTGGTGCTAGGTGCTTGGTGCTTGGTCTTTGGTGTTTGGTGCTTGGTGCTTGGTGCTTGGTGTTTGGTGCTTGGTGCTTGGTGCTTGGTAATTAGTGTTTGGTGCTTGGTGCTTGGGGTTTGGTGTTTGGTGCTTGGTGCTTGGTGTTTGGTGTTTGCTGTATGGTGTTTGCTGTTTCGTGTTTGGTGTTTGGTGTTTGGTGTTTAATGCTTGGTGCTTGGTGTTTGGTGTTTGGTGTCTGGTGCTTGGTGCTTGGTGTTTGGTGCTTGGTGCTTGGTGCTGGGTGTTTGGTGCTTGGTGCTTGGTGTTTGGTGCTTGGTGCTTGATGCTTGGTGCTTGGTGTTTGGTCCTTGGTGCTTGGTGCTTGGTCTTTGGTGCTTGGGGTTTGGTGTTTGGTGCTTGGTGCTTGGTGTTTGGTGCTTGGTGCTTGCTGCTTGGTGCTTGGTGTTTGGTGCTTGGTGCTTGGTGATTAGTGTTTGGTGCATGGTGCTTGGTGTTTGTTGTTTGGTGCTTGGTGCTTGGTGTTTGGTGCTAGGTGCTTGCTGTTTGGTGTTTGGTGTTTGGTGCTTGGTGCTTGGTGTTTGGTGTTTGGTGTTTGGTGTTTGGTGTTTGGTGCTTGGTGCTTGGTGTTTGGTGCTTGGTGTTTGGTGCTTGGTGTATGTACTTGGTGCTTGGTGCTTGGTGTTTGGTGCTTGGTTCTTGGTGTTTGGTGCTTGGTGCTTGGTGCTTGGTGTTTGGTGCTTGGTGTTTGGTACTTGGTGCTTGGTGTTTGGTGTTTGGTGCTTGGTGTTTGGTGCTTGGTGCTTGGTGCTTGGTGTTAAGTGTTTGGTGCTTGGTGCTTCGTGTTTGGTGCTTCGTGCTTGGTGCTTGGTGTTTGGTGCATGGTGCTTGATGTTTGGGGCTTGGTGCCTGGTGCTTGGTGTTTGGTGCTTGGTGCTTGGTGCTTGGTGTTTGGTGTTTGGTGCTTGGTGCTTGGTGTTTGGTGCTTGGTGTTTGGTGCTTGGTGTTCGGTGCTTGGTGCTTGGTGCTTGGTACTTGGTGTTAGGTTTTTGGTGCTTGGGGCTTGGTGTTTGGTGTTTGGTGCTTGGTGCTTGGTGTTTGGTGTTTGGTGCTTGGTGTTTGGTGTTTGGTGCTTTGTGCTTGGTGTTTGGTGCTGGGTGTATGGTGTTTGGTGCTTGGTGCTTGGTGCTTGGTGTTTGGTGTTTGGTGCTTGGTACTTGGTGTTTGGTGTTTGATGCTTGGTGTTTGATGCTTGTTGCTTGGTGCTTGGTGTTTTGTGTTTGGTGTTTGGTGCTTGGTGTATGTACTTGGTGCTTGGTGCTTGGTGTTTGGTGCTTGGTTCTTGGTGTTTGGTGCTTGCTGCTTGGTGCTTGGTGTTTGGTGCTTGGTGCTTGGTGATTAGTGTTTGGTGCATGGTGCTTGGTGTTTGTTGTTTGGTGCTTGGTGCTTGGTGTTTGGTGCTTGGTGCTTGCTGTTTGGTGTTTGGTGTTTGGTGCTTGGTGCTTGGTGTTTGGTGTTTGGTGTTTGGTGCTTGGTGCTTGGTGTTTGGTGCTTGGTGTTTGGTGTTTGGTGCTTGGTGTTTGGTACTTGGTGCTTGGTGCTTGGTGTTAAGTGTTTGGTGCTTGGTGCTTGGTGTTTGGTGCTTCGTGCTTGGTGCTTGGTGTTTGGTGCATGGTGCTTGGTGTTTGGGGCTTGGTGCCTGGGGCTTTGTGTTTGGTGCTAGGTGCTTGGTGCTTGGTCTTTGGTGTTTGGTGCTTCGTGCTTGGTGCTTGGTGTTTGGTGCTTGGTGCTTGGTGCTTGGTTATTAGTGTTTGGTGCTTGGTGCTTGGGGTTTGGTGTTTGGTGCTTGGTGCTTGGTGTTTGGTGTTTGCTGTATGGTGTTTGCTGTTTCGTGTTTGGTGTTTGCTGTTTGGTGTTTAATGCTTGGTGCTTGGTGCTTGGTGTTTGGTGCTTGGTGCTTGGTGCTTGGTGTTTGGCGTTTGCTCTTTGCTGTTTGGTGTTTGGTGCTTGCTGTTTGGTGTTTGGTGTTTGGTGTTTGGTGTTTGGTGCTTGCTGTTTGGTGCTTGGTGCTTGGTGTTTGGTGTTTGGTGTTTGGTGCTTGGTGCTTGGTGTTTGGTGGTTGGTGCTTGGTGCTGGGTGTTTGGTGCTAGGTGCTTGGTGTTTGGTGCTTGGTGCTTGGTGCTTGGTGCTTGGTCTTTGGTGCTTGGTGTTTGGTGCTTGGTGCTTGGTGCTTGGTGTTTGGTGCTTGGGGCTTGGTGTTTGGTGCTTGGTGATTGCTGCTTGGTGTTTGGTGTTTGGTGCTTGGTGCTTGGTGCTTGGTGATTAGTGTTTGGTGCTTGGTGCTTGGTGCCTTGTGCTTGGTGCTTGGTGCTTGTTGTTTGGTGCTTGGTGCTTGGTGATTAGTGTTTGGTGCTTGGTGCTTGGTGCCTGGTGCTTGGTGCTTGTTGTTTGGTGCTTGGTGCTTGGTGATTAGTGTTTGGTGCTTGGTGCTTGGGGCTTGGTGTTTGGTGCTTGGTGCTTGGTGCTTGCTGTTTGGTGGTTGCTGTTTGGTGCTTGGTGTTTGGTGCTTGGTGCTTGGTGCTTGGTTTTTGGTGCTTGGTGCTTGGTGCTTGGTGTTTGGTGCTTGGTGCTTGGTGCTTGTTGTTTGGTGCTTGGTGCTTGGTCTTTGGCGCTTGGTGTTTGGTGTTTGGTGCTTGGTGCTTGGTGTTTGGTGCTTGGTGCCTGGTGCTTGGTGTTTGGTGCTTGGTGCTTGGTGTTTGCTGATTGGTGCTTGGTGCTTGGTGCTTGGTGCTTAGTGCTTGGTGTTTGGTGTTTGGTGCTTGGTGTTTGGTGTTTGGTGTTTGATGCTTGGTTTTTGCTGCTTGGTGCTTGGTGCTTGGTGCTTGGTGTTCTGTGTTTGGTGCTTGGTGCTTGGTGCCTGGTGCTTGGTGCTTGGTGCTTGTTGTTTGGTGCTTGGTGCTTGGTGATTAGTCTTTGGTGCTTGGTGCTTGGTGTTTGGTGTTTGGTGTTTCGTGCTTGGTGTGTAGTGTTTGGGTTTTGGTGTTTATTGCTTGGTGCTTAGTGTTTGGTGTTTGGTGCTTGGTGCTTGGTGTTTGGTGTTTGGTGCTTGGTGTTTGGTGCTTTGAGCTTGGTGTTTGGTGCTGGGTGTATGGTGTTTGGTGCTTGGTGCTTGGTGCTTGGTGTTTGGTGTTTGGTGCTTGGTACTTGGTGTTTGGTGTTTGATGCTTGGTGTTTGATGCATGTTGCTTGGTGCTTGGTGTTTTGTGTTTGGTGTTTGGTGCTTGGTGTATGTACTTGGTGCTTGGTGCTTGGTGTTTGGTGCTTGGTTCTTGGTGTTTGGTGCTTGGTGCTTGGTGTTTGGTGCTTGGTGTTTGGTGTGTGGTGCTTGGTGTTTGGTACTTGGTGCTTGGTGCTTGGTGTTTGGTGCTTGGTTCTTGGTTTTTGGTGCTTGGTGCTTGGTGCTTGGTGTTTGGTGCTTGGTACTTGTTGTTTGGTGCTTGGTTTTTGGTGTTTGGTGCTTGGTGTTTGGTACTTGGTGCTTGGTGCTTGGTGTTAAGTGTTTGGTGCTTGGTGTTTGGTGCTTCGTGCTTGGTGCTTGGTGTTTGGTGCATGGTGCTTGGTGTTTGGGGCTTGGTGCCTGGTGCTTTCTGTTTGGTGCTAGGTGCTTGGTGCTTGGTCTTTGGTGTTTGGTGCTTGGTGCTTGGTGCTTGGTGTTTGGTGCTTGGTGCTTGGTGCTTGGTAATTAGTGTTTGGTGCTTGGTGCTTGGGGTTTGGTGTTTGGTGCTTGGTGCTTGGTGTTTGGTGTTTGCTGTATGGTGTTTGCTGTTTCGTGTTTGGTGTTTGGTGTTTGGTGTTTAATGCTTGGTGCTTGGTGTTTGGTGTTTGGTGTCTGGTGCTTGGTGCTTGGTGTTTGGTGCTTGGTGCTTGGTGCTGGGTGTTTGGTGCTTGGTGCTTGGTGTTTGGTGCTTGGTGCTTGATGCTTGGTGCTTGGTGTTTGGTCCTTGGTGCTTGGTGCTTGGTCTTTGGTGCTTGGGGTTTGGTGTTTGGTGCTTGGTGCTTGGTGTTTGGTGCTTGGTGCTTGCTGCTTGGTGCTTGGTGTTTGGTGCTTGGTGCTTGGTGATTAGTGTTTGGTGCATGGTGCTTGGTGTTTGTTGTTTGGTGCTTGGTGCTTGGTGTTTGGTGCTAGGTGCTTGCTGTTTGGTGTTTGGTGTTTGGTGCTTGGTGCTTGGTGTTTGGTGTTTGGTGTTTGGTGTTTGGTGTTTGGTGCTTGGTGCTTGGTGTTTGGAGCTTGGTGTTTGGTGCTTGGTGTATGTACTTGGTGCTTGGTGCTTGGTGTTTGGTGCTTGGTTCTTGGTGTTTGGTGCTTGGTGCTTGGTGCTTGGTGTTTGGTGCTTGGTGTTTGGTACTTGGTGCTTGGTGTTTGGTGTTTGGTGCTTGGTGTTTGGTGCTTGGTGCTTGGTGCTTGGTGTTAAGTGTTTGGTGCTTGGTGCTTCGTGTTTGGTGCTTAGTGCTTGGTGCTTGGTGTTTGGTGCATGGTGCTTGATGTTTGGGGCTTGGTGCCTGGTGCTTGGTGTTTGGTGCTTGGTGCTTGGTGCTTGGTGTTTGGTGTTTGGTGCTTGGTGCTTGGTGTTTGGTGCTTGGTGTTTGGTGCTTGGTGTTCGGTGCTTGGTGCTTGGTGCTTGGTACTTGGTGTTAGGTTTTTGGTGCTTGGGGCTTGGTGTTTGGTGTTTGGTGCTTGGTGCTTGGTGTTTGGTGTTTGGTGCTTGGTGTTTGGTGTTTGGTGCTTTGTGCTTGGTGTTTGGTGCTGGGTGTATGGTGTTTGGTGCTTGGTGCTTGGTGCTTGGTGTTTGGTGTTTGGTGCTTGGTACTTGGTGTTTGGTGTTTGATGCTTGGTGTTTGATGCTTGTTGCTTGGTGCTTGGTGTTTTGTGTTTGGTGTTTGGTGCTTGGTGTATGTACTTGGTGCTTGGTGCTTGGTGTTTGGTGCTTGGTTCTTGGTGTTTGGTGCTTGGTGCTTGGTGCTTGGTGTTTGGTGCTTGGTGCTTGGTGTTTGGTGCTTGGTGTTTGGTGTTTGGTGCTTGGTGTTTGGTACTTGGTGCTTGGTGCTTGGTTTTAAGTGTTTAGTGCTTGGTGCTTGGTGTTTGGTGCTTCGTGCTTGGTGCTTGGTGTTTGGTGCATGGTGCTTGGTTTTTGGGGCTTGGTGCCTGGTGCTTTGTGTTTGGTGCTAGGTGCTTGGTGCTTGGTCTTTGGTGCTTGGTGCTTGGTGCTTGGTGCTTGGTGTTTGGTGCTTGGTGCTTGGTTATTAGTGTTTGGTGCTTGGTGCTTGGGGTTTGGTGTTTGGTGCTTGGTGCTTGGTGTTTGGTGTTTGCTGTATGGTGTTTGCTGTTTCGTGTTTGGTGTTTGCTGTTTGGTGTTTAATGCTTGGTGCTTGGTGCTTGGTGTTTGGTGGTTGGTGCTTGGTGCTTGGTGTTTGGCGTTTGCTCTTTGCTGTTTGGTGTTTGGTGCTTGCTGTTTGGTGTTTGGTGTTTGGTGTTTGGTGTTTGGTGCTTGCTGTTTGGTGCTTGGTGCTTGGTGTTTGGTGTTTGGTGTTTGGTGCTTGGTGCTTGGTGTTTGGTGCTTGGGGCTTGGTGTTTGGTGCTTGGTGATTGCTGCTTGGTGTTTGGTGTTTGGTGCTTGGTGCTTGGTGCTTGGTGATTAGTGTTTGGTGCTTGGTGCCTGGTGCCTTGAGCTTGGTGCTTGGTGCTTGTTGTTTGGTGCTTGGTGCTTGGTGATTAGTGTTTGGTGCTTGGTGCTTGGTGCCTGGTGCTTGGTGCTTGTTGTTTGGTGCTTGGTGCTTGGTGATTAGTGTTTGGTGCCTGGTGCTTGGTGCTTGCTGTTTGGTGGTTGCTGTTTGGTGGTTGGTGTTTGGTGCTTGGTGCTTGGTGCTGGGTGGTTGGTGTTTGGTGCTTGGTGCTTGGTGTTTGGTGCTTGGTGCTTGGTGCTTGTTGTTTGGTGCTTGGTGCTTGGTTTTTGGTGCTTGGTGCTTGGTGCTTGGTGTTTGGTGCTTGGTGCTTGGTGCTTGTTGTTTCGTGTTTGGTGCTTGGTGCTTGGTGTTTGGTGCTTGGTGCCTGCTGCTTGGTGTTTGGTGCTTGGTGCTTGGTGTTTGCTGATTGGTGCTTGGTGCTTGGTGCTTGGTGTTTGGTGTTTGGTGTTTGGTGTTTGGTGTTTCGTGCTTGGTGTCTAGTGTTTGGGTTTTGGTGTTTGGTGCTTGGTGCTTAGTGTTTGGTGTTTGGTGCTTGGTGCTTGGTGTTTGGTGTTTGGTGCTTGGTGTTTGGTGCTGGGTGCTTTGTGCTTGGTGTTTGGTGCTGGGTGTATGGTGTTTGGTGCTTGGTGCTTGGTGCTTGGTGTTTGGTGTTTGGTGCTTGGTACTTGGTGTTTGGTGTTTGATGCTTGGTGTTTGATGCTTGTTGCTTGGTGCTTGGTGTTTTGTGTTTGGTGTTTGGTGCTTGGTGTATGTACTTGGTGCTTGGTGCTTGGTGTTTGGTGCTTGGTTCTTGGTGTTTGGTGCTTGGTGCTTGGTGTTTGGTGCTTCGTGTTTGGTGTTTGGTGCTTGGTGTTTGGTACTTGGTGCTTGGTGCTTGGTGTTAAGTGTTTGGTGCTTGGTGCTTGGTGTTTGGTGCTTCGTGCTTGGTTCTTGGTGTTTGGTGCATGGTGCTTGGTGTTTGGGGCTTGGTGCCTGGTGCTTTGTGTTTGGTGCTAGGTGCTTGGTGCTTGGTCTTTGGTGTTTGGTGCTTGGTGCTTGGTGCTTGGTGTTTGGTGCTTGGTGCTTGGTGCTTGGTTATTAGTGTTTGGTGCTTGGTGCTTGGGGTTTGGTGTTTGGTGCTTGGTGCTTGGTGTTTGGTGTTTGCTGTATGGTGTTTGCTGTTTGGTGTTTAATGCTTGGTGCTTGGTGCTTGGTGTTTGGTGCTTGGTGCTTGGTGCTTGGTGTTTGGCGTTTGCTCTTTGCTGTTTGGTGTTTGGTGCTTGCTGTTTGGTGTTTGGTGTTTGGTGTTTGGTGTTTGGTGCTTGCTGTTTGGTGCTTGGTGCTTGGTGCTGGGTGTTTGGTGCTTGGTGCTGGGTGTTTGGTGCTTGCTGCTTGGTGTTTGGTCCTTGGTGTTTGGTGCTTGGTCTTTGGTGCTTGGGGTTTGGTGTTTGGTGCTTGGTGCTCGGTGTTTGGTGCTTGGTGCTTGGTGCTTGGTGTTTGGTGTTTGGTGCTTGCTGCTTGGTGCTTGGTGTTTTGTGCTTGGTCCTTGGTGATTAGTGTTTGGTGCATGGTGCTTGGTGTTTGTTGTTTGGTGCTTGGTGCTTGGTGTTTGGTGCTTGGTGCTTGCTGTTTGGTGTTTGGTGTTTGGTGCTTGGTGCTTGGTGTTTGGTGCTTGGTGTTTGGTTCTTGGTGTATGTACTTGGTGCTTGGTGCTTGGTGTTTGGTGCTTGGTTCTTGGTGTTTGGTGCTTGGTGTTTGGTGTTTGATGCTTGGTGTTTGGTGCTTGGTGCTTGGTGCTTGGTGTTTGGTGTTTGGTGCTTGGTGTTTGGTGCTTCGTGCTTGGTGCTTGGTGTTTGGTGCATGGTGCTTGATGTTTGGGGCTTGGTGCCTGGTGCTTGGTGTTTGGTGCTTGGTGCTTGGTGCTTGGTGTTTGGTGTTTGGTGCTTGGTGCTTGGTGTTTGGTGCTTGGTGTTTGGTGCTTGGTGTTCGGTGCTTGGTGCTTGGTGCTTGGTACTTGGTGTTAGGTTTTTGGTGCTTGGGGCTTGGTGTTTGGTGTTTGGTGCTTGGTGCTTGGTGTTTGGTGTTTGGTGCTTGGTGTTTGGTGCTTGGTGCTTTGTGCTTGGTGTTTGGTGCTGGGTGTACGGTGTTTGGTGCTTGGTGCTTGGTGCTTGGTGTTTGGTGTTTGGTGCTTGGTACTTGGTGTTTGGTGTTTGATGCTAGGTGTTTGATGCTTGTTGCTTGGTGCTTGGTGTTTTGTGTTTGGTGTTTGGTGCTTGGTGTTTGGTGCTTGGTGCTTGGTGTTTGGTGCTTGGTGTTTGGTGTTTGGTGCTTGGTGTTTGTTACTTGGTGCTTGGTGCTTGGTGTTAAGTGTTTGGTGCTTGGTGCTTGGTGTTTGGTGCTTCGTGCTTGGTGCTTGGTGTTTGGTGCATGGTGCTTGGTGTTTGAGGCTTGGTGCCTGGTGCTTTGTGTTTGGTGCTAGGTGCTTGGTGCTTGGTCTTTGGTGTTTGGTGTTGGCGCTTGGTGCTTGGTGTTTGGTGCTTGGTGATTGGTGCTTGGTGCTTGGTTATTAGTGTTTGGTGCTTGGTGCTTGTGGTTTGGTGTTTGGTGCTTGGTGCTTGGTGTTTGCTGTATGGTGTTTGCTGTTTCGTGTTTGGTGTTTGCTGTTTGGTGTTTAATGCTTGGTGCATGGTGTTTGGTGTTTGGTGTTTGGTGTTTGGTGTTTGGTGCTTGTTGTTTGGTGCTTGGTGCTTGGTGTTTGGTGTTTGGTGTTTGGTGCTTGGTGCTTGGTGTTTGGTGCTGGGTGTATGGTGTTTGGTGCTTGGTGTTTGGTGCTTGGTGTTTGGTGCTTGGTGCTTGGTGCTGGGTGTTTGGTGCTTGGTGCTTGGTGTTTGGTGCTTGGTGCTTGATGCTTGGTGCTTGGTGTTTGGTCCTTGGTGCTTGGTGCTTGGTCTTTGGTGCTTGGGATTTGGTGTTTGGTGCATGGTGCTCGGTGTTTGGTGCTTGGTGCTTGGTGCTTGGTGTTTGGTGTTTGGTGCTTGCTGCTTGGTGCTTGGTGTTTGGTGCTTGGTGCTTGGTGATTAGTGTTTGGTGCATGGTGCTTGGTGTTTGTTGTTTGGTGCTTGGTGCTTGGTGTTTGGTGCTTGGTGCTTGCTGTTTGGTGTTTGGTGTTTGGTGCTTGGTGCTTGGTCTTTGGTGTTTGGTGTTTGGTGTTTGGTGCTTGGTGCTTGGTGTTTGGTGCTTGGTGTTTGGTGCTTGGTGTTCGGTGCTTGGTGCTTGGTGCTTGGTACTTGGTGTTAGGTTTTTGGTGCTTGGGGCTTGGTGTTTGGTGTTTGGTGCTTGGTGCTTGGTGTTTGGTGTTTGGTGCTTGGTGTTTGGTGTTTGGTGCTTGGTGCTTGGTGTTTTGTGTTTGGTGTTTGGTGCTTGGTGTTTGGTGCTTGGTGTTTGATGCTTGGTGTTTGATGCTTGTTGCTTGGTGCTTGGTGTTTTGTGTTTGGTGTTTGGTGCTTGGTGTATGTACTTGGTGCTTGGTGCTTGGTGTTTGGTGATTGGTTCTTGGTGTTTGGTGCTTGGTGCTTGGTGCTTGGTGTTTGGTGCTTGGTGCTTGGTGTTTGGTGCTTGGTGTTTGGTGTTTGGTGCTTGGTGTTTGGTACTTGGTGCTTGGTGCTTGGTTTTAAGTGTTTAGTGCTTGGTGCTTGGTGTTTGGTGCTTCGTGCTTGGTGCTTGGTGTTTGGTGCATGGTGCTTGGTGTTTGGGGCTTGGTGCCTGGTGCTTTGTGTTTGGTGCTAGGAGCTTGGTGCTTGGTCTTTGGTGCTTGGTGCTTGGTGCTTGGTGCTTGGTGTTTGGTGCTTGGTGCTTGGTGCTTGGTTATTAGTGTTTGGTGCTTGGTGCTTGGGGTTTGGTGTTTGGTGCTTGGTGCTTGGTGTTTGGTGTTTGCTGTATGGTGTTTGCTGTTTGGTGTTTAATGCTTGGTGCTTGGTGCTTGGTGTTTGGTGGTTGGTGCTTGGTGCTTGGTGTTTGGCGTTTGCTCTTTGCTGTTTGGTGTTTGGTGCTTGCTGTTTGGTGTTTGGTGTTTGGTGTTTGGTGTTTGGTGCTTGCTGTTTGGTGCTTGGTGCTTGGTGTTTGGTGTTTGGTGTTTGGTGCTTGGTGCTTGGTGTTTGGTGGTTGGTGCTTGGTGCTGGGTGTTTGGTGCTTGGTGCTTGGTGCTTGGTGCTTGGTGCTTGGTGCTTGGTGCTTGGTCTTTGGTGCTTGGTGTTTGGTGTTTGGTGCTTGGTGCTTGGTGTTTGGTGCTTGGGGCTTGGTGTTTGGTGCTTGGTGATTGCTGCTTGGTGTTTGGTGTTTGGTGCTTGGTGCTTGGTGCTTGGTGATTAGTGTTTGGTGCTTGGTGCTTGGTGCCTTGTGCTTGGTGCTAGGTGCTTGTTGTTTGGTGCTTGGTGCTTGGTGATTAGTGTTTGGTGCTTGGTGCTTGGTGCCTGGTGCTTGGTGCTTGTTGTTTGGTGCTTGGTGCTTGGTGATTAGTGTTTGGTGCCTGGTGCTTGGTGCTTGCTGTTTGGTGGTTGCTGTTTGGTGCTTGGTGTTTGGTGCTTGGTGCTTGGTGCTGGGTGGTTGGTGTTTGGTGCTTGGTGCTTGGTGTTTGGTGCTTGGTGCTTGGTGCTTGTTGTTTGGTGCTTGGTGCTTGGTCTTTGGTGCTTGGTGTTTGGTGTTTGGTGCTTGGTGCTTGGTGCTTGGTTTTTGGTGCTTGGTGCTTGGTGCTTGGTGTTTGGTGCTTGGTGCTTGGTGCTTGTTGTTTGGTGTTTGGTGCTTGGTGCTTGGTGTTTGGTGCTTGGTGCCTGGTGCTTGGTGCCTGGTGCTTGGTGTTTGGTGCTTGGTGCTTGGTGTTTGCTGATTGGTGCTTGGTGCTTGGTGCTTAGTGCTTGGTGTTTGGTGTTTGGTGCTTGGTGTTGGGTGTTTGATGCTTGGTTTTTGCTGCTTGGTGCTTGGTGCTTGGTGTTCTGTGTTTGGTGCTTGGTGCTTGGTGCCTGGTGCTTGGTGCTTGGTGCTTGTTGTTTGGTGCTTGGTGCATGGTGATTAGTCTTTGGTGCTTGGTGCTTGGTGTTTGGTGTTTCGTGTTTGGTATTTCGTGCTTGGTGTCTAGTGTTTGGGTTTTGGTGTTTGGCGCTTGGTGATTAGTGTTTGGTGTTTGGTGCTTGGTGCTTGGTGTTTGGTGTTTGGTGCTTGGTGTTTGGTGCTGGGTGCTTTGTGCTTGGTGTTTGGTGCTGGGTGTATGGTGTTTGGTGCTTGGTGCTTGGTGCTTGGTGCTTGTTGTTTGGTGCTTGGTGCTTGGTCTTTGGTGCTTGGTGTTTGGTGTGTGGTGCTTGGTGCTTGGTGCTTGGTTTTTGGTGCTTGGTGCTTGGTGCTTGGTGTTTGGTGCTTGGTGCTTGGTGCTTGTTGTTTGGTGTTTGGTGCTTGGTGCTTGGTGTTTGGTGCTTGGTGCCTGGTGCTTGGTGTTTGGTGCTTGGTGCTTGGTGTTTGCTGATTGGTGCTTGGTGCTTGGTGCTTAGTGCTTGGTGTTTGGTGTTTGGTGTTTGGTGTTTGGTGTTTCGTGCTTGGTGTCTAGTGTTTGGGTTTTGGTGTTTGGTGCTTGGTGCTTAGTGTTTGGTGTTTGGTGCTTGGTGCTTGGTGTTTGGTGCTTGGTGTTTGGTGCTGGGTGCTTTGTGCTTGGTGTTTGGTGCTGGGTGTATGGTGTTTGGTGCTTGGTGCTTGGTGCTTGGTGTTTGGTGTTTGGTGCTTGGTACTTGGTGTTTGGTGTTTGATGCTTGGTGTTTGATGCTTGTTGCTTGGTGCTTGGTGTTTTGTGTTTGGTGTTTGGTGCTTGGTGTATGTACTTGGTGCTTGGTGCTTGGTGTTTGGTGCTTGGTTCTTGGTGTTTGGTGCTTGGTGCCTGGTGTTTGGTGCTTGGTGTTTGGTGTTTGGTGCTTGGTGTTTGGTACTTGGTGCTTGGTGCTTGGTGTTAAGTGTTTGGTGCTTGGTGCTTGGTGTTTGGTGCTTCGTGCTTGGTTCTTGGTGTTTGGTGCATGGTGCTTGGTGTTTGGGGCTTGGTGCCTGGTGCTTTGTGTTTGGTGCTAGGTGCTTGGTGCTTGGTCTTTGGTGTTTGGTGCTTGGTGCTTGGTGCTTGGTGTTTGGTGCTTGGTGCTTGGTGCTTGGTTATTAGTGTTTGGTGCTTGGTGCTTGGTGCTTGGTGTTTGGTGTTTGCTGTATGGTGTTTGCTGTTTCGTGTTTGGTGTTTGCTGTTTGGTGTTTAATGCTTGGTGCTTGGTGCTTGGTGTTTGGTGCTTGGTGCTTGGTGCTTGGTGTTTGGCGTTTGCTCTTTGCTGTTTGGTGTTTGGTGCTTGCTGTTTGGTGTTTGGTGTTTGGTGCTGGGTGTTTGGTGCTTGGTGCTGGGTGTTTGGTGCTTGGTGCTTGGTGTTTGGTCCTTGGTGCTTGGTGCTTGGTCTTTGGTGCTTGGGGTTTGGTGTTTGGTGCTTGGTGCTCGGTGTTTGGTGCTTGGTGCTTGGTGCTTGGTGTTTGGTGTTTGGTGCTTGCTGCTTGGTGCTTGGTGCTTGGTCCTTGGTGATTAGTGTTTGGTGCATGGTGCTTGGTGTTTGTTGTTTGGTGCTTGGTGCTTGGTGTTTGGTGCTTGGTTCTTGGTGTTTGGTGCTTGGTGTTTGGTGTTTGGTGCTTGGTGTTTGGTGCTTGGTGCTTGGTGCTTGGTGTTAAGTGTTTGGTGCATGGTGCTTGGTGTTTGGTGCTTCGTGCTTGGTGCTTGGTGTTTGGTGCATGGTGCTTGATGTTTGGGGCTTGGTGCCTGGTGCTTGGTGTTTGGTGCTTGGTGCTTGGTGCTTGGTGTTTGGTACTTGGTGCTTGGTGCTTGGTGTTAAGTGTTTGGTGCTTGGTGCTTGGTGTTTGGTGCTTCGTGCTTGGTTCTTGGTGTTTGGTGCATGGTCCTTGGTGTTTGGGGCTTGGTGCCTGGTGCTTTGTGTTTGGTGCTAGGTGCTTGGTGCTTGGTCTTTGGTGTTTGGTGCTTGGTGCTTGGTGCTTGGTGTTTGGTGCTTGGTGCTTGGTGCTTGGTTATTAGTGTTTGGTGCTTGGTGCTTGGGGTTTGGTGTTTGGTGCTTGGTGCTTGGTGTTTGGTGTTTGCTGTATGGTGTTTGCTGTTTCGTGTTTGGTGTTTGCTGTTTGGTGTTTAATGCTTGGTGCTTGGTGCTTGGTGTTTGGTGCTTGGTGCTTGGTGCTTGGTGTTTGGCGTTTGCTCTTTGCTGTTTGGTGTTTGGTGCTTGCTGTTTGGTGCTTGGTGTTTGGTGTTTGGTGTTTGGTGCTTGCTGTTTGGTGCTTGGTGCTTGGTGCTGGGTGTTTGGTGCTTGGTGCTTGGTGTTAGGTCCTTGGTTCTTGGTGCTTGGTCTTTGGTGCTTGGGGTTTGGTGTTTGGTGCTTGGTGCATGGTGCTCGGTGTTTGGTGCTTGGTGCTTGGTGCTTGGTGTTTGGTGTTTGGTGCTTGCTGCTTGGTGTTTGGTGTTTGGTGCTTGGTGCTTGGTGTTTGGTGCTTGGTGTTTGGTTCTTGGTGTATGTACTTGGTGCTTGGTGCTTGGTGTTTGTTGCTTGGTTCTTGGTGTTTGGTGCTTGGTGTTTGGTGCTTGGTGTTTGGTGCTTGGTGCTTGGTGTTTGGTACTTGGTGCTTGGTGTTTGGTGTTTGGTGCTTGGTGTTTGGTGCTTGGTGCTTGGTGCTTGGTGTTAAGTGTTTGGTGCATGGTGCTTGGTGTTTGGTGCTTCGTGCTTGGTGCTTGGTGTTTGGTGCATGGTGCTTGATGTTTGGGGCTTGGTGCCTGGTGCTTGGTGTTTGGTGCTTGGTGCTTGGTGCTTGGTGTTTGGTGTTTGGTGCTTGGTGCTTGGTGTTTGGTGCTTGGTGTTTGGTGCTTGGTGTTCGGTGCTTGGTGCTTGGTGCTTGGTACTTGGTGTTAGGTTTTTGGTGCTTGGAGATTGGTGTTTGGTGTTTGGTGCTTGGTGCTTGGTGTTTGGTGTTTGGTGCTTGGTGTTTGGTGCTTGGTGCTTTGTGCTTGGTGTTTGGTGTTGGGTGTATGGTGTTTGGTGCTTGGTGCTTGGTGCTTGGTGTTTGGTGTTTGGTGCTTGGTACTTGGTGTTTGGTGTTTGATGCTTGGTGTTTGATGCTTGTTGCTTGGTGCTTCTGTGTTTTGTGTTTGGTGTTTGGTGCTTGGTGTTTGGTGTTTGGTGCTTGGTGTTTGGTACTTGGTGCTTGGTGCTTGGTGTTAAGTGTTTGGTGCTTGGTGCTTGGTGTTTGGTGCTTCGTGCTTGGTGCTTGGTGTTTGGTGCATGGTGCTTGGTGCTTGGTCTTTGGTGTTTGGTGTTGGTGCTTGGTGCTTGGTGTTTGGTGCTTGGTGATTGGTGCTTGGTGCTTGGTTATTAGTGTTTGGTGCTTGGTGCTTGGGGTTTGGTGTTTGGTGCTTGGTGCTTGGTGTTTGCTGTATGGTGTTTGCTGTTTCGTGTTTAATGCTTGGTGCATGGTGTTTGGTGCTTGGTGCTTGGTGCTTGATGTTTGGCGTTTGCTCTTTGCTGTTTGGTGTTTGGTGCTTGCTGTTTGGTGTTTTGTGTTTGGTGCTAGGTGCTTGGTGTTTGGTGCTTGGTGCTTGGTGCTGGGTGTTTGGTGCTTGGTGCTTGGTGTTTGGTGCTTGGTGCTTGATGCTTGGTGCTTGGTGTTTGGTCCTTGGTGCTTGGTGCTTGGTCTTTGGTGCTTGGGATTTGGTGTTTGGTGCTTGGTGCGTGGTGCTTGGTGTTTGGTGTTTGTTGCTTGCTGCTTGGTGCTTGGTGTTTGGTGCTTGGTGCTTGGTGATTAGTGTTTGGTACTTGGTGCTTGGTGTTTGTTGTTTGGTGCTTGGTGCTTGGTGTTTGGTGCTTGGTGCTTGCTGTTTGGTGTTTGGTGTTTGGTGCTTGGTGCTTGGTCTTTGGTGTTTGGTGTTTGGTGTTTGGTGCTTGGTGCTTGGTGTTTGGTGCTTGGTGTTTGGTGCTTGGTGTATGTGCTTGGTGCTTGGTGCTTGGTGCTTGGTTCTTGGTGTTTGGTGCTTGGTGTTTGGTGCTTGGTGTTTGGTGCTTGGTGCTTGGTGTTTGGTACTTGGTGCTAGGTGTTTGGTGTTTGGTGCTTCGTGCTTGGTGCTTAGTGTTTGGTGCATGGTGCTTGATGTTTGGGGCTTGGTGCCTGGTGCTTGGAGTTTGGTGCTTGGTGCTTGGTGCTTGGTGTTTGGTGTTTGGTGCTTGGTGCTTGGTGTTTGGTGCTTGGTGTTTGGTGCTTGATGTTCGGTGCTTGGTGCTTGGTGCTTGGTACTTGGTGTTAGGTTTTTGGTGCTTGGGGCTTGGTGTTTGGTGTTTGGTGCTTGGTGCTTGGTGTTTGGTGTTTGGTGCTTGGTGTTTGGTGCTTGGTGCTTTGTGCTTGGTGTTTGGTGCTGGGTGTATGGTGTTTGGTGCTTGGTGCTTGGTGCTTGGTGTTTGGTGTTTGGTGCTTGGTACTTGGTGTTTGGTGTTTGATGCTTGGTGTTTGATGCTTGTTGATTGGTGCTTGGTGTTTTGTGTTTGGTGTTTGGTGCTTGGTGTATCTACTTGGTGCTTGGTGCTTGGTGTTTGGTGCTTGGTTCTTGGTGTTTGGTGCTTGGTGCTTAGTGCTTGGTGTTTGGTGCTTGGTGCTTGGTGTTTGGTGCTTGGTGTTTGGTGTTTGGTGCTTGGTGTTTGGTACTTGGTGCTTGGTGCTTGGTGTTAAGTGTTTGGTGCTTGGTGCTTGGTGTTTGGTGCTTCGTGCTTGGTGCTTGGTGTTTGGTGCATGGTGCTTGGTGTTTGAGGCTTGGTGCCTGGTGCTTTGTGTTTGGTGCTAGGTGCTTGGTGCTTGGTCTTTGGTGTTTGGTGCTTGGTACTTGGTGTTTGGTGTTTGATGCTTGCTGTTTGATGCTTGTTGATTGGTGCTTGGTGTTTTGTGTTTGGTGTTTGGTGCTTGGTGTATGTACTTGGTGCTTGGTGCTTGGTGTTTGGTGCTTGGTTCTTGGTGTTTGGTGCTTGGTGCTTGGTGCTTGGTGTTTGGTGCTTGGTGCTTGGTGTTTGGTGCTTGGTGTTTGGTGTTTGGTGTTTGGTGCTTGGTGTTTGGTACTTGGTGCTTGGTGCTTGGTGTTAAGTGTTTGGTGCTTGGTGCTTGGTGTTTGGTGCTTCGTGCTTGGTGCTTGGTGTTTGGTGCATGGTGCTTGGTGTTTGAGGCTTGGTGCCTGGTGCTTTGTGTTTGGTGCTAGGTGCTTGGTGCTTGGTCTTTGGTGTTTGGTGCTTGGTGCTTGGTGCTTGGTGTTTGGTGCTTGGTGCTTGGTGCTTGGTTATTAGTGTTTGGTGCTTGGTGCTTGGGGTTTGGTGTTTGGTGCTTGGTGCTTGGTGTTTGGTGTTTGCTGTATGGTGTTTGCTGTTTCGTGTTTGGTGTTTGCTGTTTGGTGTTTAATGCATGGTGCTTGGTGCTTGGTATTTGGTGCTTGGTGCTTGGTGCTTGGTGCTTGGCGTTTGCTCTTTGCTTTTTGGAGTTTGGTGCTTGCTGTTTGGTGTTTGGTGTTTGGTGTTTGGTGTTTGGTGCTTGCTGTTTGTTGCTTGGTGCTTGGTGTTTGGTGTTTGGTGTTTGGTGCTTGGTGCTTGGTGTTTGGTGCTTGGTGCTTGGTGCTGGGTGTTTGGTGCTTGTTGCTTGGTGTTTGGTGCTTGGTGCTTGATGTATGGTGCTTGGTGTTTGGTCCTTGGTGCTTGGTGCTTGGTCTTTGGTGCTTGGGGTTTGGTGTTTGGTGCTTGGTGCTTGGTGTTTGGTGCTTGAGGCTTGGTGCTTGGTGTTTGGTGTTTGGTGCTTGCTGCTTGGTGCTTGGTGTTTGGTGCTTGGTGCTTGGTGATTAGTGTTTGTTGCATGGTGCTTGGTGTTTGTTGTTTGGTGCTTGGTGCTTGGTGTTTGGTGCTTGGTGCTTGCTGTTTGGTGTTTGGTGTTTGGTGCTTGGTGCTTGGTGTTTGGTGTTTGGTGTTTGGTGTTTGGTGTTTGGTGCTTGGTGCTTGGTGTTTGGTGCTTGGTGTTTGGTGCTTGGTGTATGTACTTGGTGCTTGGTGCTTGGTGTTTGGTGCTTGGTTCTTGGTGTTTGGTGCTTGGTGCTTGGTGTTTGGTGCTTGGTGCTTGGTGTTTGGTACTTGGTGCTTGGTGTTTGGTGTTTGGTGCTTGGTGTTTGGTGCTTGGTGCTTGGTGCTTGGTGTTAAGTGTTTGGTGCTTGGTGCTTGGTATTTGGTGCTTCGTGCTTGGTGCTTGGTGTTTGGTGCTTGGTGCTTGGTGTTTGGTGCTTGGTGCTTGGTGTTTGGTACTTGGTGCTTGGTGTTTGGTGTTTGGTGCTTGGTGTTTGGTGCTTGGTGCTTGGTGCTTGGTGTTAAGTGTTTGGTGCTTGGTGCTTGGTGTTTGGTGCTTCGTGCTTGGTGTTTGGTGTTTGGTGCTAGGTGCTTGGTGCTTGGTGTTTGGTGCTTGGTGCTTGGTGTTTGGTGCTTGGTGCTTGGGGCTTGGTGTTTGGTGCTTGCTGCTTGGTGTTTGGTGCTTGGTGTTTGGTGCTTGGTGCTTGGTGCTGGGTGGTTGATGTTTGGTGCTTGGTGCTTGGTGTTTGGTGCTTGGTGCTTGGTGCTTATTGTTTGGTGCTTGGTGCTTGGTGCTTGGTGCTTGGCCTTTGGTGCTTGGTGTTTGCTGTTTGGTGTTTGGTGTTTGTGCTTGGTGCTTGGTGCTTGGCGTTTGGTGCTTGGTGCTTGGTGCTTGGTGATTAGTGTTTGGTGCTTGGTGCTTGGGGTTTGGTGTTTGGTATTTGCTGTTTGGTGTTTGTTGTATGGTGTTTGCTGTTTTGTGTTTCGTGTTTGCTGTTTGGTGCTTGGTGCTTGGTGCTTGGTGTTTCGTGCTTGGTGCTTGGTGCTTGGTGTTTGGCGTTTGCTGTTTGCTGTTTGGTGTTTGGTGTTTGCTGTTTGGTGTTTGCTGTTTGGTGTTTGGTGCTTGGTGCTTGGTGGCTGGTGTTTGGTGCTTGGTGTTTGGATTTTGGTGCTTGGTGCTTGGTGCCTGGTGTTTGGTGCTTGGTGCTTGGTGCTTGGTGTTTGGTGTTTGGTGCTTGGTGTTTGGTATTTGGTGCTTGGTGCTTGGTGCTTGGTGTTTGGTGCTTGGTGCTTGGTGCTTGGTGTTTGATGCTGCGTGCTTGGTGTTTGGTGTTTGGTGCTTGATGCTTGGTGTTTGTTGTTTGGAGCTTGGTGCCTGCTGCTTGTTGTTTGGTGCCTCGTGCTTGTTGTTTGGTGTTTGGTGCTTGGTGCTTGGTGTTTGGTGCTTGGTGCTTGGTGCTTGGTGTTTGGTGCTTGGTGCTTGGTGTTTGGTGCTTGGTGCTTGGCGTTTGGTGCTTGGTGTTTGGTGCTTGGTGCTTGGTGCTTGGTGCTTGGTGTTAGGTGTTTGGTGCTTGGTGCTTGGTGTTTGATGTTTGGTCCTTGGTACTTGGTGTTTGGTGTTTGGTGCTTGGTGCTTGGTGTTTGGTGTTTGGTGCTTGCTGCTTGGTGCTTGGTGTTTTGTGTTTGGAGTTTGGTGTTTGGTGTTTGGTGCTTCGGTCTTGGTGCTTGGTGTTTGGTGCTTGGTGCTTGGTGTTTGGTGCTTGGTGCCTGGTGCTTGTTGTTTGGTGCTTGGTGCTTGGTGTTTGATGATTGGTGCTTGGTGTTTGGTGCTTGGTGCTTGGTGCTTGGTGCTTGGTGTTAGGTGTTTGGTGCTTGGTGCTTGGTGTTTGATGTTTGGTCCTTGGTGCTTGGTGTTTGGTGTTTGGTGCTTGGTGCTTGGTGTTTGGTGTTTGGTGCTTGGTGCTTGGTGTTTGGTGCTTGCTGCTTGCTGCTTGGGTTTTGGTGCTTGTTAATTGGTGCTTGGTGTTTTGTGCTTGGTGCTTGGTGTTTGGTGTTTGGTGCTTGGTGCTTGGTGCTTGGTGCTTGGTGCTTGGTGTTTGGTGCTGCGTGCTTGGTGTTTGGTGTCTGGAGTTTGGTGCTTGGTGCTTGGTGCCTGGTGTTTCGTGCTTGGTGCTTGGTGCTTGGTGTTTGGTGTTTGGTACTTGGTGTTTGGTGCTTGGTGCCTGGTGCTTGGTGTTTGGTGCTTGGTGCTTGGTGTTTGGTGATTGGTGCTTGGTGTTTGGTGATTGGTGCTTGATGCTTGGTGCTTGGTGTTAGGTGTTTGGTGCTTGGTGCTTGGTGTTTGATGTTTGGTCATTGGTGCTTGGTGTTTGGTGTTTGGTGCTTGGTGTTTGGTGTTTGGTGCTTGCTGCTTGCTGCTTGGTGTTTGGTGCTTGGTGATTGGTGCTTGGTGTTTTGTGCTTGGTGCTTGGTGTTTGGTGTTTGGTGCTAGGAGCTTAGTGCTTGGTGCTTGGTGTTTGGTGCTTGGTGCTTGCTGTTTGGTGTTTGGTGCTTGGTGCGTGGGACTTAGTGTTTGGTGTTTGGTGCTTGGTGTTTGGTGCTTGGTGTTTGGGGCTTGGTGCTTGGTGCTTGGTGCTTGGGGCTTGGTGTTTGTTGTTTGGTGCTTGGTGCTTGGTCTTTGGTGCTTGGTGTTTGGTGTTTGGTGCTTGGTGCTTGGTGCTTGGTTTTTGGTGCTTGGTGCTTGGTGCTTGGTGTTTGGTGCTTGGTGCTTGGTGCTTGTTGTTTGGTGCTTGGTGCTTGGTCTTTGGTGCTTGGTGTTTGGTGTTTGGTGCTTGGTGCTTGGTGTTTGGTGCTTGGTGCCTGGTGTTTAGTGTTTGGTGCTTGGTGCTTGGTGTTTGGTGATTGGTGCTTGGTGCTTGGTGCTTAGTGCTTGGTGTTTGGTGTTTGGTGCTTGGTGTTTGGTGTTTGGTGTTTGATGCTTGGTTTTTGCTGCTTGGTGCTTGGTGCTTGGTGTTCTGTGTTTGGTGCTTGGTGCTTGGTGCCTGGTGCTTGATGCTTGGTGCTTGTTGTTTGGTGCTTGGTGCTTGGTTATTAGTCTTTGGTGCTTGGTGCTTGGTGTTTGGTGTTTCGTGCTTCGTGTCTAGTGTTTGGGTTTTGCTGTATGGTGTTTGCTGTTTCGTGTTTGGTGCTTCGTGCTTGGTGCTTGGTGTTTGGTGCATGGTGCTTGGTGTTTGAGGCTTGGTGCCTGGTGCTTTGTGTTTGGTGCTAGGTGCTTGGTGCTTGGTCTTTGGTGTTTGGTGCTTGGTGCTTGGTGCTTGGTGTTTGGTGCTTGGTGCTTGGTGCTTGGTTATTAGTGTTTGGTGCTCGGTGCTTGGGGTTTGGTGTTTGGTGCTTGGTGCTTGGTGTTTGGTGTTTGCTGTATGGTGTTTGCTGTTTCGTGTTTGGTGTTTGCTGTTTGGTGTTTAATGCTTGGTGCTTGGTGCTTGGTGTTTGGTGCTTGGTGCTTGGTGTTTGGTGCTTGGCGTTTGCTCTTTGCTGTTTGGTGTTTGGTGCTTGCTGTTTGGTGTTTGGTGTTTGGTGTTTGGTGTTTGGTGCTTGCTGTTTGGTGCTTGGTGCTTGGTGTTTGGTGTTTGGTGTTTGGTGCTTGGTGCTTGGTGTTTGGTGCTTGGTGCTTGGTGCTGGGTGTTTGGTGCTTGTTGCTTGGTGTTTGGTGCTTGGTGCTTGACGCTTGGTGCTTGGTGTTTGGTCCTTGGTGCTTGGTGCTTGGTCTTTGGTGCTTGGGGTTTGGTGTTTGGTGCTTGGTGCTTGGTGTTTGGTGTTTCGTGCTTGGTGCTTGGTGCTTGGTGCTTGGTGTTTGGTGTTTGCTGTTTGGTGTTTGGTGCTTGGTGCTTGGTGGCTGGTGTTTGGTGCTTGGTGTTTGAATTTTGGTGCTTGGTGCTTGGTGCCTGGTGTTTCGTGCTTGGTGCTTGGTGCTTGGTGTTTGGTGTTTGGTGCTTGGTGTTTGGTATTTGGTGCTTGGTGCTTGGTGCTTGGTGTTTGGTGCTTGGTGCTTGGTGCTTGGTGTTTGATGCTGCGTGCTTGGTGTTTGGTGTTTGGTGCTTGATGCTTGGTGTTTGTTGTTTGGAGCTTGGTGCCTGGTGCTTGTTGTTTGGTGCCTCGTGCTTGTTGTTTGGTGTTTGGTGCTTGGTGCTTGGTGTTTGGTGCTTGGTGCTTGGTACTTGGTGTTTGGTGCTTGGTGCTTGGTGTTTGGTGCTTGGTGCTTGGTGTTTGGTGCTTGGTGTTTGGTGCTTGGTGCTTGGTGCTTGGTGTTAGGTGTTTGGTGCTTGGTGCTTGGTGTTTGGTGCTTGTTGCTTGGTGCTTGGTGTTTGGTGTTTGGTGCTTGCTGCTTGGTGCTTGGTGTTTTGTGTTTGGAGTTTGGTGCTTGGTGTTTGGTGCTTCGGTCTTGGTGCTTGGTGTTTGGTGCTTGGTGTTTGGTGCTTGTTGCCTGGTGCTTGTTGTTTGGTGCTTGGTGCTTGGTGTTTGATGATTGGTGCTTGGTGTTTGGTGTTTGGTGCTTGGTGCTTGGTGTTAGGTGTTTGGTGCTTGGTGCTTGGTGTTTGATGTTTGGTCCTTGGCGCTTGGTGTTTGGTGTTTGGTGCTTGATGCTTGGTGTTTGGTGTTTGGTGCTTGGTGCTTGCTGCTTGGGTTTTGGTGCTTGGTGATTGGTGCTTGGTGTTTTGTGCTTGGTGCTTGGTGTTTGGTGTTTGGTGTTTGGTGCTTGGTGCTTGGTGCTTGGTGCTTGGTGCTTGGTGTTTGGTGCTGCGTGCTTGGTGTTTGGTGTCTGGAGTTTGGTGCTTGGTGCTTGGTGCCTGGTGTTTCGTGCTTGGTGCTTGGTGCTTGGTGTTTGGTGTTTGGTGCTTGGTGTTTGGTGTTTGGTACTTGGTGTTTGGTGCTTGGTGCCTGGTGCTTGGTGTTTGGTGCTTGGTGCTTGGTGTTTGGTGATTGGTGCTTGGTGTTTGGTGATTGGTGCTTGATGCTTGGTGCTTGGTGTTAGGTGTTTGGTGCTTGGTGCTTGGTGTTTGATGTTTGGTCCTTGGTGCTTGGTGTTTGGTGTTTGGTGCTTGGTGCTTGGTGTTTGGTGTTTGGTGCTTGCTGCTTGCTGATTGGTGTTTGGTGCTTGGTGATTTGTGCTTGGTGTTTTGTGCTTGGTGCTTGGTGTTTGGTGTTTGGTGCTAGGGGCTTAGTGCTTGGTGCTTGCTGTTTGGTGTTTGGTGCTTGGTGCGTGGGACTTAGTGTTTGGTGTTTGGTGCTTGGTGTTTGGTGCTTGGTGTTTGGGGCTTGGTGTTCGGTGCTTGGTGCTTGGTGCTTGGGGCTTGGTGTTTGTTGTTTGGTGCTTTGTGCTTGGTCTTTGGTGCTTGGTGTTTGTTGTTTGGTGCTTGGTGCTTGGTGCTTGGTTTTTGGTGCTTGGTGCTTGGTGCTTGGTGTTTGGTGCTTGGTGCTTGGTGTTTGTTGTTTGGTGCTTGGTGCTTGGTCTTTGGTGCTTGGTGTTTGGTGTTTGGTGCTTGGTGCTTGGTGTTTGGTGCTTGGTGCCTGGTGTTTAGTGTTTGGTGCTTGGTGCTTGGTGTTTGGTGATTGGTGCTTGGTGCTTGGTGCTTAGTGCTTGGTGTTTGGTGTTTGGTGCTTGGTGTTTGGTGTTTGGTGTTTGATGCTTGGTTTTTGCTGCTTGGTGCTTGGTGCTTGGTGCTTGGTGTTCTGTGTTTGGTGCTTGGTGCATGTTGTTTGGTGCTTGGTGCTTGGTTATTAGTCTTTGGTGCTTGGTGCTTGGTGTTTGGTGCTTGGTGCTTGGTGTTTGGTGATTGGTGCTTGGTGTTTGGTGATTGGTGCTTGATGCTTGGTGCTTGGTGTTAGGTGTTTGGTGCTTGGTGCTTGGTGTTTGATGTTTGGTCATTGGTGCTTGGTGTTTGGTGTTTGGTGCTTGGTGTTTGGTGTTTGGTGCTTGCTGCTTGCTGCTTGGTGTTTGGTGCTTGGTGATTGGTGCTTGGTGTTTTGTGCTTGGTGCTTGGTGTTTGGTGTTTGGTGCTAGGGGCTTAGTGCTTGGTGCTTGGTGTTTGGTGCTTGGTGCTTGCTGTTTGGTGTTTGGTGCTTGGTGCGTGGGACTTAGTGTTTGGTGTTTGGTGCTTGGTGTTTGGTGCTTGGTGTTTGGGGCTTGGTGCTTGGTGCTTGGTGCTTGGGGCTTGGTGTTTGTTGTTTGGTGCTTGGTGCTTGGTCTTTGGTGCTTGGTGTTTGGTGTTTGGTGCTTGGTGCTTGGTGCTTGGTTTTTGGTGCTTGGTGCTTGGTGCTTGGTGTTTGGTGCTTGGTGCTTGGTGCTTGTTGTTTGGTGCTTGGTGCTTGGTCTTTGGTGCTTGGTGTTTGGTGTTTGGTGCTTGGTGCTTGGTGTTTGGTGCTTGGTGCCTGGTGTTTAGTGTTTGGTGCTTGGTGCTTGGTGTTTGGTGATTGGTGCTTGGTGCTTGGTGCTTAGTGCTTGGTGTTTGGTGTTTGGTGCTTGGTGTTTGGTGTTTGGTGTTTGATGCTTGGATTTTGCTGCTTGGTGCTTGGTGCTTGGTGTTCTGTGTTTGGTGCTTGGTGCTTGGTGCCTGGTGCTTGGTGCTTGGTGCTTGTTGTTTGGTGCTTGGTGCTTGGTTATTAGTCTTTGGTGCTTGGTGCTTGGTGTTTGGTGTTTCGTGCTTCGTGTCTAGTGTTTGGGTTTTGCTGTATGGTGTTTGCTGATTCGTGTTTGGTGCTTCGTGCTTGGTGCTTGGTGTTTGGTGCATGGTGCTTGGTGTTTGAGGCTTGGTGCCTGGTGCTTTGTCTTTGGTGCTAGGTGCTTGGTGCTTGGTTTTGGTGTTTGGTGCTTGGTGCTTGGTGCTTGGTGTTTGGTGCTTGGTGCTTGGTGCTTGGTTATTAGTGTTTGGTGCTTGGTGCTTGGGGTTTGGTGTTTGGTGCTTGGTGCTTGGTGTTTGGTGTTTGCTGTATGGTGTTTGCTGCTTCGTGTTTGGTGTTTGCTGTTTGGTGTTTAATGCTTGGTGCTTGGTGCTTGGTGTTTGGTGCTTGGTGCTTGGTGCTTGGTGCTTGGCGTTTGCTCTTTGCTGTTTGGTGTTTGGTGCTTGCTGTTTGGTGTTTGGTGTTTGGTGTTTGGTGTTTGGTGCTTGCTGTTTGGTGCTTGGTGCTTGGTGTTTGGTGTTTGGTGTTTGGTGCTTGGTGCTTGGTGTTTGGTGCTTGGTGCTTGGTGCTGGGTGTTTGGTGCTTGTTGCTTGGTGTTTGGTGCTTGGTGCTTGATGCTTGGTGCTTGGTGTTTGGTCCTTGGTGCTTGGTGCTTGGTCTTTGGTGCTTGGGGTTTGGTGTTTGGTGCTTGGTGCTTGGTGTTTGGCGTTTACTGTTTGCTGTTTGGTGTTTGGTGTTTGCTGTTTGGTGTTTGCTGTTTGGTGTTTGGTGCTTGGTGCTTGGTGGCTGGTGTTTGGTGCTTGGTGTTTGGATTTTGGTCCTTGGTGCTTGGTGCCTGGTGTTTCGTGCTTGGTGCTTGGTGCTTGGTGTTTGGTGTTTGGTGCTTGGTGTTTGGTGTTTGGTATTTGGTGCTTGGTGCTTGGTGCTTGGTGTTTGGTGCTTGGTGCTTGGTGCTTGGTGTTTGATGCTGCGTTCTTGGTGTTTGGTGTTTGGTGCTTGGTGCTTGGTGTTTGGTGATTGGAGCTTGGTGACTGGTGCTTGTTGTTTGGTGCCTGGTGCTTGTTGTTTGGTGTTTGGTGCTTGGTGCTTGGTGTTTGGTGCTTGGTGCTTGGTGCTTGGTGTTTGGTGCTTGGTGCTTGGTGTTTGGTGCTTGGTGCTTGGTGCTTGGTGCTTGGTGTTAGGTGTTTAGTGCTTGGTGCTTGGTGTTTGATGTTTGGTCCTTGGTGCTTGGTGTTTGGTGTTTGGTGCTTGGTGCTTGGTGTTTGGTGTTTGGTGCTTGCTGCTTGGTGCTTGGTGTTTTGTGTTTGGAGTTTGGTGCTTGGTGTTTGGTGCTTCGGTCTTGGTGCTTGGTGTTTGGTGCTTGGTGTTTGGTGCTTGGTGCTTGGTGCCTGGTGCTTGGTGTTAGGTGTTTGGTGCTTGGTGCTTGGTGTTTGATGTTTGGTCCTTGGTGCTTGGTGTTTGGTGTTTGGTGCTTGGTGTGTGGTGTTTGGTGTTTGGTGCTTGGTGCTTGGTGTTTGGTGCTTGCTGCTTGCTGCTTGGGTTTTGGTGCTTGGTGATTGGTGCTTGGTGTTTTGCGCTTGGTGCTTGGTGTTTGGTGTTTGGTGTTTGGTGCTTGGTGCTTGGTTGTTGGTGCTTGGTGTTTGGTGCTGCGTGCTTGGTGTTTGGTGTCTGGAGTTTGGTGCTTGGTGCTTGGTGCCTGGTGTTTCGTGCTTGGTGCTTAGTGCTTGGTGTTTGGTGCTTGGTGTTTGGTGTTTGGTACTTGGTACTTGGTGTTTGGTGCTTGGTGCCTGGTGCTTGGTGTTTGGTGCTTGGTGCTTGGTGTTTGGTGATTGGTGCTTGGTGTTTGGTGATTGGTGCTTGATGCTTGGTGCCCGGTGTTAGGTGATAGGTGCTTGGGGCTTGGTGTTTGATGTTTGGTCCTTGGTGCTTGGTGTTTGGTGTTTGGTGCTTGGTGCTTGTTGTTTGGTGTTTGGTGCTTGCTGCTTGCTGCTTGGTGTTTGTTGCTTGGTGTTTTGTGCTTGATGCTTGGTGTTTGTTGTTTGGTGCTAGGGGCTTAGTGCTTGGTGCTTGGTGTTTGGTGCTTGGTGCTTGCTGTTTGGTGTTTGGTGCTTGGTGCTTGGTGCTTGGTGTTTGGTGCTTGGTGCTTGGTGCTTGGTGTTTGGTGCTTGGTGTTTGGTGCTTGGTGTTTGGGGCTTGGTGTTCGGTGCTTGGTGCCTGGTGCTTGGGGCTTGGTGTTTGGTGTTTGGTGCTTGGTGCTTGGTGTTTGATGTTGGGTCCTTGGTGCTTGGTGTTTGGTGTTTGGTGCTTGGTGTTTGGTGTTTGGTGCTTGGTGCTTGGTGTTGGTGTTTGGTGCTTGGTGCTTGGGGCTTGGTGTTTGGTGCTTGGTGCTTGGTGTTTGGTGTTTGGTGCTTGGTGCTTGGGGCTTGGTGTTTGGTGCTTGGTGCTTTGTGCTTGGTGTTTAGTGTTTGGTGTTTGGTGCTTGGTGTTTGGTGCTTGGTGCTTGGTGCTGGGTGGTTGGTGTTTGGTGCTTGGTGCTTGGTGTTTGGTGCTTGGTGCTTGGTGCTTGTTGTTTGGTGCTTGGTGCTTGGTGCTTGGTCTTTGGTGCTTGGAGTTTGGTGGTTGGTGCTTGGTGCTTGGTGTTTGGTGTTTGGTGTTTGCTGTTTGGTGTCTGCTTTTTGGTATTTAGTGTTTGCTGTATGGTGTTTGCTGTTTCGTATTTGGTGCTTGGTGTTTGGTGCTTGGTGCTTGGTGTTTGGCGTTTGGTGCTTGGTGCTTGGTGTTTGGTGCTTGGTGCTTGGTGTTTGGTGTTTGGTGCTTGGTGCCTGGTGCTTGTTGTTTGGTGTTTGGTGTTTGGTGCTTGCTGTTTGGTGTTTGGTGTTTGATGCTTGGTGCTTGTTGTTTGGTGCTTGGTACTTGGTGATTAGTGTTTGGTGCTTGGTGCTTGGTGTTTGGTGTTTGGTGTTTCGTGCTTGGTGTCTAGTGTTTGGGTTTTGGTGTTTGGTGCTTGGTGCTTAGTGTTTGGTGTTTGTGCTTGGTGCTTGGTGTTTGGTGTTTGGTGCTTGGTATTTGGTGCTTGGTGCTTTGTGCTTGCTGTTTGGTGCTGGGTGTATGGTGTTTGGTGCTTGGTGCTTGGTGCTTGGTGTTTGGTGTTTGGTGCTTGGTACTTGGTGTTTGGTGTTTGATGCTTGGTGTTTGATGCTTGTTGCTTGGTGCTTGATGTTTTGTGTTTGGTGTTTGGTGCTTGGTGTATGTACTTGGTGCTTGGTGCTTGGTGTTTGGTGCTTGGTTCTTGGTGCTTGGTGCTTGGTGCTTGGTGTTTGGTGCTTGGTGCTTGGTGTTTGGTGCTTGGTGTTTGGTGTTTGGTGCTTGGTGTTTGGTACTTGGTGCTTGGTGCTTGGTGTTAAGTGTTTGGTGCTTGGTGCTTGGTGTTTGGTGCTTCGTGCTTGGTGCTTGGTGTTTGGTGGATGGTGCTTGGTGTTTGGGGCTTGGTGCCTGGTGCTTTGTGTTTGGTGCTAGGTGCTTGGTGCTTGGTCTTCGGTGTTTGGTGCTTGGTGCTTGGTGCTTGGTGTTTGGTGCTTGGTGCTTGGTGCTTGGTTATTAGTGTTTGGTGCTTGGTGCTTGGGGTTTGGTGTTTGGTGCTTGGTGCTTTGTGTTTGGTGTTTGCTGTATGGTGTTTGCTGTTTCGTGTTTGGTGTTTGCTGTTTGGTGTTTAATGCTTGGTGCTTGGTGCTTGGTGTTTGGTGCTTGGTGCTTGGTGCTTGGTGTTTGGCGTTTGCTCTTTGTTGTTTGGTGTTTGGTGCTTGCTGTTTGGTGTTTGGTGTTTGGTATTTGGTGTTTGGTGCTTGCTGTTTGGTGCTTGGTGCTTGGTGTTTGGTGTTTGGTGCTTGGTGTTTGGTGCTTGGTGTTTTGTGTTTGGTACTTGGTGTTTGGTGCTTGGTGCATGGTGCTTGGTGTTTGGTGCTTGGTGCTTGGTGTTTGGTGATTGGTGCTTGGTGTTTGGTGATTGGTGCTTGATGCTTGGTGCTTGGTGTTAGGTGTTTGGTGCTTGGTGCTTGGTGTTTGATGTTTGGTCCTTGGTGCTTGGTGTTTGGTGTTTGGTGCTTGGTGCTTGTTGTTTGGTGTTTGGTGCTTGCTGCTTGCTGCTTGGTGTTTGTTGCTTGGTGTTTTGTGCTTGATGCTTGGTGTTTGTTGTTTGGTGCTAGGGGCTTAGTGCTTGGTGCTTGGTGTTTGGTGCTTGGTGCTTGCTGTTTGGTGTTTGGTGCTTGGTGCGTGGGACTTAGTGTTTGGTGTTTGGTGCTTGGTGTTTGGTGCTTGGTGTTTGGTGCTTGGTGTTTGGGGCTTGGTGTTCGGTGCTTGGTGCCTGGTGCTTGGTGCTTGGTGTTTGGTGATTGGTGCTTGGTGTTTGGTGTTTGGTGATTGGTGCTTGGTGTTGGTGTTTGGTGCTTGGTGCTTGGGGCTTGGTGTTTGGTGCTTGGTGCTTGGTGTTTGGTGTTTGGTGCTTGGTGCTTGGGGCTTGGTGTTTGGTGCTTGGTGCTTTGTGCCTGGTGTTTAGTGTTTGGTGTTTGGTGCTTGGTGTTTGGTGCTTGGTGCTTGGTGCTGGGTGGTTGGTGTTTGGTGCTTGGTGCTTGGTGTTAAGTGTTTGGTGCTTGGTGCTTGGTGTTTGGTGCTTCGTGCTTGGTGCTTGGTGTTTGGTGCATGGTGCTTGGTGTTTGGCGCTTGGTGCCTGGTGCTTTGTGTTTGGTGCTAGGTGCTTGGTGCTTGGTCTTTGGTGTTTGGTGCTTGGTGCTTGGTGCTTGGTGTTTGGTGCTTGGTGCTTGGTGCTTGGTTATTAGTGTTTGGTGCTTGGTGCTTGGGGTTTGGTGTTTGGTGCTTGGTGCTTGGTGTTTGGTGTTTGCTGTATGGTGTTTGCTGTTTCGTGTTTGGTGTTTGCTGTTTGGTGTTTAATGCTTGGTGCTTGGTGCTTGGTGTTTGGTGCTTGGTGCTTGGTGCTTGGTGTTTGGCGTTTGCTCTCTGCTGTTTGGTGTTTGGTGCTTGCTGTTTGGTGTTTGGTGTTTGGTGTTTGGTGCTTGCTGCTTGGTGCTTGGTGCTTGGTGTTTGGTGTTAGGTTTTTGGTGCTTGGGGCTTGGTGTTTCATGTTTGGTCCTTGGTGCTTGGTGTTTGGTGTTTGGTGCTTGGTGCTTGGTGTTTCGTGTTTGGTGCTTGCTGCTTGCTGCTTGGTGTTTGGTGCTTGCTGCTTGGTGTTTGGTGCTTGCTGCTTGGTGTTTGGTGTTTGGTGTATGGTGCTTGGTGTTTGGTGCTTGGTGCTTGGTGCTGGGTGGTTGATGTTTGGTGCTTGGTGTTTGGTGTTTGGTGCTTGGTGCTTGGTGCTTATTGTTTGGTGCTTGGTGCTTGGTGCTTGGTGCTTGGTCTTTGGTGCTTGGTGTTTGGTGTTTGGTGTTTGGTGTTTGTGCTTGGTGCTTGGTGCTTGGTGTTTGGTGCTTGGTGCTTGGGGTTTGGTGTTTTGTGTTTGCTGTTTGGTGTATGCGGTTTGGTGTCTGCTTTTTGGTGTTTGGTGTTTGCTGTATGGTGTTTGTAGTTTTGTGTTTCGTGTTTGATGTTTGGTGTTTGGTGCTTGGTGCTTGGTGCTTGGTGTTTGGTGCTTGGTGCTTGGTGCTTGGTGTTTGGCGTTTACTGTTTGCTGTTTGGTGTTTGGTGTTTGCTGTTTGGTGTTTGCTGTTTGGTGTTTGGTGCTTGGTGCTTGGTGGCTGGTGTTTGGTGCTTGGTGTTTGGATTTTGGTCCTTGGTGCTTGGTGCCTGGTGTTTCGTGCTTGGTGCTTGGTGCTTGGTGTTTGGTGTTTGGTGCTTGGTGTTTGGTGTTTGGTATTTGGTGCTTGGTGCTTGGTGCTTGGTGTTTGGTGCTTGGTGCTTGGTGTTTGGTGCTTGGTGCTTGGTGCTTGGTGTTTGGTGCTTGGTGTTTGGTGCTTGGTGTTTGGGGCTTGGTGTTCGGTGCTTGGTGCCTGGTGCTTGGGGCTTGGTGTTTGGTGTTTGGTGCTTGGTGCTTGGTGTTTGATGTTGGGTCCTTGGTGCTTGGTGTTTGGTGTTTGGTGCTTGGTGTTTGTTGTTTGGTGCTTGGTGCTTGGTGTTGGTGTTTGGTGCTTGGTGCTTGGGGCTTGGTGTTTGGTGCTTGGTGCTTGGTGTTTGGTGTTTGGTGCTTGGTGCTTGGGGCTTGGTGTTTGGTACTTGGTGCTTTGTGCTTGGTGTTTAGTGTTTGGTGTTTGGTGCTTGGTGTTTGGTGCTTGGTGCTGGGTGGTTGGTGTTTGGTGCTTGGTGCTTGGTGTTTGGTGCTTGGTGCTTGGTGCTTGTTGTTTGGTGCTTGGTGCTTGGTGCTTGGTCTTTGGTGCTTGGAGTTTGGTGGTTGGTGCTTGGTGCTTGGTGTTTGGTGTTTGGTGTTTGCTGTTTGGTGTCTGCTTTTTGGTATTTAGTGTTTGCTGTATGGTGTTTGCTGTTTCGTATTTGGTGCTTGGTGTTTGGTGCTTGGTGCTTGGTGTTTGGCGTTTGGTGCTTGGTGCTTGGTGTTTGGTGCTTGGTGCTTGGTGTTTGGTGTTTGGTGCTTGGTGCCTGGTGCTTGTTGTTTGGTGTTTGGTGTTTGGTGCTTGCTGTTTGGTGTTTTGTGTTTGATGCTTGGTGCTTGTTGTTTGGTGCTTGGTACTTGGTGATTAGTGTTTGGTGCTTGGTGCTTGGTGTTTGGTGTTTCGTGTTTCGTGCTTGGTGTCTAGTGTTTGGGTTTTGGTGTTTGGTGCTTGGTGCTTAGTGTTTGGTGTTTGTGCTTGGTGCTTGGTGTTTGGTGTTTGGTGCTTGGTATTTGGTGCTTGGTGCTTTGTGCTTGCTGTTTGGTGCTGGGTGTATGGTGTTTGGTGCTTGGTGCTTGGTGCTTGGTGTTTGGTGTTTGGTGCTTGGTACTTGGTGTTTGGTGTTTGATGCTTGGTGTTTGATGCTTGTTGCTTGGTGCTTGATGTTTTGTGTTTGGTGTTTGGTGCTTGGTGTATGTACTTGGTGCTTGGTGCTTGGTGTTTGGTGCTTGGTTCTTGGTGCTTGGTGCTTGGTGCTTGGTGTTTGGTGCTTGGTGCTTGGTGTTTGGTGCTTGGTGTTTGGTGTTTGGTGCTTGGTGTTTGGTACTTGGTGCTTGGTGCTTGGTGTTAAGTGTTTGGTGCTTGGTGCTTGGTGTTTGGTGCTTCGTGCTTGGTGCTTGGTGTTTGGTGGATGGTGCTTGGTGTTTGGGGCTTGGTGCCTGGTGCTTTGTGTTTGGTGCTAGGTGCTTGGTGCTTGGTCTTCGGTGTTTGGTGCTTGGTGCTTGGTGCTTGGTGTTTGGTGCTTGGTGCTTGGTGCTTGGTTATTAGTGTTTGGTGCTTGGTGCTTGGGGTTTGGTGTTTGGTGCTTGGTGCTTTGTGTTTGGTGTTTGCTGTATGGTGTTTGCTGTTTCGTGTTTGGTGTTTGCTGTTTGGTGTTTAATGCTTGGTGCTTGGTGCTTGGTGTTTGGTGCTTGGTGCTTGGTGCTTGGTGTTTGGCGTTTGCTCTTTGTTGTTTGGTGTTTGGTGCTTGCTGTTTGGTGTTTGGTGTTTGGTATTTGGTGTTTGGTGCTTGCTGTTTGGTGCTTGGTGCTTGGTGTTTGGTGTTTGGTGCTTGGTGTTTGGTGCTTGGTGTTTTGTGTTTGGTACTTGGTGTTTGGTGCTTGGTGCCTGGTGCTTGGTGTTTGGTGCTTGGTGCTTGGTGTTTGGTGATTGGTGCTTGGTGTTTGGTGATTGGTGCTTGATGCTTGGTGCTTGGTGTTAGGTGTTTGGTGCTTGGTGCTTGGTGTTTGATGTTTGGTCCTTGGTGCTTGGTGTTTGGTGTTTGGTGCTTGGTGCTTGTTGTTTGGTGTTTGGTGCTTGCTGCTTGCTGCTTGGTGTTTGTTGCTTGGTGTTTTGTGCTTGATGCTTGGTGTTTGTTGTTTGGTGCTAGGGGCTTAGTGCTTGGTGCTTGGTGTTTGGTGCTTGGTGCTTGCTGTTTGGTGTTTGGTGCTTGGTGCGTGGGACTTAGTGTTTGGTGTTTGGTGCTTGGTGTTTGGTGCTTGGTGTTTGGTGCTTGGTGTTTGGGGCTTGGTGTTCGGTGCTTGGTGCCTGGTGCTTGGTGCTTGGTGTTTGGTGTTTGGTGCTTGGTGTTTGGTGTTTGGTGATTGGTGCTTGGTGTTGGTGTTTGGTGCTTGGTGCTTGGGGCTTGGTGTTTGGTGCTTGGTGCTTGGTGTTTGGTGTTTGGTGCTTGGTGCTTGGGGCTTGGTGTTTGGTGCTTGGTGCTTTGTGCCTGGTGTTTAGTGTTTGGTGTTTGGTGCTTGGTGTTTGGTGCTTGGTGCTTGGTGCTGGGTGGTTGGTGTTTGGTGCTTGGTGCTTGGTGTTAAGTGTTTGGTGCTTGGTGCTTGGTGTTTGGTGCTTCGTGCTTGGTGCTTGGTGTTTGGTGCATGGTGCTTGGTGTTTGGCGCTTGGTGCCTGGTGCTTTGTGTTTGGTGCTAGGTGCTTGGTGCTTGGTCTTTGGTGTTTGGTGCTTGGTGCTTGGTGCTTGGTGTTTGGTGCTTGGTGCTTGGTGCTTGGTTATTAGTGTTTGGTGCTTGGTGCTTGGGGTTTGGTGTTTGGTGCTTGGTGCTTGGTGTTTGGTGTTTGCTGTATGGTGTTTGCTGTTTCGTGTTTGGTGTTTGCTGTTTGGTGTTTAATGCTTGGTGCTTGGTGCTTGGTGTTTGGTGCTTGGTGCTTGGTGCTTGGTGTTTGGCGTTTGCTCTCTGCTGTTTGGTGTTTGGTGCTTGCTGTTTGGTGTTTGGTGTTTGGTGTTTGGTGCTTGCTGCTTGGTGCTTGGTGCTTGGTGTTTGGTGTTAGGTTTTTGGTGCTTGGGGCTTGGTGTTTCATGTTTGGTCCTTGGTGCTTGGTGTTTGGTGTTTGGTGCTTGGTGCTTGGTGTTTCGTGTTTGGTGCTTGCTGCTTGCTGCTTGGTGTTTGGTGCTTGCTGCTTGGTGTTTGGTGCTTGCTGCTTGGTGTTTGGTGTTTGGTGTTTGGTGTTTGGTGTTTGGTGCTTGGTGCTTGGTGCTGGGTGGTTGATGTTTGGTGCTTGGTGTTTGGTGTTTGGTGCTTGGTGCTTGGTGCTTATTGTTTGGTGCTTGGTGCTTGGTGCTTGGTGCTTGGTCTTTGGTGCTTGGTGTTTGGTGTTTGGTGTTTGGTGTTTGTGCTTGGTGCTTGGTGCTTGGTGTTTGGTGCTAGGTGCTTAACGCTTGGTGTTTGGTGCTTGGTGCTTGGTGCTTGGTGATTAGTGTTTGGTGCTTGGTGCTTGGGGTTTGGTGTTTTGTGTTTGCTGTTTGGTGTATGCGGTTTGGTGTCTGCTTTTTGGTGTTTGGTGTTTGCTGTATGGTGTTTGTAGTTTTGTGTTTCGTGTTTGATGTTTGGTGTTTGGTGCTTGGTGCTTGGTGCTTGGTGTTTGGTGCTTGGTGCTTGGTGCTTGGTGTTTGGCGTTTACTGTTTGCTGTTTGGTGTTTGGTGTTTGCTGTATGGTGTTTGCTGTTTGGTGTTTGGTGCTTGGTGCTTGGTGGCTGGTGTTTGGTGCTTGGTGTTTGGATTTTGGTCCTTGGTGCTTGGTGCCTGGTGTTTCGTGCTTGGTGCTTGGTGCTTGGTGTTTGGTGTTTGGTGCTTGGTGTTTGGTGTTTGGTATTTGGTGCTTGGTGCTTGGTGCTTGGTGTTTGGTGCTTGGTGCTTGGTGCTTGGTGTTTGATGCTGCGTTCTTGGTGTTTGGTGTTTGGTGCTTGGTGCTTGGTGTTTGGTGATTGGAGCTTGGTGACTGGTGCTTGTTGTTTGGTGCCTGGTGCTTGTTGTTTGGTGTTTGGTGCTTGGTGCTTGGTGTTTGGTGCTTGGTGCTTGGTGTTTGGTGCTTGGTGCTTGGTGTTTGGTGCTTGGTGCTTGGTGCTTGGTGCTTGGTGTTAGGTGTTTAGTGCTTGGTGTTTGATGTTTGGTCCTTGGTGCTTGGTGTTTGGTGTTTGGTGCTTGGTGCTTGGTGTTTGGTGTTTGGTGCTTGCTGCTTGGTGCTTGGTGTTTTGTGTTTGGAGTTTGGTGCTTGGTGTTTGGTGCTTCGGTCTTGGTGCTTGGTGTTTGGTGCTTGGTGTTTGGTGCTTGGTGCTTGGTGCCTGGTGCTTGGTGTTAGGTGTTTGGTGCTTGGTGCTTGGTGTTTGATGTTTGGTCCTTGGTGCTTGGTGTTTGGTGTTTGGTGCTTGGTGTGTGGTGTTTGGTGTTTGGTGCTTGGTGCTTGGTGTTTGGTGCTTGCTGCTTGCTGCTTGGGTTTTGGTGCTTGGTGATTGGTGCTTGGTGTTTTGCGCTTGGTGCTTGGTGTTTGGTGTTTGGTGTTTGGTGCTTGGTGCTTGGTGCTTGGTGCTTGGTGTTTGGTGCTGCGTGCTTGGTGTTTGGTGTCTGGAGTTTGGTGCTTGGTGCTTGGTGCCTGGTGTTTCGTGCTTGGTGCTTAGTGCTTGGTGTTTGGTGCTTGGTGTTTGGTGTTTGGTACTTGGTACTTGGTGTTTGGTGCTTGGTGCCTGGTGCTTGGTGTTTGGTGCTTGGTGCTTGGTGTTTGGTGATTGGTGCTTGGTGTTTGGTGATTGGTGCTTGATGATTGGTGCCTGGTGTCAGGTGATAGGTGCTTGGGGCTTGGTGTTTGATGTTTGGTCCTTGGTGCTTGGTGTTTGGTGTTTGGTGCTTGGTGCTTGTTGTTTGGTGTTTGGTGCTTGCTGCTTGCTGCTTGGTGTTTGTTGCTTGGTGTTTTGTGCTTGATGCTTGGTGTTTGTTGTTTGGTACTAGGGGCTTAGTGCTTGGTGCTTGGTGTTTGGTGCTTGGTGCTTGCTGTTTGGTGTTTGGTGCTTGGTGCTTGGTGCTTGGTGTTTGGTGCTTGGTGCTTGGTGCTTGGTGTTTGGTGCTTGGTGTTTGGTGCTTGGTGTTTGGGGCTTGGTGTTCGGTGCTTGGTGCCTGGTGCTTGGGGCTTGGTGTTTGGTGTTTGGTGCTTGGTGCTTGGTGTTTGATGTTGGGTCCTTGGTGCTTGGTGTTTGGTGTTTGGTGCTTGGTGTTTGGTGTTTGGTGCTTGGTGCTTGGTGTTGGTGTTTGGTGCTTGGTGCTTGGGGCTTGGTGTTTGGTGCTTGGTGCTTGGTGTTTGGTGTTTGGTGCTTGGTGCTTGGGGCTTGGTGTTTGGTGCTTGGTGCTTTGTGCTTGGTGTTTAGTGTTTGGTGTTTGGTGCTTGGTGTTTGGTGCTTGGTGCTTGGTGCTGGGTGGTTGGTGTTTGGTGCTTGGTGCTTGGTGTTTGGTGCTTGGTGCTTGGTGCTTGTTGTTTGGTGCTTGGTGCTTGGTCTTTGGTGCTTGGAGTTTGGTGGTTGGTGCTTGGTGCTTGGTGTTTGGTGTTTGGTGTTTGCTGTTTGGTGTCTGCTTTTTGGTATTTAGTGTTTGCTGTATGGTGTTTGCTGTTTCGTATTTGGTGCTTGGTGTTTGGTGCTTGGTGCTTGGTGTTTGGCGTTTGGTGCTTGGTGCTTGGTGTTTGGTGCTTGGTGCTTGGTGTTTGGTGTTTGGTGCTTGGTGCCTGGTGCTTGTTGTTTGGTGTTTGGTGTTTGGTGCTTGCTGTTTGGTGTTTGGTGTTTGATGCTTGGTGCTTGTTGTTTGGTGCTTGGTACTTGGTGATTAGTGTTTGGTGCTTGGTGCTTGGTGTTTGGTGTTTGGTGTTTCGTGCTTGGTGTCTAGTGTTTGGGTTTTGGTGTTTGGTGCTTGGTGCTTAGTGTTTGGTGTTTGTGCTTGGTGCTTGGTGTTTGGTGTTTGGTGCTTGGTATTTGGTGCTTGGTGCTTTGTGCTTGCTGTTTGGTGCTGGGTGTATGGTGTTTGGTGCTTGGTGCTTGGTGCTTGGTGTTTGGTGTTTGGTGCTTGGTACTTGGTGTTTGGTGTTTGATACTTGGTGTTTGATGCTTGTTGCTTGGTGCTTGATGTTTTGTGTTTGGTGTTTGGTGCTTGGTGTATGTACTTGGTGCTTGGTGCTTGGTGTTTGGTGCTTGGTTCTTGGTGCTTGGTGCTTGGTGCTTGGTGTTTGGTGCTTGGTGCTTGGTGTTTGGTGCTTGGTGTTTGGTGTTTGGTGCTTGGTGTTTGGTACTTGGTGCTTGGTGCTTGGTGTTAAGTGTTTGGTGCTTGGTGCTTGGTGTTTGGTGCTTCGTGCTTGGTGCTTGGTGTTTGGTGGATGGTGCTTGGTGTTTGGGGCTTGGTGCCTTGTGCTTTGTGTTTGGTGCTAGGTGCTTGGTGCTTGGTCTTCGGTGTTTGGTGCTTGGTGCATGGTGCTTGGTGTTTGGTGCTTGGTGCTTGGTGCTTGGTTATTAGTGTTTGGTGCTTGGTGGTTGGGGTTTGGTGTTTGGTGCTTGGTGCTTTGTGTTTGGTGTTTGCTGTATGGTGTTTGCTGTTTCGTGTTTGGTGTTTGCTGTTTGGTGTTTAATGCTTGGTGCTTGGTGCTTGGTGTTTGGTGCTTGGTGCTTGGTGCTTGGTGTTTGGCGTTTGCTCTTTGTTGTTTGGTGTTTGGTGCTTGCTGTTTGGTGTTTGGTGTTTGGTATTTGGTGTTTGGTGCTTGCTGTTTGGTGCTTGGTGCTTGGTGTTTGGTGCTTGGTGTTTGGTACTTGGTGCTTGGTGCTTGGTGTTAAGTGTTTGGTGCTTGGTGCTTGGTGTTTGGTGCTTCGTGCTTGGTGCTTGGTGTTTGGTGCATGGTGCTTGGTGTTTGGCGCTTGGTGCCTGGTGCTTTGTGTTTGGTGCTAGGTGCTTGGTGCTTGGTCTTTGGTGTTTGGTGCTTGGTGCTTGGTGCTTGGTGTTTGGTGCTTGGTGCTTGGTGCTTGGTTATTAGTGTTTGGTGCTTGGTGCTTGGGGTTTTGTGTTTGGTGCTTGGTGTTTGGTGTTTGCTGTATGGTGTTTGCTGTTTCGTGTTTGGTGTTTGCTGTTTGGTGTTTAATGCTTGGTGCTTGGTGCTTGGTGTTTGGTGCTTGGTGCTTGGTGCTTGGTGTTTGGCGTTTGCTCTCTGCTGTTTGGTGTTTGGTGCTTGCTGTTTGGTGTTTGGTGTTTGGTGTTTGGTGCTTGCTGCTTGGTGCTTGGTGCTTGGTGTTTGGTGTTTGGTGTTTGGTGCTTGGTGTTTGGTGCTTGGTGCTTGGTGCTGGGTGTTTGGTGCTTGGTGCTTGGTGTTTGGTGCTTGGTGCTTGATGCTTGGTGCTTGGTGTTTGGTCATTGGTGCTTGGTGCTTGGTCTTTGGTGCTTGGGGTTTGGTGTTTGGTGCTTGGTGCTTGGTGTTTGGTGCTTGGTGTTTGGTGCTTGCTGCTTGGTGCTTGGTGTTTGGTGCTTAGTGCTTGGTGATTAGTGTTTGGTGCATGGTGCTTGGTGTTTGTTGTTTGGTGCTTGGTGCTTGGTGTTTGGTGCTTGGTGCTTGCTGTTTGGTGTTTGGTGTTTGGTGCTTGGTGCTTGGTGTTTGGTGTTTGGTGTTTGGTGTTTGGTGTTTGGTGCTTGGTGCTTGGTGTTTGGTGCTTGGTGTTTGGTGCTTGGTGTATGTACTTGGTGCTTGGTGCTTGGTGTTTGGTGCTTGGTTCTTGGTGTTTGGTGCTTGGTGCTTGGTGCTTGGTGTTTGGTGCTTGGTGCTTGGTGTTTGGTACCTGGTGCTTGGTGTTTGGTGTTTGGTGCTTGGTGTTTGGTGCTTGGTGCTTGGTGCTTGGTGTTAAGTGTTTGGTGCTTGGTGCTTGGTGTTTGGTGCTTCGTGCTCGGTGCTTGGTGTTTGGTGCATGGTGCTTGATGTTTGGGGCTTGGTGCCTGGTGCTTGGTGTTTGGTGCTTGGTGCTCGGTGCTTGGTGTTTGGTGTTTGGTGCTTGGTGCTTGGTGTTTGGTGCTTGGTGTTTGGTGCTTGGTGTTCGGTGCTTGGTGCTTGGTTCTTGGTACTTGGTGTTAGGTTTTTGGTGCTTGTGGCTTGGTGTTTGGTGTTTGGTGCTTGGTGCTTGGTGTATGTACTTGGTGCTTGGTGCTTGGTGTTTGGTGCTTGGTTCTTGGTGTTTGGTGCTTGGTGCTTGGTGCTTGGTGTTTGGTGCTTGGTGCTTGGTGTTTGGTGCTTGGTGTTTGGTGTTTGGTGTTTGGTGCTTCGTGCTTGGTGCTTGGTGTTTGGTGCATGGTGCTTGGTGTTTGAGGCTTGGTGCCTGGTGCTTTGTGTTTGGTGCTAGGTGCTTGGTGCTTGGTCTTTGGTGTTTGGTGCTTGGTGCTTGGTGCTTGGTGTTTGGTGCTTGGTGCTTGGTGCTTGGTGTTTGGCGTTTGCTCTTTGTTGTTTGGTGTTTGGTGCTTGCTGTTTGGTGTTTGGTGTTTGGTATTTGGTGTTTGGTGCTTGCTGTTTGGTGCTTGGTGCTTGGTGTTTGGTGCTTGGTGTTTGGTACTTGGTGCTTGGTGCTTGGTGTTAAGTGTTTGGTGCTTGGTGCTTGGTGTTTGGTGCTTCGTGCTTGGTGCTTGGTGTTTGGTGCATGGTGCTTGGTGTTTGGCGCTTGGTGCCTGGTGCTTTGTGTTTGGTGCTAGGTGCTTGGTGCTTGGTCTTTGGTGTTTGGTGCTTGGTGCTTGGTGCTTGGTGTTTGGTGCTTGGTGCTTGGTGCTTGGTTATTAGTGTTTGGTGCTTGGTGCTTGGGGTTTTGTGTTTGGTGCTTGGTGTTTGGTGTTTGCTGTATGGTGTTTGCTGTTTCGTGTTTGGTGTTTGCTGTTTGGTGTTTAATGCTTGGTGCTTGGTGCTTGGTGTTTGGTGCTTGGTGCTTGGTGCTTGGTGTTTGGCGTTTGCTCTCTGCTGTTTGGTGTTTGGTGCTTGCTGTTTGGTGTTTGGTGTTTGGTGTTTGGTGCTTGCTGCTTGGTGCTTGGTGCTTGGTGTTTGGTGTTTGGTGTTTGGTGCTTGGTGTTTGGTGCTTGGTGCTTGGTGCTGGGTGTTTGGTGCTTGGTGCTTGGTGTTTGGTGCTTGGTGCTTGATGCTTGGTGCTTGGTGTTTGGTCATTGGTGCTTGGTGCTTGGTCTTTGGTGCTTGGGGTTTGGTGTTTGGTGCTTGGTGCTTGGTGTTTGGTGCTTGGTGTTTGGTGCTTGCTGCTTGGTGCTTGGTGTTTGGTGCTTAGTGCTTGGTGATTACTGTTTGGTGCATGGTGCTTGGTGTTTGTTGTTTGGTGCTTGGTGCTTGGTGTTTGGTGCTTGGTGCTTGCTGTTTGGTGTTTGGTGTTTGGTGCTTGGTGCTTGGTGTTTGGTGTTTGGTGTTTGGTGTTTGGTGTTTGGTGCTTGGTGCTTGGTGTTTGGTGCTTGGTGTTTGGTGCTTGGTGTATGTACTTGGTGCTTGGTGCTTGGTGTTTGGTGCTTGGTTCTTGGTGTTTGGTGCTTGGTGCTTGGTGCTTGGTGTTTGGTGCTTGGTGCTTGGTGTTTGGTACCTGGTGCTTGGTGTTTGGTGTTTGGTGCTTGGTGTTTGGTGCTTGGTGCTTGGTGCTTGGTGTTAAGTGTTTGGTGCTTGGTGCTTGGTGTTTGGTGCTTCGTGCTCGGTGCTTGGTGTTTGGTGCATGGTGCTTGATGTTTGGGGCTTGGTGCCTGGTGCTTGGTGTTTGGTGCTTGGTGCTCGGTGCTTGGTGTTTGGTGTTTGGTGCTTGGTGCTTGGTGTTTGGTGCTTGGTGTTTGGTGCTTGGTGTTCGGTGCTTGGTGCTTGGTTCTTGGTACTTGGTGTTAGGTTTTTGGTGCTTGTGGCTTGGTGTTTGGTGTTTGGTGCTTGGTGCTTGGTGTATGTACTTGGTGCTTGGTGCTTGGTGTTTGGTGCTTGGTTCTTGGTGTTTGGTGCTTGGTGCTTGGTGCTTGGTGTTTGGTGCTTGGTGCTTGGTGTTTGGTGCTTGGTGTTTGGTGTTTGGTGTTTGGTGCTTCGTGCTTGGTGCTTGGTGTTTGGTGCATGGTGCTTGGTGTTTGAGGCTTGGTGCCTGGTGCTTTGTGTTTGGTGCTAGGTGCTTGGTGCTTGGTCTTTGGTGTTTGGTGCTTGGTGCTTGGTGCTTGGTGTTTGGTGCTTGGTGCTTGGTGCTTGGTTATTAGTGTTTGGTGCTTCGTGCATGGGGTTTGGTGTTTGGGGCTTGGTGCTTGGTGTTTGGTGTTTGGTGTATGGTGTTTGCTGTTTCGTGTTTGGTGTTTGCTGTTTGGTGTTTAATGCTTGGTGCTAGGTGCTTGGTGTTTGGTGCTTGGTGCTTGGTGCTTGGTGCTTGGCGTTTGCTCTTTGCTGTTTGGTGTTTGGTGCTTGCTGTTTGGTGCTTGCTGTTTGGTGTTTGGTGTTTGGTGTTTGGTGTTTGGTGCTTGCTGTTTGGTGCTTGGTGCTTGGTGTTTGGTCTTTGGTGTTTGGTGCTTGGTGCTTGGTGTTTGGTGCTTGGTGCTTGGTGCTTGGTGCTGGGTGTTTGGTGCTTGGTGCTTGGTGTTTGGTGCTTGGTGCTTGATGCTTGGTGCTTGGTGTTTGGTCCTTGGTGCTTGGTGCTTGGTCTTTGGTACTTGGGGTTTGGTGTTTGGTGCTTGGTGCTTGGTGTTTGGTGCTTGGTGCTTGGTGCTTGGTGTTTGGTGTTTGGTGCTTGCTGCTTGGTGCTTGGTGTTTGGTGCTTGGTGCTTGGTGATTAGTGTTTGGTGCATGGTGCTTGGTGTTTGTTGTTTGGTGCTTGGTGCTTGGTGTTTGGTGCTTGGTGCTTGCTGTTTGGTGTTTGGTGTTTGGTGCTTGGTGCTTGGTGTTTGGTGTTTGGTGTTTGGTGTTTGGTGCTTGGTGCTTGGTGTTTGGAGCTTGGTGTTTGGTGCTTGGTGTATGTACTTGGTGCTTGGTGCTTGGTGTTTGGTGCTTGGTTCTTGGTGTTTGGTGCTTGGTGCTTGGTGCTTGGTGTTTGGTGCTTGGTGCTTGGTGTTTGGTACTTGGTGCTTGGTGTTTGGTGTTTGGTGTTTGGTGCTTGGTGCTTGGTGCTTGGTGTTAAGTGTTTGGTGCTTGGTGCTTGGTGTTTGGTGCTTGGTGCTTGGTGCTTGGTGTTTGGTGCATGGTGCTTGATGTTTGGGGCTTGGTGCCTGGTGCTTGGTGTTTGGTGCTTGGTGCTTGGTGCTTGGTGTTTGGTGTTTGGTGCTTGGTGCTTGGTGTTTGGTGCTTGGTGCTTGGTGCTTGGTGTTCGGTGCTTGGTGCTAGGTGCTTGGTACTTGGTGTTAGGTTTTTGGTGCTTGGGGCTTGGTGTTTGATGTTTGGTCCTTGGTGCTTGGTGTTTGGTGTTTGGTGCTTGGTGCTTGGTGCTTGGTGTTTCATGTTTGGTGCTTGCTGCTTGCTGCTTGGTGTTTGGTGCTTGGTGATTGGTGCTTGGTGTTTGGTGCTTGGTGGTTGGTGCTTGGTGTTTGGTGTTTGGTGCTAGGTGCTTGGTGCTTGGTGTTTGGTGCTTGGTGCTTGGTGTTTGGTGTTTGGTGCTTGGTGCTTGGGGCTTGGTGTTTGGTGCTTGCTGCTTGGTGTTTGGTGCTTGCTGCTTGGTGTTTGTTGTTTGGTGTTTGGTGCTTGGTGTTTGGTGCTTGGTGCTTGGTGCTGGGTGGTTGATGTTTGGTGCTTGGTGCTTGGTGTTTGGTGCTTGGTGCTTGGTGCTAATTGTTTGGTGCTTGGTGCTTGGTGCTTGGTGCTTGGTCTTTGGTGCTTGGTGTTTCGTGTTTGGTGTTTGGTGTTTGTGCTTGGTGCTTGGTGCTTGGTGTTTGGTGCTAGGTGCTTAACGCTTGGTGTTTGGTGCTTGGTGCTTGGTGCTTGGTGATTAGTGTTTGGTGCTTGGTGCTTGGGGTTTGGTGTTTTGTGTTTGCTGTTTGGTGTATGCGGTTTGGTGTCTGCTTTTTGGTGTTTGGTGTTTGCTGTATGGTGTTTGCTGTTTTGTGTTTCGTGTTTGCTGTTTGGTGTTTGGTGCTTGGTGCTTGGTGCTTGGTGTTTGGTGCTTGGTGCTTGGTGCTTTGTGTTTGGCGTTTGCTGTTTGCTGTTTGGTGTTTGGTGTTTGCTGTTTGGTGTTTGCTGTTTGGTGTTTGGTGCTTGGTGCTTGGTGGCTGGTGTTCGGTGCTTGGTGTTTGGATTTTGGTCCTTGGTGCTTGGTGCCTGGTGTTTCGTGCTTGGTGCTTGGTGTTTGGTGTTTGGTATTTGGTGCTTGGTGCTTGGTGCTTGGTGTTTGGTGCTTGGTGCTTGGTGCTTGGTGTTTGATGCTGCGTGCTTGGTGTTTGGTGTTTGGTGCTTGGTGCTTGGTGTTTGGTGATTGGAGCTTGGTGCCTGGTGCTTGTTGTTTGGTGCCTGGTGCTTGTTGTTTGGTGTTTGGTGCTTGGTGCTTGGTGTTTGGTGCTTGGTGCTTGGTGCTTGGTGTTTGGTGCTTGGTGCTTGGTGTTTGGTGCTTGGTGCTTGGTGCTTGGTGCTTGGTGTTAGGTGTTTGGTGCTTGGTGCTTGGTGTTTGATGTTTGGTCCTTGGTGCTTGGTGTTTGGTATTTGGTGCTTGGTGCTTGGTGCTTGGTGTTTGGTGCTTGGTGCTTGGTGCTTGGTGTTTGATGCTGCGTGCTTGGTGTTTGGTGTTTGGTGCTTGGTGCTTGGTGTTTGGTGATTGGAGCTTGGTGCCTGGTGCTTGTTGTTTGGTGCCTGGTGCTTGTTGTTTGGTGTTTGGTGCTTGGTGCTTGGTGTTTGGTGCTTCGGGCTTGGTGCTTGGTGTTTGGTGCTTGGTGCTTGGTGTTTGGTGCTTGGTGCCTGGTGCTTGGTGTTTGGTGCTTGGTGCTTGGTGTTTGGTGATTGGTGCTTGGTGTTTGGTGCTTGGTGCTTGGTGCCTGGTGCTTGGTGTTAGGTGTTTGGTGCTTGGTGCTTGGTGTTTGATGTTTGCTCCTTGGTGCTTGGTGTTTGGTGTTTGGTGCTTGGTGTTTGGTGTTTGGTGTTTGGTGCTTGGTGCTTGGTGTTTGGTGCTTGCTGCTTGCTGCATGGGTTTTGGTGCTTGGTGATTGGTGCTTGGTGTTTTGCGCTTGGTGCTTGGTGTTTGGTGTTTGGTGTTTGGTGCTTGGTGCTTGGTGCTTGGTGCTTGGTGTTTGGTGCTGCATGCTTGGTGTTTGGTGTCTGGAGTTTGGTGCTTGGTGCTTGGTGCCTGGTGTTTCGTGCTTGGTGCTTGGTGCTTGGTGTTTGGTGTTTGGTGCTTGGTGTTTGGTGCTTGGTGCCTGGTGCTTGGTGTTTGGTGCTTGGAGCTTGGTGTTTGGTGATTGGTGCTTGGTGTTCGGTGCTTGGTGCTTGCTGTTTGGTGTTTGGTGCTTGGTGCGTGGGACTTAGTGTTTGGTGTTTGGTGCTTGGTGTTTGGTGCTTGGTGTTTGGGGCTTGGTGTTCGGTGCTTGGTGCCTGGTGCTTGGGGCTTGGTGTTTGGTGTTTGGTGCTTGGTGCTTGGTGTTTGATGTTGGGTCCTTGGTGCTTGGTGTTTGGTGTTTGGTGCTTGGTGTTTGGTGCTTGGTGCTTGATGTTTGGTGTTTGGTTCTTGGTGCTCGGTGTTTGGTGTTTGGTGTTTGGTGCTTGGTGCTTGGTCCTTGGTGTTTGGTGCTTGGTGCTTGGTGCTTGGTGCTGCGTGCTTGGTGTTTGGTGTTTGGTGCTTGGTGCCTGGTGCTTGTTGTTTGGTGTTTGGTGCTTAATGCTTGGTGTTTGGTGTTTGGTGCTTGGTGCTTGGTGGCTGGTGTTTGATGCTTGGTGTTTGGAGTTTGCTGCTTGGTGCTTGGTGCCTGGTGTTTCGTGCTTGGTGCTTGGTGCTTGGTGTTTCGTGTTTGGTGCTTGGTGTTTGGTGCTTGGTGCTTGGTGCTTGGTGCTTGGTGTTTGGTGCTTGGTGTTTGATGCTGCGTGCTTGGTGTTTGGTGTTTGGTGCTTGGTGCTTGGTGTTTGGTGTTTGGAGCTTGGTGCCTGGTGCTTGTTGTTTGGTGTTTGGTGCTTGGTGCTTGGTGATTGGTTTTTGGTGCTTGGTGCTTGGTGCTTGGTATCTGGTGTTTGGTGCTTGATGTTTGGTGTTTGGTGCTTGCTGCTTGGTGCTTGGTGTTTGGTGTTTGGTGCTTGGTGCTTGGTGTTTGGTGCTTGGTGTTTGGTGTTTGGTGTTTGATGCTAGGTGTTTGCTGCTTGGTGCTTGGTGCTTGGTGTTTTGTGTTTGGTGTTTGGTGCTTGGTACCTGGTGCTTGGTGCTTGGTGCTTGTTGTTTGGTGCTTGGTGCTTGGTAATTAGTGTTTGGTGCTTGGTGCTTGCGGTTTGGTGCTTGGGGTTTGGTGTTTGCTGCTTGGTGCTTGGTGTTTGGTGCTTTGTGCTTGGTGCTTGGTGTTTGGTGCTTGGTGCTTGGAGTTTGGTGCTTGGTGCTTGGTGTTTGGTGTTTGGCATTTGCTGTTTGCTGTTTGCTTTTTGGTGTTTGCTGTTTGCTGTTTGCTGTTTGGTGTTTGCTGTTTGGTGCTTTATGTTTGGTGCTTGGTGCTTGGCGTTTGGTGTTTGGTGTTTGGTGCTTGGTGCTTGGTGTTTGGTGCTTGGTGCTTGGTGCTGGGTGTTTGGTGCTTGGTGCTTGGTGTTTGGTGCTTGGTGCTTGTTGCTTGGTGTTTGGTCCTTGGTGCTTGGTGCTTGGGTTTTGGTGTTTGGTGCTTGCTGTTTGGTGCTTGCTCTTTGGTGCTTGGTGCTTGGTGATTCGTGTTTGCTGATTGGTGCTTGGGGTTTGGTGTTTGGTGTTTGGTGCTTGGTGCTTGCTGTTTGGTGTTTGGTGTTTGGTTTTGGTGCTTGGTGTTTGATGTTTGGTGTTTGGTGCTTGGTGCTTGGTGTTTGGTGCTGCGTGCTTGGTGTTTGGTGTTTGGTGCTTGGTGCCTGGTGCTTGTTGTTTGGTGTTTGGTGCTTAGTGCTTGGTGTTTGGTGTTTGGTGCTTGGTGCTTGGTGGCTGGTGCTTGGTGCTTGGTGTTTCGTGCTTGGGGCTTGGTGCTTGGTGTTTGGTGTTTGGTGCTTGGTGTTTGGTGTTTGGTACTTGGTGCTTGGTGCTTGGTGCTTGGTGTTTGGTGCTTGGTGTTTGATGCTGCGTGCTTGGTGTTTGGTGTTTGGAGCTTGGTGCCTGGTGCTTGTTGTTTGGTGTTTGGTGCTTGGTGCTTGGTGTTTGGTGTTTGGTGCTTGGTGCTTGGTGCTTGGTATCTGGTGTTTGGTGCTTGATGTTTGGTGTTTGGTGCTTGGTCCTTGGTGCTTGGTGTTTGGTGTTTGGTGCTTGGTGCTTGGTGTTTGGTGCTTGGTGTTTGGTGTTTGGTGTTTGATGCTTGGTGTTTGCTGTTTGGTGCTTGGTGCTTGGTGTTTTGTGTTTGGTGCTTGGTACTTGGTGATTAGTGTTTGGTGCTTGGTGCTTGCGGTTTGGTGTTTGGTGCTTGGGGTTTGGTGTTTGGTGCTTGGTGCTTGCTGCTTGGTGCTTGGTGTTTGGTGCTTGGTGCTTGGTGTTTGGTGTTTGGTGCTTGGGGTTTGGTGTTTGGTGCTTGGTGCTTGGAGTTTGGTGCTTGGTGCTTGGTGTTTGGAGTTTGGTGCTTGGTGCCTGGTGCTTGTTGTTTGGTGTTTGGTGCTTAGTGGTTGGTGTTTGGTGTTTGGTGCTTGGTGCTTGGTGGCTGGTGTTTGGTGCTTGGTGTTTGGAGTTTGGTGTTTGATGCTTGGTGTTTGCTGCTTGGTGCTTGGTGCTTGGTGTTTTGTGTTTGGTGCTTGGTACTTGGTGATTAGTGTTTGGTGCTTGGTGCTTGCGGTTTGGTGTTTGGTGCTTGGGGTTTGGTGTTTGGTGCTTGGTGCTTGGTGCTTGGTGTCTGGTGTTTGGTGCTTGGTGTTTGGTGTTTGGTACTTGGTGCTTGGTGCTTGGTGCTTGGTGTTTGGTGCTTGGTGTTTGATGCTGCGTGCTTGGTGTTTGGTGTTTGGTGCTTGGTGCTTGGTGTTTGGTATTTGGAGCTTGGTGCCTGGTGCTTGTTGTTTGGTGTTTTGTGCTTGGTGCTTGGTGTTTGGTGTTTGGCGTTTGGTGCTTGGTGCTTGGTATCTGGTTTTTGGTGCTTGATGTTTGGTGTTTGGTGCTTGGTGCTTGGTGCTTGGTGTTTGGTGTTTGGTGCTTGGTGCTTGGTGTTTGGTGCTTGGTGTTTGGTGTTTGGTGTTTGATGCTTGGTGTTTGCTGCTTGGTGCTTGGTGCTTGGTGTTTTGTGTTTGGTGCTTGGTGCTTGGTGCCTGCTGCTTGGTGCTTGGTGCTTGTTGTTTGGTGCTTGGTGCTTGGTGATTAGTGTTTGGTGCTTGGTGCTTGCGGTTTGGTGTTTGGTGCTTGGGGTTTGGTATTTGGTGCTTGGTGCTTGGTGTTTGGTGCTTGGTGCTTGGTGCTGGGTGTTTGGTGCTTGGTGCTTGGTGTTTGGTGCTTGGTGCTTGGTGCCTGGTGTTTGGTCCTTGGTGCTTGGTGCTTGGTGCTTGGTGCTTGCTGTTTGGTGTTTGGTGTTTGGTTCTTGGTGCTTGGTGTTTGGTGTTTGGTGTTTGGTGCTTGGTGCTTGGTGCTTGGTGCTTGGTGTTTGGTGCTTGGTGCTTGGTGATTAGTGTTTGGTGCTTGGTGCTTGCGGTTTGGTGTTTGGTGCTTGGGGTTTGGTATTTGGTGCTTGGTGTTTGGTGTTTGGTGCTTGGTGCTTGGTGCTTGGTGTTTGGTGCTTGGTGCTTGGTGCTTGGTGTTTGGTGCTGCGTGCTTGGTGTTTGGTGTTTGGTGCTTGGTGCCTGGGGCTTGTTGTTTGGTGTTTGGTGCTTAGTGCTTGGTGTTTGGTGTTTGGTGCTTGGTGCTTGGTGGCTGGTGCTTGGTGCTTGGTGTTTGGAGTTTGGTGCTTGGTGCCTGGTGTTTCGTGCTTGGTGCTTGGTGCTTGGTGTTTGGTGTTTGGTGTTTGGTGTTTGGTGTTTGGTACTTGGTGCTTGGTGTTTGGTGCTTGGTGTTTGGTGATTGGTGCTTGGTGCTTGGTGCTTGGTGCTTGGTGTTAGGTGTTTGGTCCTTGGTGCTTGTTGTTTGGTGTTTTGTGCTTGGTGCTTGGCGTTTGGTGTTTGGCGCTAGGGGCTTGGTGCTTGATGCTTGGTGTTTGGTGCTAGGTGCTTGCTGTTTGGTGTTTGGTGCTTGGTGCGTGGGACTTAGTGTTTGGTGTTTGGTGTTTGGTGTTTGGTGCTTGGTGTTTGGTGCTTGGTGCTTGGTGTTTGGTGTTTGGTGCTTAGTGCTTGGGGCTTGGTGTTTGGTGCTTGGTGTTTGGTGTTTGGTGCTTGGTGCTTGGTGTTTGGCGCTTGGTGCTTGGTGCTTGGTGTTTGGTGCTTGGTGCTTGGTGCTTGGTGCTTGGTGATTAGTGTTTGGTGCTTGGTGCTTGGTGCCTGGTGCTTGGTGCTTGGTGCTTGTTGTTTGGTGCTTGGTGTTTGGTGCTTGGTGTTTGGTGCTTGGTGCTTGGTGTTTGGTGTTTGGTGCTTGGTCCTTGGGGCTTGGTCTTTGGTGCTTCGTGTTTGGTGCTTGGTGTTTGGTGCTTGGTGCTTGGTGCTTGGTGTTTGGTGTTTGGTGTTTGGTGCTTGGTGTTTGGTGCTTGGTGCTTGGTGCTGGGTGGTTGGTGTTTGATGTTTGGTGCTTGGTGCTTGGTGCTTATTGTTTGGTGCTTGGTGCTTGGTGCTTGGTGCTTGGTCTTTGGTGCTTGGTGTTTGGTGTTTGGTACTTGGTGCCTGGTGTTTGGCGCTTGGTGCTTGGTGCTTGGTGTTTGGTGCTTGGTGTTTGGTGCTTGGTGATTAGTGTTTGGTGCTTGGTGCTTGGTGCCTGGTGCTTGGTGCTTGGTGCTTGATGTTTGGTGCTTGGTGCTTGGTGTTTGGTGCTTGGTGCTTGGTGCTTGGTTCTTGGTGTTAGGTGTTTGGTGCTTGGTGATTGGTGTTTGATGTTAGGTTCTTGGTGCTTGGTGTTTGGTGCTTGCTGCTTGGTGCTTGGTGTCTTGTGTTTGGAGTCTGGTGCTTGGTGTTTGGTGCTTCGGTCTTGGTGTTTGGTGTTTGGTGCTTGGTGCCTGGGGCTTGTTGTTTGGTGTTTGGTGCTTAGTGCTTGGTGTTTGGTGTTTGGTGCTTGGTGCTTGGTGGCTGGTGCTTGGTGCTTGGTGTTTGCAGTTTGGTGCTTGGTGCTTGGTGCCTGGTGTTTCGTGCTTGGTGCTTGGTGCTTGGTGTTTGGTGTTTGGTGCTTGGTGTTTGGTGTTTGGTACTTGGTGCTTGGTGCTTGGTGTTTGGTGCTTGGTGTTTGGTGCTTGGTGCTTGGTGCTTGGTGCTTGGTGTTAGGTATTTGGTGCTTGGTGCTTGGTGTTTGATGTTTGGTCCTTGGTGCTTGTTGTTTGGTGTTTGGTGCTTCGTGCTTGGTGTTTGGTGTTTGGTGCTTGCTGCTTGCTGCTTGGTGTTTGGTGCTTGGTGATTGGTGCTTGGTGTTTTGTGCTTGGTGCTTGGTGTTTGGTGTTTGCTGCTAGGGGCTTGGTGCTTGATGCTTGGTGTTTGGTGCTTGGTGCTTGCTGTTTGGTGTTTGGTGCTTGGTGCGTGGGACTTAGTGTTTGGTGTTTGGTGCTTGGTGTTTGGTGCTTGGTGTTTGGTGCTTGGTGCTTGGTGTTTGGTGTTTGGTGCTTGGTGCTTGGGGCTGGGTCTTTGGTGCTTAGTGTTTGGTGCTTGGTGTTTGGTGCTTGGTGCTTGGTGCTTGGTGTTTGGTGTTTGGTGTTTGGTGCTTGGTGTTTGGTGCTTGGTGCTTGGTGCTGGGTGGTTGGTGTTTGGTGTTTGGTGCTTGGTGCTTGGTGCTTATTGTTTGGTGCTTGGTGCTTGGTGCTTGGTGCTTGGTCTTTGGTGCTTGGTGTTTGGTGTTTGGTGCTTGGTGCCTGGTGTTTGGCGCTTGGTGCTTGGTGCTTGGTGTTTGGTGCTTGGTGTTTGGTGCTTGGTGATTAGTGTTTGGTGCTTGGTGCTTGGTGCCTGGTGCTTGGTGCTTGGTGCTTGATGTTTGGTGCTTGGTGCTTGGTGATTAGTGTTTGGTGCTTGGTGCTTTGGGTTTGGTGTTTGGTGCTTGGGGTTTGGTGTTTGGTGCTTGGTGCTTGGTGTTTGGTGCTTGGTGCTTGGTGTTTGGTGCTTGGTGCTTTGTGTTTGGTGCTTGGTGTTTGGTGCTTGGTGCTTGGTGCTTGGTGCTTGGTGTTAGGTGTTTGGTGCTTGATGATTGGTGTTTGATGTTAGGTTCTTGGTGCTTGGTGTTTGGTGTTTGGTGCTTGGTGCTTGGTGTTTGGTGTTTGGTGCTTGCTGCTTGGTGCTTGGTGTTTTGTGTTTGGATTTTGGTGCTTGGTGTTTGGTGCTTCGGTCTTGGTGTTTGGTGTTTGGTGCTTGGTGCTTGGTGTTTGGTGTTAGGTGTTTGGTGCTTGGTGTTTGGTGCTTGGTGTTTGGTGGTTGGTGTTTGGTGCTTGGTGTTAGGTGTTTGGTGCTTGGTGCTTGGTGTTTGGTGCCTGGTGCTTGGTGTTCGGTGCTTGGTGTTTGGTGTTTGGTGATTGGTGCTTGGTGTTTGGTGCTTGGTGCTTGGTGCTTGGTGCTTGGTGTTAGGCGTTTGGTGCTTGGTGCTTGGTGTTTGATGTTTGGTCCATTGTGCTTGGTGTTTGGTATTTTGTGCTTGGTGCTTGGTGTTTGGTGTTTGGTGCTTGGTGCTTGGTGTTTGGTGTTTGGTGCTTGCTGCTTGCTGCTTGGTGTTTGGTGCTAGGGGCTTGGTGCTTGGTGTTTCGTGTTTGGTGCTTGGTGCTTGGTGTTTGGTGTTTGGTGCTTGGTGCGTGGGACTTGGCGCTTGGTGCTTGGTGTTTGGTGCTTGGTGTTTGGTGCTTGGTGCCGGGTGCTTGGTGTTTGGTGTTTGGTGCTTGGTGTTTGGTGCTTGTTGTTTGGTGCTTGGTGTTCGGTGCTTGGTTCTCGGTGCTTGGTGCTTGGTGTTTAGTGTTTGGTGCTTGGTGCTTGGTGTTTGATGTTTGGTCCTTGGTGCTTGGTGTTTGGTGTTGTGTGCTTGGTGCTTGGTGCTTGGTGTTTGGTGCTTGGTGCTTGGTGCTTGGTGTTTGGCGTTTGCTGTTTGCTGTTTGGTGGTTGGTGTTAGCTGTTTGGTGTTTGCTGTTTGGTGTTTGGTGTTTGGTGCTTGCTGTTTGGTGCTTGGTGCTTGGTGTTTGGTGTTTGGTGCTTGGTGTTTGGTGCTTGGTGCTTGGTGCTGGGTGTTTGGTGCTTGGTGCTTGGTGTTTGGTGCTTGGTGCTTGGTGCTTGGTGTTTGGTCCTTGGTGCTTGGTGCTTGGTCTTTGGTGCTCGGGTTTTGGTCTTTGGTGCTTGGTGCTTGGTGTTTGGTGCTTGGTGCTTGGTGCTTGGTGTTTGGTGCTTGCTGCTTGGTGCTTGGTGTTTGGTGCTTGGTGCTTGGTGATTAGTGTTTGGTGATTGGTGCTTGGGGTTTGGTGTTTGGGGCTTGGTGTTTGGTGCTTGGTGCTTGCTGTTTGGTGTTTGGTGCTGGGTGTTTGGTGCTTGGTGCTTGGTGTTTGGTGCTTGGTGCTTGGTGCTTGGTGTTTGGTGCTTGGTGCTTGGTGCTTGGTGCTTGCTGTTTGGTGTTTGGTGTTTGGTTCTTGGTGCTTGGTGTTTGGTGTTTGGTGTTTGGTGCTTGGTGCTTGGTGCTTGGTGTTTGGTGCTTGGGGTTTGGTGCTTGGTGCTTGGTGTTTGGTGCTTGGTGCTTGGTGCTTGGTGCTTGCTGTTTGGTGTTTGGTTCTTGGTGCTTGGTGTTTGGTATTTGGTGTTTGGTGCTTGGTGCTTGGTGCTTGGTGTTTGGTGCTTGGTGCTTGGTGCTTGGTGTTTTGTGTTTGGTTCTTGGTACTTGGTGATTAGTGTTTGGTGCTTGGTGCTTGCGGTTTGGTGTTTGGTGCTTGGGGTTTGGTATTTGGGGCTTGGTGCTTGCTGCTTGGTGCTTGGTGTTTGGTGCTTGGTGCTTGGTGTTTGGTGTTTGGTGCTTGGGGTTTGGTGTTTGGTGCTTGGTGCTTGGAGTTTGGTGCTTGGTGCTTGGTGTTTGGAGTTTGGTGCTTGGTGCTTGGTGCCTGGTGCTTGTTGTTTGGTGTTTGGTGTTTGATGCTGCGTGCTTGGTGTTTGGTGTTTGGTGCTTGGTGCTTGGTGGCTGGTGTTTGGTGTTTGGTGATTGGTGCCTGGTGTTTCGTGCTTGGTGCTTGGTGCTTGGTGTCTGGTGTTTGGTTCTTGGTGTTTGGTGTTTGGTACTTGGTGCTTGGTGCTTGGTGCTTGGTGTTTGGTGCTTGGTGTTTGATGCTGCGTGCTTGGTGTTTGGTGTTTGGTGCTTGGTGCTTGGTGTTTGGTATTTGGAGCTTGGTGCCTGGTGTTTGTTGTTTGGTGTTTGGTGCTTGGTGCTTGGTGTTTGGTGTTTGGCGTTTGGTGCTTGGTGCTTGGTATCTGGTGTTTGGTGCTTGATGTTTGGTGTTTGGTGCTTGGTGCTTGGTGTTTGGTGTTTGGTGCTTGGTGCTTGGTGTTTGGTGCTTGGTGTTTGGTGTTTGGTGTTTGATGCTTGGTGTTTGCTGCTTGGTGCTTGGTGTTTTGTGTTTGGTGCTTGGTGCTTGGTGCCTGCTGCTTGGTGCTTGGTGCTTGTTGTTTGGTGCTTGGTGCTTGGTGATTAGTGTTTGGTGCTTGGTGCTTGCGGTTTGGTGTTTGGTGCTTGGGGTTTGGTGTTTGGTGCTTGGTGCTTGGTGTTTGGTGCTTGGTGCTTGGTGCTTGGTGTTTGGTGCTTGGTGCTTGGTGTTTGGTGCTTGGTGCTTGGTGTTTGGTGTTTGGCGTTTGCTGTGTGCTGTTTGGTGTTTGGTGTTTGCTGTTTGGTGTTTGCTGTTTGGTGTTTGGTGTTTGGTGCTTGCTGTTTGGTGCTTGGTGCTTGGTGTTTGGTGTTTGGTGTTTGGTGCTTGGTGCTTGGTGTTTGGTGCTTGGTGCTTGGTGCTGGGTGTTTGGTGCTTGGTGCTTGGTGTTTGGTGCTTGGTGCTTGGTGCCTGGTGTTTGGTCCTTGGTGCTTGGTGCTTGGTGCTTGGTGCTTGCTGTTTGGTGTTTGGTGTTTGGTTCTTGGTGCTTGGTGTTTGGTGTTTGGTGTTTGGTGCTTGGTGCTTGGTGCTTGGTGTTTGGTGCTTGGTGCTTGGTGCTTGGTGTTTGGTGCTGCGTGCTTGGTGTTTGGTGTTTGGTGCTTGGTGCCTGGGGCTTGTTGTTTGGTGTTTGGTGCATAGTGCTTGGTGTTTAGTGTTTGGTGCTTGGTGCTTGGTGGCTGGTGCTTGGTGCTTGGTGTTTGGAGTTTGGTGCTTGGTGCTTGGTGCCTGGTGTTTCGTGCTTGGTGCTTGGTGCTTGGTGTTTGGTGTTTGGTGTTTGGTGTTTGTTGTTTGGTACTTGGTGCTTGGTGCTTGGTGTTTGGTGCTTGGTGTTTGGTGATTGGTGCTTGGTGCTTGGTGCTTGGTGCTTGGTGTTAGGTGTTTGGTCCTTGGTGCTTGTTGTTTGGTGTTTTGTGCTTGGTGCTTGGCGTTTGGTGTTTGGTGCTAGGGGCTTGGTGCTTGATGCTTGGTGTTTGGTGCTTGGTGCTTGCTGTTTGGTGTTTGGTGCTTGGTGCGTGGGACTTAGTGTTTGGTGTTTGGTGCTTGGTGTTTGGTGCTTGGTGTTTGGTGCTTGGTGCTTGGTGTTTGGTGTTTGGTGCTTAGTGCTTGGGGCTTGGTGTTTGGTGCTTGGTGTTTGGTGTTTGGTGCTTGGTGCTTGGTGTTTGGCGCTTGGTGCTTGGTGCTTGGTGTTTGGTGCTTGGTGCTTGGTGCTTGGTGCTTGGTGATTAGTGTTTGGTGCTTGGTGCTTGGTGCCTGGTGCTTGGTGCTTGGTGCTTGTTGTTTGGTGCTTGGTGTTTGGTGCTTGGTGTTTGGTGCTTGGTGCATGGTGTTTGGTGTTTGGTGCTTGGTGCTTGGGGCATGGTCTTTGGTGCTTATTGTTTGGTGCTTGGTGTTTGGTGCTTGGTGCTTGGTGCTTGGTGTTTGGTGTTTGGTGTTTGGTGCTTGGTGTTTGGTGCTTGGTGCTTGGTGCTGGGTGGTTGGTGTTTGGTGTTTGGTGCTTGGTGCTTGGTGCTTATTGTTTGGTGCTTGGTGCTTGGTGCTTGGTGCTTGGTCTTTGGTGCTTGGTGTTTGGTGTTTGGTGTTTGGTGCTTGGTGATTAGTGTTTGGTGCTTGGTGCTTGGTGCCTGGTGCTTGGTGCTTGGTGCTTGATGTTTGGTGCTTGGTTCTTGGTGATTAGTGTTTGGTGCTTGGTGCTTTGGGTTTGGTGTTTGGTGCTTGGGGTTTGGTGTTTGGTGCTTGGTGCTTGGTGTTTGGTGCTTGGTGCTTGGTATTTGGTGCTTGGTGCTTTGTGTTTGGTGCTTGGTGTTTGGTGCTTGGTGCTTGGTGCTTGGTTCTTGGTGTTAGGTGTTTGGTGCTTGGTGATTGGTGTTTGATGTTAGGTTCTTGGTGCTTGGTGTTTGGTGTTTGGTGCTTGGTGCTTGGTGTTTGTTGTTTGGTGCTTGCTGCTTGGTGCTTGGTGTTTTGTGTTTGGAGTTTGGTGCTTGGTGTTTGGTGCTTCGGTCTTGGTGTTTGGTGTTTGGTGCTTGGTGCCTGGGGCTTGTTGTTTGGTGTTTGGTGCTTAGTGCTTGGTGTTTGGTGTTTGGTGCTTGGTGCTTGGTGGCTGGTGCTTGGTGCTTGGTGCTTGGTGTTTGGCGTTTGCTGTTTGCTGTTTGGTGTTTGGTGTTTGCTGTTTGGTGTTTGCTGTTTGGTGTTTGGTGTTTGGTGCTTGCTGTTTGGTGCTTGGTGCTTGGTGTTTGGTGTTTGGTGTTTGGTGCTTGGTGCTTGGTGTTTGGTGCTTGGTGCTTGGTGCTGGGTGTTTGGTGCTTGGTGCTTGGTGTCTGGTGCTTGGTGCTTGGTGCCTGGTGTTTGGTCCTTGGTGCTTGGTGCTTGGTGCTTGGTGCTTGCTGTTTGGTGTTTGGTGTTTGGTTCTTGGTGCTTGGTGTTTGGTGTTTGGTGTTTGGTGCTTGGTGCTTGGTGCTTGGTGTTTGGTGCTTGGTGCTTGGTGATTAGTGTTTTGTGATTGGTGCTTGGGGTTTGGTGTTTGGTGCTTGGTGTTTGGTGCTTGGTGCTTGCTGTTTGGTGTTTGGTTCTTGGTGCTTGGTGTTTGGTGTTTGGTGTTTGGTGCTTGGTGCTTGGTGCTTGGTGTTTGGTGCTTGGTGCTTGGTGCTTGGTGTTTGGTGCTGCGTGCTTGGTGTTTGGTGTTTGGTGCTTGGTGCCTGGGGCTTGTTGTTTGGTGTTTGGTGCTTAGTGCTTGGTGTTTGGTGTTTGGTGCTTGGTGCTTGGTGGCTGGTGCTTGGTGCTTGGTGTTTGGTGTTTGGTGCTTGGTGCTTGGTGCCTGGTGTTTCGTGCTTGGTGCTTGGTGCTTGGTGTTTGGTGTTTGGTGTTTGGTGTTTGGTGTTTGGTACTTGGTGCTTGGTGCTTGGTGTTTGGTGCTTGGTGTTTGGTGATTGGTGCTTGGTGCTTGGTGCTTGGTGCTTGGTGTTAGGTGTTTGGTCCTTGGTGCTTGTTGTTTGGTGTTTTGTGCTTGGTGCTTGGCGTTTGGTGTTTGGTGCTAGGGGCTTGGTGCTTGATGCTTGGTGTTTGGTGCTTGGTGCTTGCTGTTTGGTGTTTGGTGCTTGGTGCGTGGGACTTAGTGTTTGGTGTTTGGTGCTTGGTGTTTGGTGCTTGGTGTTTGGTGCTTGGTGCTTGGTGTTTGGTGTTTGGTGCTTAGTGCTTGGGGCTTGGTGTTTGGTGATTGGTGTTTGGTGTTTGGTGCTTGGTGCTTGGTGTTTGGCGCTTGGTGCTTGGTGCTTGGTGTTTGGTGCTTGGTGCTTGGTGCTTGGTGCTTGGTGATTGGTGATTAGTGTTTGGTGCTTGGTGCTTGGTGCCTGGTGCTTGGTGGTTGGTGCTTGTTGTTTGGTGCTTGGTGTTTGGTGCTTGGTGCTTGGTGCTGGGTGGTTGGTGTTTGGTGTTTGGTGCTTGGTGCTTGGTGCTTATTGTTTGGTGCTTGGTGCTTGGTGCTTGGTGCTTGGTCTTTGGTGCTTGGTGTTTGGTGTTTGGTACTTGGGGCCTGGTGTTTGGCGCTTGGTGCTTGGTGCTTGGTGTTTGGTGCTTGGTGTTTGGTGCTTGGTGATTAGTGTTTGGTGCTTGGTGCTTGGTGCCTGGTGCTTGGTGCTTGGTGCTTGATGTTTGGTGCTTGGTGCTTGGTGATTAGTGTTTGGTGCTTGGTGCTTTGGGTTTGGTGTTTGGTGCTTGGGGTTTGGCGTTTGGTGCTTGGTGCTTGGTGTTTGGTGCTTGGTGCTAGGTGTTTGGCGCTTGGTGCTTTGTGTTTGGTGCTTGGTGTTTGGTGCTTGGTGCTTGGTGCTTGGTTCTTGGTGTTAGGTGTTTGGTGCTTGGTGATTGGTGTTTGATGTTAGGATCTTGGTGCTTGGTGTTTGGTGTTTGGTGCTTGGTGCTTGGTGTTTGGTGTTTGGTGCTTGCTGCTTGGTGCTTGGTGTTTTGTGTTTGGAGTTTGGTGCTTGGTGTTTGGTGCTTCGGTCTTGGTGTTTGGTGTTTGGTGCTTGGTGCCTGGGGCTTGTTGTTTGGTGTTTGGTGCTTAGTGCTTGGTGTTTGGTGTTTGGTGCTTGGTGCTTGGTGGCTGGTGCTTGGTGCTTGGTGTTTGCAGTTTGGTGCTTGGTGCCTGGTGTTTCGTGCTTGGTGCTTGGTGCTTGGTGTTTGGTGTTTGGTGCTTGGTGTTTGGTGTTTGGTGCTTGCTGCTTGGTGATTGGTGTTTTGTGTTTGGACTTTGGTGCTTGGTGTTTGGTGCTTCGGTCTTGTTGTTTGGTGTTTGGTGCTTGGTGCTTGGTGTTCGGTGCTTGGTGTTTGGTGTTTGGTGATTGGTGCTTGGTGTTTGGTGCTTGGTGCTTGGTGCTTGGTGCTTGGTGCTTGGTGCTTGGTGCTTACTGTTTGGTGTTTGGTGTTTGGTTCTTGGTGCTTGGTGTTTGGTGTTTGGTGTTTGGTGCTTGGTGCTTGGTGCTTGGTGTTTGGTGCTTGGTGCTTGGTGATTAGTGTTTGGTGATTGGTGCTTGGGGTTTGGTGTTTGGTGCTTGGTGTTTGGTGCTTGGTGCTTGCTGTTTGGTGTTTGGTTCTTGGTGCTTGGTGTTTGGTGTTTGGTGTTTGGTGCTTGGTGCTTGGTGCTTGGTGTTTGGTGCTTGGTGCTTGGTGCTTGGTGTTTGGTGCTGCGTGCTTGGTGTTTGGTGTTTGGTGCTTGGTGCCTGGGGCTTGTTGTTTGGTGTTTGGTGCTTAGTGCTTGGTGTTTGGTGTTTGGTGCTTGGTGCTTGGTGGCTGGTGCTTGGTGCTTGGTGTTTGGAGTTTGGTGCTTGGTGCTTGGTGCCTGGTGTTTCGTGCTTGGTGCTTGGTGCTTGGTGTTTGGTGTTTGGTGTTTGGTGTTTGGTGTTTGGTACTTGGTGCTTGGTGCTTGGTGTTTGGTGCTTGGTGTTTGGTGATTGGTGCTTGGTGCTTGGTGCTTGGTGCTTGGTGTTAGGTGTTTGGTCCTTGGTGCTTGTTGTTTGGTGTTTTGTGCTTGGTGCTTGGCGTTTGGTGTTTGGTGCTAGGGGCTTGGTGCTTGATGCTTGGTGTTTGGTGCTTGGTGCTTGCTGTTTGGTGTTTGGTGCTTGGTGCGTGGGACTTAGTGTTTGGTGTTTCGTGCTTGGTGTTTGGTGCTTGGTGTTTGGTGCTTGGTGCTTGGTGTTTGGTGTTTGGTGCTTAGTGCTTGGGGCTTGGTGTTTGGTGCTTGGTGCTTGGTGTTTGGTGTTTGGTGCTTGGTGCTTGGTGCTGGGTGGTTGGTGTTTGGTGTTTGGTGCTTGGTGCTTGGTGCTTATTGTTTGGTGCTTGGTGCTTGGTGCTTGGTGCTTGGTCTTTGGTGCTTGGTGTTTGGTGTTTGTTACTTGGGGCCTGGTTTTTGGCGCTTGGTGCTTGGTGCTTGGTGTTTGGTGCTTGGTGTTTGGTGCTTGGTGATTAGTGTTTGGTGCTTGGTGCTTGGTGCCTGGTGCTTGGTGCTTGGTGCTTGATGTTTGGTGCTTGGTGCTTGGTGATTAGTGTTTGGTGCTTGGTGCTTTGGGTTTGGTGTTTGGTGCTTGGGGTTTGGTGTTTGGTGCTTGGTGCTTGGTGTTTGGTGCTTGGTGCTTGGTGTTTGGCGCTTGGTGCTTTGTGTTTGGTGCATGGTGTTTGGTGCTTGGTGCTTGGTGCTTGGTTCTTGGTGTTAGGTGTTTGGTGCTTGGTGATTGGTGTTTGATGTTAGGTTCTTGGTGCTTGGTGTTTGGTGTTTGGTGCTTCGGTCTTGGTGTTTGGTGTTTGGTGCTTGGTGCCTGGGGCTTGTTGTTTGGTGTTTGGTGCTTAGTGCTTGGTGTTTGGTGTTTGGTGCTTGGTGCTTGGTGGCTGGTGCTTGGTGCTTGGTGTTTGCAGTTTGGTGCTTGGTGCTTGGTGCCTGGTGTTTCGTGCTTGGTGCTTGGTGCTTGGTGTTTGGTGTTTGGTGCTTGGTGTTTGGTGTTTGGTGCTTGCTGCTTGGTGATTGGTGTTTTGTGTTTGGACTTTGGTGCTTGGTGTTTGGTGCTTCGGTCTTGTTGTTTGGTGTTTGGTGCTTGGTGCTTGGTGTTTGGTGTTTGGTGCCTGGTGCTTGGTGTTCGGTGCTTGGTGTTTGGTGTTTGGTGATTGGTGCTTGGTGTTTGGTGCTTGGTGCTTGGTGCTTGGTGCTTGGTGCTTGGTGCTTGGTGCTTGCTGTTTGGTGTTTGGTGTTTGGTTCTTGGTGCTTGGTGTTTGGTGTTTGGTGTTTGGTGCTTGGTGCTTGGTGCTTGGTGTTTGGTGCTTGGTGCTTGGTGATTAGTGTTTGGTGATTGGTGCTTGGGGTTTGGTGTTTGGTGCTTGGTGTTTGGTGCTTGGTGCTTGCTGTTTGGTGTTTGGTTCTTGGTGCTTGGTGTTTCGTGTTTGGTGTTTGGTGCTTGGTGCTTGGTGCTTGGTGTTTGGTGCTTGGTGCTTGGTGCTTGGTGTTTGGTGCTGCGTGCTTGGTGTTTGGTGTTTGGTGCTTGGTGCCTGGGGCTTGTTGTTTGGTGTTTGGTGCTTAGTGCTTGGTGTTTGGTGTTTGGTGCTTGGTGCTTGGTGGCTGGTGCTTGGTGCTTGGTGTTTGGAGTTTGGTGCTTGGTGCTTGGTGCCTGGTGTTTCGTGCTTGGTGCTTGGTGCTTGGTGTTTGGTGTTTGGTGTTTGGTGTTTGGTGTTTGGTACTTGGTGCTTGGTGCTTGGTGTTTGGTGCTTGGTGTTTGGTGATTGGTGCTTGGTGCTTGGTGCTTGGTGCTTGGTGTTAGGTGTTTGGTCCTTGGTGCTTGTTGTTTGGTGTTTTGTGCTTGGTGCTTGGCGTTTGGTGTTTGGTGCTAGGGGCTTGGTGCTTGATGCTTGGTGTTTGGTGCTTGGTGCTTGCTGTTTGGTGTTTGGTGCTTGGTGCGTGGGACTTAGTGTTTGGTGTTTGGTGCTTGGTGTTTGGTGCTTGGTGTTTGGTGCTTGGTGCTTGGTGTTTGGTGTTTGGTGCTTAGTGCTTGGGGCTTGGTGTTTGGTGCTTGGTGTTTGGCGTTTGGTGCTTGGTGCTTGGTGTTTGGCGCTTGGTGCTTGGTGTTTAGTGTTTGGTGCTTGGTGCTTGGTGCTTGGTGATTAGTGTTTGGTGCTTGGTGCTTGGAGCCTGGTGATGGTGCTTGGTGCTTGTCGTTTGGTGCTTGGTGTTTGGTGCTTGGTGCTTGGTGCTGGGTGGTTGGTGTTTGGTGCTTGGTGCTTGGTGCTTATTGTTTGGTGCTTGGTGCTTGGTGCTTGGTGCTTGGTCTTTGGTGCTTGGTGTTTGGTGTTTGTTACTTGGGGCCTGGTGTTTGGCGCTTGGTGCTTGGTGCTTGGTGTTTGGTGCTTGGTGTTTGGTGCTTGGTGATTAGTGTTTGGTGCTTGGTGCTTGGTGCCTGGTGCTTGGTGCTTGGTGCTTGATGTTTGGTGCTTGGTGCTTGGTGATTAGTGTTTGGTGCTTGGTGCTTTGGGTTTGGTGTTTGGTGCTTGGGGTTTGGTGTTTGGTGCTTGGTGCTTGGTGTTTGGTGCTTGGTGCTTGGTGTTTGGCGCTTGGTGCTTTGTGTTTGGTGCTTGGTGTTTGGTGCTTGGTGCTTGGTGCTTGGTTCTTGGTGTTAGGTGTTTGGTGCTTGGTGATTGGTGTTTGATGTTAGGTTCTTGGTGCTTGGTGTTTGGTGTTTGGTGCTTCGGTCTTGGTGTTTGGTGTTTGGTGCTTGGTGCCTGGGGCTTGTTGTTTGGTGTTTGGTGCTTAGTGCTTGGTGTTTGGTGTTTGGTGCTTGGTGCTTGGTGGCTGGTGCTTGGTGCTTGGTGTTTGCAGTTTGGTGCTTGGTGCTTGGTGCCTGGTGTTTCGTGCTTGGTGCTTGGTGCTTGGTGTTTGGTGTTTGGTGCTTGGTGTTTGGTGTTTGGTGCTTGCTGCTTGGTGATTGGTGTTTTGTGTTTGGACTTTGGTGCTTGGTGTTTGGTGCTTCGGTCTTGGTGTTTGGTGTTTGGTGCTTGGTGCTTGGTGTTTGGTGTTTGGTGCCTGGTGCTTGGTGTTCGGTGCTTGGTGTTTGGTGTTTGGTGATTGGTGCTTGGTGTTTGGTGCTTGGTGCTTGGTGCTTGGTGCTTGGTGTTAGGCGTTTGGTACTTGGTGCTTGGTGTTTGATGTTTGGTCCATTGTGCTTGGTGTTTGGTATTTTGTGCTTGGTGCTTGGTGTTTGGTGTTTGGTACTTGGTGCTTGGTGTTTGGTGTTTGGTGCTTGCTGCTTGCTGCTTGGTGTTTGGTGCTAGGGGCTTGGTGCTTGGTGTTTCGTGTTTGGTGCTTGGTGCTTGGTGTTTGGTGTTTGGTGCCTGGTGCTTGGTGTTCGGTGCTTGGTGTTTGGTGTTTAGTGATTGGTGCTTGGTGTTTGGTGCTTGGTGCTTGGTGCTTGGTGCTTGGTGCTTGGTGCTTGGTGCTTGCTGTTTGGTGTTTGGTGTTTGGTTCTTGGTGCTTGGTGTTTGGTGTTTGGTGTTTGGTGCTTGGTGCTTGGTGCTTGGTGTTTGGTGCTTGGTGCTTGGTGATTAGTGTTTGGTGATTGGTGCTTGGGGTTTGGTGTTTGGTGCTTGGTGTTTGGTGCTTGGTGCTTGCTGTTTGGTGTTTGGTTCTTGGTGCTTGGTGTTTGGTGTTTGGTGTTTGGTGCTTGGTGCTTGGTGCTTGGTGTTTGGTGCTTGGTGCTTGGTGCTTGGTGTTTGGTGCTGCGTGCTTGGTGTTTGGTGTTTGGTGCTTGGTGCCTGGGGCTTGTTGTTTGGTGTTTGGTGCTTAGTGCTTGGTGTTTGGTGTTTGGTGCTTGGTGCTTGGTGGCTGGTGCTTGGTGCTTGGTGTTTGGAGTTTGGTGCTTGGTGCTTGGTGCCTGGTGTTTCGTGCTTGGTGCTTGGTGCTTGGTGTTTGGTGTTTGGTGTTTGGTGTTTGGTGTTTGGTACTTGGTGCTTGGTGCTTGGTGTTTGGTGCTTGGTGTTTGGTGATTGGTGCTTGGTGCTTGGTGCTTGGTGCTTGGTGTTAGGTGTTTGGTCCTTGGTGCTTGTTGTTTGGTGTTTTGTGCTTGGTGCTTGGCGTTTGGTGTTTGGTGCTAGGGGCTTGGTGCTTGATGCTTGGTGTTTGGTGCTTGGTGCTTGCTGTTTGGTGTTTGGTGCTTGGTGCGTGGGACTTAGTGTTTGGTGTTTGGTGCTTGGTGTTTGGTGCTTGGTGTTTGGTGCTTGGTGCTTGGTGTTTGGTGTTTGGTGCTTAGTGCTTGGGGCTTGGTGTTTGGTGCTTGGTGTTTGGCGTTTGGTGCTTGGTGCTTGGTGTTTGGCGCTTGGTGCTTGGTGTTTAGTGTTTGGTGCTTGGTGCTTGGTGCTTGGTGATTAGTGTTTGGTGCTTGGTGCTTGGAGCCTGGTGATGGTGCTTGGTGCTTGTCGTTTGGTGCTTGGTGTTTGGTGCTTGGTGCTTGGTGCTGGGTGGTTGGTGTTTGGTGCTTGGTGCTTGGTGCTTATTGTTTGGTGCTTGGTGCTTGGTGCTTGGTGCTTGGTCTTTGGTGCTTGGTGTTTGGTGTTTGTTACTTGGGGCCTGGTGTTTGGCGCTTGGTGCTTGGTGCTTGGTGTTTGGTGCTTGGTGTTTGGTGCTTGGTGATTAGTGTTTGGTGCTTGGTGCTTGGTGCCTGGTGCTTGGTGCTTGGTGCTTGATGTTTGGTGCTTGGTGCTTGGTGATTAGTGTTTGGTGCTTGGTGCTTTGGGTTTGGTGTTTGGTGCTTGGGGTTTGGTGTTTGGTGCTTGGTGCTTGGTGTTTGGTGCTTGGTGCTTGGTGTTTGGCGCTTGGTGCTTTGTGTTTGGTGCTTGGTGTTTGGTGCTTGGTGCTTGGTGCTTGGTTCTTGGTGTTAGGTGTTTGGTGCTTGGTGATTGGTGTTTGATGTTAGGTTCTTGGTGCTTGGTGTTTGGTGTTTGGTGCTTCGGTCTTGGTGTTTGGTGTTTGGTGCTTGGTGCCTGGGGCTTGTTGTTTGGTGTTTGGTGCTTAGTGCTTGGTGTTTGGTGTTTGGTGCTTGGTGCTTGGTGGCTGGTGCTTGGTGCTTGGTGTTTGCAGTTTGGTGCTTGGTGCTTGGTGCCTGGTGTTTCGTGCTTGGTGCTTGGTGCTTGGTGTTTGGTGTTTGGTGCTTGGTGTTTGGTGTTTGGTGCTTGCTGCTTGGTGATTGGTGTTTTGTGTTTGGACTTTGGTGCTTGGTGTTTGGTGCTTCGGTCTTGGTGTTTGGTGTTTGGTGCTTGGTGCTTGGTGTTTGGTGTTTGGTGCCTGGTGCTTGGTGTTCGGTGCTTGGTGTTTGGTGTTTGGTGATTGGTGCTTGGTGTTTGGTGCTTGGTGCTTGGTGCTTGGTGCTTGGTGTTAGGCGTTTGGTACTTGGTGCTTGGTGTTTGATGTTTGGTCCATTGTGCTTGGTGTTTGGTATTTTGTGCTTGGTGCTTGGTGTTTGGTGTTTGGTACTTGGTGCTTGGTGTTTGGTGTTTGGTGCTTGCTGCTTGCTGCTTGGTGTTTGGTGCTAGGGGCTTGGTGCTTGGTGTTTCGTGTTTGGTGCTTGGTGCTTGGTGTTTGGTGTTTGGTGCCTGGTGCTTGGTGTTCGGTGCTTGGTGTTTGGTGTTTAGTGATTGGTGCTTGGTGTTTGGTGCTTGGTGCTTGGTGCTTGGTGCTTGGTGCTTGGTGCTTGGTGCTTGCTGTTTGGTGTTTGGTGTTTGGTTCTTGGTGCTTGGTGTTTGGTGTTTGGTGTTTGGTGCTTGGTGCTTGGTGCTTGGTGTTTGGTGCTTGGTGCTTGGTGATTAGTGTTTGGTGATTGGTGCTTGGGGTTTGGTGTTTGGTGCTTGGTGTTTGGTGCTTGGTGCTTGCTGTTTGGTGTTTGGTTCTTGGTGCTTGGTGTTTGGTGTTTGGTGTTTGGTGCTTGGTGCTTGGTGCTTGGTGTTTGGTGCTTGGTGCTTGGTGCTTGGTGTTTGGTGCTGCGTGCTTGGTGTTTGGTGTTTGGTGCTTGGTGCCTGGGGCTTGTTGTTTGGTGTTTGGTGCTTAGTGCTTGGTGTTTGGTGTTTGGTGCTTGGTGCTTGGTGGCTGGTGCTTGGTGCTTGGTGTTTGGAGTTTGGTGCTTGGTGCTTGGTGCCTGGTGTTTCGTGCTTGGTGCTTGGTGCTTGGTGTTTGGTGTTTGGTGTTTGGTGTTTGGTGTTTGGTACTTGGTGCTTGGTGCTTGGTGTTTGGTGCTTGGTGTTTGGTGATTGGTGCTTGGTGCTTGGTGCTTGGTGCTTGGTGTTAGGTGTTTGGTCCTTGGTGCTTGTTGTTTGGTGTTTTGTGCTTGGTGCTTGGCGTTTGGTGTTTGGTGCTAGGGGCTTGGTGCTTGATGCTTGGTGTTTGGTGCTTGGTGCTTGCTGTTTGGTGTTTGGTGCTTGGTGCGTGGGACTTAGTGTTTGGTGTTTGGTGCTTGGTGTTTGGTGCTTGGTGTTTGGTGCTTGGTGCTTGGTGTTTGGTGTTTGGTGCTTAGTGCTTGGGGCTTGGTGTTTGGTGCTTGGTGTTTGGTGTTTGGTGCTTGGTGCTTGGTGTTTGGCGCTTGGTGCTTGGTGCTTAGTGTTTGGTGCTTGGTGCTTGGTGCTTGGTGATTAGTGTTTGGTGCTTGGTGCTTGGTGCCTGGTGATGGTGCTTGGTGCTTGTCGTTTGGTGCTTGGTGTTTGGTGCTTGGTGCTTGGTGCTGGGTGGTTGGTGTTTGGTGTTTGGTGCTTGGTGCTTGGTGCTTATTGTTTGGTGCTTGGTGCTTGGTGCTTGGTGCTTGGTCTTTGGTGCTTGGTGTTTGGTGTTTGTTACTTGGGGCCTGGTGTTTGGCGCTTGGTGCTTGGTGCTTGGTGTTTGGTGCTTGGTGTTTGGTGCTTGGTGATTAGTGTTTGGTGCTTGGTGCTTGGTGCCTGGTGCTTGGTGCTTGGTGCTTGATGTTTGGTGCTTGGTGCTTGGTGATTAGTGTTTGGTGCTTGGTGCTTTGGGTTTGGTGTTTGGTGCTTGGGGTTTGGTGTTTGGTGCTTGGTGCTTGGTGTTTGGTGCTTGGTGCTTGGTGTTTGGCGCTTGGTGCTTTGTGTTTGGTGCTTGGTGTTTGGTGCTTGGTGCTTGGTGCTTGGTTCTTGGTGTTAGGTGTTTGGTGCTTGGTGATTGGTGTTTGATGTTAGGTTCTTGGTGCTTGGTGTTTGGTGTTTGGTGCTTCGGTCTTGGTGTTTGGTGTTTGGTGCTTGGTGCCTGGGGCTTGTTGTTTGGTGTTTGGTGCTTAGTGCTTGGTGTTTGGTGTTTGGTGCTTGGTGCTTGGTGGCTGGTGCTTGGTGCTTGGTGTTTGCAGTTTGGTGCTTGGTGCTTGGTGCCTGGTGTTTCGTGCTTGGTGCTTGGTGCTTGGTGTTTGGTGTTTGGTGCTTGGTGTTTGGTGTTTGGTGCTTGCTGCTTGGTGATTGGTGTTTTGTGTTTGGACTTTGGTGCTTGGTGTTTGGTGCTTCGGTCTTGGTGTTTGGTGTTTGGTGCTTGGTGCTTGGTGTTTGGTGTTTGGTGCCTGGTGCTTGGTGTTCGGTGCTTGGTGTTTGGTGTTTGGTGATTGGTGCTTGGTGTTTGGTGCTTGGTGCTTGGTGCTTGGTGCTTGGTGTTAGGCGTTTGGTACTTGGTGCTTGGTGTTTGATGTTTGGTCCATTGTGCTTGGTGTTTGGTATTTTGTGCTTGGTGCTTGGTGTTTGGTGTTTGGTACTTGGTGCTTGGTGTTTGGTGTTTGGTGCTTGCTGCTTGCTGCTTGGTGTTTGGTGCTAGGGGCTTGGTGCTTGGTGTTTCGTGTTTGGTGCTTGGTGCTTGGTGTTTGGTGTTTGGTGCCTGGTGCTTGGTGTTCGGTGCTTGGTGTTTGCTGTTTAGTGATTGGTGCTTGGTGTTTGGTGCTTGGTGCTTGGTGCTTGGTGCTTGGTGCTTGGTGCTTGGTGCTTGCTGTTTGGTGTTTGGTGTTTGGTTCTTGGTGCTTGGTGTTTGGTGTTTGGTGTTTGGTGCTTGGTGCTTGGTGCTTGGTGTTTGGTGCTTGGTGCTTGGTGATTAGTGTTTGGTGATTGGTGCTTGGGGTTTGGTGTTTGGTGCTTGGTGTTTGGTGCTTGGTGCTTGCTGTTTGGTGTTTGGTTCTTGGTGCTTGGTGTTTGGTGTTTGGTGTTTGGTGCTTGGTGCTTGGTGCTTGGTGTTTGGTGCTTGGTGCTTGGTGCTTGGTGTTTGGTGCTGCGTGCTTGGTGTTTGGTGTTTGGTGCTTGGTGCCTGGGGCTTGTTGTTTGGTGTTTGGTGCTTAGTGCTTGGTGTTTGGTGTTTGGTGCTTGGTGCTTGGTGGCTGGTGCTTGGTGCTTGGTGTTTGGAGTTTGGTGCTTGGTGCTTGGTGCCTGGTGTTTCGTGCTTGGTGCTTGGTGCTTGGTGTTTGGTGTTTGGTGTTTGGTGTTTGGTGTTTGGTACTTGGTGCTTGGTGCTTGGTGTTTGGTGCTTGGTGTTTGGTGATTGGTGCTTGGTGCTTGGTGCTTGGTGCTTGGTGTTAGGTGTTTGGTCCTTGGTGCTTGTTGTTTGGTGTTTTGTGCTTGGTGCTTGGCGTTTGGTGTTTGGTGCTAGGGGCTTGGTGCTTGATGCTTGGTGTTTGGTGCTTGGTGCTTGCTGTTTGGTGTTTGGTGCTTGGTGCGTGGGACTTAGTGTTTGGTGTTTGGTGCTTGGTGTTTGGTGCTTGGTGTTTGGTGCTTGGTGCTTGGTGTTTGGTGTTTGGTGCTTAGTGCTTGGGGCTTGGTGTTTGGTGCTTGGTGTTTGGTGTTTGGTGCTTGGTGCTTGGTGTTTGGCGCTTGGTGCTTGGTGCTTAGTGTTTGGTGCTTGGTGCTTGGTGCTTGGTGATTAGTGTTTGGTGCTTGGTGCTTGGTGCCTGGTGATGGTGCTTGGTGCTTGTCGTTTGGTGCTTGGTGTTTGGTGCTTGGTGCTTGGTGCTGGGTGGTTGGTGTTTGGTGTTTGGTGCTTGGTGCTTGGTGCTTATTGTTTGGTGCTTGGTGCTTGGTGCTTGGTGCTTGGTCTTTGGTGCTTGGTGTTTGGTGTTTGTTACTTGGGGCCTGGTGTTTGGCGCTTGGTGCTTGGTGCTTGGTGTTTGGTGCTTGGTGTTTGGTGCTTGGTGATTAGTGTTTGGTGCTTGGTGCTTGGTGCCTGGTGCTTGGTGCTTGGTGCTTGATGTTTGGTGCTTGGTGCTTGGTGATTAGTGTTTGGTGCTTGGTGCTTTGGGTTTGGTGTTTGGTGCTTGGGGTTTGGTGTTTGGTGCTTGGTGCTTGGTGTTTGGTGCTTGGTGCTTGGTGTTTGGCGCTTGGTGCTTTGTGTTTGGTGCTTGGTGTTTGGTGCTTGGTGCTTGGTGCTTGGTTCTTGGTGTTAGGTGTTTGGTGCTTGGTGATTGGTGTTTGATGTTAGGTTCTTGGTGCTTGGTGTTTGGTGTTTGGTGCTTCGGTCTTGGTGTTTGGTGTTTGGTGCTTGGTGCCTGGGGCTTGTTGTTTGGTGTTTGGTGCTTAGTGCTTGGTGTTTGGTGTTTGGTGCTTGGTGCTTGGTGGCTGGTGCTTGGTGCTTGGTGTTTGCAGTTTGGTGCTTGGTGCTTGGTGCCTGGTGTTTCGTGCTTGGTGCTTGGTGCTTGGTGTTTGGTGTTTGGTGCTTGGTGTTTGGTGTTTGGTGCTTGCTGCTTGGTGATTGGTGTTTTGTGTTTGGACTTTGGTGCTTGGTGTTTGGTGCTTCGGTCTTGGTGTTTGGTGTTTGGTGCTTGGTGCTTGGTGTTTGGTGTTTGGTGCCTGGTGCTTGGTGTTCGGTGCTTGGTGTTTGGTGTTTGGTGATTGGTGCTTGGTGTTTGGTGCTTGGTGCTTGGTGCTTGGTGCTTGGTGTTAGGCGTTTGGTACTTGGTGCTTGGTGTTTGATGTTTGGTCCATTGTGCTTGGTGTTTGGTATTTTGTGCTTGGTGCTTGGTGTTTGGTGTTTGGTACTTGGTGCTTGGTGTTTGGTGTTTGGTGCTTGCTGCTTGCTGCTTGGTGTTTGGTGCTAGGGGCTTGGTGCTTGGTGTTTCGTGTTTGGTGCTTGGTGCTTGGTGTTTGGTGTTTGGTGCCTGGTGCTTGGTGTTCGGTGCTTGGTGTTTGCTGTTTAGTGATTGGTGCTTGGTGTTTGGTGCTTGGTGCTTGGTGCTTGGTGCTTGGTGCTTGGTGCTTGGTGCTTGCTGTTTGGTGTTTGGTGTTTGGTTCTTGGTGCTTGGTGTTTGGTGTTTGGTGTTTGGTGCTTGGTGCTTGGTGCTTGGTGTTTGGTGCTTGGTGCTTGGTGATTAGTGTTTGGTGATTGGTGCTTGGGGTTTGGTGTTTGGTGCTTGGTGTTTGGTGCTTGGTGCTTGCTGTTTGGTGTTTGGTTCTTGGTGCTTGGTGTTTGGTGTTTGGTGTTTGGTGCTTGGTGCTTGGTGCTTGGTGTTTGGTGCTTGGTGCTTGGTGCTTGGTGTTTGGTGCTGCGTGCTTGGTGTTTGGTGTTTGGTGCTTGGTGCCTGGGGCTTGTTGTTTGGTGTTTGGTGCTTAATGCTTGGTGTTTGGTGTTTGGTGCTTGGTGCTTGGTGGCTGGTGCTTGGTGCTTGGTGTTTGGAGTTTGGTGCTTGGTGCTTGGTGCCTGGTGTTTCGTGCTTGGTGCTTGGTGCTTGGTGTTTGGTGTTTGGTGTTTGGTGTTTGGTGTTTGGTACTTGGTGCTTGGTGCTTGGTGTTTGGTGCTTGGTGTTTGGTGATTGGTGCTTGGTGCTTGGTGCTTGGTGCTTGGTGTTAGGTGTTTGGTCCTTGGTGCTTGTTGTTTGGTGTTTTGTGCTTGGTGCTTGGCGTTTGGTGTTTGGTGCTAGGGGCTTGGTGCTTGATGCTTGGTGTTTGGTGCTTGGTGCTTGCTGTTTGGTGTTTGGTGCTTGGTGCGTGGGACTTAGTGTTTGGTGTTTGGTGCTTGGTGTTTGGTGCTTGGTGTTTGGTGCTTGGTGCTTGGTGTTTGGTGTTTGGTGCTTAGTGCTTGGGGCTTGGTGTTTGGTGCTTGGTGTTTGGTGTTTGGTGCTTGGTGCTTGGTGTTTGGCGCTTGGTGCTTGGTGCTTGGTGTTTGGTGCTTGGTGCTTGGTGCTTGGTGATTAGTGTTTGGTGCTTGGTGCTTGGTGCCTGGTGATGGTGCTTGGTGCTTGTCGTTTGGTGCTTGGTGTTTGGTGCTTGGTGCTTGGTGCTGGGTGGTTGGTGTTTGGTGTTTGGTGCTTGGTGCTTGGTGCTTATTGTTTGGTGCTTGGTGCTTGGTGCTTGGTGCTTGGTCTTTGGTGCTTGGTGTTTGGTGTTTGTTACTTGGGGCCTGGTGTTTGGCGCTTGGTGCTTGGTGCTTGGTGTTTGGTGCTTGGTGTTTGGTGCTTGGTGATTAGTGTTTGGTGCTTGGTGCTTGGTGCCTGGTGCTTGGTGCTTGGTGCTTGATGTTTGGTGCTTGGTGCTTGGTGATTAGTGTTTGGTGCTTGGTGCTTTGGGTTTGGTGTTTGGTGCTTGGGGTTTGGTGTTTGGTGCTTGGTGCTTGGTGTTTGGTGCTTGGTGCTTGGTGTTTGGCGCTTGGTGCTTTGTGTTTGGTGCTTGGTGTTTGGTGCTTGGTGCTTGGTGCTTGGTTCTTGGTGTTAGGTGTTTGGTGCTTGGTGATTGGTGTTTGATGTTAGGTTCTTGGTGCTTGGTGTTTGGTGTTTGGTGCTTCGGTCTTGGTGTTTGGTGTTTGGTGCTTGGTGCCTGGGGCTTGTTGTTTGGTGTTTGGTGCTTAGTGCTTGGTGTTTGGTGTTTGGTGCTTGGTGCTTGGTGGCTGGTGCTTGGTGCTTGGTGTTTGCAGTTTGGTGCTTGGTGCTTGGTGCCTGGTGTTTCGTGCTTGGTGCTTGGTGCTTGGTGTTTGGTGTTTGGTGCTTGGTGTTTGGTGTTTGGTGCTTGCTGCTTGGTGATTGGTGTTTTGTGTTTGGACTTTGGTGCTTGGTGTTTGGTGCTTCGGTCTTGGTGTTTGGTGTTTGGTGCTTGGTGCTTGGTGTTTGGTGTTTGGTGCCTGGTGCTTTGTGTTCGGTGCTTGGTGTTTGGTGTTTGGTGATTGGTGCTTGGTGTTTGGTGCTTGGTGCTTGGTGCTTGGTGCTTGGTGTTAGGCGTTTGGTACTTGGTGCTTGGTGTTTGATGTTTGGTCCATTGTGCTTGGTGTTTGGTATTTTGTGCTTGGTGCTTGGTGTTTGGTGTTTGGGACATGGTGCTTGGTGTTTGGTGTTTGGTGCTTGCTGCTTGCTGCTTGGTGTTTGGTGCTAGGGGCTTGGTGCTTGGTGTTTCGTGTTTGGTGCTTGGTGCTTGGTGTTTGGTGTTTGGTGCCTGGTGCTTGGTGTTCGGTGCTTGGTGTTTTGTGTTTGGTGATTGGTGCTTGGTGTTTGGTGCTTGGTGCTTGGTGCTTGGTGCTTGGTGCTTGGTGCTTGGTGCTTGCTGTTTGGTGTTTGGTGTTTGGTTCTTGGTGCTTGGTGTTTGGTGTTTGGTGTTTGGTGCTTGGTGCTTGGTGCTTGGTGTTTGGTGCTTGGTGCTTGGTGATTAGTGTTTGGTGATTGGTGCTTGGGGTTTGGTGTTTGGTGCTTGGTGTTTGGTGCTTGGTGCTTGCTGTTTGGTGTTTGGTTCTTGGTGCTTGGTGTTTGGTGTTTGGTGTTTGGTGCTTGGTGCTTGGTGCTTGGTGTTTGGTGCTTGGTGCTTGGTGCTTGGTGTTTGGTGCTGCGTGCTTGGTGTTTGGTGTTTGGTGCATGGTGCCTGGGGCTTGTTGTTTGGTGTTTGGTGCTTAGTGCTTGGTGTTTGGTGTTTGGTGCTTGGTGCTTGGTGGCTGGTGCTTGGTGCTTGGTGTTTGGAGTTTGGTGCTTGGTGCTTGGTGCCTGGTGTTTCGTGCTTGGTGCTTGGTGCTTGGTGTTTGGTGTTTGGTGTTTGGTGTTTGGTGTTTGGTACTTGGTGCTTGGTGCTTGGTGTTTGGTGCTTGGTGTTTGGTGATTGGTGCTTGGTGCTTGGTGCTTGGTGCTTGGTGTTAGGTGTTTGGTCCTTGGTGCTTGTTGTTTGGTGCTTGTTGTTTGGTGTTTTGTGCTTGGTGCTTGGCGTTTGGTGTTTGGTGCTAGGGGCTTGGTGCTTGATGCTTGGTGTTTGGTGCTTGGTGCTTGCTGTTTGGTGTTTGGTGTTTGGTGCGTGGGACTTAGTGTTTGGTGTTTGGTGCTTGGTGTTTGGTGCTTGGTGTTTGGTGCTTGGTGCTTGGTGTTTGGTGTTTGGTGCTTAGTGCTTGGGGCTTGGTGTTTGGTGCTTGGTGTTTGGTGTTTGGTGCTTGGTGCTTGGTGTTTGGCGCTTGGTGCTTGGTGCTTGGTGTTTGGTGCTTGGTGCTTGGTGCTTGGTGATTAGTGTTTGGTGCTTGGTGCTTGGTGCCTGGTGATGGTGCTTGGTGCTTGTCGTTTGGTGCTTGGTGTTTGGTGCTTGGTGCTTGGTGCTGGGTGGTTGGTGTTTGGTGTTTGGTGCTTGGTGCTTGGTGCTTATTGTTTGGTGCTTGGTGCTTGGTGCTTGGTGCTTGGTCTTTGGTGCTTGGTGTTTGGTGTTTGTTACTTGGGGCCTGGTGTTTGGCGCTTGGTGCTTGGTGCTTGGTGTTTGGTGCTTGGTGTTTGGTGCTTGGTGATTAGTGTTTGGTGCTTGGTGCTTGGTGCCTGGTGCTTGGTGCTTGGTGCTTGATGTTTGGTGCTTGGTGCTTGGTGATTAGTGTTTGGTGCTTGGTGCTTTGGGTTTGGTGTTTGGTGCTTGGGGTTTGGTGTTTGGTGCTTGGTGCTTGGTGTTTGGTGCTTGGTGCTTGGTGTTTGGCGCTTGGTGCTTTGTGTTTGGTGCTTGGTGTTTGGTGCTTGGTGCTTGGTGCTTGGTTCTTGGTGTTAGGTGTTTGGTGCTTGGTGATTGGTGTTTGATGTTAGGTTCTTGGTGCTTGGTGTTTGGTGTTTGGTGCTTCGGTCTTGGTGTTTGGTGTTTGGTGCTTGGTGCCTGGGGCTTGTTGTTTGGTGTTTGGTGCTTAGTGCTTGGTGTTTGGTGTTTGGTGCTTGGTGCTTGGTGGCTGGTGCTTGGTGCTTGGTGTTTGCAGTTTGGTGCTTGGTGCTTGGTGCCTGGTGTTTCGTGCTTGGTGCTTGGTGCTTGGTGTTTGGTGTTTGGTGCTTGGTGTTTGGTGTTTGGTGCTTGCTGCTTGGTGATTGGTGTTTTGTGTTTGGACTTTGGTGCTTGGTGTTTGGTGCTTCGGTCTTGGTGTTTGGTGTTTGGTGCTTGGTGCTTGGTGTTTGGTGTTTGGTGCCTGGTGCTTGGTGTTCGGTGCTTGGTGTTTGGTGTTTGGTGATTGGTGCTTGGTGTTTGGTGCTTGGTGCTTGGTGCTTGGTGCTTGGTGTTAGGCGTTTGGTACTTGGTGCTTGGTGTTTGATGTTTGGTCCATTGTGCTTGGTGTTTGGTATTTTGTGCTTGGTGCTTGGTGTTTGGTGTTTGGTACTTGGTGCTTGGTGTTTGGTGTTTGGTGCTTGCTGCTTGCTGCTTGGTGTTTGGTGCTAGGGGCTTGGTGCTTGGTGTTTCGTGTTTGGTGCTTGGTGCTTGGTGTTTGGTGTTTGGTGCCTGGTGCTTGGTGTTCGGTGCTTGGTGTTTGGTGTTTGGTGATTGGTGCTTGGTGTTTGGTGCTTGGTGCTTGGTGCTTGGTGCTTGGTGCTTGGTGCTTGGTGCTTGCTGTTTGGTGTTTGGTGTTTGGTTCTTGGTGCTTGGTGTTTGGTGTTTGGTGTTTGGTGCTTGGTGCTTGGTGCTTGGTGTTTGGTGCTTGGTGCTTGGTGATTAGTGTTTGGTGATTGGTGCTTGGGGTTTGGTGTTTGGTGCTTGGTGTTTGGTGCTTGGTGCTTGCTGTTTGGTGTTTGGTTCTTGGTGTTTGGTGTTTGGTGTTTGGTGTTTGGTGCTTGGTGCTTGGTGCTTGGTGTTTGGTGCTGCGTGCTTGGTGTTTGGTGTTTGGTGCTTGGTGCCTGGGGCTTGTTGTTTGGTGTTTGGTGCTTAGTGCTTGGTGTTTGGTGTTTGGTGCTTGGTGCTTGGTGGCTGGTGCTTGGTGCTTGGTGTTTGGAGTTTGGTGCTTGGTGCTTGGTGCCTGGTGTTTCGTGCTTGGTGCTTGGTGCTTGGTGTTTGGTGTTTGGTGTTTGGTGTTTGGTGTTTGGTACTTGGTGCTTGGTGCTTGGTGTTTGGTGCTTGGTGTTTGGTGATTGGTGCTTGGTGCTTGGTGCTTGGTGCTTGGTGTTAGGTGTTTGGTCCTTGGTGCTTGTTGTTTGGTGTTTTGTGCTTGGTGCTTGGCGTTTGGTGTTTGGTGCTAGGGGCTTGGTGCTTGATGCTTGGTGTTTGGTGCTTGGTGCTTGCTGTTTGGTGTTTGGTGCTTGGTGCGTGGGACTTAGTGTTTGGTGTTTGGTGCTTGGTGTTTGGTGCTTGGTGTTTGGTGCTTGGTGCTTGGTGTTTGGTGTTTGGTGCTTAGTGCTTGGGGCTTGGTGTTTGGTGCTTGGTGTTTGGTGTTTGGTGCTTGGTGCTTGGTGTTTGGCGCTTGGTGCTTGGTGCTTGGTGTTTGGTGCTTGGTGCTTGGTGTTTGGTGATTAGTGTTTGGTGCTTGGTGCTTGGTGCCTGGTGATGGTGCTTGGTGCTTGTCGTTTGGTGCTTGGTGTTTGGTGCTTGGTGCTTGGTGCTGGGTGGTTGGTGTTTGGTGTTTGGTGCTTGGTGCTTGGTGCTTATTGTTTGGTGCTTGGTGCTTGGTGCTTGGTGCTTGGTCTTTGGTGCTTGGTGTTTGGTGTTTGTTACTTGGGGCCTGGTGTTTGGCGCTTGGTGCTTGGTGCTTGGTGTTTGGTGCTTGGTGTTTGGTGCTTGGTGATTAGTGTTTGGTGCTTGGTGCTTGGTGCCTGGTGCTTGGTGCTTGGTGCTTGATGTTTGGTGCTTGGTGCTTGGTGATTAGTGTTTGGTGCTTGGTGCTTTGGGTTTGGTGTTTGGTGCTTGGGGTTTGGTGTTTGGTGCTTGGTGCTTGGTGTTTGGTGCTTGGTGCTTGGTGTTTGGCGCTTGGTGCTTTGTGTTTGGTGCTTGGTGTTTGGTGCTTGGTGCTTGGTGCTTGGTTCTTGGTGTTAGGTGTTTGGTGCTTGGTGATTGGTGTTTGATGTTAGGTTCTTGGTGCTTGGTGTTTGGTGTTTGGTGCTTCGGTCTTGGTGTTTGGTGTTTGGTGCTTGGTGCCTGGGGCTTGTTGTTTGGTGTTTGGTGCTTAGTGCTTGGTTGTTTGGTGTTTGGTGCTTGGTGCTTGGTGGCTGGTGCTTGGTGCTTGGTGTTTGCAGTTTGGTGCTTGGTGCTTGGTGCCTGGTGTTTCGTGCTTGGTGCTTGGTGCTTGGTGTTTGGTGTTTGGTGCTTGGTGTTTGGTGTTTGGTGCTTGCTGCTTGGTGATTGGTGTTTTGTGTTTGGACTTTGGTGCTTGGTGTTTGGTGCTTCGGTCTTGGTGTTTGGTGTTTGGTGCTTGGTGCTTGGTGTTTGGTGTTTGGTGCCTGGTGCTTGGTGTTCGGTGCTTGGTGTTTGGTGTTTGGTGATTGGTGCTTGGTGTTTAGTGCTTGGTGCTTGGTGCTTGGTGCTTGGTGTTAGGCGTTTGGTACTTGGTGCTTGGTGTTTGATGTTTGGTCCATTGTGCTTGGTGTTTGGTATTTTGTGCTTGGTGCTTGGTGTTTGGTGTCTGGTACTTGGTGCTAGGTGTTTGGTGTTTGGTGCTTGCTGCTTGCTGCTTGGTGTTTGGTGCTAGGGGCTTGGTGCTTGGTGTTTCGTGTTTGGTGCTTGGTGCTTGGTGTTTGGTGTTTGGTGCTTGGTGCGTGGGACTTGGTGTTTGGTGCTTGGTGTTTGGTGCTTGGTGTTTGGTGCTTGGTGCCGGGTGCTTGGTGTTTGGTGTTTGGTGCTTGATGTTTGGTGCTTGTTGTTTGGTGCTTGGTGTTCGGTGCTTGGTGCTTGGTGCTTGGTGCTTGGTGTTTGGTGTTTGGTGCTTGGTGCTTGGTGTTTGATGTTTGGTCCTTGGTGCTTGGTGTTTGGTGTTGTGTGCTTGGTGCTTGGTGCTTGGTGTTTGGTGCTTGGTGCTTGGTGTCTGGCGTTTGCTGTTTGCTGTTTGGTGGTTGGTGTTTGCTGTTTGGTGTTTGCTGTTTGGTGTTTGGTGTTTGGTGCTTGCTGTTTGGTGCTTGGTGCTTGGTGTTTGGTGTTTGGTGCTTGGTGTTTGGTGCTTGGTGCTTGGTGCTGGGTGTTTGGTGCTTGGTGCTTGGTGTTTGGTGCTTGGTGCTTGGTGCTAGGTGTTTGGTCCTTGGTGCTTGGTGCTTGGTCTTTGGTGCTTGGGTTTTGGTGTTTGGTGCTTGGTGCTTGGTGTTTGGTGCTTGGTGCTTGGTGTCTGGCGTTTGCTGTTTGCTGTTTGGTGGTTGGTGTTTGCTGTTTGGTGTTTGCTGTTTGGTGTTTGGTGTTTGGTGCTTGCTGTTTGGTGCTTGGTGTTTGATGTTTGGTCCTTGGTGCTTGGTGTTTGGTGTTGTGTGCTTGGTGCTTGGTGCTTGGTGTTTGGTGCTTGGTGCTTGGTGTCTGGCGTTTGCTGTTTGCTGTTTGGTGGTTGGTGTTTGCTGTTTGGTGTTTGCTGTTTGGTGTTTGGTGTTTGGTGCTTGCTGTTTGGTGCTTGGTGCTTGGTGTTTGGTGTTTGGTGCTTGGTGTTTGGTGCTTGGTGCTTGGTGCTGGGTGTTTGGTGCTTGGTGCTTGGTGTTTGGTGCTTGGTGCTTGGTGCTAGGTGTTTGGTCCTTGGTGCTTGGTGCTTGGTCTTTGGTGCTTGGGTTTTGGTGCTTGGTGTTTGGTGCTTGGTGCTTGGTGCTTGGTGCCTGATGCTTGGTGTTTGGTGTTTGGTGCTTGGTGCTTGGTGTTTGGCGCTTTGTGCTTGGTGCTTGGTGATTAGTGTTTGGTGCTTGGTGCTTGGTGCCTGATGCTTGGTGCTTGGTGCTTGTTGTTTGGTGCTTGGTGTTTGGTGCTTGGTGCTTGGTGCTGGGTGGTTGGTGTTTGGTGTTTGGTGCTTGGTGCTTGGTGCTTATTGTTTGGTGCTTGGTGCTTGGTGCTTGGTGCTTGGTCTTTGGTGCTTGGTGTTTGGTGTTTGGTACTTGGGGCCTGGTGTTTGGCGCTTGGTGCTTGGTGCTTGGTGTTTGGTGCTTGGTGATTAGTGTTTGGTGCTTGGTGCTTGGTGCCTGGTGCTTGGTGCTTGGTGCTTGATGTTTGGTGCTTGGTGCTTGGTGATTAGTGTTTGGTGCTTGGTGCTTTGGGTTTGGTGTTTGGTGCTTGGGGTTTGGTGTTTGGTGCTTGGTGCTTGGTGTTTGGTGCTTGGTGCTTGGTGTTTGGCGCTTGGTGCTTTGTGTTTGGTGCTTGGTGTTTGGTGCTTGGTGCTTGGTGCTTGGTTCTTGGTGTTAGGTGTTTGGTGCTTGGTGATTGGTGTTTGATGTTAGGTTCTTGGTGCTTGGTGTTTGGTGTTTGGTGCTTCGGTCTTGGTGTTTGGTGTTTGGTGCTTGGTGCCTGGGGCTTGTTGTTTGGTGTTTGGTGCTTAGTGCTTGGTGTTTGGTGTTTGGTGCTTGGTGCTTGGTGGCTGGTGCTTGGTGCTTGGTGTTTGCAGTTTGGTGCTTGGTGCTTGGTGCCTGGTGTTTCGTGCTTGGTGCTTGGTGCTTGGTGTTTGGTGTTTGGTGCTTGGTGTTTGGTGTTTGGTGCTTGCTGCTTGGTGATTGGTGTTTTGTGTTTGGACTTTGGTGCTTGGTGCTTGGTGTTTGATGTTTGGTCCATTGTGCTTGGTGTTTGGTATTTTGTGCTTGGTGCTTGGTGTTTGGTGTTTGGTGCTTGGTGCTTGGTGTTTGGTGTTTGGTGCTTGCTGCTTGCTGCTTGGTGTTTGGTGCTAGGGGCTTGGTGCTTGGTGTTTCGTGTTTGGTGCTTGGTGCTTGGTGTTTGGTGTTTGGTGCTTGGTGCGTGGGACTTGGTGTTTGGTGCTTGGTGTTTGGTGCTTGGTGTTTGGTGCTTGGTGCCGGGTGCTTGGTGTTTGGTGTTTGGTGCTTGATGTTTGGTGCTTGTTGTTTGGTGCTTGGTGTTCGGTGCTTGGTGCTTGGTGCTTGGTGCTTGGTGTTTGGTGTTTGGTGCTTGGTGCTTGGTGTTTGATGTTTGGTCCTTGGGGCTTGGTGTTTGGTGTTGTGTGCTTGGTGCTTGGTGCTTGGTGTTTGGTGCTTGGTGCTTGGTGCTTGGTGTTTGGCGTCTGCTGTTTGCTGTTTGGTGGTTGGTGTTTGCTGTTTGGTGTTTGCTGTTTGGTGTTTGGTGTTTGGTGCTTGCTGTTTGGTGCTTGGTGCTTGGTGTTTGGTGTTTGGTGCTTGGTGTTTGGTGCTTGGTGCTTGGTGCTGGGTGTTTGGTGCTTGGTGCTTGGTGTTTGGTGCTTGGTGCTTGGTGCTTGGTGTTTGGTCCTTGGTGCTTGGTGCTTGGTCTTTGGTGCTTGGGTTTTGGTGTTTGGTGCTTGGTGCTTGGTGTTTGGTGCTTGGTGCTTGGTGCCTGGTGTTTGGTGCTTGCTGCTTGGTGCTTGGTGTTTGGTGCTTGGTGCTTGGTGATTAGTGTTTGGTGATTGGTGCTTGGGGTTTGGTGTTTGGGGCTTGGTGTTTGGTGCTTGGTGCTTGCTGTTTGGTGTTTGGTGCTGGGTGTTTGGTGCTTGGTGCTTGGTGTTTGGTGCTTGATGCTTGGTGCTTGGTGTTTGGTGCTTGGTGCTTGGAGCTTGGTGCTTGGTGCTTGCTGTTTGGTGTTTGGTGTTTGGTTCTTGGTGCTTGGTGTTTGGTGTTTGGTGTTTGGTGCTTGGTGCTTGGTGCTTGGTGTTTGGTGCTTGGGGTTTGGTGTTTGGTGCTTGGTGTTTGGTGCTTGGTGCTTGCTGTTTGGTGTTTGGTGTTTGGTTCTTGGTGCTTGGTGTTTGGTATTTGGTGTTTGGTGCTTGGTGCTTGGTGCTTGGTGTTTGGTGCTTGGTGCTTGGTGCTTGGTGTTTTGTGTTTGGTGCTTGGTACTTGGTGATTAGTGTTTGGTGCTTGGTGCTTGCGGTTTGGTGTTTGGTGCTTGGGGTTTGGTGTTTGGTGCTTGGTGCTTGCTGCTTGGTGCTTGGTGTTTGGTGCTTGGTGCTTGGTGTTTGGTGTTTGGTGCCTGGTGCTTGGTGTTCGGTGCTTGGTGCTTGGTGCTTGGTGTTTGGTCCTTGGTGCTTGGTGCTTGGTGCTTGGTGCTTGCTGTTTGGTGTTTGGTGTTTGGTTCTTGGTGCTTGGTGTTTGGTGTTTGGTGTTTGGTGCTTGGTGCTTGGTGTTTGGTGCTTGGGGTTTGGTGTTTGGTGCTTGGTGTTTGGTGCTTGGTGCTTGCTGTTTGGTGTTTGGTGTTTGGTGCTTGGTACTTGGTGATTAGTGTTTGGTGCTTGGTGCTTGCGGTTTGGTGTTTGGTGCTTGGGGTTTGGTGTTTGGTGCTTGGTGCTTGCTGCTTGGTGCTTGGTGTTTGGTGCTTGGTGCTTGGTGTTTGGTGTTTGGTGCATGGGGTTTGGTGTTTGGTGCTTGGTGCTTGGAGTTTGGTGCTTGGTGCTTGGTGTTTGGAGTTTGGTGCTTGGTGCTTGGTGCCTGGTGCTTGTTGTTTGGTGTTTGGTGCTTAGTGGTTGGTGTTTGGTGTTTGGTGCTTGGTGCTTGGTGGCTGGTGTTTGGTGCTTGGTGTTTGGAGTTTGGTGTTTGGTGTTTGGTGCCTGGTGTTTCGTGCTTGGTGCTTGGTGCTTGGTGTCTGGTGTTTGGTGCTTGGTGTCTGGTGTTTGGTACTTGGTGCTTGCTGTTTGGTGTTTGGTTCTTGGTGCTTGGTGTTTGGTGTTTGGTGTTTGGTGCTTGGTGCCTGGTGCTTGTTGTTTGGTGTTTGGTGCTTAGTGGTTGGTGTTTGGTGTTTGGTGCTTGGTGCTTGGTGGCTGGTGTTTGGTGCTTGGTGTTTGGAGTTTGGTGTTTGGTGCTTGGTGCCTGGTGTTTCGTGCTTGGTGCTTGGTGCTTGGTGTCTGGTGTTTGGTGCTTCGTGTTTGGTGTTTGGTACTTGGTGCTTGGTGCTTGGTGCTTGGTGTTTGGTGCTTGGTGTTTGATGCTGCGTGCTTGGTGTTTGGTGTTTGGTGCTTGGTGCTTGGTGTTTGGTATTTGGAGCTTGGTGCCTGGTGCTTGTTGTTTGGTGTTTGGTGCTTGGTGCTTGGTGTTTGGTGTTTGGCGTTTGGTGCTTGGTGGTTGGTATCTGGTGTTTGGTGCTTGATGTTTGGTGTTTGGTGCTTGGTGCTTGGTGTTTGGTGTTTGGTGCTTGGTGCTTGGTGTTTGGTGCTTGGTGTTTGGTGTTTGGTGTTTGATGCTTGGTGTTTGCTGCTTGGTGCTTGGTGCTTGGTGTTTTGTGTTTGGTGCTTGGTGCTTGGTGCCTACTGCTTGGTGCTTGGTGCTTGTTGTTTGGTGCTTTGTGCTTGGTGATTAGTGTTTGGTGCTTGGTGCTTGCGGTTTGGTGTTTGGTGCTTGGGGTTTGGTGTTTGGTGCTTGGTGCTTGGTGTTTGGTGCTTGGTGCTTGGTGCTTGGTGTTTGGTGCTTGGTGCTTGGTGTTTGGTACTTGGTGCTTGGTGTTTGGTGTTTGGCGTTTGCTGTTTGCTGTTTGGTGTTTGGTGTTTGCTGTTTGCTGTTTGCTGTTTGGTGTTTGGTGTTTGGTGCTTGCTGTTTGGTGCTTGGTGCTTGGTGTTTGGAGTTTGGTGTTTGGTGCTTGGTGCCTGGTGTTTCGTGCTCGGTGCTTGGTGTTTGGTGCTTGGTGTTTGATGCTGCGTGCTTGGTGTTTGGTGTTTGGTGCTTGGTGCTTGGTGTTTGGTATTTGGAGCTTGGTGCCTGGTGCTTGTTGTTTGGTGTTTGGTGCTTGGTGCTTGGTGTTTGGTGTTTGGCGTTTGGTGCTTGGTGGTTGGTATCTGGTGTTTGGTGCTTGATGTTTGGTGTTTGGTGCTTGGTGCTTGGTGTTAGGTGTTTGGTGCTTGGTGCTTGGTGTTTGGTGCTTGGTGTTTGGTGTTTGGTGTTTGATGCTTGGTGTTTGCTGCTTGGTGCTTGGTGCTTGGTGTTTTGTGTTTGGTGCTTGGTGCTTGGTGCCTGCTGCTTGGTGCTTGGTGCTTGTTGTTTGGTGCTTGGTGCTTGGTGATTAGTGTTTGGTGCTTGGTGCTTGCGGTTTGGTGTTTGGTGCTTGGGGTTTGGTGTTTGGTGCTTGGTGCTTGGTGTTTGGTGCTTGGTGCTTGGTGCTTGGTGTTTGGTGCTTGGTGCTTGGTGTTTGGTACTTGGTGCTTGGTGTTTGGTGTTTGGCGTTTGCTGTTTGCTGTTTGGTGTTTGGTGTTTGCTGTTTGGTGTTTGCTGTTTGGTGTTTGGTGTTTGGTGCTTGCTGTTTGGTGCTTGGTGCTTGGTGTTTGGTGTTTGGTGTTTGGTGCTTGGTGCTTGGTGTTTGGTGCTTGGTGCTTGGTGCTGGGTGTTTGGTGCTTGGTGCTTGGTGTTTGGTGCTTGGTGCTTGGTGCCTGGTGTTTGGTCCTTGGTGCTTGGTGCTTGGTGCTTGGTGCTTGCTGTTTGGTGTTTGGTGTTTGGTTCTTGGTGCTTGGTGTTTGGTGTTTGGTGTTTGGTGCTTGGTGCTTGGTGCTTGGTGTTTGGTGCTTGGTGCTTGGTGATTAGTGTTTGGTGATTGGTGCTTGGGGTTTGGTGTTTGGTGCTTGGTGTTTGGTGCTTGGTGCTTGGTGCTTGGTGTTTGGTTCTTGGTGCTTGGTGTTTGGTGTTTGGTGTTTGGTGCTTGGTGCTTGGTGCTTTGTGTTTGGTGCTTGGTGCTTGGTGCTTGGTGTTTGGTGCTGCGTGCTTGGTGTTTGGTGTTTGGTGCTTGGTGCCTGGGGCTTGTTGTTTGGTGTTTGGTGCTTAGTGCTTGGTGTTTGGTGTTTGGTGCTTGGTGCTTGGTGCTTGGTGCTTGCTGTTTGGTGTTTGGTGTTTGGTGCTTGGTGTTTGGTGTTTGGTGTTTGGTGCTTGGTGCTTGGTGCTTGGTGTTTGGTGCTTGGTGCTTGGTGATTAGTGTTTGGTGATTGGTGCTTGGCGCTTGGTGCTTGGTGCTTGGTGTTTGGTGCTTGGTGCTTGGTGCTTGGTGCTTGGTGATTAGTGTTTGGTGCTTGGTGCTTGGTGCCTGGTGCTTGGTGCTTGGTGCTTGTTGTTTGGTGCTTGGTGTTTGGTGCTTGGTGCTTGGTGCTGGGTGGTTGGTGTTTGGTGTTTGGTGCTTGGTGCTTGGTGCTTATTGTTTGGTGCTTGGTGCTTGGTGCTTGGTGCTTGGTCTTTGGTGCTTGGTGTTTGGTGTTTGGTACTTGGGGCCTGGTGTTTGGCGCTTGGTGCTTGGTGCTTGGTGCTTGGTGTTTGGTGCTTGGTGATTAGTGTTTGGTGCTTGGTGCTTGGTGCCTGGTGCTTGGTGCTTGGTGCTTGATGTTTGGTGCTTGGTGCTTGGTGATTAGTGTTTGGTGCTTGGTGCTTTGGGTTTGGTATTTGGTGCTTGGGGTTTGGTGTTTGGTGCTTGGTGCTTGGTGTTTGGTGCTTGGTGCTTGGTGTTTGGCGCTTGGTGCTTTGTGTTTGGTGCTTGGTGTTTGGTGCTTGGTGCTTGGTGCTTGGTTCTTGGTGTTAGGTGTTTGGTGCTTGGTGATTGGTGTTTGATGTTAGGTTCTTGGTGCTTGGTGTTTGGTGTTTGGTGCTTGGTGCTTGGTGTTTGGTGTTTGGTGCTTGCTGCTTGGTGCTTGGTGTTTTGTGTTTGGAGTTTGGTGCTTGGTGTTTGGTGCTTCGGTCTTGGTGTTTGGTGTTTGGTGCTTGGTGCCTGGGCCTTGTTGTTTGGTGTTTGGTGCTTAGTGCTTGGTGTTTGGTGTTTGGTGCTTGGTGCTTGGTGGCTGGTGCTTGGTGCTTGGTGTTTGCAGTTTGGTGCTTGGTGCTTGGTGCCTGGTGTTTGGTGTTTGGTGCTTGGTGTTTGGTGTTTGGTGCTTGCTGCTTGGTGATTGGTGTTTTGTGTTTGGACTTTGGTGCTTGGTGTTTGGTGCTTCGGTCTTGGTGTTTGGTGTTTGGTGCTTGGTGCTTGGTGTTTGGTGTTTGGTGCCTGGTGCTTGGTGTTCGGTGCTTGGTGTTTGGTGTTTGGTGATTGGTGCTTGGTGTTTGGTGCTTGGTGCTTGGTGCTTGGTGCTTGGTGCTTGGTGCTTGGTGCTTGCTGTTTGGTGTTTGGTGTTTGGTTCTTGGTGCTTGGTGTTTGGTGTTTGGTATTTGGTGCTTGGTGCTTGGTGCTTGGTGTTTGGTGCTTGGTGCTTGGTGATTAGTGTTTGGTGATTGGTGCTTGGGGTTTGGTGTTTGGTGCTTGGTGTTTGGTGCTTGGTGCTTGCTGTTTGGTGTTTGGTTCTTGGTGGTTGGTGTTTGGTGTTTGGTGTTTGGTGCTTGGTGCTTGGTGCTTGGTGTTTGGTGCTTGGTGCTTGGTGCTTGGTGTTTGGTGCTGCGTGCTTGGTGTTTGGTGTTTGGTGCTTGGTGCCTGGGGCTTGTTGTTTGGTGTTTGGTGCTTAGTGCTTGGTGTTTGGTGTTTGGTGCTTGGTGCTTGGTGGCTGGTGCTTGGTGCTTGGTGTTTGGAGTTTGGTGCTTGGTGCTTGGTGCCTGGTGTTTCGTGCTTGGTGCTTGGTGCTTGGTGTTTGGTGTTTGGTGTTTGGTGTTTGGTGTTTGGTACTTGGTGCTTGGTGCTTGGTGTTTGGTGCTTGGTGTTTGGTGATTGGTGCTTGGTGCTTGGTGCTTGGTGCTTGGTGTTAGGTGTTTGGTCCTTGGTGCTTGTTGTTTGGTGTTTTGTGCTTGGTGCTTGGCGTTTGGTGTTTGGTGCTAGGGGCTTGGTGCTTGATGCTTGGTGTTTGGTGCTTGGTGCTTGCTGTTTGGTGTTTGGTGCTTGGTGCGTGGGACTTAGTGTTTGGTGTTTGGTGCTTGGTGTTTGGTGCTTGGTGTTTGGTGCTTGGTGCTTGGTGTTTGGTGTTTGGTGCTTGGTGTCTGGTGTTTGGTACTTGGTGCTTGGTGCTTGGTGTTTGGTGCTTGGTGCTTGGTGTTTGGTGTTTGGTGTTTGGTGCTTGGTGCTTGGTGCTTGGTGCTTGGTGTTTGGTGCTTGGTGCTTGGTGATTAGTGTTTGGTGATTGGTGCTTGGGGTTTGGTGTTTGGTGCTTGGTGTTTGGTGCTTGGTGCTTGCTGTTTGGTGTTTGGTTCTTGGTGCTTGGTGTTTGGTGTTTGGTGTTTGGTGCTTGGTGCCTGGTGCTTGTTGTTTGGTGTTTGGTGCTTAGTGGTTGGTGTTTGGTGTTTGGTGCTTGGTGCTTGGTGGCTGGTGTTTGGTGCTTGGTGTTTGGAGTTTGGTGTTTGGTGCTTGGTGCCTGGTGTTTCGTGCTTGGTGCTTGGTGCTTGGTGTCTGGTGTTTGGTGCTTCGTGTTTGGTGTTTGGTACTTGGTGCTTGGTGCTTGGTGCTTGGTGTTTGGTGCTTGGTGTTTGATGCTGCGTGCTTGGTGTTTGGTGTTTGGTGCTTGGTGCTTGGTGTTTGGTATTTGGAGCTTGGTGCCTGGTACTTGTTGTTTGGTGTTTGGTGCTTGGTGCTTGGTGTTTGGTGTTTGGCGTTTGGTGCTTGGTGGTTGGTATCTGGTGTTTGGTGCTTGATGTTTGGTGTTTGGTGCTTGGTGCTTGGTGTTAGGTGTTTGGTGCTTGGTGCTTGGTGTTTGGTGCTTGGTGTTTGGTGTTTGGTGTTTGATGCTTGGTGTTTGCTGCTTGGTGCTTGGTGCTTGGTGTTTTGTGTTTGGTGCTTGGTGCTTGGTGCCTGCTGCTTGGTGCTTGGTGCTTGTTGTTTGGTGCTTGGTGCTTGGTGATTAGTGTTTGGTGCTTGGTGCTTGCGGTTTGGTGTTTGGTGCTTGGGGTTTGGTGTTTGGTGCTTGGTGCTTGGTGTTTGGTGCTTGGTGCTTGGTGCTTGGTGTTTGGTGCTTGGTGCTTGGTGTTTGGTGCTTGGTGCTTGGTGTTTGGTGTTTGGCGTTTGCTGTTTGCTGTTTGGTGTTTGGTGTTTGCTGTTTGGTGTTTGCTGTTTGGTGTTTGGTGTTTGGTGCTTGCTGTTTGGTGCTTGGTGCTTGGTGTTTGGTGTTTGGTGTTTGGTGCTTGGTGCTTGGTGTTTGGTGCTTGGTGCTTGGTGCTGGGTGTTTGGTGCTTGGTGCTTGGTGTTTGGTGCTTGGTGCTTGGTGCCTGGTGTTTGGTCCTTGGTGCTTGGTGCTTGGTGCTTGGTGCTTGCTGTTTGGTGTTTGGTGTTTGGTTCTTGGTGCTTGGTGTTTGGTGTTTGGTGTTTGGTGCTTGGTGCTTGGTGCTTGGTGTTTGGTGCTTGGTGCTTGGTGATTAGTGTTTGGTGATTGGTGCTTGGGGTTTGGTGTTTGGTGCTTGGTGTTTGGTGCTTGGTGCTTGCTGTTTGGTGTTTGGTTCTTGGTGCTTGGTGTTTGGTGTTTGGTGTTTGGTGCTTGGTGCTTGGTGCTTGGTGTTTGGTGCTTGGTGCTTGGTGCTTGGTGTTTGGTGCTGCGTGCTTGGTGTTTGGTGTTTGGTGCTTGGTGCCTGGGGCTTGTTGTTTGGTGTTTGGTGCTTAGTGCTTGGTGTTTGGTGTTTGGTGCTTGGTGCTTGGTGCTTGGTGCTTGCTGTTTGGTGTTTGGTGTTTGGTTCTTGGTGCTTGGTGTTTGGTGTTTGGTGTTTGGTGCTTGGTGCTTGGTGCTTGGTGTTTGGTGCTTGGTGCTTGGTGATTAGTGTTTGGTGATTGGTGCTTGGCGCTTGGTGCTTGGTGCTTGGTGTTTGGTGCTTGGTGCTTGGTGCTTGGTGCTTGGTGATTAGTGTTTGGTGCTTGGTGCTTGGTGCCTGGTGCTTGGTGCTTGGTGCTTGTTGTTTGGTGCTTGGTGTTTGGTGCTTGGTGCTTGGTGCTGGGTGGTTGGTGTTTGGTGTTTGGTGCTTGGTGCTTGGTGCTTATTGTTTGGTGCTTGGTGCTTGGTGCTTGGTGCTTGGTCTTTGGTGCTTGGTGTTTGGTGTTTGGTACTTGGGGCCTGGTGTTTGGCGCTTGGTGCTTGGTGCTTGGTGCTTGGTGTTTGGTGCTTGGTGATTAGTGTTTGGTGCTTGGTGCTTGGTGCCTGGTGCTTTGTGCTTGGTGCTTGATGTTTGGTGCTTGGTGCTTGGTGATTAGTGTATGGTGCTTGGTGCTTTGGGTTTGGTATTTGGTGCTTGGGGTTTGGTGTTTGGTGCTTGGTGCTTGGTGTGTGGTGCTTGGTGCTTGGTGTTTGGCGCTTGGTGCTTTGTGTTTGGTGCTTGGTGTTTGGTGCTTGGTGCTTGGTGCTTGGTTCTTGGTGTTTGGTGCTTGGTGCTTGGTGATTAGTGTTTGGTGATTGGTGCTTGGGGTTTGGTGTTTGGTGCTTGGTGTTTGGTGCTTGGTGCTTGCTGTTTGGTGTTTGGTTCTTGGTGGTTGGTGTTTGGTGTTTGGTGTTTGGTGCTTGGTGCTTGGTGCTTGGTGTTTGGTGCTTGGTGCTTGGTGCTTGGTGTTTGGTGCTGCGTGCTTGGTGTTTGGTGTTTGGTGCTTGGTGCCTGGGGCTTGTTGTTTGGTGTTTGGTGCTTAGTGCTTGGTGTTTGGTGTTTGGTGCTTGGTGCTTGGTGGCTGGTGCTTGGTGCTTGGTGTTTGGAGTTTGGTGCTTGGTGCTTGGTGCCTGGTGTTTCGTGCTTGGTGCTTGGTGCTTGGTGTTTGGTGTTTGGTGTTTGGTGTTTGGTGTTTGGTACTTGGTGCTTGGTGCTTGGTGTTTGGTGCTTGGTGTTTGGTGATTGGTGCTTGGTGCTTGGTGCTTGGTGCTTGGTGTTAGGTGTTTGGTCCTTGGTGCTTGTTGTTTGGTGTTTTGTGCTTGGTGCTTGGCGTTTGGTGTTTGGTGCTAGGGGCTTGGTGCTTGATGCTTGGTGTTTGGTGCTTGGTGCTTGCTGTTTGGTGTTTGGTGCTTGGTGCGTGGGACTTAGTGTTTGGTGTTTGGTGCTTGGTGTTTGGTGCTTGGTGTTTGGTGCTTGGTGCTTGGTGTTTGGTGTTTGGTGCTTGGTGTCTGGTGTTTGGTACTTGGTGCTTGGTGCTTGGTGTTTGGTGCTTGGTGCTTGGTGTTTGGTGTTTGGTGTTTGGTGCTTGGTGCTTGGTGCTTGGTGTTTGGTGCTTGGTGCTTGGTGATTAGTGTTTGGTGATTGGTGCTTGGGGTTTGGTGTTTGGTGCTTGGTGTTTGGTGCTTGGTGCTTGCTGTTTGGTGTTTGGTTCTTGGTGCTTGGTGTTTGGTGTTTGGTGTTTGGTGCTTGGTGCCTGGTGCTTGTTGTTTGGTGTTTGGTGCTTAGTGGTTGGTGTTTGGTGTTTGGTGCTTGGTGCTTGGTGGCTGGTGTTTGGTGCTTGGTGTTTGGAGTTTGGTGTTTGGTGCTTGGTGCCTGGTGTTTCGTGCTTGGTGCTTGGTGCTTGGTGTCTGGTGTTTGGTGCTTCGTGTTTGGTGTTTGGTACTTGGTGCTTGGTGCTTGGTGCTTGGTGTTTGGTGCTTGGTGTTTGATGCTGCGTGCTTGGTGTTTGGTGTTTGGTGCTTGGTGCTTGGTGTTTGGTATTTGGAGCTTGGTGCCTGGTACTTGTTGTTTGGTGTTTGGTGCTTGGTGCTTGGTGTTTGGTGTTTGGCGTTTGGTGCTTGGTGGTTGGTATCTGGTGTTTGGTGCTTGATGTTTGGTGTTTGGTGCTTGGTGCTTGGTGTTAGGTGTTTGGTGCTTGGTGCTTGGTGTTTGGTGCTTGGTGTTTGGTGTTTGGTGTTTGATGCTTGGTGTTTGCTGCTTGGTGCTTGGTGCTTGGTGTTTTGTGTTTGGTGCTTGGTGCTTGGTGCCTGCTGCTTGGTGCTTGGTGCTTGTTGTTTGGTGCTTGGTGCTTGGTGATTAGTGTTTGGTGCTTGGTGCTTGCGGTTTGGTGTTTGGTGCTTGGGGTTTGGTGTTTGGTGCTTGGTGCTTGGTGTTTGGTGCTTGGTGCTTGGTGCTTGGTGTTTGGTGCTTGGTGCTTGGTGTTTGGTGCTTGGTGCTTGGTGTTTGGTGTTTGGCGTTTGCTGTTTGCTGTTTGGTGTTTGGTGTTTGCTGTTTGGTGTTTGCTGTTTGGTGTTTGGTGTTTGGTGCTTGCTGTTTGGTGCTTGGTGCTTGGTGTTTGGTGTTTGGTGTTTGGTGCTTGGTGCTTGGTGTTTGGTGCTTGGTGCTTGGTGCTGGGTGTTTGGTGCTTGGTGCTTGGTGTTTGGTGCTTGGTGCTTGGTGCCTGGTGTTTGGTCCTTGGTGCTTGGTGCTTGGTGCTTGGTGCTTGCTGTTTGGTGTTTGGTGTTTGGTTCTTGGTGCTTGGTGTTTGGTGTTTGGTGTTTGGTGCTTGGTGCTTGGTGCTTGGTGTTTGGTGCTTGGTGCTTGGTGATTAGTGTTTGGTGATTGGTGCTTGGGGTTTGGTGTTTGGTGCTTGGTGTTTGGTGCTTGGTGCTTGCTGTTTGGTGTTTGGTTCTTGGTGTTTGGTGTTTGGTGCTTGGTGCCTGGGGCTTGTTGTTTGGTGTTTGGTGCTTAGTGCTTGGTGTTTGGTGTTTGGTGCTTGGTGCTTGGTGCTTGGTGCTTGCTGTTTGGTGTTTGGTGTTTGGTTCTTGGTGCTTGGTGTTTGGTGTTTGGTGTTTGGTGCTTGGTGCTTGGTGCTTGGTGTTTGGTGCTTGGTGCTTGGTGATTAGTGTTTGGTGATTGGTGCTTGGCGCTTGGTGCTTGGTGCTTGGTGTTTGGTGCTTGGTGCTTGGTGCTTGGTGCTTGGTGATTAGTGTTTGGTGCTTGGTGCTTGGTGCCTGGTGCTTGGTGCTTGGTGCTTGTTGTTTGGTGTTTGGTGTTTGGTGCTTGGTGCTTGGTGCTGGGTGGTTGGTGTTTGGTGTTTGGTGCTTGGTGCTTGGTGCTTATTGTTTGGTGCTTGGTGCTTGGTGCTTGGTGCTTGGTCTTTGGTGCTTGGTGTTTGGTGTTTGGTACTTGGGGCCTGGTGTTTGGCGCTTGGTGCTTGGTGCTTGGTGCTTGGTGTTTGGTGCTTGGTGATTAGTGTTTGGTGCTTGGTGCTTGGTGCCTGGTGCTTTGTGCTTGGTGCTTGATGTTTGGTGCTTGGTGCTTGGTGATTAGTGTATGGTGCTTGGTGCTTTGGGTTTGGTATTTGGTGCTTGGGGTTTGGTGTTTGGTGCTTGGTGCTTGGTGTGTGGTGCTTGGTGCTTGGTGTTTGGCGCTTGGTGCTTTGTGTTTGGTGCTTGGTGTTTGGTGCTTGGTGCTTGGTGCTTGGTTCTTGGTGTTAGGTGTTTGGTGCTTGGTGATTGGTGTTTGATGTCAGGTTCTTGGTGCTTGGTGTTTGGTGTTTGGTGCTTGGTGCTTGGTGTTTGGTGTTTGGTGCTTGCTGCTTGGTGCTCGGTGTTTTGTGTTTGGAGTTTGGTGCTTGGTGTTTGGTGCTTCGGTCTTGGTGTTTGGTGTTTGGTGCTTGGTGCCTGGGGCTTGTTGTTTGGTGTTTGGTGCTTAGTGCTTGGTGTTTGGTGGCTGGTGCTTGGTGCTTGGTGGCTGGTGCTTGGTGCTTGGTGTTTGCAGTTTGGTGCTTGGTGCTTGGTGCCTGGTGTTTCGTGCTTGGTGCTTGGTGCTTGGTGTTTGGTGTTTGGTGCTTGGTGTTTGGTGTTTGGTGCTTGCTGCTTGGTGATTGGTGTTTTGTGTTTGGACTTTGGTGCTTGGTGTTTGGTGCTTCGGTCTTTGTGTTTGGTGTTTGGTGCTTGGTGCTTGGTGTTTGGTGTTTGGTGCCTGGTGCTTGGTGTTCGGTGCTTGGTGTTTGGTGTTTGGTGATTGGTGCTTGGTGTTTGGTGCTTGGTGCTTGGTGCTTGGTGCTTGGTGCTTGGTGCTTGGTGCTTGCTGTTTGGTGTTTGGTGTTTGGTTCTTGGTGCTTGGTGTTTGGTGTTTGGTGTTTGGTGCTTGGTGCTTGGTGCTTGGTGTTTGGTGCTTGGTGCTTGGTGATTAGTGTTTGGTGATTGGTGCTTGGGGTTTGGTGTTTGGTGCCTGGTGTTTGGTGCTTGGTGCTTGCTGTTTGGTGTTTGGTTCTTGGTGGTTGGTGTTTGGTGTTTGGTGTTTGGTGCTTGGTGCTTGGTGCTTGGTGTTTGGTGCTTGGTGCTTGGTGCTTGGTGTTTGGTGCTGCGTGCTTGGTGTTTGGTGTTTGGTGCTTGGTGCCTGGGGCTTGTTGTTTGGTGTTTGGTGCTTAGTGCTTGGTGTTTGGTGTTTGGTGCTTGGTGCTTGGTGGCTGGTGCTTGGTGCTTGGTGTTTGGAGTTTGGTGCTTGGTGCTTGGTGCCTGGTGTTTCGTGCTTGGTGCTTGGTGCTTGGTGTTTGGTGTTTGGTGTTTGGTGTTTGGTGTTTGGTACTTGGTGCTTGGTGCTTGGTGTTTGGTGCTTGGTGTTTGGTGATTGGTGCTTGGTGCTTGGTGCTTGGTGCTTGGTGTTAGGTGTTTGGTCCTTGGTGCTTGTTGTTTGGTGTTTTGTGCTTGGTGCTTGGCGTTTGGTGTTTGGTGCTAGGGGCTTGGTGTTTGATGCTTGGTGTTTGGTGCTTGGTGCTTGCTGTTCGGTGTTTGGTGCTTGGTGCGTGGGACTTAGTGTTTGGTGTTTGGTGCTTGGTGTCTGGTGCTTGGTGTTTGGTGCTTGGTGCTTGGTGTTTGGTGTTTGGTGCTTAGTGCTTGGGGCTTGGTGTTTGGTGCTTGGTGTTTGGTGTTTGGTGCTTGGTGCTTGGTGTTTGGCGCTTGGTGCTTGGTGCTTGGTGTTTGGTGCTTGGTGCTTGGTGCTTGGTGCTTGGTGATTAGTGTTTGGTGCTTGGTGCTTGGTGCCTGGTGCTTGGTGCTTGGTGCTTGTTGTTTGGTGCTTGGTGTTTGGTGCTTGGTGCTTGGTGCTGGGTGGTTGGTGTTTGGTGTTTGGTGCTTGGTGCTTGGTGCTTATTGTTTGGTGCTTGGTGCTTGGTGCTTGGTGCTTGGTCTTTGGTGCTTGGTGTTTGGTGTTTGGTACTTGGGGCCTGGTGTTTGGCGCTTGGTGCTTGGTGCTTGGTGTTTGGTGCTTGGTGTTTGGTGCTTGGTGATTAGTGTTTGGTGCTTGGTGCTTGGTGCCTGGTGCTTGGTGCTTGGTGCTTGATGTTTGGTGCTTGGTGCTTGGTGATTAGTGTTTGGTGCTTGGTGCTTTGGGTTTGGTGTTTGGTGCTTGGGGTTTGGTGTTTGGTGCTTGGTGCTTGGTGTTTGGTGCTTGGTGCTTGGTGTTTGGCGCTTGGTGCTTTGTGTTTGGTGCTTGGTGTTTGGTGCTTGGTGCTTGGTGCTTGGTTCTTGGTGTTAGGTGTTTGGTGCTTGGTGATTGGTGTTTGATGTTAGGTTCTTGGTGCTTGGTGTTTGGTGTTTGGTGCTTCGGTCTTGGTGTTTGGTGTTTGGTGCTTGGTGCCTGGGGCTTGTTGTTTGGTGTTTGGTGCTTAGTGCTTGGTGTTTGGTGTTTGGTGCTTGGTGCTTGGTGGCTGGTGCTTGGTGCTTGGTGTTTGCAGTTTGGTGCTTGGTGTTTGGTGCTTGGTGCTTGGTGTTTGGTGTTTGGTGCTTGGTGTTTGGTGTTTGGTGCTTGCTGCTTGGTGATTGGTGTTTTGTGTTTGGACTTTGGTGCTTGGTGTTTGGTGCTTCGGTCTTGGTGTTTGGTGTTTGGTGCTTGGTGCTTGGTGTTTGGTGTTTGGTGCCTGGTGCTTGGTGTTCGGTGCTTGGTGTTTGGTGTTTGGTGATTGGTGCTTGGTGTTTGGTGCTTGGTGCTTGGTGCTTGGTGCTTGGTGTTAGGCGTTTGGTGCTTGGTGCTTGGTGTTTGATGTTTGGTCCATTGTGCTTGGTGTTTGGTATTTTGTGCTTGGTGCTTGGTGTTTGGTGTTTGGTGCTTGGTGCTTGGTGTTTGGTGTTTGGTGCTTGCTGCTTGCTGCTTGGTGTTTGGTGCTAGGGGCTTGGTGCTTGGTGTTTCGTGTTTGGTGCTTGGTGCTTGGTGTTTGGTGTTTGGTGCTTGGTGCGTGGGACTTGGTGTTTGGTGCTTGGTGTTTGGTGCTTGGTGTTTGGTGCTTGGTGCCGGGTGCTTGGTGTTTGGTGTTTGGTGCTTGATGTTTGGTGCTTGTTGTTTGGTGCTTGGTGTTCGGTGCTTGGTGCTTGGTGCTTGGTGCTTGGTGTTTGGTGTTTGGTGCTTGGTGCTTGGTGTTTGATGTTTGGTCCTTGGTGCTTGGTGTTTGGTGTTGTGTGCTTGGTGCTTGGTGCTTGGTGTTTGGTGCTTGGTGCTTGGTGCTTGGTGTTTGGCGTTTGCTGTTTGCTGTTTGGTGGTTGGTGTTTGCTGTTTGGTGTTTGCTGTTTGGTGTTTGGTGTTTGGTGCTTGCTGTTTGGTGCTTGGTGCTTGGTGTTTGGTGTTTGGTGCTTGGTGTTTGGTGCTTGGTGCTTGGTGCTGGGTGTTTGGTGCTTGGTGCTTGGTGTTTGGTGCTTGGTGCTTGGTGCTTGGTGTTTGGTCCTTGGTGCTTGGTGCTTGGTCTTTGGTGCTTGGGTTTTGGTGTTTGGTGCTTGGTGCTTGGTGTTTGGTGCTTGGTGCTTGGTGCCTGGTGTTTGGTGCTTGCTGCTTGGTGCTTGGTGTTTGGTGCTTGGTGCTTGGTGATTAGTGTTTGGTGATTGGTGCTTGGGGTTTGGTGTTTGGGGCTTGGTGTTTGGTGCTTGGTGCTTGCTGTTTGGTGTTTGGTGGTGGGTGTTTGGTGCTTGGTGCTTGGTGTTTGGTGCTTGGTGCTTGGTGCTTGGTGTTTGGTCCTTGGTGCTTGGTGCTTGGTGCTTGGTGCTTGCTGTTTGGTGTTTGGTGTTTGGTTCTTGGTGCTTGGTGTTTGGTGTTTGGTGTTTGGTGCTTGGTGCTTGGTGCTTGGTGTTTGGTGCTTGGGGTTTGGTGTTTGGTGCTTGGTGTTTGGTGCTTGGTGCTTGCTGTTTGGTGTTTGGTGTTTGGTTCTTGGTGCTTGGTGTTTGGTATTTGGTGTTTGGTGCTTGGTGCTTGGTGCTTGGTGTTTGGTGCTTGGTGCTTGGTGCTTGGTGTTTTGTGTTTGGTGCTTGGTACTTGGTGATTAGTGTTTGGTGCTTGGTGCTTGCGGTTTGGTGTTTGGTGCTTGGGGTTTGGTGTTTGGTGCTTGGTGCTTGCTGCTTGGTGCTTGGTGTTTGGTGCTTGGTGCTTGGTGTTTGGTGTTTGGTGCATGGGGTTTGGTGTTTGGTGCTTGGTGCTTGGAGTTTGGTGCTTGGTGCTTGGTGCTTGGTGTTTGGAGTTTGGTGCTTGGTGCTTGGTGCCTGGTGCTTGTTGTTTGGTGTTTGGTGCTTAGTGGTTGGTGTTTGGTGTTTGGTGCTTGGTGCTTGGTGGCTGGTGTTTGGTGCTTGGTGTTTGGAGTTTGGTGTTTGGTGCTTGGTGCCTTGTGTTTCGTGCTTGGTGCTTGGTGCTTGGTGTCTTGTGTTTGGTGTTTGGTACTTGGTGCTTGGTGCTTGGTGCTTGGTGTTTGGTGCTTGGTGTTTGATGCTGCGTGCTTGGTGTTTGGTGTTTGGTGCTTGGTGCTTGGTGTTTGGTATTTGGAGCTTGGTGCCTGGTGCTTGTTGTTTGGTGTTTGGTGCTTGGTGCTTGGTGTATGGTGTTTGGCGTTTGGTGCTTGGTGGTTGGTATCTGGTGTTTGGTGCTTGGTGCTTGGTGTTAGGTGTTTGGTGCTTGGTGCTTGGTGTTTGGTGCTTGGTGTTTGGTGCTTGGTGTTTGATGCTTGGTGTTTGCTGCTTGGTGCTTGGTGCTTGGTGTTTTGTGTTTGGTGCTTGGTGCTTGGTGCCTGCTTCTTGGTGCTTGGTGCTTGTTGTTTGGTGCTTGGTGCTTGGTGATTAGTGTTTGGTGCTTGGTGCTTGCGGTTTGGTGTTTGGTGCTTGGGGTTTGGTGTTTGGTGCTTGGTGCTTGGTGTTTGGCGCTTGGTGCTTGGTGCTTGGTGTTTGGTGCTTGGTGCTTGGTGCTTGGTGCTTGGTGATTAGTGTTTGGTGCTTGGTGCTTGGTGCCTGGTGCTTGGTGCTTGGTGCTTGTTGTTTGGTGCTTGGTGTTTGGTGCTTGGTGCTTGGTGCTGGGTGGTTGGTGTTTGGTGTTTGGTGCTTGGTGCTTGGTGCTTATTGTTTGGTGCTTGGTGCTTGGTGCTTGGTGCTTGGTCTTTGGTGCTTGGTGTTTGGTGTTTGGTACTTGGGGCCTGGTGTTTGGCGCTTGGTGCTTGGTGCTTGGTGTTTGGTGCTTGGTGTTTGGTGCTTGGTGATTAGTGTTTGGTGCTTGGTGCTTGGTGCCTGGTGCTTGGTGCTTGGTGCTTGATGTTTGGTGCTTGGTGCTTGGTGATTAGTGTTTGGTGCTTGGTACTTTGGGTTTGGTGTTTGGTGCTTGGTGCTTGGTGTTTGGTGCTTGGTGCTTTGTGTTTGGTGCTTGGTGTTTGGTGCTTGGTGCTTGGTGCTTGGTTCTTGGTGTTAGGTGTTTGGTGCTTGGTGATTGGTGTTTGATGTTAGGTTCTTGGTGCTTGGTGTTTGGTGTTTGGTGCTTGGTGCTTGGTGTTTGGTGTTTGGTGCTTGCTGCTTGGTGCTTGGTGTTTTGTGTTTGGAGTTTGGTGCTTGGTGTTTGGTGCTTCGGTCTTGGTGTTTGGTGTTTGGTGCTTGGTGCCTGGGGCTTGTTGTTTGGTGTTTGGTGCTTAGTGCTTGGTGTTTGGTGTTTGGTGCTTGGTGCTTGGTGGCTGGTGCTTGGTGCTTGGTGTTTGCAGTTTGGTGCTTGGTGCTTGGTGCCTGGTGTTTCGTGCTTGGTGCTTGGTGCTTGGTGTTTGGTGTTTGGTGCTTGGTGTTTGGTGTTTGGTACTTGGTGCTTGGTGCTTGGTGTTTGGTGCTTGGTGTTTGGTGCTTGGTGCTTGGTGCTTGGTGCTTGGTGTTAGGTGTTTGTTGCTTGGTGCTTGGTGTTTGATGTTTGGTCCTTGGTGCTTGTTGTTTGGTGTTTGGTGCTTCGTGCTTGGTGTTTGGTGTTTGGTGCTTGCTGCTTGCTGCTTGGTGTTTGGTGCTTGGTGATTGGTGCTTGGTGTTTTGTGCTTGGTGCTTGGTGTTTGGTGTTTGCTGCTAGGGGCTTGGTGCTTGATGCTTGGTGTTTGGTGCTTGGTGCTTGCTGTTTGGTGTTTGGTGCTTGGTGCGTGGGACTTAGTGTTTGGTGTTTGGTGCTTGGTGTTTGGTGCTTGGTGTTTGGTGCTTGGTGCTTGGTGTTTGGTGTTTGGTGCTTGGTGCTTGGGGCTTGGTCTTTGGTGCTTAGTGTTTGGTGCTTGGTGTTTGGTGCTTGGTGCTTGGTGCCTGGTGTTTGGTGTTTGGTGTTTGGTGCTTGGTGTTTGGTGCTTGGTGCTGGGTGCTGGGTGGTTGGTGTTTGGTGTTTGGTGCTTGGTGCTTGGTGCTTATTGTTTGGTGCTTGGTGTTTGGTGCTTGGTGTTTGGTGCTTGGTGCTTGGTGTTTGGTGTTTGGTGCTTAGTGCTTGGGGCTTGGTGTTTGGTGCTTGGTGTTTGGTGTTTGGTGCTTGGTGCTTGGTGTTTGGCGCTTGGTGCTTGGTGCTTGGTGTTTGGTGCTTGGTGCTTGGTGCTTGGTGCTTGGTGATTAGTGTTTGGTGCTTGGTGCTTGGTGCCTGGTGCTTGGTGCTTGGTGCTTGTTGTTTGGTGCTTGGTGTTTGGTGCTTGGTGCTTGGTGCTGGGTGGTTGGTGTTTGGTGTTTGGTGCTTGGTGCTTGGTGCTTATTGTTTGGTGCTTGGTGCTTGGTGCTTGGTGCTTGGTCTTTGGTGCTTGGTGTTTGGTGTTTGGTACTTGGGGCCTGGTGTTTGGCGCTTGGTGCTTGGTGCTTGGTGTTTGGTGCTTGGTGTTTGGTGCTTGGTGATTAGTGTTTGGTGCTTGGTGCTTGGTGCCTGGTGCTTGGTGCTTGGTGCTTGATGTTTGGTGCTTGGTGCTTGGTGATTAGTGTTTGGTGCTTGGTGCTTTGGGTTTGGTGTTTGGTGCTTGGGGTTTGGTGTTTGGTGCTTGGTGCTTGGTGTTTGGTGCTTGGTGCTTGGTGTTTGGCGCTTGGTGCTTTGTGTTTGGTGCTTGGTGTTTGGTGCTTGGTGCTTGGTGCTTGGTTCTTGGTGTTAGGTGTTTGGTGCTTGGTGATTGGTGTTTGATGTTAGGTTCTTGGTGCTTGGTGTTTGGTGTTTGGTGCTTCGGTCTTGGTGTTTGGTGTTTGGTGCTTGGTGCCTGGGGCTTGTTGTTTGGTGTTTGGTGCTTAGTGCTTGGTGTTTGGTGTTTGGTGCTTGGTGCTTGGTGGCTGGTGCTTGGTGCTTGGTGTTTGCAGTTTGGTGCTTGGTGTTTGGTGCTTGGTGCTTGGTGTTTGGTGTTTGGTGCTTGGTGTTTGGTGTTTGGTGCTTGCTGCTTGGTGATTGGTGTTTTGTGTTTGGACTTTGGTGCTTGGTGTTTGGTGCTTCGGTCTTGGTGTTTGGTGTTTGGTGCTTGGTGCTTGGTGTTTGGTGTTTGGTGCCTGGTGCTTGGTGTTCGGTGCTTGGTGTTTGGTGTTTGGTGATTGGTGCTTGGTGTTTGGTGCTTGGTGCTTGGTGCTTGGTGCTTGGTGTTAGGCGTTTGGTGCTTGGTGCTTGGTGTTTGATGTTTGGTCCATTGTGCTTGGTGTTTGGTATTTTGTGCTTGGTGCTTGGTGTTTGGTGTTTGGTGCTTGGTGCTTGGTGTTTGGTGTTTGGTGCTTGCTGCTTGCTGCTTGGTGTTTGGTGCTAGGGGCTTGGTGCTTGGTGTTTCGTGTTTGGTGCTTGGTGCTTGGTGTTTGGTGTTTGGTGCTTGGTGCGTGGGACTTGGTGTTTGGTGCTTGGTGTTTGGTGCTTGGTGTTTGGTGCTTGGTGCCGGGTGCTTGGTGTTTGGTGTTTGGTGCTTGATGTTTGGTGCTTGTTGTTTGGTGCTTGGTTTTCGGTGCTTGGTGCTTGGTGCTTGGTGCTTGGTGTTTGGTGTTTGGTGCTTGGTGCTTGGTGTTTGATGTTTGGTCCTTGGTGCTTGGTGTTTGGTGTTGTGTGCTTGGTGCTTGGTGCTTGGTGTTTGGTGCTTGGTGCTTGGTGCTTGGTGTTTGGCGTTTGCTGTTTGCTGTTTGGTGGTTGGTGTTTGCTGTTTGGTGTTTGCTGTTTGGTGTTTGGTGTTTGGTGCTTGCTGTTTGGTGCTTGGTGCTTGGTGTTTGGTGTTTGGTGCTTGGTGTTTGGTGCTTGGTGCTTGGTGCTGGGTGTTTGGTGCTTGGTGCTTGGTGTTTGGTGCTTGGTGCTTGGTGCTTGGTGTTTGGTCCTTGGTGCTTGGTGCTTGGTCTTTGGTGCTTGGGTTTTGGTGTTTGGTGCTTGGTGCTTGGTGTTTGGTGCTTGGTGCTTGGTGCCTGGTGTTTGGTGCTTGCTGCTTGGTGCTTGGTGTTTGGTGCTTGGTGCTTGGTGATTAGTGTTTGGTGATTGGTGCTTGGGGTTTGGTGTTTGGGGCTTGGTGTTTGGTGCTTGGTGCTTGCTGTTTGGTGTTTGGTGGTGGGTGTTTGGTGCTTGGTGCTTGGTGTTTGGTGCTTGGTGCTTGGTGCTTGGTGTTTGGTCCTTGGTGCTTGGTGCTTGGTGCTTGGTGCTTGCTGTTTGGTGTTTGGTGTTTGGTTCTTGGTGCTTGGTGTTTGGTGTTTGGTGTTTGGTGCTTGGTGCTTGGTGCTTGGTGTTTGGTGCTTGGGGTTTGGTGTTTGGTGCTTGGTGTTTGGTGCTTGGTGCTTGCTGTTTGGTGTTTGGTGTTTGGTTCTTGGTGCTTGGTGTTTGGTATTTGGTGTTTGGTGCTTGGTGCTTGGTGCTTGGTGTTTGGTGCTTGGTGCTTGGTGCTTGGTGTTTTGTGTTTGGTGCTTGGTACTTGGTGATTAGTGTTTGGTGCTTGGTGCTTGCGGTTTGGTGTTTGGTGCTTGGGGTTTGGTGTTTGGTGCTTGGTGCTTGCTGCTTGGTGCTTGGTGTTTGGTGCTTGGTGCTTGGTGTTTGGTGTTTGGTGCATGGGGTTTGGTGTTTGGTGCTTGGTGCTTGGAGTTTGGTGCTTGGTGCTTGGTGCTTGGTGTTTGGAGTTTGGTGCTTGGTGCTTGGTGCCTGGTGCTTGTTGTTTGGTGTTTGGTGCTTAGTGGTTGGTGTTTGGTGTTTGGTGCTTGGTGCTTGGTGGCTGGTGTTTGGTGCTTGGTGTTTGGAGTTTGGTGTTTGGTGCTTGGTGCCTTGTGTTTCGTGCTTGGTGCTTGGTGCTTGGTGTCTTGTGTTTGGTGCTTGGTGTTTGGTGTTTGGTACTTGGTGCTTGGTGCTTGGTGCTTGGTGTTTGGTGCTTGGTGTTTGATGCTGCGTGCTTGGTGTTTGGTGTTTGGTGCTTGGTGCTTGGTGTTTGGTATTTGGAGCTTGGTGCCTGGTGCTTGTTGTTTGGTGTTTGGTGCTTGGTGCTTGGTGTATGGTGTTTGGCGTTTGGTGCTTGGTGGTTGGTATCTGGTGTTTGGTGCTTGGTGCTTGGTGTTAGGTGTTTGGTGCTTGGTGCTTGGTGTTTGGTGCTTGGTGTTTGGTGCTTGGTGTTTGATGCTTGGTGTTTGCTGCTTGGTGCTTGGTGCTTGGTGTTTTGTGTTTGGTGCTTGGTGCTTGGTGCCTGCTTCTTGGTGCTTGGTGCTTGTTGTTTGGTGCTTGGTGCTTGGTGATTAGTGTTTGGTGCTTGGTGCTTGCGGTTTGGTGTTTGGTGCTTGGGGTTTGGTGTTTGGTGCTTGGTGCTTGGTGTTTGGCGCTTGGTGCTTGGTGCTTGGTGTTTGGTGCTTGGTGCTTGGTGCTTGGTGCTTGGTGATTAGTGTTTGGTGCTTGGTGCTTGGTGCCTGGTGCTTGGTGCTTGGTGCTTGTTGTTTGGTGCTTGGTGTTTGGTGCTTGGTGCTTGGTGCTGGGTGGTTGGTGTTTGGTGTTTGGTGCTTGGTGCTTGGTGCTTATTGTTTGGTGCTTGGTGCTTGGTGCTTGGTGCTTGGTCTTTGGTGCTTGGTGTTTGGTGTTTGGTACTTGGGGCCTGGTGTTTGGCGCTTGGTGCTTGGTGCTTGGTGTTTGGTGCTTGGTGTTTGGTGCTTGGTGATTAGTGTTTGGTGCTTGGTGCTTGGTGCCTGGTGCTTGGTGCTTGGTGCTTGATGTTTGGTGCTTGGTGCTTGGTGATTAGTGTTTGGTGCTTGGTACTTTGGGTTTGGTGTTTGGTGCTTGGTGCTTGGTGTTTGGTGCTTGGTGCTTTGTGTTTGGTGCTTGGTGTTTGGTGCTTGGTGCTTGGTGCTTGGTTCTTGGTGTTAGGTGTTTGGTGCTTGGTGATTGGTGTTTGATGTTAGGTTCTTGGTGCTTGGTGTTTGGTGTTTGGTGCTTGGTGCTTGGTGTTTGGTGTTTGGTGCTTGCTGCTTGGTGCTTGGTGTTTTGTGTTTGGAGTTTGGTGCTTGGTGTTTGGTGCTTCGGTCTTGGTGTTTGGTGTTTGGTGCTTGGTGCCTGGGGCTTGTTGTTTGGTGTTTGGTGCTTAGTGCTTGGTGTTTGGTGTTTGGTGCTTGGTGCTTGGTGGCTGGTGCTTGGTGCTTGGTGTTTGCAGTTTGGTGCTTGGTGCTTGGTGCCTGGTGTTTCGTGCTTGGTGCTTGGTGCTTGGTGTTTGGTGTTTGGTGCTTGGTGTTTGGTGTTTGGTACTTGGTGCTTGGTGCTTGGTGTTTGGTGCTTGGTGTTTGGTGCTTGGTGCTTGGTGCTTGGTGCTTGGTGTTAGGTGTTTGTTGCTTGGTGCTTGGTGTTTGATGTTTGGTCCTTGGTGCTTGTTGTTTGGTGTTTGGTGCTTCGTGCTTGGTGTTTGGTGTTTGGTGCTTGCTGCTTGCTGCTTGGTGTTTGGTGCTTGGTGATTGGTGCTTGGTGTTTTGTGCTTGGTGCTTGGTGTTTGGTGTTTGCTGCTAGGGGCTTGGTGCTTGATGCTTGGTGTTTGGTGCTTGGTGCTTGCTGTTTGGTGTTTGGTGCTTGGTGCGTGGGACTTAGTGTTTGGTGTTTGGTGCTTGGTGTTTGGTGCTTGGTGTTTGGTGCTTGGTGCTTGGTGTTTGGTGTTTGGTGCTTGGTGCTTGGGGCTTGGTCTTTGGTGCTTAGTGTTTGGTGCTTGGTGTTTGGTGCTTGGTGCTTGGTGCCTGGTGTTTGGTGTTTGGTGTTTGGTGCTTGGTGTTTGGTGCTTGGTGCTGGGTGCTGGGTGGTTGGTGTTTGGTGTTTGGTGCTTGGTGCTTGGTGCTTATTGTTTGGTGCTTGGTGCTTGGTGCTTGGTGCTTGGTCTTTGGTGCTTGGTGTTTGGTGTTTGGTGCTTGGTGCCTGGTGTTTGGCGCTTGGTGCTTGGTGCTTGGTGTTTGGTGCTTGGTGTTTGGTGCTTGGTGATTAGTGTTTGGTGCTTGGTGCTTGGTGCCTGGTGCTTGGTGCTTGGTGCTTGATGTTTGGTGCTTGGTGCTTGGTGATTAGTGTTTGGTGCTTGGTGCTTGGTGCTTGGTGTTTGGTGCTTGGTGCTTGCTGCTTGGTGCTTGGTGTTTTGTGTTAGGATTTTGGTGCTTGGTGTTCGGTGCTTCGGTCTTGGTGTTTGGTGTTTGGTGCTTGGTGCTTGGTGTTTGGTGTTTGGTGCTTGGTGTTTGGTGCTTGGTGTTTGATGCTTGGTGTTTGCTGCTTGGTGCTTGGTGCTTGGTGTTTTGTGTTTGGTGCTTGGTGCTTGGTGCCTGCTTCTTGGTGCTTGGTGCTTGTTGTTTGGTGCTTGGTGCTTGGTGATTAGTGTTTGGTGCTTGGTGCTTGCGGTTTGGTGTTTGGTGCTTGGGGTTTGGTGTTTGGTGCTTGGTGCTTGGTGTTTGGCGCTTGGTGCTTGGTGCTTGGTGTTTGGTGCTTGGTGCTTGGTGCTTGGTGCTTGGTGATTAGTGTTTGGTGCTTGGTGCTTGGTGCCTGGTGCTTGGTGCTTGGTGCTTGTTGTTTGGTGCTTGGTGTTTGGTGCTTGGTGCTTGGTGCTGGGTGGTTGGTGTTTGGTGTTTGGTGCTTGGTGCTTGGTGCTTATTGTTTGGTGCTTGGTGCTTGGTGCTTGGTGCTTGGTCTTTGGTGCTTGGTGTTTGGTGTTTGGTACTTGGGGCCTGGTGTTTGGCGCTTGGTGCTTGGTGCTTGGTGTTTGGTGCTTGGTGTTTGGTGCTTGGTGATTAGTGTTTGGTGCTTGGTGCTTGGTGCCTGGTGCTTGGTGCTTGGTGCTTGATGTTTGGTGCTTGGTGCTTGGTGATTAGTGTTTGGTGCTTGGTACTTTGGGTTTGGTGTTTGGTGCTTGGTGCTTGGTGTTTGGTGCTTGGTGCTTTGTGTTTGGTGCTTGGTGTTTGGTGCTTGGTGCTTGGTGCTTGGTTCTTGGTGTTAGGTGTTTGGTGCTTGGTGATTGGTGTTTGATGTTAGGTTCTTGGTGCTTGGTGTTTGGTGTTTGGTGCTTGGTGCTTGGTGTTTGGTGTTTGGTGCTTGCTGCTTGGTGCTTGGTGTTTTGTGTTTGGAGTTTCGTGCTTGGTGTTTGGTGCTTCGGTCTTGGTGTTTGGTGTTTGGTGCTTGGTGCCTGGGGCTTGTTGTTTGGTGTTTGGTGCTTAGTGCTTGGTGTTTGGTGTTTGGTGCTTGGTGCTTGGTGGCTGGTGCTTGGTGCTTGGTGTTTGCAGTTTGGTGCTTGGTGCTTGGTGCCTGGTGTTTCGTGCTTGGTGCTTGGTGCTTGGTGTTTGGTGTTTGGTGCTTGGTGTTTGGTGTTTGGTACTTGGTGCTTGGTGCTTGGTGTTTGGTGCTTGGTGTTTGGTGCTTGGTGCTTGGTGCTTGGTGCTTGGTGTTAGGTGTTTGTTGCTTGGTGCTTGGTGTTTGATGTTTGGTCCTTGGTGCTTGTTGTTTGGTGTTTGGTGCTTCGTGCTTGGTGTTTGGTGTTTGGTGCTTGCTGCTTGCTGCTTGGTGTTTGGTGCTTGGTGATTGGTGCTTGGTGTTTTGTGCTTGGTGCTTGGTGTTTGGTGTTTGCTGCTAGGGGCTTGGTGCTTGATGCTTGGTGTTTGGTGCTTGGTGCTTGCTGTTTGGTGTTTGGTGCTTGGTGCGTGGGACTTAGTGTTTGGTGTTTGGTGCTTGGTGTTTGGTGCTTGGTGTTTGGTGCTTGGTGCTTGGTGTTTGGTGTTTGGTGCTTGGTGCTTGGGGCTTGGTCTTTGGTGCTTAGTGTTTGGTGCTTGGTGTTTGGTGCTTGGTGCTTGGTGCCTGGTGTTTGGTGTTTGGTGTTTGGTGCTTGGTGTTTGGTGCTTGGTGCTGGGTGCTGGGTGGTTGGTGTTTGGTGTTTGGTGCTTGGTGCTTGGTGCTTATTGTTTGGTGCTTGGTGCTTGGTGCTTGGTGCTTGGTCTTTGGTGCTTGGTGTTTGGTGTTTGGTGCTTGGTGCCTGGTGTTTGGCGCTTGGTGCTTGGTGCTTGGTGTTTGGTGCTTGGTGTTTGGTGCTTGGTGATTAGTGTTTGGTGCTTGGTGCTTGGTGCCTGGTGCTTGGTGCTTGGTGCTTGATGTTTGGTGCTTGGTGCTTGGTGATTAGTGTTTGGTGCTTGGTGCTTGGTGCTTGGTGTTTGGTGCTTGGTGCTTGCTGCTTGGTGCTTGGTGTTTTGTGTTAGGATTTTGGTGCTTGGTGTTCGGTGCTTCGGTCTTGGTGTTTGGTGTTTGGTGCTTGGTGCTTGGTGTTTGGTGTTTGGTGCCTGGTGCTTGGTGTTCGGTGCTTGGTGTTTGGTGTTTGGTGATTGGTGCTTGGTGTTTGGTGCTTGGTGCTTGGTGCTTGGTGCTTGGTGTTAGGCGTTTGGTCCTTGGTGCTTGGTGTTTGATGTTTGGTCCATTGTGCTTGGTGTTTGGTATTTTGTGCTTGGTGCTTGGTGTTTGGTGTTTGGTGCTTGGTGCTTGGTGTTTGGTGTTTGGTGCTTGCTGCTTGCTGCTTGGTGTTTGGTGCTAGGGGCTTGGTGCTTGGTGTTTCGTGTTTGGTGCTTGGTGCTTGGTGTTTGGTGTTTGGGGCTTGGTGCGTGGGACTTGGTGTTTGGTGCTTGGTGTTTGGTGCTTGGTGTTTGGTGCTTGGTGCCTGGTGCTTGGTGTTTGGTGTTTGGTGCTTGGTTGTTTGGTGCTTGGTGTTTGGTACTTGGTGTTCGGTGCTTGGTGCTTGGTGCTTGGTGTTTGGTGTTTGGTGCTTGGTGCTTGGTGCTTGGTGTTTGGTGCTTGGTGCCTGGTGCTTGGTGTTTGGTGTTTGGTGCTTGGTGTTTGGTGCTTGTTGTTTGGTGCTTGGTGCTTGGTGCTTGGTGTTTGGTGTTTGGTGCTTGGTGCTTGGTGTTTGATGTTTCGTCCTTGGTGCTTGGTGTTTGGTGTTTTGTGCTTGGTGCTTGGTGCTTGGTGTTTGGTGCTTGGTGCTTGGTGCTTGGTGTTTGGCGTTTGCTGTTTGCTGTTTGGTGGTTGGTGTTTGCTGTTTGGTGTTTGCTGTTTGGTGTTTGGTGTTTGGTGCTTGCTGTTTGGTGCTTGGTGCTTGGTGTTTGGTGTTTGGTGCTTGGTGTTTGGTGCTTGGTGCTTGGTGCTGGGTGTTTGGTGCTTGGTGCTTGGTGTTTGGTGCTTGGTGCTTGGTGCTTGGTGTTTGGTCCTTGGTGCTTGGTGCTTGGTCTTTGGTGCTTGGGTTTTGGTGTTTGGTGCTTGGTGCTTGGTGTTTGGTGCTTGGTGCTTGGTGCTTGGTGTTTGGTGCTTGCTGCTTGGTGCTTGGTGTTTGGTGCTTGGTGCTTGCTGCTTGGTGCTTGGTGTTTGGTGCTTGGTGCTTGGTGATTAGTGTTTGGTGATTGGTGCTTGGGGTTTGGTGTTTGGGGCTTGGTGTTTGGTGCTTGGTGCTTGCTGTTTGGTGTTTGGTGTTTGGTTCTTGGTGCTTGGTGTTTGGTATTTGGTGTTTGGTGCTTGGTGCTTGGTGCTTGGTGTTTGGTGCTTGGTGCTTGGTATTTGGTGTTTGGTGCTTGGTGTTTGGTGCTTGGTGTTTGGTGCTTGGTTCTTGGTGCTTGGTGTTAGGTGTTTGGTGCTTGGTGCTTGGTGTTTGATGTTTGGTCCTTGGTGCTTGTTGTTTGGTGTTTGGTGCTTGGTGCTTGGTGTTTTGTGTTTGGTGCATGCTGCTTGCTGCTTGGTGTTTGGTGCTTGGTGATTGGTGCTTGGTGTTTTATGCTTGGTGCTTGGTGTTTGGTGTTTGGTGCTAGGGGCTTGGTGCTTGATGCTTGATGTTTGGTGCTTGGTGCTTGCTGTTTGGTGTTTGGTGCTTGGTGCGTGGGACTTAGTGTTTGGTGTTTGGTGCTTGGTGTTTTGTGCTTGGTGTTTGGTGCTTGGTGCTTGGTGTTTGGTGTTTGGTGCTTGGTGCTTGGGGCTTGGTGTTTGGTGCTTAGTGTTTGGTGCTTGGTGTTTGGTGCTTGGTGCTTGGTGCTTGGTGTTTGGTGTATGGTGTTTGGTGCTTGTTGTTTGGTGCTTGGTGCTTGGTGCTTGGTGTTTGGTGTTTGGTGCTTGGGGTTTGGTGTTTGGTGCTTGGTGCTTGGTGCTTGGTCTTTGGTGCTTGGTGTTTGGTGTTTGGTGCTTGGTGCTTGGTGTTTGGCGCTTGGTGCTTGGTGCTTGGTGTTTGGTGCTTGGTGCTTGGTGCTTGGTGATTAGTGTTTGGTGCTTGGTGCTTGGTGCCTGGTGCTTGGTGCTTGGTGCTTGTTGTTTGGTGCTTGGTGCTTGGTGATTAGTGTTTGGTGCTTGGTGCTTGGGGTTTGGTGTTTGGTGCTTGGGGTTTGGTGTTTGGTGCTTGGTGCTTGGTGCTTGGTCTTTGGTGCTTGGTGTTTGGTGTTTGGTGCTTGGTGCTTGGGGTTTGGTGTTTGGTGCTTGGTGCATGGTGTTTGGTGCTTGGTGCTTGGTGTTTGGTGCTTGGTGCTTTGTGTTTGGTGCTTGGTGTTTGGTGCTTGGTGATGGTGCTTGGTGCTTGGTGTTAGGTGTTTGGTGCTTGGTGCTTGGTGTTTGGTGTTTGGTGCTTGCTGCTTGGTGCTTTGTGTTTTGTGTTTGGAGTTTGGTGCTTGGTGTTTGGTGCTTGGTGCTTGGTGTTTGGTGTTTGGTGCCTGGTGCTTGGTGTTTGCTGCTTGGTGTTTGGTGTTTGGTGATTGGTGCTTGGTGTTTGGTGCTTGGTGCATGGTGCTTGGTGCTTGGTGTTAGGCGTTTGGTGCTTGGTGCTTGGTGTTTGATGTTTGGTCCTTGGTGCTTGGTGTTTGGTATTTGATGCTTGGTGCTTGGTGTTTAGTGTTTGGTGCTTGCTGCTTGCTGCTTGGTGTTTGGTGCTAGGGGCTTGGTGCTTGGTGTTTGATGTTTGGTCCTTGGTGCTTGGTGTTTGGTATTTGGTGCTTGGTGCTTGGTGTTTGGTGCTTGCTGCTTGCTGCTTGGTGTTTGGTGCTAGGGGCTTGGTGTTTGGTGCTTGGTGTTTGGTGCTTGGTGTTTGGTGCTTGGTGCCTGGTGCTTGGTGTTTGGTGTTTGGTGCTTGGTTGTTTGGTGCTTGGTGTTTGGTACTTGGTGTTCTGTGCTTGGTGCTTGGTGCTTGGTGTTTGGTGTTTGGTGCTTGGTGCTTGGTGCTTGGTGTTTGATGTTTGGACCTTGGTGCTTGGTGTTTGGTGTTGTGTGCTTGGTGCTTGGTGCTTGATGTTTGGTGCTTGGTGCTTGGTGCTTGGTGTTTGGCGTTTGCTGTTTGCTGTTTGGTGTTTGGTGTTTGCTGTTTGGTGTTTGCTGTTTGGTGTTTGGTGTTTGGTGCTTGCTGTTTGGTGCTTGGTGCTTGGTGTTTGGTGTTTGGTGCTTGGTGTTTGGTGCTTGGTGCTTGGTGTTGGGTGTTTGGTGCTTGGTGCTTGGTGTTTGGTGCTTGGTGCTTGGTGCTTGGTGTTTGGTCCTTGGTGCTTGGTGCTGGGTGTTTGGTGCTTGGGTTTTGGTGTTTGGTGCTTGGTGCTTGGTGTTTGGTGCTTGGTGCTTGGTGCTTGGTGCTTGGTGTTTGGTGCTTGCTGCTTGGTGCTTGGTGTTTGGTGCTTGGTGCTTGGTGATTAGTGTTTGGTGATTGGTGCTTGGGGTTTGGTGTTTGGGGCTTGGCGTTTGGTGCTTGGTGCTTGCTGTTTGGTGTTTGGTGTTTGGTTCTTGGTGCTTGGTGTTTGGTGTTTGGTGTTTGGGGCTTGGTGCTTGGTGCTTGGTGTTTGGTGCTTGGTGCTTGGTGCTTGGTGTTTGGTGCTGCGGGCTTGGTGTTTGGTGTTTGGTGCTTGGTGCCTGGTGCTTGTTGTTTGGTGTTTGGTGCTTAGTGCTTGGTGTTTGGTGTTTGGTGCTTGGTGCTTGGTGGCTGGTGTTTGGTGCTTGGTGTTTGGAGTTCGGTGCTTGGTGCTTGGTGCCTGGTGTTTCGTGCTTGGTGCTTGGTGCTTGGTGTTTGGTGTTTGGTGCTTGGTGTTTGGTGTTTGGTACTTGGTGCTTGGTGCTTGGTGCTTGGTGTTTGGTGCTTGGTGTTTGATGCTGCGTGCTTGGTGTTTGGTGTTTGGTGCTTGGTGCTTGGTGTTTGGTGTTTGGAGCTTGGTGCCTGGTGCTTGTTGTTTGGTGTTTGGCGCTTGGTGCTTGGTGTTTGGTGTTTGGTGCATGGTGCTTGGTGCTTGGTATCTGGTGTTTGGTGCTTGATGTTTGGTGTTTGGTGCTTGGTGTTTGGTGTTTGGTGCTTGGTGCTTGGTGTTTGGTGCTTGGTGTTTGGTGTTTGGTGTTTGATGCTTGGTGTTTGCTGCTTGGTGCTTGGTGCTTGGTGTTTTGTGTTTGGTGTTTGATGCTGCGTGCTTGGTGTTTGGTGTTTGGTGCTTGGTGCTTGGTGTTTGGTGTTTGGAGCTTGGTGCCTGGTGCTTGTTGTTTGGTGTTTGGCGCTTGGTGCTTGGTGTTTGGTGTTTGGTGCTTGGTGCTTGGTGCTTGGTATCTGGTGTTTGGTGCTTGATGTTTGGTGTTTGGTGCTTGGTGTTTGGTGTTTGGTGCTTGGTGCTTGGTGTTTGGTGCTTGGTGTTTGGTGTTTGGTGTTTGATGCTTGGTGTTTGCTGCTTGCTGCTTGCTGCTTGGTGTTTGGTGCTAGGGGCTTGGTGCTTGGTGCTTGGTGTTTGGTGCTTGGTGCTTGGTGCCTGGTGCTTGGTGCTTGGTGCTTGTTGTTTGGTGCTTGGTGCTTGGTGATTAGTGTTTGGTGCTTGGTGCTTGCGGTTTGGTGTTTGGTGCTTGGGGTTTGGTGCTTGGTGTTTGGTGCTTGGTGCTTGGTGCTTGGTGTTTGGTGCTTGGTGCTTGGTGATTAGTGTTTGGTGCTTGGTGCTTGGTGTTTGGTGCTTGGTGCTTGGTGTTTGGTGCTTGGTGCTTTGTGTTTGGTGCTTGGTGTTTGGTGCTTGGTGCTTGGTGCTTGGTGCTTGGTGTTAGGTGTTTGGTGCTTGATGATTGGTGTTTGATGTTAGGTTCTTGGTGCTTGGTGTTTGGTGTTTGGTGCTTGGTGCTTGGTGTTTGGTGTTTGGTGCTTGGTGCTTGGTGCTTGGTGTTTTGTGTTAGGATTTTGGTGCTTGGTGTTTGGTGCTTCGGTCTTGGTGTTTGGTGTTTGGTGCTTGGTGCTTGGTGTTTGGTGTTTGGTGCCTGGTGCTTGGTGTTCGGTGCTTGGTGTTTGGTGTTTGGTGATTGGTGCTTGGTGTTTGGTGCTTGGTGCTTGGTGCTTGGTGCTTGGTGTTAGGCGTTTGGTCCTTGGTGCTTGGTGTTTGATGTTTGGTCCATTGTGCTTGGTGTTTGGTATTTTGTGCTTGGTGCTTGGTGTTTGGTGTTTGGTGCTTGCTGCTTGCTGCTTGGTGTTTGGTGCTAGGGGCTTGGTGCTTGGTGTTTCGTGTTTGGTGCTTGGTGCTTGGTGTTTGGTGTTTGGTGCTTGGTGCGTGGGACTTGGTGTTTGGTGCTTGGTGTTTGGTGCTTGGTGTTTGGTGCTTGGTGCCTGGTGCTTGGTGTTTGGTGTTTGGTGCTTGGTGTTTTGTGCTTGTTGTTTGGTGCTTGGTGTTCGGTGCTTGTTGCTTGGTGCTTGGTGTTTGGTGTTTGGTGCTTGGTGCTTGGTGTTTGATGTTTGGTCCTTGGTGCTTGGTGTTTGGTGTTGTGTGCTTGGTGCTTGGTGCTTGGTGTTTGGTGCTTGGTGCTTGGTGCTTGGTGTTTGGCGTTTGCTGTTTGCTGTTTGGTGGTTGGTGTTTGCTGTTTGGTGTTTGCTGTTTGGTGTTTGGTGTTTGGTGCTTGCTGTTTGGTGCTTGGTGCTTGGTGTTTGGTGTTTGGTGCTTGGTGTTTGGTGCTTGGTGCTTGGTGCTGGGTGTTTGGTGCTTGGTGCTTGGTGTTTGGTGCTTGGTGCTTGGTGCTTGGTGTTTGGTCCTTGGTGCTTGGTGCTTGGTCTTTGGTGCTTGGGTTTTGGTGTTTGGTGCTTGGTGCTTGGTGTTTGGTGCTTGGTGCTTGGTGCTTGGTGTTTGGTGTTCGGTGCTGCGTGCTTGGTGTTTGGTGTTTGGTGCTTGGTGCCTGGGGCTTGTTGTTTGGTGTTTGGTGCTTAGTCCTTGGTGTTTGGTGTTTGGTGCTTGGTGGCTGGTGCTTGGTGCTTGGTGTTTGGAGTTTGGTGCTTGGTGCTTGGTGTCTGGTGTTTCGTGCTTGGTGCTTGGTGCTTGGTATTTGGTGTTTGGTGCTTGGTGTTTGGTGCTTGGTGTTTGGTGCTTGGTTCTTGGTGCTTGGTGTTAGGTGTTTGGTGCTTGGTGCTTGGTGTTTGATGTTTGGTCCTTGGTGCTTGTTGTTTGGTGTTTGGTGCTTGGTGCTTGGTGTTTGGTGTTTGGTGCTTGCTGCTTGCTGCTTGATGTTTGGTGCTTGGTGCTTGCTGTTTGGTGTTTGGTGCTTGGTGCGTGGGACTTAGTGTTTGGTGTTTGGTGCTTGGTGTTTTGTGCTTGGTGTTTGGTGCTTGGTGCTTGGTGTTTGGTGTTTGGTGCTTGGTGCTTGGGGCTTGGTGTTTGGTGTATGGTGTTTGGTGCTTGTTGTTTGGTGCTTGGTGCTTGGTGATTAGTGTTTGGTGCTTGGTGCTTGCGGTTTGGTGTTTGGTGCTTGGTGCTTGGTGCTTGGTCTTTGGTGCTTGGTGTTTGGTGTTTGGTGCTTGGTGCTTGGTGTTTGGCGCTTGGTGCTTGGTGCTTGGTGTTTGGTGCTTGGTGCTTGGTGCTTGGTGATTAGTGTTTGGTGCTTGGTGCTTGGTGCCTGGTGCTTGGTGCTTGGTGCTTGTTGTTTGGTGCTTGGTGCTTGGTGATTAGTGTTTGGTGCTTGGTGCTTGGGGTTTGGTGTTTGGTGCTTGGGGTTTGGTGTTTGGTGCTTGGTGCATGGTGTTTGGTGCTTGGTGCTTGGTGTTTGGTGCTTGGTGCTTTGTGTTTGGTGCTTGGTGTTTGGTGCTTGGTGCTTGGTGCTTGGTGCTTGGTGTTAGGTGTTTGGTGCTTGGTGATTGGTGTTTGATGTTAGGTTCTTGGTGCTTGGTGTTTGGTGTTTGGTGCTTGGTGCTTGGTGTTTGGTGTTTGGTGCTTGCTGCTTGGTGCTTGGTGTTTTGTGTTTGGAGTTTGGTGCTTGGTGTTTGGTGCTTGGTGCTTGGTGTTTGGTGTTTGGTGCCTGGTGCTTGGTGTTTGGTGCTTGGTGTTTGGTGTTTGGTGATTGGTGCTTGGTGTTTGGTGCTTGGTGCATGGTGCTTGGTGCTTGGTGTTAGGCGTTTGGTGCTTGGTGCTTGGTGTTTGATGTTTGGTCCTTGGTGCTTGGTGTTTGGTATTTGGTGCTTGGTGCTTGGTGTTTGGTGTTTGGTGCTTGCTGCTTGCTGCTTGGTGTTTGGTGCTAGGGGCTTGGTGTTTGGTGCTTGGTGTTTGGTGCTTGGTGTTTGGTGCTTGGTGCCTGGTCCTTGGTGTTTGGTGTTTGGTGCTTGGTTGTTTGGTGCTTGGTGTTTGGTACTTGGTGTTCGGTGCTTGGTGCTTGGTGCTTGGTGTTTGGTGTTTGGTGCTTGGTGCTTGGTGCTTGGTGTTTGATGTTTGGTCCTTGGTGCTTGGTGTTTGGTGTTGTGTGCTTGGTGCTTGGTGCTTGGTGTTTGGTGCTTGGTGCTTGGTGTTTGGCGTTTGCTGTTTGTTGTTTGGTGTTTGGTGTTTGCTGTTTGGTGTTTGCTGTTTGGTGTTTGGTGTTTGGTGCTTGCTGTTTGGTGCTTGGTGCTTGGTGTTTGGTGTTTGGTGCTTGGTGTTTGGTGCTTGGTGCTTGGTGCTGGGTGTTTGGTGCTTGGTGCTTGGTGTTTGGTGCTTGGTGCTTGGTGCTTGGTGTTTGGTCCTTGGTGCTTGGTGCTTGGTGTTTGGTGCTTGGGTTTTGGTGTTTGGTGCTTGGTGTTTGGTGTTTGGTGCTTGGTGCTTGGTGCTTGGTGCTTGGTGTTTGGTGCTTGCTGCTTGGTGCTTGGTGTTTGGTGCTTGGTGCTTGGTGATTAGTGTTTGGTGATTGGTGCTTGGGGTTTGGTGTTTGGGGCTTGGTGTTTGGTGCTTGGTGCTTGCTGTTTGGTGTTTGGTGTTTGGTTCTTGGTGCTTGGTGTTTGGTGTTTGGTGTTTGGTGCTTGGTGCTTGGTGCTTGGTGTTTGGTGCTTGGTGCTTGGTGCTTGGTGTTTGGTGCTGCTGGCTTGGTGTTTGGTGTTTGGTGCTTGGTGCCTGGTGCTTGTTGTTTGATCTTTGGTGCTTAGTGCTTGGTGTTTGGTGTTTGGTGCTTGGTGCTTGGTGGCTGGTGTTTGGTGCTTGGTGTTTGGAGTTCGGTGCTTGGTGCTTGGTGCCTGGTGTTTCGTGCTTGGTGCTTGGTGCTTGGTGTTTGGTGTTTGGTGCTTGGTGTTTGGTGTTTGGTACTTGGTGCTTGGTGCTTGGTGCTTGGTGTTTGGTGCTTGGTGTTTGATGCTGCGTGCTTGGTGTTTGGTGTTTGGTGCTTGGTGCTTGGTGTTTGGTGTTTGGAGCTTGGTGCCTGGTGCTTGTTGTTTGGTGTTTGGCGCTTGGTGCTTGGTGTTTGGTGTTTGGTGCATGGTGCTTGCTGCTTGGTATCTGGTGTTTGGTGCTTGATGTTTGGTGTTTGGTGCTTGGTGTTTGGTGTTTGGTGCTTGGGGCTTGGTGTTTGGTGCTTGGTGTTTGGTGTTTGGTGTTTGATGCTTGGTGTTTGCTGCTTGGTGCTTGGTGCTTGGTGTTTTGTGTTTGGTGTTTGATGCTGCGTGCTTGGTGTTTGGTGTTTGGTGCTTGGTGCTTGGTGTTTGGTGTTTGGAGCTTGGTGCCTGGTGCTTGTTGTTTGGTGTTTGGCGCTTGGTGCTTGGTGTTTGGTGTTTGGTGCTTGGTGTTTGGTGTTTGGTGCTTGGTGCTTGGTGTTTGGTGCTTGGTGTTTGGTGTTTGGTGTTTGATGCTTGGTGTTTGCTGCTTGCTGCTTGCTGCTTGGTGTTTGGTGCTAGGGGCTTGGTGCTTGGTGCTTGGTGTTTGGTGCTTGGTGCTTGGTGCCTGGTGCTTGGTGCTTGGTGCTTGTTGTTTGGTGCTTGGTGCTTGGTGATTAGTGTTTGGTGCTTGGTGCTTGCGGTTTGGTGTTTGGTGCTTGGGGTTTGGTGTTTGGTGCTTGGTGCTTGGTGTTTGGTGCTTGGTGCTTGGTGCTTGGTGTTTGGTGCTTGGTGTTTGGTGCTTGGTGCTTGGTGTTTGGTGTTTGGCGTTTGCTGTTTGCTGTTTGGTGTTTGCTGTTTGGTGTTTGCTGTTTGGTTTTTGGTATTTGGTGCTTGCTGTTTGGTGCTTGGTGCTTGGTGTTTGGTGTTCGGTCCTTGGTGCTTGGTGCTTGGTGTTTGGTGCTTGGTGCTTTGTGCTGGGTGTTTGGTGCTTGGTGCTTGGTGTTTGGTGCTTGGTGCTTGGTGCTTGGTGTTTGGTCCTTGGTGCTTGGTGCTTGGTCTTTGGTGCTTGGGTTGTGGTGTTTGGTGCTTGGTGCTTGGTGTTTGGTGCTTGGTTCTTGGTGCTTGGTGCTTGGTGTTTGGTGATTGATGCTTGGTGCTTGGTGTTTGGTGCTTGGTGCTTGGTGATTAGTGTTTGGTGATTGGTGCTTGGGGTTTGCTGTTTGGTGCTTGGTGTTTGGTGCTTGGTGCTTGCTGTTTGGTGTTTGGTGTTTGGTGTTTGGTGTTCGGTGCTTGGTGCTTGGTGCTTGGTGTTTGGTGCTTGGTGCTTGGTGCTGGGTGTTTGGTGCTTGGTGCTTGGTGTTTGGTGCTGCGTGCTTGGTGTTTGGTGTTTGGTGCTTGGTGCCTGGTGCTTGTTGTTTGGTGCTTAGTGCTTGGTGTTTGGTGTTTGGTGCTTGGTGCTTGGTGGCTGGTGCTTGGTGCTTGGTATTGGTGTTTGGTGCTTGGTGCTTGGTGCTTGGTGTTTGGTGCTTGGTGCTTGGTGCTTGGTGTTTGATGTTTGGTCCTTGGTGCTTGGTGTTTGGTGTTTGTTGCTTGGTGCTTGGTGTTTGGTGTTTGGTGCTTGCTGCTTGCTGCTTGGTGTTTTGTGCTTGGTGCTTGGTGTTTGGTGTTTGGTGCTAGGGGCTTGGTGCTTGGTGCTTGGTGTTTGGTGCTTGGTGTTTGGTGCTTGGTGTTTGGTGCTTGGTGTTTGGGGCTTGGTGTTCAGTGCTTGGTGCTTGGTGCTTGGGGCTTGGTGTTTGGTGTTTGGTGCTTGGTGCTTGGTGTTTGATGTTGGGTCCTTGGTGCTTGGTGTTTGGTGTTTGGTGTTTGGTGTTTGGTGTTTGGTGCTTGGTGCTTGGTGTTTGGTGTTTGGTGCTTGGTGCTTGGGGCTTGGTGTTTGGTGCTTGGTGCCTGGTGTTTGGTGCTTCTGCTTGGGGCTTGGTAGTTGGTGCTTGGTGCTTGGTGCCTGGTGTTTGGTGTTTCGTGTTTGGTGCTTGGTGTATGGTGCTTGGTGCTTGGTGCTGGGTGGTTGGTGTTTGGTGCTTGGTGCTTGGTGTTTGGTGCTTGGTGCTTGGTGCTTGTTGTTTGGTGCTTGGTGCTTGGTGCTTGGTCTTTGGTGCATGGTGTTTGGTGTTTGGCGCTTGGTGCTTGCTGCTTCGTGATTGGTGCTTGGTGCTTGATGTTTGGTGCTTGGTGCTTGGTGATTAGTGTTTGTTGCTTGGTGCTTGGGGTTTGGTGGTTGTTGCTTGGTGCTTGGTGTTTGGTGTTTGGTGTTTGGTGTTTGGTGTTTGCTGTATGGTGTTTGCTGTTTCGTATTTGGTTTTTGCTGTTTGGTGTTTGGTGTTTGCTGTTTGGTGTTTGGTGTTTGGTGTTTGGTGCTTGGTGCTTGGTGCTTGGTGTTTGGCGTTTGGTGCTTGGTGCTTGGTGTTTGGTGCTTCGTGCTTGGTGTTTGGTGTTTGGTGCTTGGTGCCTGGTGCTTGTTGTATGGTGTTTGGTGCTTGGTGCTTGGTGTTTGGTGTTTGCTGCTTGGTGTCTGGTGTTTGGTGCTTGGTGTTTGGTGTTTGGTGCTTGGTGCTTGGTGCTTGGTGTTTGGTGTTTGGTGCTTGGTGCTTGGTGTTTGGTGTTTGGTGCTGGGTGCATGGAGTTTGGTGCTTGGTGCTTAGTGCTTGGTGTTTGGTGTTTGGTGCTTGGTATTTGGTGTTTGGTGTTTGATGCTTGGTGTGTGGTGCTTGGTGCTTGGTGTTTTGTGTTTGGTGCTTGGTGCTTGGTGACTGGTGCTTGGTGCTTGGTGCTTGTTGTTTGGTGCTTGGTGCTTGGTGATTAGTGTTTGGTGCTTGGTGCTTGGTGTTTGGTGCTTGGTGTTTGGTGCTTGGTGCCTGGTGCTTGGTGTTTGGTGTTTGATGCTTGGTGTTTGGTGTTTGGTGTTTGGTACTTGGTGTTCGGTGCTTGGTGCTTGGTGCTTGGTGCTTGGTGTTTGGTGTTTGGTGCTTGGTGCTTGGTGTTTGATGTTTGGTCCTTGGTGCTTGGTGTTTGGTGTTGTGTGCTTGGTGCTTGGTGGTTGGTGTTTGGTGCTTGGTGCTTGGTGCTTGGTGTTTGGTGCTTGGTGTTTGATGCTGCGTGCTTGGTGTTTGGTGTTTGGTGCTTGGTGCTTGGTGTTTGGTGTTTGGAGCTTGGTGCCTGGTGCTTGTTGTTTGGTGTTTGGCGCTTGGTGCTTGGTGTTTGGTGTTTGGTGCTTGGTGCTTGGTGCTTGGTATCTGGTGTTTGGTGCTTGATGTTTGGTGTTTGGTGCTTGGTGTTTGGTGTTTGGTGCTTGGTGCTTGGTGTCTGGTGCTTGGTGTTTGGTGTTTGGTGTTTGGTGTTTGATGCTTGGTGTTTGCTGCTTGGTGCTTGGTGCTTGGTGTTTTGTGTTTGGTGTTTGATGCTGCGTGCTTGGTGTTTGGTGTTTGGTGCTTGGTGCTTGGTGTTTGGTGTTTGGAGCTTGGTGCCTGGTGCTTGTTGTTTGGTGTTTGGCGCTTGGTGCTTGGTGTTTGGTGTTTGGTGCTTGGTGCTTGGTGTTTGGTGTTTGGTGCTTGGTGCTTGGGGCTTGGTGTTTGGTGCTTGGTGCTTGGTGTTTGGTGCTTCTGCTTGGGGCTTGGTAGTTGGTGCTTGGTGCTTGGTGCCTGGTGTTTGGTGTTTCGTGTTTGGTGCTTGGTGTATGGTGCTTGGTGCTTGGTGCTGGGTGGTTGGTGTTTGGTGCTTGGTGCTTGGTGTTTGGTGCTTGGTGCTTGGTGCTTGTTGTTTGGTACTTGGTGCTTGGTGCTTGGTCTTTGGTGCATGGTGTTTGGTGTTTGGCGCTTGGTGCTTGCTGCTTCGTGATTGGTGCTTGGTGCTTGATGTTTGGTGCTTGGTGCTTGGTGATTAGTGTTTGTTGCTTGGTGCTTGGGGTTTGGTGGTTGTTGCTTGGTGCTTGGTGTTTGGTGTTTGGTGTTTGGTGTTTGGTGTTTGCTGTATGGTGTTTGCTGTTTCGTATTTGGTTTTTGCTGTTTGGTGTTTGGTGTTTGCTGTTTGGTGTTTGGTGTTTGGTGTTTGGTGCTTGGTGCTTGGTGCTTGGTGTTTGGCGTTTGGTGCTTGGTGCTTGGTGTTTGGTGCTTCGTGCTTGGTGTTTGGTGTTTGGTGCTTGGTGCCTGGTGCTTGTTGTATGGTGTTTGGTGCTTGGTGCTTGGTGTTTGGTGTTTGCTGCTTGGTGTCTGGTGTTTGGTGCTTGGTGTTTGGTGTTTGGTGCTTGGTGCTTGGTGCTTGGTGTTTGGTGTTTGGTGCTTGGTGCTTGGTGTTTGGTGTTTGGTGCTGGGTGCATGGAGTTTGGTGCTTGGTGCTTAGTGCTTGGTGTTTGGTGTTTGGTGCTTGGTATTTGGTGTTTGGTGTTTGATGCTTGGTGTGTGGTGCTTGGTGCTTGGTGTTTTGTGTTTGGTGCTTGGTGCTTGGTGACTGGTGCTTGGTGCTTGGTGCTTGTTGTTTGGTGCTTGGTGCTTGGTGATTAGTGTTTGGTGCTTGGTGCTTGGTGTTTGGTGCTTGGTGTTTGGTGCTTGGTGCCTGGTGCTTGGTGTTTGGTGTTTGATGCTTGGTGTTTGGTGTTTGGTGTTTGGTACTTGGTGTTCGGTGCTTGGTGCTTGGTGCTTGGTGCTTGGTGTTTGGTGTTTGGTGCTTGGTGCTTGGTGTTTGATGTTTGGTCCTTGGTGCTTGGTGTTTGGTGTTGTGTGCTTGGTGCTTGGTGGTTGGTGTTTGGTGCTTGGTGCTTGGTGCTTGGTGTTTGGTGCTTGGTGTTTGATGCTGCGTGCTTGGTGTTTGGTGTTTGGTGCTTGGTGCTTGGTGTTTGGTGTTTGGAGCTTGGTGCCTGGTGCTTGTTGTTTGGTGTTTGGCGCTTGGTGCTTGGTGTTTGGTGTTTGGTGCTTGGTGCTTGGTGCTTGGTATCTGGTGTTTGGTGCTTGATGTTTGGTGTTTGGTGCTTGGTGTTTGGTGTTTGGTGCTTGGTGCTTGGTGTCTGGTGCTTGGTGTTTGGTGTTTGGTGTTTGGTGTTTGATACTTGGTGTTTGCTGCTTGGTGCTTGGTGCTTGGTGTTTTGTGTTTGGTGTTTGATGCTGCGTGCTTGGTGTTTGGTGTTTGGTGCTTGGTGCTTGGTGTTTGGTGTTTGGAGCTTGGTGCCTGGTGCTTGTTGTTTGGTGTTTGGCGCTTGGTGCTTGGTGTTTGGTGTTTGGTGCTTGGTGCTTGGTGCTTGGTATCTGGTGTTAGGTGCTTGATGTTTGGTGTTTGGTGCTTGGTGTTTGGTGTTTGGTGCATGGTGCTTGGTGTTTGGTGCTTGGTGTTTGGTGTTTGGTGTTTGATGCTTGGTGTTTGCTGCTGGCTGCTTGCTGCTTGGTGTTTGGTGCTAGGGGCTTGGTGCTTGGTGCTTGGTGTTTGGTGCTTGGTGCCTGGTGCTTGGTGCTTGGTGCTTGTTGTTTGGTGCTTGGTGCTTGGTGATTAGTGTTTGGTGCTTGGTGCTTGCGGTTTGGTGTTTGGTGCTTGGGGTTTGGTGTTTGGTGCTTGGTGCTTGGTGTTTGGTGCTTGGTGCTTGGTGCTTGGTGTTTGGTGCTTGGTGCTTGGTGTTTGGTGCTTGGTGCTTGGTGTTTGGTGTTTGGCGTTTGCTGTTTGCTGTTTGGTGTTTGGTGTTTGGTGTTTGGTGCTTGGTGCTTGGTGTTTGGTGCTTGGTGCTTGGTGCTGGGTGTTTGGTGCTTGGTGCTTGGTGTTTGGTGCTTGGTGCTTGGTGCTTGGTGTTTGGTCCTTGGTGCTTGGTGCTTGGTCTTTGGTGCTTGGGTTTTGGTGTTTGGTGCTTGGTGCTTGGTGTTTGGTGCTTGGTTGTTGGTGCTTGGTGCTTGGTGTTTGTTGATTGCTGCTTGGTGCTTGGTGTTTGGTGCTTGGTGCTTGGTGACTAGTGTTTGGTGATTGGTGCTTGGGGTTTGCTGTTTGGTGCTTGGTGTTTGGTGCTTGGTGCTTGCTGTTTGGTGTTTGGTGTTTGGTTCATGGTGCTTGGTGTTTGGTGTTTGGTGTTTGGTGCTTGTTGCTTGGTGTTTGGTGCTTGGTGCTTGGTGTTTGGTGCTTGGTGTTTGGTGTTTGGTGTTTGATGCTTGGTGTTTGCTGCTTGGTGCTTGGTGCTTGGTGTTTTGTGTTTGGTGCTTGGTGCTTGGTGCCTGGTGCTTGGTGCTTGGTGCTTGTTGTTTGGTGCTTGGTGCTTGGTGATTAGTGTTTGGTGCTTGGTGCTTGCGGTTTGATGTTTGGTGCTTGGGGTTTGGTGTTTGGTGCTTGGTGCTTGGTGTTTGGTGATTGGTGCTTGGTGCTTGGTGCTTGGTGCTTGGTCTTTGGTGCTTGGTGCTTGGTGTTTGGTGCTTGGTGTTTGGTGCTTGGTGCTTGGTGCTTGGTGCTTGGTGTTAGGTGTTTGGTGCTTGGTGCTTGGTGTTTGATGTTTGGTCCTTGGTGCTTGGTGTTTGGTGCTTGGTGATTGGTGCTTGGTGTTTTGTGCTTGGTGCTTGGTGTTTGGTGTTTGGTGCTAGGGGCTTGGTGCTTCGTGCTTGGTGTTTGGTGCTTGGTGCTTGCTGTTTGGTGTTTGGTGCTTGGTGCATGGGACTTAGTGTTTGGTGTTTGGTGCTTGGTGTTTGGTGCTTGGTGTTTGGTGCTTGGTGTTTGGGGCTTGGTGTTCGGTGCTTGGTGCTTGGTGCTTGGGGCTTGGTGTTTGGTGTTTGGTGCTTGGTGCTTGGTGTTTGATGTTGGGTCCTTGGTGCTTGGTGTTTGGTGTTTGGTGCTTGGTGTTTGGTGTTTGGTGCTTGGTGCTTGGTGTTTGGTGTTTGGTGCTTGGTGCTTGGGGCTTGGTGGTTGGTGCTTGGTGCTTGGTGTTTGGTGCTTCTGCTTGGGGCTTGGTAGTTGGTGCTTGGTGCTTGGTGCTTGGTGCTTGGTGTTTGGTGTTTGGTGCTTGGTGCTTGGTGTTTGATGTTTGGTCCTTGGTGCTTGGTGTTTGGTGTTGTGTGCTTGGTGCTTGGTGGTTGGTGTTTGGTGCTTGGTGCTTGGTGCTTGGTGTTTGGTGCTTGGTGTTTGATGCTGCGTGCTTGGTGTTTGGTGTTTGGTGCTTGGTGCTTGGTGTTTGGTGTTTGGAGCTTGGTGCCTGGTGCTTGTTGTTTGGTGTTTGGCGCTTGGTGCTTGGTGTTTGGTGTTTGGTGCTTGGTGCTTGGTGCTTGGTATCTGGTGTTTGGTGCTTGATGTTTGGTGTTTGGTGCTTGGTGTTTGGTGTTTGGTGCTTGGTGCTTGGTGTTTGGTGCTTGGTGTTTGGTGTTTGGTGTTTGGTGTTTGATGCTTGGTGTTTGCTGCTTGGTGCTTGGTGCTTGGTGTTTTGTGTTTGGTGTTTGATGCTGCGTGCTTGGTGTTTGGTGCTTGGTGCTTGGTGTTTGGTGTTTGGAGCTTGGTGCCTGGTGCTTGTTGTTTGGTGTTTGGCGCTTGGTGCTTGGTGTTTGGTGTTTGGTGCTTGGTGCTTGGTGCTTGGTATCTGGTGTTAGGTGCTTGATGTTTGGTGTTTGGTGCTTGGTGTTTGGTGTTTGGTGCATGGTGCTTGGTGTTTGGTGCTTGGTGTTTGGTGTTTGGTGTTTGATGCTTGGTGTTTGCTGCTGGCTGCTTGCTGCTTGGTGTTTGGTGCTAGGGGCTTGGTGCTTGGTGCTTGGTGTTTGGTGCTTGGTGCTTGGTGCCTGGTGCTTGGTGCTTGGTGCTTGTTGTTTGGTGCTTGGTGCTTGGTGATTAGTGTTTGGTGCTTGGTGCTTGCGGTTTGGTGTTTGGTGCTTGGGGTTTGGTGTTTGGTGCTTGGTGCTTGGTGTTTGGTGCTTGGTGCTTGGTGCTTGGTGTTTGGTGCTTGGTGCTTGGTGTTTGGTGCTTGGTGCTTGGTGTTTGGTGTTTGGCGTTTGCTGTTTGCTGTTTGGTGTTTGGTGTTTGGTGTTTGGTGCTTGGTGCTTGGTGTTTGGTGTTTGGTGTTTGGTGCTTGGTGCTTGGTGTTTGGTGCTTGGTGCTTGGTGCTGGGTGTTTGGTGCTTGGTGCTTGGTGTTTGGTGCTTGGTGCTTGGTGCTTGGTGTTTGGTCCTTGGTGCTTGGTGCTTGGTCTTTGGTGCTTGGGTTTTGGTGTTTGGTGCTTGGTGCTTGGTGTTTGGTGCTTGGTTGTTGGTGCTTGGTGCTTGGTGTTTGTTGATTGCTGCTTGGTGCTTGGTGTTTGGTGCTTGGTGCTTGGTGACTAGTGTTTGGTGATTGGTGCTTGGGGTTTGCTGTTTGGTGCTTGGTGTTTGGTGCTTGGTGCTTGCTGTTTGGTGTTTGGTGTTTGGTTCTTGGTGCTTGGTGTTTGGTGTTTGGTGTTTGGTGCTTGTTGCTTGGTGTTTGGTGCTTGGTGCTTGGTGTTTGGTGCTTGGTGTTTGGTGTTTGGTGTTTGATGCTTGGTGTTTGCTGCTTGGTGCTTGGTGCTTGGTGTTTTGTGTTTGGTGCTTGGTGCTTGGTGCCTGGTGCTTGGTGCTTGGTGCTTGTTGTTTGGTGCTTGGTGCTTGGTGATTAGTGTTTGGTGCTTGGTGCTTGCGGTTTGATGTTTGGTGCTTGGGGTTTGGTGTTTGGTGCTTGGTGCTTGGTGTTTGGTGATTGGTGCTTGGTGCTTGGTGCTTGGTGCTTGGTCTTTGGTGCTTGGTGCTTGGTGTTTGGTGCTTGGTGTTTGGTGCTTGGTGCTTGGTGCTTGGTGCTTGGTGTTAGGTGTTTGGTGCTTGGTGCTTGGTGTTTGATGTTTGGTCCTTGGTGCTTGGTGTTTGGTGCTTGGTGATTGGTGCTTGGTGTTTTGTGCTTGGTGCTTGGTGTTTGGTGTTTGGTGCTAGGGGCTTGGTGCTTCGTGCTTGGTGTTTGGTGCTTGGTGCTTGCTGTTTGGTGTTTGGTGCTTGGTGCGTGGGACTTAGTGTTTGGTGTTTGGTGCTTGGTGTTTGGTGCTTGGTGTTTGGTGCTTGGTGTTTGGGGCTTGGTGTTCGGTGCTTGGTGCTTGGTGCTTGGGGCTTGGTGTTTGGTGTTTGGTGCTTGGTGCTTGGTGTTTGATGTTGGGTCCTTGGTGCTTGGTGTTTGGTGTTTGGTGCTTGGTGTTTGGTGTTTGGTGCTTGGTGCTTGGTGTTTGGTGTTTGGTGCTTGGTGCTTGGGGCTTGGTGGTTGGTGCTTGGTGCTTGGTGTTTGGTGCTTCTGCTTGGGGCTTGGTAGTTGGTGCTTGGTGCTTGGTGCCTGGTGTTTGGTGTTTGGTGTTTGGTGCTTGGTGTATGGTGCTTGGTGCTTGGTGCTGGGTGGTTGGTGTTTGGTGCTTGGTGCTTGGTGTTTGGTGCTTGGTGCTTGGTGCTTGTTGTTTGGTGCTTGGTGCTTGGTGCTTGGTCTTTGGTGCATGGTGTTTGGTGTTTGGCGCTTGGTGCTTGGTGCTTCGTGATTGGTGCTTGGGGTTTGGTGGTTGGTGCTTGGTGCTTGGTGTTTGGTGTTTGGTGTTTGGTGTTTGGTGTTTGCTGTTTGGTGTCTGCTTTTTGGTGTTTGGTGTTTGGTGTATGGTGTTTGCTGTTTCGTATTTGGTTTTTGCTGTTTGGTGTTTGGTGTTTGCTGTTTGGTGTTTGGTGTTTGGTGTTTGGTGCTTGGTGATTGGTGCTTGGTGTTTGGCGTTTGGTGCTTGGTGCTTGGTGTTTGGTGCTTCGTGCTTGGTGTTTCGTGTTTGGTGCTTGGTGTCTGGTGCTTGTTGTATGGTGTTTGGTGCTTGGTGCTTGGTGTTTGGTGTTTGCTGCTTGGTGTCTGGTGTTTGGTGCTTGGTGTTTGGTGTTTGGTGCTTGGTGCTTGGTGCTTGGTGTTTGGTGTTTGGTGCTTGGTGCTTGGTGTTTGGTGTTTGGTGCTGGGTGCATGGAGTTTGGTGCTTGGTGCTTAGTGCTTGGTGTTTGGTGTTTGGTGCTTGGTATTTGGTGTTTGGTGTTTGATGCTTGGTGTGTGGTGCTTGGTGCTTGGTATTTTGTGTTTGGTGCTTGGTGCTTGGTGACTGGTGCTTGGTGCTTGGTGATTAGTGTTTGGTGCTTGGTGCTTGGTGTTTGGTGCTTGGTGTTTGGTGCTTGGTGCCTGGTGCTTGGTATTTGGTGTTTGATGCTTGGTGTTTGGTGTTTGGTGTTTGGTACTTGGTGTTCGGTGCTTGGTGCTTGGTGCTTGGTGTTTGGTGTTTGGTGCTTGGTGCTTGGTGTTTGATGTTTGGTCCTTGGTGCTTGGTGTTTGGTGTTGTGTGCTTGGTGCTTGGTGGTTTGTGCTTGGTGCTTGGTGCTTGGTGCTTGGTGTTTGGCGTTTCCTGTTTGCTGTTTGGTGTTTGGTGTTTGCTGTTTGGTGTTTGCTGTTTGGTGTTTGGTGTTTGGTGCTTGCTGTTTGGTGCTTGGTGCTTGGTGTATGGTGTTTGATGCTTGGTGTTTGGTGCTTGGTGCTTGGTGCTGGGTGTTTGGTGCTTGGTGCTTGGTGCTTGGTGATTGGTGCTTGGTGTTTGGTCCTTGGTGCTTGGTGCATGGTCTTTGGTGCTTGGGTTTTGGTGTTTGGTGCTTGGTGCTTGGTGTTTGGTGCTTGGTGCTTGGTGCTTGGTGCTTGGTGTTTGGTGCTTGCTGCTTGGTGCTTGGTGTTTGGTGCTTGGTGCTTGGTTAGTAGTGTTTGGTGATTGGTGCCTGGTGCTTGTTGTTTGGTGTTTGGTGCTTAGTGCTTGGTGTTTGGTGTTTGGTGCTTGGTGCTTGGTGGCTGGTGTTTGGTGCTTGGTGTTTGGAGTTTGGTGCTTGGTGCTTGGTGCCTGGTGTTTCGTTCTTGGTGCTGGTGCTTGGTATTTGGTGTTTGGTGCTTGGGGTTTGGTGGTTGGTGCTTGGTGCTTGGTGTTTGGTGTTTGGTGTTTGGTGTTTGGTGTTTGCTGTTTGGTGTCTGCTTTTTGGTGTTTGGTGTTTGGTGTATGGTGTTTGCTGTTTCGTATTTGGTTTTTGCTGTTTGGTGTTTGGTGTTTGCTGTTTGGTGTTTGGTGTTTGGTGTTTGGTGCTTGGTGCTTGGTGCTTGGTGTTTGGCCTTTGGTGCTTGGTGCTTGGTGTTTGGTGCTTCGTGCTTGGTGTTTCGTGTTTGGTGCTTGGTGCCTGGTGCTTGTTGTATGGTGTTTGGTGCTTGGTGCTTGGTGTTTGGTGTTTGCTGCTTGGTGTCTGGTGTTTGGTGCTTGGCGTTTGGTGTTTGGTGCTTGGTGCTTGGTGCTTGGTGTTTGGTGTTTGGTGCTTGGTGCTTGGTGTTTGGTGTTTGGTGCTGGGTGCATGGAGTTTGGTGCTTGGTGCTTAGTGCTTGGTGTTTGGTGTTTGGTGCTTGGTATTTGGTGTTTGGTGTTTGATGCTTGGTGTGTGGTGCTTGGTGCTTGGTGTTTTGTGTTTGGTGCTTGGTGCTTGGTGACTGGTGCTTGGTGCTTGGTGATTAGTGTTTGGTGCTTGGTGCTTGGTGTTTGGTGCTTGGTGTTTGGTGCTTGGTGCCTGGTGCTTGGTATTTGGTGTTTGATGCTTGGTGTTTGGTGTTTGGTGTTTGGTACTTGGTGTTCGGTGCTTGGTGCTTGGTGCTTGGTGCTTGGTGTTTGGTGTTTGGTGCTTGGTGCTTGGTGTTTGATGTTTGGTCCTTGGTGCTTGGTGTTTGGTGTTGTGTGCTTGGTGCTTGGTGGTTTGTGCTTGGTGCTTGGTGCTTGGTGCTTGGTGTTTGGCGTTTCCTGTTTGCTGTTTGGTGTTTGGTGTTTGCTGTTTGGTGTTTGCTGTTTGGTGTTTGGTGTTTGGTGCTTGCTGTTTGGTGCTTGGTGCTTGGTGTATGGTGTTTGATGCTTGGTGTTTGGTGCTTGGTGCTTGGTGCTGGGTGTTTGGTGCTTGGTGCTTGGTGCTTGGTGATTGGTGCTTGGTGTTTGGTCCTTGGTGCTTGGTGCATGGTCTTTGGTGCTTGGGTTTTGGTGTTTGGTGCTTGGTGCTTGGTGTTTGGTGCTTGGTGCTTGGTGCTTGGTGCTTGGTGTTTGGTGCTTGCTGTTTGGTGCTTGGTGTTTGGTGCTTGGTGCTTGGTTAGTAGTGTTTGGTGATTGGTGCCTGGTGCTTGTTGTTTGGTGTTTGGTGCTTAGTGCTTGGTGTTTGGTGTTTGGTGCTTGGTGCTTGGTGGCTGGTGTTTGGTGCTTGGTGTTTGGAGTTTGGTGCTTGGTGCTTGGTGCCTGGTGTTTCGTGCTTGGTGCTTGGTGCTTGGTATTTGGTGTTTGGTGCTTGGTGTTTGGTGTTTGGTACTTGGTGCTTGGTGCTTGGTGCTTGGTGTTTGGTGCTTGGTGTTTGATGCTGCCTGCTTGGTGTTTGGTGTTTGGTGCTTGGTGCTTGGTGTTTGGCGTTTGGAGCTCGGTGCCTGGTGCTTGTTGTTTGGTGTTTGGCGCTTGGTGCTTGGGGTTTGGTGTTTGGGGCTTGGTGTTTGGTGCTTAGTGCTTGCTGTTTGGTGTTTGGTGTTTGGTTCTTGGTGCTTGGTGTTTGGTGTTTGGTGTTTGGTGCTTGGTGCTTGGTGCTTGGTGTTTGGTGCTTGGTGCTTGGTGCTTGGTGTTTGGTGCTGCGTGCTTGGTGTTTGGTGTTTGGTGCTTGGGGCCTGGTGCTTGTTGTTTGGTGTTTGGTGCTTAGTGCTTGGTGTTTGGTGTTTGGTGCTTGGTGCTTGGTGGCTGGTGTTTGGTGCTTGGTGTTTGGAGTTTGGTGCTTGGTGCTTGGTGCCTGGTGTTTCGTGCTTGGTGCTTGGTGCTTGGTGTTTGGTGTTTGGTGCTTGGTGTTTGGTGTTTGGTACTTGGTGCTTGGTGCTTGGTGCTTGGTGTTTGGTGCTTGGTGTTTGATGCTGCCTGCTTGGTGTTTGGTGTTTGGTGCTTGGTGCTTGGTGTTTGGCGTTTGGAGCTCGGTGCCTGGTGCTTGTTGTTTGGTGTTTGGTGCTTGGTGCTTGGTGTTTGGTGTTTGGTGCTTGGTGCTTGGTGCTTGGTATCTGGTGTTTGGTGCCTGGTGCTTGGTGCTTGGTGCTTGTTGTTTGGTGCTTGGTGCTTGGTGATTAGTGTTTGGTGCTTGGTGCTTGCGGTTTGGTGTTTGGTGCTTGGGGTTTGGTGCTTGGTGCTTGGTGCTTGGTGTTTGGTGCTTGGTGCTTGGTGTTTGGTGCTTGGTGCTTGGTGTTTGGTGTTTGGCGTTTGCTGTTTGCTGTTTGCTGTTTGGTGCTTGCTGTTTGGTGCTTGGTGCTTGGTGTTTGGTGTTTGGTGTTTTGTGCCTGGTGCTTGGTGTTTGGTGCTTGGTGCTTGGTGCTGTGTGTTTGGTGCTTGGTGCTTGGTGTTTGGTGCTTGGTGCTTGGTGCTTGGTGTTTGGTCCTTGGTGCTTGGTGCTTGGTCTTTGGTGCTTGGGTTTTGGTGTTTGGTGCTTGGTGCTTGGTGTTTGGTGCTTGGTTCTTGGTGCTTGGTGCTTGGTGTTTGGTGATTGCTGCTTGGTGCTTGGTGTTTGGTGCTTGGTGCTTGGTGATTAGTGATTGGTGCTTGGGGTTTGCTGTTTGGTGCTTGGTGTTTGGTGCTTGGTGCTTGCTGTTTGGTGTTTGGTGTTTGGTTCTTGGTGCTTGGTGTTTGGTGTTTGGTGTCTGGTGTTTGGTGTTTGGTGCTTGGTGTTTGGTGCTTGGTGCTTGGTGCTTGGTGTTTGGTGCTGCGTGCTTGGTGTTTGGTGCTTGGTGCTTGGTGATTAGTGTTTGGTGCTTTGTGTTTGGTGCTTGGTGTTTGGTGCTTGGTGCTTGGTGCTTGGTGCTTGATGTTAGGTGTTTGGTGCTTGGTGATTGGTGTTTGATGTTAGGTTCTTGGTGCTTGGTGTTTGGTGTTTGGTGCTTGGTGCTTGGTGTTTGGTGTTTGGTGCTTGGTGCTTGGTGCTTGGTGCTTGGTTTTAGGTGTTTGGTGCTTGGTGCTTGGTGTTTGGTGCTTGGTGCTTTGTGTTTGGTGCTTGGTGTTTGGTGCTTGGTGCTTGGTGCTTGGTGCTTGGTGTTAGGTGTTTGGTGCTTGGTGATTGGTGTTTGATGTTAGGTTCTTGGTGCTTGGTGTTTGGTGTTTGGTGCTTGGTGCTTGGTGTTTGGTGTTTGGTGCTTGGTGCTTGGTGCTTGGTGCTTGGTGTTTGGTGTTTGGTGTTTGATGCTTGGTGTTTGCTGCTTGGTGCTTGGTGCTTGGTGTTTTCTGTTTGGTGTTTGATGCTGCGTGCTTGGTGTTTGGTGTTTGGTGCTTGGTGCTTGGTGTTTGGTGTTTGGAGCTTGGTGCCTGGTGCTTGTTGTTTGGTGTTTGGCGCTTGGTGCTTGGTGTTTGGTGTTTGGTGCTTGGTGCTTGGTGCTTGGTATCTGGTGTTAGGTGCTTGATGTTTGGTGTTTGGTGCTTAGTGTTTGGTGTTTGGTGCATGGTGCTTGGTGTTTGGTGCTTGGTGTTTGGTGCTTGGTGTTTGATGCTTGGTGTTTGCTGCTGGCTGCTTGCTGCTTGGTGTTTGGTGCTAGGGGCTTGGTGCTTGGTGCTTGGTGTTTGGTGCTTGGTGCTTGGTGCCTGGTGCTTGGTGCTTGGTGCTTGTTGTTTGGTGCTTGGTGCTGGTGATTAGTGTTTGGTGCTTGGTGCTTGTGGTTTGGTGTTTGGTGCTTGGGGTTTGGTGTTTGGTGCTTGGTGCTTGGTGTTTGATGTTTCGTCCTTGGTGCTTGGTGTTTGGTGTTGTGTGCTTGGTGCTTGGTGCTTGGTGTTTGGTGCTTGGTGCTTGGTGCTTGGTGTTTGGCGTTTGCTGTTTGCTGTTTGGTGGTTGGTGTTTGCTGTTTGGTGTTTGCTGTTTGGTGTTTGGTGTTTGGTGCTTGCTGTTTGGTGCTTGGTGCTTGGTGTTTGGTGTTTGGTGCTTGGTGTTTGGTGCTTGGTGCTTGGTGCTGGGTGTTTGGTGCTTGGTGCTTGGTGTTTGGTGCTTGGTGCTTGGTGCTTGGTGTTTGGTCCTTGGTGCTTGGTGCTTGGTCTTTGGTGCTTGGGTTTTGGTGTTTGGTGCTTGGTGTTTGGTGCTTGGTTCTTGGTGCTTGGTGCTTGGTGTTTGGTGATTGCTGCTTGGTGCTTGGTGTTTGGTGCTTGGTGCTTGGTGACTAGTGTTTGGTTATTGGTGCTTGGGGTTTGCTGTTTGGTGCTTGGTGTTTGGTGCTTGGTGCTTGCTGTTTGGTGTTTGTTGTTTGGTTCTTGGTGCTTGGTGTTTGGTGTTTGGTGTTTGGTGCTTGGTGCTTGGTGTTTGGTGCTTGGTGCTTGGTGCTTGGTGTTTGGTGCTGCGTGCTTGGTGTTTGGTGTTTGGTGCTTGGTGCCTGGTGCTTGTTGTTTGGTGCTTAGTGCTTGGTGTTTGGTGTTTGGTGCTTGGTGCTTGGTGGCTGGTGCTTGGTGCTTGGTGTTTGGAGTTTGGTGCTTGGTGCTTGGTGCCTGGTGTTTCGTGCTTGGTGCTTGGTGCTTGGTGTTTGGTGTTTGGTGCTTGGTGTTTGGTGTTTGGTACTTGGTGCTTGGTGCTTGGTGCTTGGTGTTTGGTGCTTGGTGTTTGATGTTGCGTGCTTGGTGTTTGGTGTTTGGTGCTTGGTGCTTGGTGTTTGGTGTTTGGAGCTTGGTGCCTGCTGCTTGTTGTTTGGTGTTTGGTGCTTGGTGCTTGGTGCTTGGTATCTGGTGTTTGGTGCTTGATGTCTGGTGTTTGGTGCTTGGTGCTTGGTGCTTGGTGTTTGGTGTTTGGTGCTTGGTGCTTGGTGTTTGGTGCTTGGTGTTTGGTGTTTGGTGTTTGATGCTTGGTGTTTGCTGCTTGGTGCTTGGTGCTTGGTGTTTTGTGTTTGGTGCTTGGTGCTTGGTGCCTGGTGCTTGGTGCTTGGTGCTTGTTGTTTGGTGCTTGGTGCTTGGTGATTAGTGTTTGGTGCTTGGTGCTTGCGGTTTGATGTTTGGTGCTTGGGGTTTGGTGTTTGGTGCTTGGTGCTTGGTGTTTGGTGCTTGGTGCTTGGTGCTTGGTGCTTGGTGCTTGGTGTTTGGTGCTTGGTGCTTGGTGTTTGGTGCTTGGTGTTTGGTGCTTGGTGCTTGGTGCTTGGTGTTAGGTGTTTGGTGCTTGGTGCTTGGTGTTTGATGTTTGGTCCTTGGTGCTTGGTGTTTGGTGTTTGTTGCTTGGTGCTTGGTGTTTGGTGTTTGGTGCTTGCTGCTTGCTGCTTGGTGTTTGGTGCTTGGTGATTGGTGCTTGGTGTTTTGTGCTTGGTGCTTGGTGTTTGGTGTTTGGTGCTAGGGGCTTGGTGCTTGGTGCTTGGTGTTTGGTGCTTGGTGCTTGCTGTTTGGTGTTTGGTGCTTGGTGCATGGGACTTAGTGTTTGGTGTTTGGTGCTTGGTGTTTGGTGCTTGGTGTTTGGTGCTTGGTGTTTGGGGCTTGGTGTTCGGTGCTTGGTGCTTGGTGCTTGGGGCTTGGTGTTTGGTGTTTGGTGCTTGGTGCTTGGTGTTTGACGTTGGGTCCTTGGTGCTTGGTGTTTGGTGTTTGGTGCTTGGTGTTTCGTGTTTGGTGCTTGGTGCTTGGTGTTTGGTGTTTGGTGCTTGGTGCTTGGGGCTTGGTGTTTGGTGCTTGGTGCTTGGTGTTTGGTGCTTCTGCTTGGGGCTTGGTAGTTGGTGCTTGGTGCTTGGTGCCTGGTGTTTGGTGTTTGGTGTTTGGTGCTTGGTGTATGGTGCTTGGTGCTTGGTGCTGGGTGGTTGGTGTTTGGTGCTTGGTGCTTGGTGTTTGGTGCTTGGTGCTTGGTGCTTGTTGTTTGGTGCTTGGTGCTTGGTGCTTGGTCTTTGGTGCATGGTGTTTGGTGTTTGGCGCTTGGTGCTTGGTGCTTCGTGATTGGTGCTTGGGGTTTGGTGGTTGGTGCTTGGTGCTTGGTGTTTGGTGTTTGGTGTTTGCTGTTTGCTGTCTGCTTTTTGGTGTTTGGTGTTTGCTGTATGGTGTTTGCTGTTTCGTATTTGGTTTTTGCTGTTTGGTGTTTGGTGTTTGGTGTTTGGTGTTTGGTGTTTGGTGCTTGGTGCTTGGTGCTTGGTGTTTGGCGTTTGGTGCTTGGTGCTTGGTGTTTGGTGCTTCGTGCTTGGTGTTTCATGTTTGGTGCTAGGTGCCTGGTGCTTGTTGTATGGTGTTTGGTGATTGGTGCTTGGTGTTTGGTGTTTGCTGCTTGGTGTCTGGTGTTTGGTGCTTGGTGTTTGGTGTTTGGTGCTTGGTGCTTGGTGCTTGGTGTTTGGTGTTTGGTGCTTGGTGCTTGGTGTTTGGTGTTTGGTGCTGGGTGCATGGAGTTTGGTGCTTGGTGCTTAGTGCTTGGTGTTTGGTGTTTGGTGCTTGGTATTTGGTGTTTGGTGTTTGATGCTTGGTGTGTGGTGCTTGGTGCTTGGTGTTTTGTGTTTGGTGCTTGGTGCTTGGTGACTGGTGCTTGGTGCTTGGTGCTTGTTGTTTGGTGCTTGGTGCTTGGTGATTAGTGTTTGGTGCTTGGTGCTTGGTGTTTGGTGCTTGGTGTTTGGTGCTTGGTGCCTGGTGCTTGGTGTTTGGTGTTTGATGCTTGGTGTTTGGTGTTTGGTGTTTGGTACTTGGTGTTCGGTGCTTGGTGCTTGGTGCTTGGTGCTTGGTGTTTGGTGTTTGGTGCTTGGTGCTTGGTGTTTGATGTTTGGTCCTTGGTGCTTGGTGTTTGGTGTTGTGTGCTTGGTGCTTGGTGGTTGGTGTTTGGTGCTTGGTGCTTGGTGCTTGGTGTTTGGCGTTTCCTGTTTGCTGTTTGGTGTTTGGTGTTTGCTGTTTGGTGTTTGCTGTTTGGTGTTTGGTGTTTGGTGCTTGCTGTTTGGTGCTTGGTGCTTGGTGTATGGTGTTTGGTGCTTGGTGTTTGGTGCTTGGTGCTTGGTGCTGGGTGTTTGGTGCTTGGTGCTTGGTGTTTGGTGCTTGGTGATTGGTGCTTGGTGTTTGGTCCTTGGTGCTTGGTGCATGGTCTTTGGTGCTTAGGTTTTGGTGTTTGGTGCTTGGTGCTTGGTGTTTGGTGCTTGGTGCTTGGTGCTTGGTGCTTGGTGTTTGGTGCTTGCTGCTTGGTGCTTGGTGTTTGGTGCTTGGTGCTTGGTGAGTAGTGTTTGGTGATTGGTGCTTGGGGTTTGGTGTTTGGGGCTTGGTGTTTGGTGCTTAGTGCTTGCTGTTTGGTGTTTGGTGTTTGGTTCTTGGTGCTTGGTGTTTGGTGTTTGGTGTTTGGTGCTTGGTGCTTGGTGCTTGGTGTTTGGTGCTTGGTGCTTGGTGCTTGGTGTTTGGTGCTGCGTGCTTGGTGTTTGGTGTTCGGTGCTTGGTGCCTGGTGCTTGTTGTTTGGTGTTTGGTGCTTAGTGCTTGGTGTTTGGTGTTTGGTGCTTGGTGCTTGGTGGCTGGTGTTTGGTGCTTGGTGTTTGGAGTTTGGTGCTTGGTGCTTGATGCCTGGTGTTTCGTGCTTGGTGCTTGGTGCTTGGTGTTTGGTGTTTGGTGCTTGGTGTTTGGTGTTTGGTACTTGGTGCTTGGTGCTTGGTGCTTGGTGTTTGGTGCTTGGTATTTGATGCTGCCTGCTTGGTGTTTGGTGTTTGGTGCTTTGTGCTTGGTGTTTGGCGTTTGGAGCTCGGTGCCTGGTGCTTGTTGTTTGGTGTTTGGCGCTTGGTGCTTGGTGTTTGGTGTTTGGTGCTTGGTGCTTGGTGCTTGGTATCTGGTGTTTGGTGCTTGATGTTTGGTGTTTGGTGCTTGGTGCTTGGTGATTAGTGTTTGGTGCTTGGTGCTTGCGGTTTGGTGTTTGGTGCTTGGGTTTTGGTGCTTGGTGCTTGGTGTTTGGTGCTTGGTGCTTGGTGTTTGGTGTTTGGCGCTTGGTGCTTGGTGTTTGGTGTTTTGTGTTTGGTGATTGGTGCTTGGTGCCTGGTGCTTGGTGCTTGGTGCTTGTTGTTTGGTGCTTGGTGCTTGGTGATTAGTGTTTGGTGCTTGGTGCTTGCGGTTTGGTGTTTGGTGCTTGGGTTTTGGTGCTTGGTGCTTGGTGCTTGGTGTTTGGTGCTTGGTGCTTGGTGTTTGGTGCTTGGTGCTTGGTGTTTGGTGTTTGGTGTTTGCTGTTTGCTGTTTGCTGATTGGTGCTTGCTGTTTGGTGCTTGGTGCTTGGTGTTTGGTGTTTGGTGTTTTGTGCTTGGTGCTTGGTGTTTGGTGCTTGGTGCTTGGTGCTGGGTGTTTGGTGCTTGGTGCTTGGTGTTTGGTGCTTGGTGCTTGGTGCTTGGTGTTTGGTCCTTGGTGCTTGGTGCTTGGTCTTTGGTGCTTGGGTTTTGGTGTTTGGTGCTTGGTGCTTGGTGTTTGGTGCTTGGTTCTTGGTGCTTGGTGCTTGGTGTTTGGTGATTGCTGCTTGGTGCTTGGTGTTTGGTGCTTGGTGCTTGGTGATTAGTGTTTGGTGATTGGTGCTTGGGGTTTGCTGTTTGGTGCTTGGTGTTTGGTGCTTGGTGCTTGCTGTTTGGTGTTTGGTGTCTGGTGCTTTGTGCTTGGTGCTTGGTGTTTGGTGCTTGGTGCTTGGTGCTTGGTGTTTGGTGCTGCGTGCTTGGTGTTTGGTGCTTGGTGCTTGGTGATTAGTGCTTGGTGCTTAGTGCTTGGTGCTTGGTGCTTGGTGTTAGGTGTTTGGTGCTTGGTGATTGTTGTTTGATGTTAGGTTCTTGGTGCTTGGTGTTTGGTGTTTGGTGCTTGGTGCTTGGTGTTTGGTGTTTGGTGCTTGGTGCTTGGTGCTTGGTGCTTGGTGCTTGGTGTTAGGTGTTTGGTGCTTGGTGCTTGGTGTTTGGTGCTTGGTGCTTTGTGTTTGGTGCTTGGTGTTTGGTGCTTGGTGCTTGGTGCTTGGTGCTTGGTGTTAGGTGTTTGGTGCTTGGTGATTGGTGTTTGATGTTAGGTTCTTAGTGCTTGGTGTTTGGTGTTTGGTGCTTGGTGCTTGGTGCTTGGTGCTTGGTGTTAGGTGTTTGGTGCTTGGTGATGGGTGCTTGGTGTTTGGTCCTTGGTGCTTGGTGCATGGTCTTTGGTGCTTGGGTTTTGGTGTTTGGTGCTTGGTGCTTGGTGTTTGGTGCTTGGTGCTTGGTGCTTGGTGCTTGGTGTTTGGTGCTTGCTGCTTGGTGCTTGGTGTTTGGTGCTTGGTGCTTGGTGATTAGTGTTTGGTGATTGGTGCTTGGGGTTTGGTGTTTGGGGCTTGGTGTTTGGTGCTTAGTGCTTGCTGTTTGGTGTTTGGTGTTTGGTTCTTGGTGCTTGGTGTTTGGTGCTTGGTGTTTGGTGCTTGGTGCTTGGTGCTTGGTGTTTGGTGCTGCGTGCTTGGTGTTTGGTGTTTGGTGCTTGGTGCCTGGTGCTTGTTGTTTGGTGTTTGGTGCTTAGTGCTTGGTGTTTGGTGTTTGGTGCTTGGTGCTTGGTGGCTGGTGTTTGGTGCTTGGTGTTTGAAGTTTGGTGCTTGGTGCTTGGTGCCTGGTGTTTCGTGCTTGGTGCTTGGTGCTTGGTGTTTGGTGATTGGTGCTTGGTGTTTGGTGTTTGGTACTTGGTGCTTGGTGCTTGGTGCTTGGTGATTGGTGTTTGATGCTGCGTGCTTGGTGTTTGGTGTTTGGTGCTTGGTGCTTGGTGTTTGGTGTTTGGAGCTCGGTGCCTGGTGCTTGTTGTTTGGTGTTTGGCGCTTGGTGCTTGGTGTTTGGTGTTTGGTGCTTGGTGCTTGGTGCTTGGTATCTGGTGTTTGGTGCTTGATGTTTGGTGTTTGGTGCTTGGTGTTTGGTGTTTGGTGCTTGGTGCTTGGTGTTTGGTGCTTGGTGTTTGGTGTTTGGTGTTTGATGCTTGGTGTTTGCTGCTTGGTGCTTGGTGCTTGGTGTTTTGTGTTTGGTGATTGGTGCTTGGTGCCTGGTGCTTGGTGCTTGGTGCTTGTTGTTTGGTGCTTGGTGCTTGGTGATTAGTGTTTGGTGCTTGGTGCTTGCGGTTTGGTGTTTGGTGCTTGGGGTTTGGTGCTTGGTGCTTGGTGCTTGGTGTTTGGTGATTGGTGCTTGGTGTTTGGTGCTTGGTGCTTGGTGTTTGGTGTTTGGCGTTTGCTGTTTGCTGTTTGGTGTTTGGTGCTTGATGTTTGGTGTTTGGTGCTTGGTGCTTGGTGATTAGTGTTTGGTGCTTGGTGCTTGCGGTTTGGTGTTTGGTGCTTGGGTTTTGGTGCTTGGTGCTTGGTGCTTGGTGTTTGGTGCTTGGTGCTTGGTGTTTGGTGTTTGGCGCTTGGTGCTTGGTGTTTGGTGTTTTGTGTTTGGTGATTGGTGCTTGGTGCCTGGTGCTTGGTGCTTGGTGCTTGTTGTTTGGTGCTTGGTGCTTGGTGATTAGTGTTTGGTGCTTGGTGCTTGCGGTTTGGTGTTTGGTGCTTGGGTTTTGGTGCTTGGTGCTTGGTGCTTGGTGTTTGGTGCTTGGTGCTTGGTGTTTGGTGCTTGGTGCTTGGTGTTTGGTGTTTGGTGTTTGCTGTTTGCTGTTTGCTGATTGGTGCTTGCTGTTTGGTGCTTGGTGCTTGGTGTTTGGTGTTTGGTGTTTTGTGCTTGGTGCTTGGTGTTTGGTGCTTGGTGCTTGGTGCTGGGTGTTTGGTGCTTGGTGCTTGGTGTTTGGTGCTTGGTGCTTGGTGCTTGGTGTTTGGTCCTTGGTGCTTGGTGCTTGGTCTTTGGTGCTTGGGTTTTGGTGTTTGGTGCTTGGTGCTTGGTGTTTGGTGCTTGGTTCTTGGTGCTTGGTGCTTGGTGTTTGGTGATTGCTGCTTGGTGCTTGGTGTTTGGTGCTTGGTGCTTGGTGATTAGTGTTTGGTGATTGGTGCTTGGGGTTTGCTGTTTGGTGCTTGGTGTTTGGTGCTTGGTGCTTGCTGTTTGGTGTTTGGTGTCTGGTGCTTTGTGCTTGGTGCTTGGTGTTTGGTGCTTGGTGCTTGGTGCTTGGTGTTTGGTGCTGCGTGCTTGGTGTTTGGTGCTTGGTGCTTGGTGATTAGTGCTTGGTGCTTAGTGCTTGGTGCTTGGTGCTTGGTGTTAGGTGTTTGGTGCTTGGTGATTGTTGTTTGATGTTAGGTTCTTGGTGCTTGGTGTTTGGTGTTTGGTGCTTGGTGCTTGGTGTTTGGTGTTTGGTGCTTGGTGCTTGGTGCTTGGTGCTTGGTGTTAGGTGTTTGGTGCTTGGTGCTTGGTGTTTGGTGCTTGGTGCTTTGTGTTTGGTGCTTGGTGTTTGGTGCTTGGTGCTTGGTGCTTGGTGCTTGGTGTTAGGTGTTTGGTGCTTGGTGATTGGTGTTTGATGTTAGGTTCTTAGTGCTTGGTGTTTGGTGTTTGGTGCTTGGTGCTTGGTGCTTGGTGCTTGGTGTTAGGTGTTTGGTGCTTGGTGATGGGTGCTTGGTGTTTGGTCCTTGGTGCTTGGTGCATGGTCTTTGGTGCTTGGGTTTTGGTGTTTGGTGCTTGGTGCTTGGTGTTTGGTGCTTGGTGCTTGGTGCTTGGTGCTTGGTGTTTGGTGCTTGCTGCTTGGTGCTTGGTGTTTGGTGCTTGGTGCTTGGTGATTAGTGTTTGGTGATTGGTGCTTGGGGTTTGGTGTTTGGGGCTTGGTGTTTGGTGCTTAGTGCTTGCTGTTTGGTGTTTGGTGTTTGGTTCTTGGTGCTTGGTGTTTGGTGCTTGGTGTTTGGTGCTTGGTGCTTGGTGCTTGGTGTTTGGTGCTGCGTGCTTGGTGTTTGGTGTTTGGTGCTTGGTGCCTGGTGCTTGTTGTTTGGTGTTTGGTGCTTAGTGCTTGGTGTTTGGTGTTTGGTGCTTGGTGCTTGGTGGCTGGTGTTTGGTGCTTGGTGTTTGAAGTTTGGTGCTTGGTGCTTGGTGCCTGGTGTTTCGTGCTTGGTGCTTGGTGCTTGGTGTTTGGTGATTGGTGCTTGGTGTTTGGTGTTTGGTACTTGGTGCTTGGTGCTTGGTGCTTGGTGATTGGTGTTTGATGCTGCGTGCTTGGTGTTTGGTGTTTGGTGCTTGGTGCTTGGTGTTTGGTGTTTGGAGCTCGGTGCCTGGTGCTTGTTGTTTGGTGTTTGACGCTTGGTGCTTGGTGTTTGGTGTTTGGTGCTTGGTGCTTGGTGCTTGGTATCTGGTGTTTGGTGCTTGATGTTTGGTGTTTGGTGCTTGGTGTTTGGTGTTTGGTGCTTGGTGCTTGGTGTTTGGTGCTTGGTGTTTGGTGTTTGGTGTTTGATGCTTGGTGTTTGCTGCTTGGTGCTTGGTGCTTGGTGTTTTGTGTTTGGTGATTGGTGCTTGGTGCCTGGTGCTTGGTGCTTGGTGCTTGTTGTTTGGTGCTTGGTGCTTGGTGATTAGTGTTTGGTGCTTGGTGCTTGCGGTTTGGTGTTTGGTGCTTGGGGTTTGGTGCTTGGTGCTTGGTGCTTGGTGTTTGGTGATTGGTGCTTGGTGTTTGGTGCTTGGTGCTTGGTGTTTGGTGTTTGGCGTTTGCTGTTTGCTGTTTGGTGTTTGGTGCTTGCTGTTTGGTGCTTGGTGCTTGGTGTTTGGTGTTTGGTGTTTTGTGCTTGGTGCTTGGTGTTTGGTGCTTGGTGCTTGGTGCTGGGTGTTTGGTGCTTGGTGCTTGGTGTTTGGTGCTTGGTGCTTGGTGCTTGGTGTTTGGTCCTTGGTGCTTGGTGCTTGGTCTTTGGTGCTTGGGTTTTGGTGTTTGGTGCTTGGTGCTTGGTGTTTGGTGCTTGGTTCTTGGTGCTTGGTGCTTGGTGTTTGGTGATTGCTGCTTGGTGCTTGGTGTTTGGTGCTTGGTGCTTGGTGATTAGTGTTTGGTGATTGGTGCTTGGGATTTGCTGTTTGGTGCTTGGTGTTTGGTGCTTGGTGCTTGATGTTTGGTGTTTGGTGTTTGGTTCTTGGTGCTTGGTGTTTGGTGTTTGGTGTCTGGTGCTTGGTGCTTGGTGCTTGGTGTTTGGTGCTTGGTGCTTGGTGCTTGGTGTTTGGTGCTGCGTGCTTGGTGTTTGGTGCTTGGTGCTTGGTGATTAGTGTTTGGTGCTTTGTGTTTGGTGCTTGGTGTTTGGTGCTTGGTGCTTAGTGCTTGGTGCTTGGTGTTAGGTGTTTGGTGCTTGGTGATTGGTGTTTGATGTTAGGTTCTTGGTGCTTGGTGTTTGGTGTTTGGTGCTTGGTGCTTGGTGTTTGGTGTTTGGTGCTTGGTGCTTGGTGCTTGGTGCTTGGTGTTAGGTGTTTGGTGCTTGGTGCTTGGTGTTTGGTGCTTGGTGCTTTGTGTTTGGTGCTTGGTGTTTGGTGCTTGGTGCTTGGTGCTTGGTGCTTGGTGTTAGGTGTTTGGTGCTTGGTGATTGGTGTTTGATGTTAGGTTCTTGGTGCTTGGTGTTTGGTGTTTGGTGCTTGGTGCTTGGTGTTTGGTGCTTGGTGCTTGGTGCTTGGTGCTTGGTGCTTGGTGTTAGGTGTTTGGTGCTTGGTGATGGGTGCTTGGTGTTTGGTCCTTGGTGCTTGGTTAATGGTCTTTGGTGCTTGGGTTTTGGTGTTTGGTGCTTGGTGCTTGGTGTTTGGTGCTTGGTGCTTGGTGCTTGGTGCTTGGTGTTTGGTGCTTGCTGCTTGGTGCTTGGTGTTTGGTGCTTGGTGCTTGGTGATTAGTGTTTGGTGATTGGTGCTTGGGGTTTGGTGTTTGGGGCTTGGTGTTTGGTGCTTAGTGCTTGCTGTTTGGTGTTTGGTGTTTGGTTCTTGGTGCTTGGTGTTTGGTGCTTGGTGTTTGGTGCTTGGTGCTTGGTGCTTGGTGTTTGGTGCTGCGTGCTTGGTGTTTGGTGTTTGGTGCTTGGTGCCTGGTGCTTGTTGTTTGGTGTTTGGTGCTTAGTGCTTGGTGTTTGGTGTTTGGTGCTTGGTGCTTGGTGGCTGGTGTTTGGTGCTTGGCGTTTGGAGTTTGGTGCTTGGTGCTTGGTGCCTGGTGTTTCGTGCTTGGTGCTTGGTGCTTGGTGTTTGGTGATTGGTGCTTGGTGTTTGGTGTTTGGTACTTGGTGCTTGGTGCTTGGGGCTTGGTGCTTGGTGCTTGGTGTTTGATGCTGCGTGCTTGGTGTTTGGTGTTTGGTGCTTGGTGCTTGGTGTTTGGTGTTTGGAGCTCGGTGCCTGGTGCTTGTTGTTTGGTGTTTGGCGCTTGGTGCTTGGTGTTTGGTGTTTGGTGCTTGGTGCTTGGTGCTTGGTATCTGGTGTTTGGTGCTTGATGTTTGGTGTTTGGTGCTTGGTGTTTGGTGTTTGGTGCTTGGTGCTTGGTGTTTGGTGCGTGGTGTTTGGTGTTTGGTGTTTGATGCTTGGTGTTTGCTGCTTGGTGCTTGGTGCTTGGTGTTTTGTGTTTGGTGATTGGTGCTTGGTGCCTGATGCTTGGTGCTTGGTGCTTGTTGTTTGGTGCTTGGTGCTTGGTGATTAGTGTTTGGTGCTTGGTGCTTGCGGTTTGGTGTTTGGTGCTTGGGGTTTGGTGCTTGGTGCTTGGTGCTTGGTGTTTGGTGCTTGGTGCTTGGTGTTTGGTGCTTGGTGCTTGGTGTTTGGTGTTTGGCGTTTGCTGTTTGCTGTTTGGTGTTTGGTGCTTGCTGTTTGGTGCTTGGTGCTTGGTGCTTGGTGTTTGGTCCTTGGTGCTTGGTGCTTGGTCTTTGGTGCTTGGGTTTTGGTGTTTGGTGCTTGGTGCTTGGTGTTTGGTGCTTGGTTCTTGGTGCTTGGTGCTTGGTGTTTGGTGATTGCTGCTTGGTGCTTGGTGTTTGGTGCTTGGTGCTTGGTGATTAGTGTTTGGTGATTGGTGCTTGGGGTTTGCTGTTTGGTGCTTGGTGTTTGGTGCTTGGTGCTTGCTGTTTGGTGTTTGGTGTCTGGTGCTTTGTGCTTGGTGCTTGGTGTTTGGTGCTTGGTGCTTGGTGCTTGGTGTTAGGTGTTTGGTGCTTGGTGATTGTTGTTTGATGTTAGGTTCTTGGTGCTTGGTGTTTGGTGTTTGGTGCTTGGTGCTTGGTGTTTGGTGTTTGGTGCTTGGTGCTTGGTGCTTGGTGCTTGGTGTTAGGTGTTTGGTGCTTGGTGCTTGGTGTTTGGTGCTTGGTGCTTTGTGTTTGGTGCTTGGTGTTTGGTGCTTGGTGCTTGGTGCTTGGTGCTTGGTGTTAGGTGTTTGGTGCTTGGTGATTGGTGTTTGATGTTAGGTTCTTAGTGCTTGGTGTTTGGTGTTTGGTGCTTGGTGCTTGGTGCTTGGTGCTTGGTGTTAGGTGTTTGGTGCTTGGTGATGGGTGCTTGGTGTTTGGTCCTTGGTGCTTGGTGCATGGTCTTTGGTGCTTGGGTTTTGGTGTTTGGTGCTTGGTGCTTGGTGTTTGGTGCTTGGTGCTTGGTGCTTGGTGCTTGGTGTTTGGTGCTTGCTGCTTGGTGCTTGGTGTTTGGTGCTTGGTGCTTGGTGATTAGTGTTTGGTGATTGGTGCTTGGGGTTTGGTGTTTGGGGCTTGGTGTTTGGTGCTTAGTGCTTGCTGTTTGGTGTTTGGTGTTTGGTTCTTGGTGCTTGGTGTTTGGTGCTTGGTGTTTGGTGCTTGGTGCTTGGTGCTTGGTGTTTGGTGCTGCGTGCTTGGTGTTTGGTGTTTGGTGCTTGGTGCCTGGTGCTTGTTGTTTGGTGTTTGGTGCTTAGTGCTTGGTGTTTGGTGTTTGGTGCTTGGTGCTTGGTGGCTGGTGTTTGGTGCTTGGTGTTTGAAGTTTGGTGCTTGGTGCTTGGTGCCTGGTGTTTCGTGCTTGGTGCTTGGTGCTTGGTGTTTGGTGATTGGTGCTTGGTGTTTGGTGTTTGGTACTTGGTGCTTGGTGCTTGGTGCTTGGTGATTGGTGTTTGATGCTGCGTGCTTGGTGTTTGGTGTTTGGTGCTTGGTGCTTGGTGTTTGGTGTTTGGAGCTCGGTGCCTGGTGCTTGTTGTTTGGTGTTTGGCGCTTGGTGCTTGGTGTTTGGTGTTTGGTGCTTGGTGCTTGGTGCTTGGTATCTGGTGTTTGGTGCTTGATGTTTGGTGTTTGGTGCTTGGTGTTTGGTGTTTGGTGCTTGGTGCTTGGTGTTTGGTGCTTGGTGTTTGGTGTTTGGTGTTTGATGCTTGGTGTTTGCTGCTTGGTGCTTGGTGCTTGGTGTTTTGTGTTTGGTGATTGGTGCTTGGTGCCTGGTGCTTGGTGCTTGGTGCTTGTTGTTTGGTGCTTGGTGCTTGGTGATTAGTGTTTGGTGCTTGGTGCTTGCGGTTTGGTGTTTGGTGCTTGGGGTTTGGTGCTTGGTGCTTGGTGCTTGGTGTTTGGTGATTGGTGCTTGGTGTTTGGTGCTTGGTGCTTGGTGTTTGGTGTTTGGCGTTTGCTGTTTGCTGTTTGGTGTTTGGTGCTTGTTGTTTGGTGCTTGGTGCTTGGTGTTTGGTGTTTGGTGTTTTGTGCTTGGTGCTTGGTGTTTGGTGCTTGGTGCTTGGTGCTGGGTGTTTGGTGCTTGGTGCTTGGTGTTTGGTGCTTGGTGCTTGGTGCTTGGTGTTTGGTCCTTGGTGCTTGGTGCTTGGTCTTTGGTGCTTGGGTTTTGGTGTTTGGTGCTTGGTGCTTGGTGTTTGGTGCTTGGTTCTTGGTGCTTGGTGCTTGGTGTTTGGTGATTGCTGCTTGGTGCTTGGTGTTTGGTGCTTGGTGCTTGGTGATTAGTGTTTGGTGATTGGTGCTTGGGATTTGCTGTTTGGTGCTTGGTGTTTGGTGCTTGGTGCTTGATGTTTGGTGTTTGGTGTTTGGTTCTTGGTGCTTGGTGTTTGGTGTTTGGTGTCTGGTGCTTGGTGCTTGGTGCTTGGTGTTTGGTGCTTGGTGCTTGGTGCTTGGTGTTTGGTGCTGCGTGCTTGGTGTTTGGTGCTTGGTGCTTGGTGATTAGTGTTTGGTGCTTAGTGTTTGGTGCTTGGTGTTTGGTGCTTGGTGCTTAGTGCTTGGTGCTTGGTGTTAGGTGTTTGGTGCTTGGTGATTGGTGTTTGATGTTAGGTTCTCGGTGCTTGGTGTTTGGTGTTTGGTGCTTGGTGCTTGGTGTTTGGTGTTTGGTGCTTGGTGCTTGGTGCTTGGTGCTTGGTGTTAGGTGTTTGGTGCTTGGTGCTTGGTGTTTGGTGCTTGGTGCTTTGTGTTTGGTGCTTGGTGTTTGGTGCTTGGTGCTTGGTGCTTGGTGCTTGGTGTTAGGTGTTTGGTGCTTGGTGATTGGTGTTTGATGTTAGGTTCTTGGTGCTTGGTGTTTGGTGTTTGGTGCTTGGTGCTTGGTGTTTGGTGCTTGGTGCTTGGTGCTTGGTGCTTGGTGCTTGGTGTTAGGTGTTTGGTGCTTGGTGATGGGTGCTTGGTGTTTGGTCCTTGGTGCTTGGTTAATGGTCTTTGGTGCTTGGGTTTTGGTGTTTGGTGCTTGGTGCTTGGTGTTTGGTGCTTGGTGCTTGGTGCATGGTGCTTGGTGTTTGGTGCTTGCTGCTTGGTGCTTGGTGTTTGGTGCTTGGTGCTTGGTGATTAGTGTTTGGTGATTGGTGCTTGGGGTTTGGTGTTTGGGGCTTGGTGTTTGGTGCTTAGTGCTTGCTGTTTGGTGTTTGGTGTTTGGTTCTTGGTGCTTGGTGTTTGGTGCTTGGTGTTTGGTGCTTGGTGCTTGGTGCTTGGTGTTTGGTGCTGCGTGCTTGGTGTTTGGTGTTTGGTGCTTGGTGCCTGGTGCTTGTTGTTTGGTGTTTGGTGCTTAGTGCTTGGTGTTTGGTGTTTGGTGCTTGGTGCTTGGTGGCTGGTGTTTGGTGCTTGGCGTTTGGAGTTTGGTGCTTGGTGCTTGGTGCCTGGTGTTTCGTGCTTGGTGCTTGGTGCTTGGTGTTTGGTGATTGGTGCTTGGTGTTTGGTGTTTGGTACTTGGTGCTTGGTGCTTGGGGCTTGGTGCTTGGTGCTTGGTGTTTGATGCTGCGTGCTTGGTGTTTGGTGTTTGGTGCTTGGTGCTTGGTGTTTGGTGTTTGGAGCTCGGTGCCTGGTGCTTGTTGTTTGGTGTTTGGCGCTTGGTGCTTGGTGTTTGGTGTTTGGTGCTTGGTGCTTGGTGCTTGGTATCTGGTGTTTGGTGCTTGATGTTTGGTGTTTGGTGCTTGGTGTTTGGTGTTTGGTGCTTGGTGCTTGGTGTTTGGTGCTTGGTGTTTGGTGTTTGGTGTTTGATGCTTGGTGTTTGCTGCTTGGTGCTTGGTGCTTGGTGTTTTGTGTTTGGTGATTGGTGCTTGGTGCCTGATGCTTGGTGCTTGGTGCTTGTTGTTTGGTGCTTGGTGCTTGGTGATTAGTGTTTGGTGCTTGGTGCTTGCGGTTTGGTGTTTGGTGCTTGGGGTTTGGTGCTTGGTGCTTGGTGCTTGGTGTTTGGTGCTTGGTGCTTGGTGTTTGGTGCTTGGTGCTTGGTGTTTGGTGTTTGGCGTTTGCTGTTTGGTGTTTGGTGCTTGGTGCTTGGTGTTTGGTGTTTGGTGTTTTGTGCTTGGTGCTTGGTGTTTGGTGCTTGGTGCTTGGTGCTGGGTGTTTGGTGCTTGGTGCTTGGTGTTTGGTGCTTGGTGCTTTGTGCTTGGTGTTTGGTCCTTGGTGCTTGGTGCTTGGTCTTTGGTGCTTGGGTTTTGGTGTTTGGTGCTTGGTGCTTGGTGTTTGGTGCTTGGTTCTTGGTGCTTGGTGCTTGGTGTTTGGTGATTGGTGCTTGGTGCTTGGTGTTTGGTGCTTGGTGCTTGGTGATTAGTGTTTGGTGATTGGTGCTTGGGATTTGCTGTTTGGTGCTTGGTGTTTGGTGCTTGGTGCTTGATGTTTGGTGTTTGGTGTTTGGTTCTTGGTGCTTGGTGTTTGGTGTTTGGTGTCTGGTGCTTGGTGCTTGGTGCTTGGTGTTTGGTGCTTGGTGCTTGGTGTTTGGTGCTGCGTGCTTGGTGTTTGGTGCTTGGTGCTTGGTGATTAGTGTTTGGTGCTTGGTGCTTGGGGTTTGGTGTTTGGTGCTTGGGGTTTGGTGTTTGGTGCTTGGTGCTTGGTGTTTGGTGCTTGGTGCTTGGTGTTTGGTGCTTGGTGCTTTGTGTTTGGTGCTTGGTGTTTGGTGCTTGGTGCTTGGTGCTTGGTGTTAGGTGTTTGGTGCTTGGTGATTGGTGTTTGATGTTAGGTTCTTGGTGCTTGGTGTTTGGTGTTTGGTGCTTGGTGCTTGGTGTTTGGTGTTTGGTGCTTGCTGCTTGGTGATTGGTGTTTTGTGTTTGGAGTTTGGTGCTTGGTGTTTGGTGCTTCGGTCTTGGTGTTTTGTGTATGGTGCTTGGTGCTTGGTGTTTGGTGTTTGGTGCCTGGTGCTTGGTGTTCGGTGCTTGGTGTTTGGTGTTTGGTGATTGGTGCTTGGTGTTTGGTGCTTGGTGCTTGGTGCTTGGTGCTTGGTGTTAGGCGTTTGGTGCTTGGTGCTTGGTGTTTGATGTTTGGTCCATGGTGCTTGGTGTTTGGTATTTTGTGCTTGGTGCTTGGTGTTTGGTGTTTGGTGCTTGGTGCTTGGTGTTTGGTGTTTGGTGCTTGCTGCTTGCTGCTTGGTGTTTGGTGCTAGGGGCTTGGTGCTTGGTGTTTCGTGTTTGGTGCTTGGTGCTTGGTGTTTGGTGGTTGGTGCTTGGTGCGTGGGACTTGGTGTTTGGTGCTTGGTGTTTGGTGCTTGGTGTTTGGTGCTTGGTGCTTGGTGCTTGGTGTTTGGTGTTTGGTGATTGGTGTTTGGTGCTTGGTGTTTGGTGCTTGGTGTTCGGTGCTTGGTGCTTGGTGTTTGGTGTTTGCTGTTTTATGTTTGGTGTTTGGTGTTTGCTGTTTGGTGTTTGCTGTTTGGTGTTTGGTGTTTGGTGCTTGGTGTTTGGTGCTTGGTGCTTGGTGCTGGGTGTTTGGTGCTTGGTGCTTGGTGTTTGGTGCTTGGTGCTTGGTGCTTGGTGTTTGGTCCTTGGTGCTTGGTGCTTGGTCTTTGGTGCTTGGGTTTTGGTGTTTGGTGCTTGGTGCTTGGTGTTTGGTGCTTGGTGCTTGGTGCTTGGTGTTTGGTGCTTGCTGCTTGGCGCTTGGTGTTTGGTGCTTGGTGCTTGGTGATTAGTGTTTGGTGATTGGTGCTTGGGGTTTGGTGTTTGGGGGCTTGGTGTTTGGTGCATGGTGCTTGCTGTTTGGTGTTTGGTGCTGGGTGTTTGGTGCTTGGTGCTTGGTGTTTGGTGCTTGGTGCTTGGTGCTTGGTGCTTGGTGTTTGGTGCCTGGTGCTTGGTGCTTGGTGCTTGCTGTTTGGTGTTTGGTGTTTGGTTCTTGGTGCTTGCTGTTTGGTGTTTGGTGCTTGGTGCTTGGTGCTTGGTGTTTGGTGCTTGGTGCTTGGTGATTAGTGTTTGGTGATTGGTGCTTGGGGTTTGGTGTTTGGTGCTTGGTGTTTGGTGGTTGGTGCTTGCTGTTTGGTGTTTGGTGTTTGGTTCTTGGTGCTTGGTGTTTGGTGTTTGGTGCTTGGTGCTTGGTGATTGGTGTTTGGTGCTTGGTGCTTGGTGTTTGGTGCTGCGTGCTTGGTGTTTGGTGTTTGGTGCTTGGTGCCTGGGGCTTGTTGTTTGGTGTTTAGTGCTTGGTGCTTGGTGCTTGGTGTTAGGTGTTTGGTGCTTGGTGCTTGGTGTTTGATGTTTGGTCCTTGGTGCTTGTTGTTTGGTGTTTGGTGCTTGGTGCTTGGTGTTTGGTGTTTGGTGCTTGCTGTTTGCTGCTTGGTGTTTGGTGCTTGGTGATTGGTGCTTGGTGTTTTATGCTTGGTGCTTGGTGTTTGGTGCTAGGGGCTTGGTGCTTGATGCTTGGTGTTTGGTGCTTGGTGCTTGCTGTTTGGTGCTTGGTGCTTGGTGCTTGGTGTTTGGTGTATGGTGTTTGGTGCTTGGTGTTTGGTGCTTGGTGCTTGGTGCTGGGTGGTTGGTGTTTGGTGTTTGGTGCTTGGTGATTGGTGCTTATTGTTTGGTGCTTGGTGCTTGGTGCTTGGTGCTTGGTCTTTGATGCATGGTGTTTGGTGTTTGGTGCTTGGTGCTTGGTGATTAGTGTTTGGTGCTTGGTGCTTGGTGTTTTGTGCTTGGTGTTTGGTGCTTGGTGCTTGGTGTTTGGTGTTTGGTGCTTGGTGCTTGGGGCTTGGTGTTTGGTGCTTAGTGTTTGGTGCTTGGTGTTTGGTGCTTGGCGCTTGGTGCTTGGTGTTTGGTGCTTGGTGCTTGGTGTTTGGTGTTTGGTGCTTGGTGTTTGGTGCTTGGTGCTTGGTGCTGGGTGTTTGGTGCTTGGTGCTTGGTGTTTGGTGCTTGGTGCTTGGTGCTTGGTGTTTGGTCCTTGGTGCTTGGTGCTTGGTCTTTGGTGCTTGGGTTTTGGTGTTTGGTGCTTGGTGCTTGGTGTTTGGTGCTTGGTGCTTGGTGCTTGGTGTTTGGTGCTTGCTGCTTGGCGCTTGGTGTTTGGTGCTTGGTGCTTGGTGATTAGTGTTTGGTGATTGGTGCTTGGGGTTTGGTGTTTGGGGGCTTGGTGTTTGGTGCGTGGTGCTTGCTGTTTGGTGTTTGGTGCTGGGTGTTTGGTGCTTGGTGCTTGGTGTTTGGTGCTTGGTGCTTGGTGCTTGGTGCTTGGTGTTTGGTGCCTGGTGCTTGGTGCTTGGTGCTTGCTGTTTGGTGTTTGGTGTTTGGTTCTTGGTGCTTGGTGTTTGGTGTTTGGTGCTTGGTGCTTGGTGTTTGGTGTTTGGTGCTTGGTGCTTGGTGATTAGTGTTTGGTGATTGGTGCTTGGGATTTGGTGTTTGGTGCTTGGTGTTTGGTGGTTGGTGCTTGCTGTTTGGTGTTTGGTGTTTGGTTCTTGGTGCTTGGTGTTTGGTGTTTGGTGCTTGGTGCTTGGTGATTGGTGTTTGGTGCTTGGTGCTTGGTGCTTGGTGTTTGGTGCTGCGTGCTTGGTGTTTGGTGTTTGGTGCTTGGTGCCTGGGGCTTGTTGTTTGGTGTTTGGTGCTTGGTGCTTGGTGCTTGGTGTTAGGTGTTTGGTGCTTGGTGCTTGGTGTTTGATGTTTGGTCCTTGGTGCTTGTTGTTTGGTGTTTGGTGCTTGGTGCTTGGTGTTTGGTGTTTGGTGCTTGCTGTTTGCTGCTTGGTGTTTGGTGCTTGGTGATTGGTGCTTGGTGTTTTATGCTTGGTGCTTGGTGTTTGGTGCTAGGGGCTTGGTGCTTGATGCTTGGTGTTTGGTGCTTGGTGCTTGCTGTTTGGTGCTTGGTGCTTGGTGCTTGGTGTTTGGTGTATGGTGTTTGGTGCTTGGTGTTTGGTGCTTGGTGCTTGGTGCTGGGTGGTTGGTGTTTGCTGTTTGGTGCTTGGTGATTGGTGCTTATTGTTTGGTGCTTGGTGCTTGGTGCTTGGTGCTTGGTCTTTGATGCATGGTGTTTGGTGTTTGGTGCTTGGTGCTTGGTGATTAGTGTTTGGTGCTTGGTGCTTGGTGTTTTGTTCTTGGTGTTTGGTGCTTGGTGCTTGGTGTTTGGTGTTTGGTGCTTGGTGCTTGGGGCTTGGTGTTTGGTGCTTAGTGTTTGGTGCTTGGTGTTTTGTTCTTGGTGTTTGGTGCTTGGTGCTTGGTGTTTGGTGTTTGGTGCTTGGCGCTTGGTGCTTGGTGTTTGGTGCTTGGTGCTTGGTGTTTGGTGCTTGGTGCTTTGTGTTTGATGCTTGGTGTTTGGTGCTTGGTGCTTGGTGCTTGGTGCTTGGTGTTAGGTGTTTGGTGCTTGGTGATTGGTGTTTGATGTTAGGTTCTTGGTGCTTGGTGTTTGGTGTTTGGTGCTTGGTGCTTGGTGTTTGGTGTTTGGTGCTTGCTGCTTGGTGCTTGGTGTTTTGTGTTTGGAGTTTGGTGCTTGGTGTTTGGTGCTTGGTGCTTGGTGTTTGGTGTTTGGTGTTTGGTGTTTGGTGATTGGTGCTTTGTGTTTGGTGCTTGGTGCTTGGTGCTTGGTTCTTGGTGTTAGGCGTTTGGTGCTTGGTGCTTGGTGTTTGATGTTTGGTCCTTGGTGCTTGGTGTTTGGTATTTGGAGCTTGGTGCTTGGTGTTTGGTGTTTGGTGCTTGCTGCTTGCTGCTTGGTGTTTGGTGCTAGGGACTTGGTGCTTGGTGCTTGGTGTTTGGTGCTTGGTGTTTGGTGTTTGGTGCTTGGTGCGTGGGACTTGGTGTTTGGTGCTTGGTGTTTGGTGCTTGGTGTTTGGTGCTTGGTGCCTGGTGCTTGGTGTTTGGTGTTTTGTGCTTGGTGTTTGGTGCTTGGTGTTTGGTACTTGGTGTTCGGTGCTTGGTGCTTGGTGCTTGGTGCTTGGTGTTTGGTGTTTGGTGCTTGGTGCTTGGTGTTTGATGTTTGGTCCTTGGTGCTTGGTGTCTGGTGTTGTGTGCTTGGTGCTTGGTGCTTGGTGTTTGGTGCTTGGTGCTTGGTGCTTGGTGTTTGGCGTTTGCTGTTTGCTGTTTGGTGTTTGGTGTTTGCTGTTTGGTGTTTGCTGTTTGGTGTTTGGTGTTTGGTGCTTGGTGCTTGGTGTTTGGTGCTTGGTGCTTGGTGCTTGGTGTTTGGTCCTTGGTGCTTCGTGCTTGGTCTTTGGTGCTTGGGTTTTGGTGTTTGGTGCTTGGTGCTTGGTGTTTGGTGCTTGGTGCTTGGTGCTTGGTGTTTGGTGCTTGCTGCTTGGTGCTTGGTGTTTGGTGCTTGGTGCTTGGTGAGTAGTGTTTGGTGATTGGTGCTTGGGGTTTGGTGTTTGGGGCTTGGTGTTTGGTGCTTAGTGCTTGCTGTTTGGTGTTTGGTGTTTGGTTCTTGGTGCTTGGTGTTTGGTGTTTGGTGTTTGGTGCTTGGTGCTTGGTGCTTGGTGTTTGGTGCTTCGTGCTTCGTGCTTGGTGTTTGGTGCTGCGTGCTTGGTGTTTGGTGTTCGGTGCTTGGTGCCTGGTGCTTGTTGTTTGGTGTTTGGTGCTTAGTGCTTGGTGTTTGGTGTTTGGTGCTTGGTGCTTGGTGGCTGGTGTTTGGTGCTTGGTGTTTGGAGTTTGGTGCTTGGTGCTTGGTGCCTGGTGTTTCGTGCTTGGTGCTTGGTGCTTGGTGTTTGGTGTTTGGTGCTTGGTGTTTGGTGTTTGGTACTTGGTGCTTGGTGCTTGGTGCTTGGTGTTTGGTGCTTGGTATTTGATGCTGCCTGCTTGGTGTTTGGTGTTTGGTGCTTGGTGCTTGGTGCTTGGTGTTTGGCGTTTGGAGCTCGGTGCCTGGTGCTTGTTGTCTGGTGTTTGGCGCTTGGTGCTTGGTGTTTGGTGTTTGGTGCTTGGTGCTTGGTGCTTGGTATCTGGTGTTTGGTGCTTGATGTTTGGTGTTTGGTGCTTGGTGTTTTGTGTTTTGTGATTGGTGCTTGGTGCCTGGTGCTTGGTGCTTGGTGCTTGTTGTTTGTTGCTTGGTGCTTGGTGATTAGTGTTTGGTGCTTGGTGCTTGCGGTTTGGTGTTTGGTGCTTGGGGTTTGGTGCTTGGTGCTTGGTGCTTGGTGTTTGGTGCTTGGTGCTTGGTGTTTGGTGCTTGGTGCTTGGTGTTTGGTGTTTGGTGTTTGCTGTTTGCTGTTTGCTGTTTGGTGCTTGCTGTTTGGTGCTTGGTGCTTGGTGTTTGGTGTTTGGTGCTTGGTGCGTGGGACTTGGTGTTTGGTGCTTGGTGTTTGGTGCTTGGTGTTTGGTGCTTGGTGCCGGGTGCTTGGTGTTTGGTGTTTGGTGCTTGGTGTTTGGTGCTTGTTGTTTGGTGCTTGGTGTTCGGTGCTTGGTGCTTGGTGCTTGGTGCTTGGTGTTTGGTGTTTGGTGTTTGGTGCTTGGTGTTTGGTGTTTGATGTTTGGTCCTTGGTGCTTGGTGTTTGGTGTTGTGTGCTTGGTGCTTGGTGCTTGGTGTTTGGTGCTTGGTGCTTGGTGCTTGGTGTTTGGCGTTTGCTGTTTGCTGTTTGGTGGTTGGTGTTTGCTGTTTGGTGTTTAGCTGTTTGGTGTTTGGTGTTTGGTGCTTGCTGTTTGGTGCTTGGTGCTTGGTGTTTGGTGTTTGGTGCTTGGTGTTTGGTGCTTGGTGCTTGGTGCTGGGTGTTTGGTGCTTGGTGCTTGGTGTTTGGTGCTTGGTGCTTGGTGCTTGGTGTTTGGTCCTTGGTGCTTGGTGCTTGGTCTTTGGTGCTTGGGTTTTGGTCTTTGGTGCTTGGTGCTTGGTGTTTGGTGCTTGGTGCTTGGTGCTTGGTGTTTGGTGCTTGCTGCTTGGTGCTTGGTGTTTGGTGCTTGGTGCTTGGTGATTAGTGTTTGGTGATTGGTGCTTGGGGTTTGGTGTTTGGGGCTTGGTGTTCGGTGCTTGGTGCTTGCTGTTTGGTGTTTGGTGCTGGGTGTTTGGTGCTTGGTGCTTGGTGTTTGGTGCTTGGTGCTTGGTGCTTGGTGCTTGGTGTTTGGTGCTTGGTGCTTGGTGCTTGGTGCTTGCTGTTTGGTGTTTGGTGTTTGGTTCTTGGTGCTTGGTGTTTGGTGTTTGGTGTTTGGTGCTTGGTGCTTGGTGCTTGGTGTTTGGTGCTTGGTGCTTGGTGCTTGGTGTTTTGTGTTTGGTGCTTGGTACTTGGTGATTAGTGTTTGGTGCTTGGTGCTTGCGGTTTGGTGTTTGGTGCTTGGGGTTTGGTGTTTGGTGCTTGGTGCTTGCTGCTTGGTGCTTGGTGCTTGGTGCTTGGTGTTTGGTGTTTGGTGCTTGGGGTTTGGTGTTTGGTGCTTGGTGCTTGGAGTTTGGTGCTTGGTGCTTGGTGTTTGGAGTTTGGTGCTTGGTGCTTGGTGCCTGGTGCTTTTTGTTTGGTGTTTGGTGCTTAGTGATTGGTGTTTGGTGTTTGGTGCTTGGTGCTTGGTGGCTGGTGTTTGGTGCTTGGTGTTTGGAGTTTGGTGTTTGGTGCTTGGTGCCTGGTGTTTCGTGCTTGGTGCTTGGTGCTTGGTGTCTGGTGTTTGGTGCTTGGTGTTTGGTGTTTGGTACTTGGTGCTTGGTGCTTGGTGCTTGGTGTTTGGTGCTTGGTGTTTGATGCTGCGTGCTTGGTGTTTGGTGTTTGGTGCTTGGTGCTTGGTGTTTGGTATTTGGAGCTTGGTGCCTGGTGCTTGTTGTTTGGTGTTTGGTGCTTGGTGCTTGGTGTTTGGTGTTTGGCGTTTGGTGCTTGGTGCTTGGTATCTGGTGTTTGGTGCTTGATGTTTGGTGTTTGGTGCTTGGTGCTTGGTGTTTGGTGTTTGGTGCTTGGTGCTTGGTGTTTGGTGCTTGGTGTTTGGTGTTTGGTGTTTGATGCTTGGTGTTTGCTGCTTGGTGCTTGGTGTTTGGTGCTTGGTGCTTGGTGCTGGGTGTTTGGTGCTTGGTGCTTGGTGTTTGGTGCTTGGTGCTTGGTGCTTGGTGTTTGGTCCTTGGTGCTTGGTGCTTGGTCTTTGGTGCTTGGGTTTTGGTGTTTGTTGCTTGGTGCTTGGTGTTTGGTGCTTGGTGCTTGGTGCTTGGTGTCTGGTGCTTGCTGCTTGGCGCTTGGTGTTTGGTGCTTGGTGCTTGGTGATTAGTGTTTGGTGATTGGTGCTTGGGGTTTGGTGTTTGGGGGCTTGGTGTTTGGTGCGTGGTGCTTGCTGTTTGGTGTTTGGTGCTGGGTGTTTGGTGCTTGGTGCTTGGTGTTTGGTGCTTGGTGCTTGGTGCTTGGTGCTTGGTGTTTGGTGCCTGGTGCTTGGTGCTTGGTGCTTGCTGTTTGGTGTTTGGTGTTTGGTTCTTGGTGCTTGGTGTTTGGTGTTTGGTGCTTGGTGCTTGGTGCTTGGTGTTTGGTGCTTGGTGCTTGGTGATTAGTGTTTGGTGATTGGTGCTTGGGGTTTGGTGTTTGGTGCTTGGTGTTTGGTGGTTGGTGCTTGCTGTTTGGTGTTTGGTGTTTTGTTCTTGGTGCTTGGTGTTTGGTGTTTGGTGCTTGGTGCTTGGTGATTGGTGTTTGGTGCTTGGTGCTTGGTGCTTGGTGTTTGGTGCTGCGTGCTTGGTGTTTGGTGTTTGGTGCTTGGTGCCTGGGGCTTGTTGTTTGGTGTTTGGTGCTTGGTGCTTGGTGCTTGGTGTTAGGTGTTTGGTGCTTGGTGCTTGGTGTTTGATGTTTGGTCCTTGGTGCTTGTTGTTTGGTGTTTGGTGCTTGGTGCTTGGTGTTTGGTGTTTGGTGCTTGCTGTTTGCTGCTTGGTGTTTGGTGCTTGGTGATTGGTGCTTGGTGTTTTATGCTTGGTGCTTGGTGTTTGGTGCTAGGGGCTTGGTGCTTGATGCTTGGTGTTTGGTGCTTGGTGCTTGCTGTTTGGTGCTTGGTGCTTGGTGCTTGGTGTTTGGTGTATGGTGTTTGGTGCTTGGTGTTTGGTGCTTGGTGCTTGGTGCTGGGTGGTTGGTGTTTGGTGTTTGGTGCTTGGTGATTGGTGCTTATTGTTTGGTGCTTGGTGCTTGGTGCTTGGTGCTTGGTCTTTGATGCTTGGTGTTTGGTGTTTGGTGCTTGGTGCTTGGTGATTAGTGTTTGGTGCTTGGTGCTTGGTGTTTTGTGCTTGGTGTTTGGTGCTTGGTGCTTGGTGTTTGGTGTTTGGTGCTTGGTGCTTGGGGCTTGGTGTTTGGTGCTTAGTGTTTGGTGCTTGGTGTTTGGTGCTTGGCGCTTGGTACTTGGTGTTTGGTGCTTGGTGCTTGGTGTTTGGTGCTTGGTGCTTTGTGTTTGGTGCTTGGTGTTTGGTGCTTGGTGCTTGGTGCTTGGTGCTTGGTGTTAGGTGTTTGGTGCTTGGTGATTGGTGTTTGATGTTAGGTTCTTGGTGCTTGGTGTTTGGTGTTTGGTGCTTGGTGCTTGGTGTTTGGTGTTTGGTGCTTGCTGCTTGGTGCTTGGTGTTTTGTGTTTGGAGTTTGGTGCTTGGTGTTTGGTGCTTGGTGCTTGGTGTTTGGTGTGTGGTGTTTGGTGTTTGGTGATTGGTGCTTTGTGTTTGGTGCTTGGTGCTTGGTGCTTGGTTCTTGGTGTTAGGCGTTTGGTGCTTGGTGCTTGGTGTTTGATGTTTGGTCCTTGGTGCTTGGTGTTTGGTATTTGGAGCTTGGTGCTTGGTGTTTGGTGTTTGGTGCTTGCTGCTTGCTGCTTGGTGTTTGGTGCTAGGGACTTGGTGCTTGGTGCTTGGTGTTTGGTGCTTGGTGTTTGGTGTTTGGTGCTTGCTGCGTGGGACTTGGTGTTTGGTGCTTGGTGTTTGGTGCTTGGTGTTTGGTGCTTGGTGCCTGGTGCTTGGTGTTTGGTGCTTGGTGCTTGGTGTTTGGTGCTTGGTGTTTGGTACTTGGTGTTCGGTGCTTGGTGCTTGGTGCTTGGTGCTTGGTGTTTGGTGTTTGGTGCTTGGTGCTTGGTGTTTGATGTTTGGTCCTTGGTGCTTGGTGTCTGGTGTTGTGTGCTTGGTGCTTGGTGCTTGGTGTTTGGTGCTTGGTGCTTGGTGCTTGGTGTTTGGCGTTTGCTGTTTGCTGTTTGGTGTTTGGTGTTTGCTGTTTGGTGTTTGCTGTTTGGTGTTTGGTGTTTGGTGCTTGGTGCTTGGTGTTTGGTGCTTGGTGCTTGGTGCTTGGTGTTTGGTCCTTGGTGCTTCGTGCTTGGTCTTTGGTGCTTGGGTTTTGGTGTTTGATGCTTGGTGCTTGGTGTTTGGTGCTTGGTGCTTGGTGCTTGGTGCTTGGTGTTTGGTGCTTGCTGCTTGGTGCTTGGTGTTTGGTGCTTGGTGCTTGGTGAGTAGTGTTTGGTGATTGGTGCTTGGGGTCTGGTGTTTGGGGCTTGGTGTTTGGTGCTTAGTGCTTGCTGTTTGGTGTTTGGTGTTTGGTTCTTGGTGCTTGGTGTTTGGTGTTTGGTGTTTGGTGCTTGGTGCTTGGTGCTTGGTGTTTGGTGCTTGGTGCTTCGTGCTTGGTGTTTGGTGCTGCGTGCTTGGTGTTTGGTGTTCGGTGCTTGGTGCCTGGTGCTTGTTGTTTGGTGTTTGGTGCTTAGTGCTTGGTGTTTGGTGTTTGGTGCTTGGTGCTTGGTGGCTGGTGTTTGGTGCTTGGTGTTTGGAGTTTGGTGCTTGGTGCTTGGTGCCTGGTGTTTCGTGCTTGGTGCTTGGTGCTTGGTGTTTGGTGTTTGGTGCTTGGTGTTTGGTGTTTGGTACTTGGTGCTTGGTGCTTGGTGCTTGGTGTTTGGTGCTTGGTATTTGATGCTGCCTGCTTGGTGTTTGGTGTTTGGTGCTTGGTGCTTGGTGTTTGGCGTTTGGAGCTCGGTGCCTGGTGCTTGTTGTATGGTGTTTGGCGCTTGGTGCTTGGTGTTTGGTGTTTGGTGCTTGGTGCTTGGTGCTTGGTATCTGGTGTTTGGTGCTTGATGTTTGGTGTTTGGTGCTTGGTGTTTTGTGTTTGGTGATTGGTGCTTGGTGCCTGGTGCTTGGTGCTTGGTGCTTGTTGTTTGGTGCTTGGTGCTTGGTGATTAGTGTTTGGTGCTTGGTGCTTGCGGTTTGGTGTTTGGTGCTTGGGGTTTGGTGCTTGGTGCTTGGTGCTCGGTGTTTGGTGCTTGGTGCTTGGTGTTTGGTGCTTGGTGCTTGGTGTTTGGTGTTTGGTGTTTGCTGTTTGCTGTTTGCTGTTTGGTGCTTGCTGTTTGGTGCTTGGTGCTTGGTGTTTGGTGTTTGGTGCTTGGTGCGTGGGACTTGGTGTTTGGTGCTTGGTGTTTGGTGCTTGCTGTTTCGTTCTTGGTGCCGGGTGCTTGGTGTTTGGTGTTTGGTGCTTGGTGTTTGGTGCTTGTTGTTTGGTGCTTGGTGTTCGGTGCTTGGTGCTTGGTGCTTGGTGCTTGGTGTTTGGTGTTTGGTGCTTGGTGCTTGGTGTTTGATGTTTGGTCCTTGGTGCTTGGTGTTTGGTGTTGTGTGCTTGGTGCTTGGTGCTTGGTGTTTGGTGCTTGGTGCTTGGTGCTTGGTGTTTGGCGTTTGCTGTTTGCTGTTTGGTGGTTGGTGTTTGCTGTTTGGTGTTTGCTGTTTGGTGTTTGGTGTTTGGTGCTTGCTGTTTGGTGCTTGGTGCTTGGTGTTTGGTGTTTGGTGCTTGGTGTTTGGTGCTTGGTGCTTGGTGCCGGGTGTTTGGTGCTTGGTGCTTGGTGTTTGGTGCTTGGTGCTTGGTGCTTGGTGTTTGGTCCTTGGTGCTTGGTGCTTGGTCTTTGGTGCTTGGGTTTTGGTCTTTGGTGCTTGGTGCTTGGTGTTTGGTGCTTGGTGCTTGGTGCTTGGTGTTTGGTGCTTGCTGCTTGGTGCTTGGTGTTTGGTGCTTGGTGCTTGGTGATTAGTGTTTGGTGATTGGTGCTTGGGGTTTGGTGTTTGGGGCTTGGTGTTTGGTGCTTGGTGCTTGCTGTTTGGTGTTTGGTGCTGGGTGTTTGGTGCTTGGTGCTTGGTGTTTGGTGCTTGGTGCTTGGTGCTTGGTGCTTGGTGTTTGGTGCTTGGTGCTTGGTGCTTGGTGCTTGCTGTTTGGTGTTTGGTGTTTGGTTCTTGGTGCTTAGTGTTTGGTGTTTGGTGTTTGGTGCTTGGTGCTTGGTGCTTGGTGTTTGGTGCTTGGGGTTTGGTGTTTGGTGCTTGGTGTTTGGTGCTTGGTGCTTGCTGTTTGGTGTTTGGTGCTGGGTGTTTGGTGCTTGGTGCTTGGTGTTTGGTGCTTGGTGCTTGGTGCTTGGTGCTTGGTGTTTGGTGCTTGGTGCTTGGTGCTTGGTGCTTGCTGTTTGGTGTTTGGTGTTTGGTTCTTGGTGCTTAGTGTTTGGTGTTTGGTGTTTGGTGCTTGGTGCTTGGTGCTTGGTGTTTGGTGCTTGGGGTTTGGTGTTTGGTGCTTGGTGTTTGGTGCTTGGTGCTTGCTGTTTGGTGTTTGGTGTTTGGTTCTTGGTGCTTGGTGTTTGGTATTTGGTGTTTGGTGCTTGGTGCTTGGTGCTTGGTGTATGGTGCTTGGTGCTTGGTGCTTGGTGTTTTGTGTTTGGTGCTTGGTACTTGGTGATTAGTGTTTGGTGCTTGGTGCTTGCGGTTTGGTGTTTGGTGCTTGGGGTTTGGTGTTTGGTGCTTGGTGCTTGCTGCTTGGTGCTTGGTGTTTGGTGCTTGGTGCTTGGTGTTTGGTGTTTGCTGCTTGGGGTTTGGTGTTTGGTGCTTGGTGCTTGGAGTTTGGTAATTGGTGCTTGGTGTTTGGAGTTTGGTGCTTGGTGCTTGGTGCCTGGTGCTTGTTGTTTGGTGTTTGGTGCTTAGTGGTTGGTGTTTGGTGTTTGGTGCTTGGTGCTTGGTGGCTGGTGTTTGGTGCTTGGTGTTTGGAGTTTGGTGTTTGGTGCTTGGTGCCTGGTGTTTCGTGCTTGGTGCTTGGTGCTTGGTGTCTGGTGTTTGGTGCTTGGTGTTTGGTGTTTGGTACTTGGTGCTTGGTGCTTGGTGCTTGGTGTTTGGTGCTTGGTGTTTGATGCTGCGTGCTTGGTGTTTGGTGTTTGGTGCTTGGTGCTTGGTGTTTGGTATTTGGAGCTTGGTGCTTGGTGCTTGGTGTTTGGTGTTTGGCGTTTGGTGCTTGGTGCTTGGTATCTGGTGTTTGGTGCTTGATGTTTGGTGTTTGGTGCTTGGTGCTTGGTGTTTGGTGTTTGGTGCTTGGTGCTTGGTGTTTGGTGCTTGGTGTTTGGTGTTTGGTGTTTGATGCTTGGTGTTTGCTGCTTGGTGCTTGGTCCTTGGTGTTTTGTGTTTGGTGCTTGGTGCTTGGTGCCTGCTGCTTGGTGCTTGGTGCTTGTTGTTTGGTGCTTGGTGCTTGGTGATTAGTGTTTGGTGCCTGGTGCTTGCAGTTTGGTGTTTGGTGCTTGGGGTTTGGTGTTTGGTGCTTGGTGCTTGGTGTTTGGTGCTTGGTGCTTGGTGCTTGGTGTTTGGTGCTTGGTGCTTGGTGTTTGGTGCTTGGTGCTTGGTGTTTGGTGTTTGGCGTTTGCTGTTTGCTGTTTGCTGTTTGGTGTTTGCTGTTTGGTGTTTGCTGTTTGGTGTTTGGTGTTTGGTGCTTGCTGTTTGGTGCTTGGTGCTTGGTGTTTGGTGTTTGGTGTTTGGTGCTTGGTGCTTGGTGTTTGGTGCTTGGTGCTTGGTGCCTGGTGTTTGGTCCTTGGTGCCTGGTGCTTGGTGCTTGGTGTTTGGTGTTTGGTGTTTGGTGCTTGGTGCTTGGTGTTTGGTGTTTGGTGTTTGGTGCTTGGTGCTTGGTGCTTGGTGTTTGGTGCTTGGTACTTGGTGATTAGTGTTTGGTGATTGGTGCTTGGGGTTTGGTGTTTGGTGCTTGTTGTTTGGTGCTTGGGGCTTGGTGTTTGATGTTTGTTACTTGGTGCTTGGTGCTTGGTGTTTGGTGCTTGGTGTTTGGTGCTTGGTGCTTGGTGCTTGGTGCTTGGTGTTAGGTGTTTGGTGCTTGGTGCTTGGTGTTTGATGTTTGGTCCTTGGTGCTTGTTGTTTGGTGTTTGGTGCTTCGTGCTTGGTGTTTGGTGTTTGGTGCTTGCTGCTTGCTGCTTGGTGTTTGGTGCTTGGTGATTTGTGCTTGGTGTTTTGTGCTTGGTGCTTGGTGTTTGGTGTTTGCTGTTAGGGGCTTGGTGCTTGATGCTTGGTGTTTGGTGCTTGGTGCTTGCTGTTTGGTGTTTGGTGCTTGGTGTGTGGGACTTAGTGTTTGGTGTTTGGTGCTTGGTGTTTGGTGCTTGGTGTTTGGTGCTTGGTGCTTGGTGTTTGGTGTTTGGTGCTTGGTGCTTGGGGCTTGGTCTTTGGTGCTTAGTGTTTGGTGCTTGGTGTTTGGTGCTTGGTGCTTGGTGCTTGGTGTTTGGTGTTTGGTGTTTGGTGCTTGGTGTTTGGTGCTTGGTGCTTGGTGCTGGGTGGTTGGTGTTTGGTGTTTGGTGCTTGGTGCTTGGTGCTTATTGTTTGGTGCTTGATGCTTGGTGCTTGGTGCTTGGTCTTTGGTGCTTGGTGTTTGGTATTTGGTGCTTGGTGCCTGGTGTTTGGCGCTTGGGGCTTGGTGCTTGGTGTTTGGTGGTTGGTGTTTGGTGCTTGGTGATTAGTGTTTGGTGCTTGGTGCTTGGTGCCTGGTGCTTGGTGCTTGGTGCTTGATGTTTGGTGCTTGGTGCTTGGTGATTAGTGTTTGGTGCTTGGTGCTTTGGGTTTGGTGTTTGGTGCTTGGGGTTTGGTGTTTGGTGCTTGGTGCTTGGTGTTTGGTGCTTGGTGCTTGGTGTTTGGTGCTTGGTGCTTTGTGTTTGGTGCTTGGTGTTTGGTGCTTGGTGCTTGGTGCTTGGTGTTAGGTGTTTGGTGCTTGATGATTGGTGTTTGATGTTAGGTTCTTGGTGCTTGGTGTTTGGTGTTTGGTGCTTGGTGCTTGGTGTTTGGTGTTTGGTGCTTGCTGCTTGTTGATTGGTGTTTTGTGTTTGGACTTTGGTGCTTGGTGTTTGGTGCTTCGGTCTTGGTGTTTGGTGTTTGGTGCTTGGTGCTTGGTGTTTGGTGTTTGGTGCCTGGTGCTTGGTGTTCGGTGCTTGGTGTTTGGTGTTTGGTGATTGGTGCTTGGTGTTTGGTGCTTGGTGCTTGGTGCTTGGTGCTTGGTGTTAGGCGTTTGGTGCTTGGTGCTTGGTGTTTGATGTTTGGTCCATTGTGCTTGGTGTTTGGTATTTTGTGCTTGGTGGTTGGTGTTTGGTGTTTGGTGCTTGGTGCTTGGTGTTTGGTGTTTGGAGCTTGCTGCTTGCTGCTTGGTGTTTGGTGCTAGGGGCTTGGTGCTTGGTGTTTCATGTTTGGTGCTTGGTGCTTGGTGTTTGGTGTTTGGTGCTTGGTGCGTGGGACTTGGTGTTTGGTGCTTGGTGTTTGGTGCTTGGTGTTTGGTGCTTGGTGCCGGGTGCTTGGTGTTTGGTGTTTGGTGCTTGATGTTTGGTGCTTGTTGTTTGGTGCTTGGTGTTCGGTGCTTGGTGCTTGGTGCTTGGTGCTTGGTGTTTGGTGTTTGGTGCTTGGTGCTTGGTGTTTGATGTTTGGTCCTTGGTGCTTGGTGTTTGGTGTTGTGTGCTTGGTGCTTGGTGCTTGGTGTTTGGTGCTTGGTGCTTGGTGCTTGGTGTTTGGCGTTTGCTGTTTGCTGTTTGGTGGTTGGTGTTTGCTGTTTGGTGTTTGCTGTTTGGTGTTTGGTGTTTGGTGCTTGCTGTTTGGTGCTTGGTGCTTGGTGTTTGGTGTTTGGTGCTTGGTGTTTGGTGCTTGGTGCTTGGTGCTGGGTGTTTGGTGCTTGGTGCTTGGTGTTTGGTGCTTGGTGCTAGGTGCTTGGTGTTTGGTCCTTGGTGCTTGGTGCTTGGTCTTTGGTGCTTGGGTTTTGGTGTTTGGTGCTTGGTGCTTGGTGTTTGGTGCTTGGTGCTTGGTGCCTGGTGTTTGGTGCTTGCTGCTTGGTGCTTGGTGTTTGGTGCTTGGTGCTTGGTGATTAGTGTTTGGTGATTGGTGCTTGGGGTTTGGTGTTTGGGGCTTGGTGTTTGGTGCTTGGTGCTTGCTGTTTGGTGTTTGGTGCTGGGTGTTTGGTGCTTGGTGCTTGGTGTTTGGTGCTTGGTGCTTGGTGCTTGGTGTTTGGTCCTTGGTGCTTGGTGCTTGGTGCTTGGTGCTTGGTGTTTGGTGCTTGGGGTTTGGTGTTTGGTGCTTGGTGTTTGGTGCTTGGTGCTTGCTGTTTGGTGTTTGGTGTTTGGTTCTTGGTGCTTGGTGTTTGGTATTTGGTGTTTGGTGCTTGGTGCTTGGTGCTTGGTGTTTGGTGTTTGGTGCTTGGTGCTTGGTGTTTTGTGTTTGGTGCTTGGTACTTGGTGATTAGTGTTTGGTGCTTGGTGCTTGCGGTTTGGTGTTTGGTGCTTGGGGTTTGGTGTTTGGTGCTTGGTGCTTGCTGCTTGGTGCTTGGTGTTTGGTGCTTGGTGCTTGGTGTTTGGTGTTTGGTGCATGGGGTTTGGTGTTTGGTGCTTGGTGCTTGGAGTTTGGTGCTTGGTGCTTGGTGTTTGGAGTTTGGTGCTTGGTGCTTGGTGCCTGGTGTTTGGTGTTTGGTGCTTGGTGCTTGGTGGCTGGTGTTTGGTGCTTGGTGTTTGGAGTTTGGTGTTTGGTGCTTGGTGCCTGGTGTTTCGTGCTTGGTGCTTGGTGCTTGCTGTCTGGTGTTTGGTGCTTGGTGTTTGGTGTTTGGTACTTGGTGCTTGGTGCTTGGTGCTTGGTGTTTGGTGCTTGGTGTTTGATGCTGCGTGCTTGGTGTTTGGTGTTTGGTGCTTGGTGCTTGGTGTTTGGTATTTGGAGCTTGGTGCCTGGTGCTTGTTGTTTGGTGTTTGGTGCTTGGTGCTTGGTGTTTGGTGTTTGGCGTTTGGTGCTTGGTGGTTGGTATCTGGTGTTTGGTGCTTGATGTTTGGTGTTTGGTGCTTGGTGCTTGGTGTTAGGTGTTTGGTGCTTGGTGCTTTGTGTTTGGTGCTTGGTGTTTGGTGTTTGGTGTTTGATGCTTGGTGTTTGCTGCTTGGTGCTTGGTGCTTGGTGTTTTGTGTTTGGTGCTTGGTGCTTGGTGCCTGCTGCTTGGTGCTTGGTGCTTGTTGTTTGGTGCTTGGTGCTTGGTGATTAGTGTTTGGTGCTTGGTGCTTGCGGTTTGGTGTTTGGTGCTTGGGGTTTGGTGTTTGGTGCTTGGTGCTTGGTGTTTGGTGCTTGGTGCTTGGTGTTTGGTGCTTGGTGCTTGGTGTTTGGTGCTTGGTGCTTGGTGTTTGGTGTTTGGCGTTTGCTGTTTGCTGTTTGGTGTTTGGTGTTTGCTGTTTGGTGTTTGCTGTTTGGTGTTTGGTGTTTGGTGCTTGCTGTTTGGTGCTTGGTGCTTGGTGTTTGGTGTTTGGTGTTTGGTGCTTGGTGCTTGGTGTTTGGTGCTTGGTGCTTGGTGCTGGGTGTTTGGTGCTTGGTGCTTGGTGTTTGGTGCTTGGTGCTTGGTGCCTGGTGTTTGGTCCTTGGTGCTTGGTGCTTGGTGATTGGTGCTTGCTGTTTGGTGTTTGGTGTTTGGTTCTTGGTGCTTGGTGTTTGGTGTTTGGTGTTTGGTGCTTGGTGCTTGGTGCTTGGTGTTTGGTGCTTGGTGCTTGGTGATTAGTGTTTGGTGATTGGTGCTTGGGGTTTGGTGTTTGGTGCTTGGTGTTTTGGTGCTTGGTGCTTGGTGCTTGGTGTTTGGTGCTGCGTGCTTGGTGTTTGGTGTTTGGTGCTTGGTGCCTGGGGCTTGTTGTTTGGTGTTTGGTGCTTAGTGCTTGGTGTTTGGTGTTTGGTGCTTGGTGCTTGGTGGCTGGTGCTTGGTGCTTGGTGTTTGGAGTTTGGTGCTTAGTGCTTGGTGCCTGGTGTTTCGTGCTTGGTGCTTGGTGCTTGGTGTTTGGTGTTTGGTGTTTGGTGTTTGGTGTTTGGTACTTGGTGCTTGGTGCTTGGTGTTTGGTGCTTGGTGTTTGGTGATTGGTGCTTGGTGCTTGGTGCTTGGTGCTTGGTGTTAGGTGTTTGGTCCTTGGTGCTTGTTGTTTGGTGTTTTGTGCTTGGTGCTTGGCGTTTGGTGTTTGGTGCTAGGGTCTTGGTGCTTGATGCTTGGTGTTTGGTGCTTGGTGCTTGCTGTTTGGTGTTTGGTGCTTGGTGCGTGGGACTTAGTGTTTGGTGTTTGGTGCTTGGTGTTTGGTGCTTGGTGTTTGGTGCTTGGTGCTTGGTGTTTGGTGTTTGGTGCTTAGTGCTTGGGGCTTGGTGTTTGGTGCTTGGTGTTTGGTGTTTGGTGCTTGGTGCTTGGTGTTTGGCGCTTGGTGCTTGGTGCTTGGTGTTTGGTGCTTGGTGCTTGGTGCTTGGTGCTTGGTGATTAGTGTTTGGTGCTTGGTGCTTGGTGCCTGGTGCTTGTTGCTTGGTGCTTGTTGTTTGGTGCTTGGTGTTTGGTGCTTGGTGCTTGGTGCTGGGTGGTTGGTGTTTGGTGTTTGGTGCTTGGTGCTTGGTGCTTATTGTTTGGTGCTTGGTGCTTGGTGCTTGGTGCTTGGTCTTTGGTGCTTGGTGTTTGGTGTTTGGTACTTGGGGCCTGGTGTTTGGCGCTTGGTGCTTGGTGCTTGGTGTTTGGTGCTTGGTGTTTTGTGTTTGGTGCTTGGTACTTGGTGATTAGTGTTTGGTGCTTGGTGCTTGCGGTTTGGTGTTTGGTGCTTGGGGTTTGGTGTTTGGTGCTTGGTGCTTGCTGTTTGGTGTTTGGTGTTTGGTTCTTGGTGCTTGGTGTTTGGTGTTTGGTGTTTGGTGCTTGGTGCTTGGTGCTTGGTGTTTGGTGCTTGGTGCTTGGTGATTAGTGTTTGGTGATTGGTGCTTGGGGTTTGGTGTTTGGTGCTTGGTGTTTGGTGCTTGGTGCTTGCTGTTTGGTGTTTGGTTCTTGGTGCTTGGTGTTTGGTGTTTGGTGTTTGGTGCTTGGTGCTTGGTGCTTGGTGTTTGGTGCTTGGTGCTTGGTGCTTGGTGTTTGGTGCTGCGTGCTTGGTGTTTGGTGTTTGGTGCTTGGTGCCTGGGGCTTGTTGTTTGGTGTTTGGTGCTTAGTGCTTGGTGTTTGGTGTTTGGTGCTTGGTGCTTGGTGGCTGGTGCTTGGTGCTTGGTGTTTGGAGTTTGGTGCTTGGTGCTTGGTGCCTGGTGTTTCGTGCTTGGTGCTTGGTGCTTGGTGTTTGGTGTTTGGTGTTTGGTGTTTGGTGTTTGGTACTTGGTGCTTGGTGTTTGGTGCTTGGTGTTTGGTGATTGGTGCTTGGTGCTTGGTGCTTGGTGCTTGGTGTTAGGTGTTTGGTCCTTGGTGCTTGTTGTTTGGTGTTTTGTGCTTGGTGCTTGGCGTTTGGTGTTTGGTGCTAGGGGCTTGGTGCTTGATGCTTGGTGTTTGGTGCTTGGTGCTTGCTGTTTGGTGTTTGGTGCTTGGTGCGTGGGACTTAGTGTTTGGTGTTTGGTGCTTGGTGTTTGGTGCTTGGTGTTTGGTGCTTGGTGCTTGGTGTTTGGTGTTTGGTGCTTAGTGCTTGGGGCTTGGTGTTTGGTGCTTGGTGTTTGGTGTTTGGTGCTTGGTGCTTGGTGTTTGGCGCTTGGTGCTTGGTGCTTGGTGTTTGGTGCTTGGTGCTTGGTGCTTGGTGCTTGGTGATTAGTGTTTGGTGCTTGGTGCTTGGTGCCTGGTGATGGTGCTTGGTGCTTGTTGTTTGGTGCTTGGTGTTTGGTGCTTGGTGCTTGGTGCTGGGTGGTTGGTGTTTGGTGTTTGGTGCTTGGTGCTTGGTGCTTATTGTTTGGTGCTTGGTGCTTGGTGCTTGGTGCTTGGTCTTTGGTGCTTGGTGTTTGGTGTTTGGTACTTGGGGCCTGGTGTTTGGCGCTTGGTGCTTGGTGCTTGGTGTTTGGTGCTTGGTGTTTGGTGCTTGGTGATTAGTGTTTGGTGCTTGGTGCTTGGTGCCTGGTGCTTGGTGCTTGGTGCTTGATGTTTGGTGCTTGGTGCTTGGTGATTAGTGTTTGGTGCTTGGTGCTTTGGGTTTGGTGTTTGGTGCTTGGGGTTTGGTGTTTGGTGCTTGGTGCTTGGTGTTTGGTGCTTGGTGCTTGGTGTTTGGCGCTTGGTGCTTTGTGTTTGGTGCTTGGTGTTTGGTGCTTGGTGCTTGGTGCTTGGTTCTTGGTGTTAGGTGTTTGGTGCTTGGTGATTGGTGTTTGATGTTAGGTTCTTGGTGCTTGGTGTTTGGTGTTTGGTGCTTCGGCCTTGGTGTTTGGTGTTTGGTGCTTGGTGCCTGGGGCTTGTTGTTTGGTGTTTGGTGCTTAGTGCTTGGTGCTTGGTGTTTGGTGCTTGGTGCTTGGTGCCTGGTGTTTCGTGCTTGGTACTTGGTGCTTGGTGTTTGGTGTTTGGTGCTTGGTGTTTGGTGTTTGGTGCTTTCTGCTTGGTGATTGGTGTTTTGTGTTTGGACTTTGGTGCTTGGTGTTTGGTGCTTCGGTCTTGGTGTTTGGTGTTTGGTGCTTGGTGCTTGGTGTTTGGTGTTTGGTGCCTGGTGCTTGGTGTTCGGTGCTTGGTGTTTGGTGTTTGGTGATTGGTGCTTGGTGTTTGGTGCTTGGTGCTTGGTGCTTGGTGCTTGGTGTTAGGCGTTTGGTACTTGGTGCTTGGTGTTTGATGTTTGGTCCATTGTGCTTGGTGTTTGGTATTTTGTGCTTGGTGCTTGGTGTTTGGTGTTTGGTGCTTGGTGCTTGGTGTTTGGTGTTTGGTGCTTGCTGCTTGCTGCTTGGTGTTTAGTGCTTGGTGTTTGGTGTTTGGTGCTTGCTGCGTGGGACTTGGTGTTTGGTGCTTGGTGTTTGGTGCTTGGTGTTTGGTGCTTGGTGTTTGGTGCTTGGTGTTTGGTGCTTGGTGCCTGGTGCTTGGTGTTTGGTGTTTGGTGCTTGGTGTTTGGTGCTTGGTGTTTGGTACTTGGTGTTCGGTGCTTGGTGCTTGGTGCTTGGTGCTTGGTGTTTGGTGTTTGGTGCTTGGTGCTTGGTGTTTGATGTTTGGTCCTTGGTGCTTGGTGTCTGGTGTTGTGTGCTTGGTGCTTGGTGCTTGGTGTTTGGTGCTTGGTGCTTGGTGCTTGGTGTTTGGCGTTTGCTGTTTGCTGTTTGGTGTTTGGTGTTTGCTGTTTGGTGTTTGCTGTTTGGTGTTTCGTGTTTGGTGCTTGGTGCTTGGTGTTTGGTGCTTGGTGCTTGGTGCTTGGTGTTTGGTCCTTGGTGCTTCGTGCTTGGTCTTTGGTGCTTGGGTTTTGGTGTTTGATGCTTGGTGCTTGGTGTTTGGTGCTTGGTGCTTGGTGCTTGGTGCTTGGTGTTTGGTGCTTGCTGCTTTGTGCTTGGTGTTTGGTGCTTGGTGCTTGGTGAGTAGTGTTTGGTGATTGGTGCTTGGGGTCTGGTGTTTGGGGCTTGGTGTTTGGTGCTTAGTGCTTGCTGTTTGGTGTTTGGTGTTTGGTTCTTGGTGCTTGGTGTTTGGTGTTTGGTGTTTGGTGCTTGGTGCTTGGTGCTTGGTGTTTGGTGCTTGGTGCTTCGTGCTTGGTGTTTGGTGCTGCGTGCTTGGTGTTTGGTGTTCGGTGCTTGGTGCCTGGTGCTTGTTGTTTGGTGTTTGGTGCTTAGTGCTTGGTGTTTGGTGTTTGGTGCTTGGTGCTTGGTGGCTGGTGTTTGGTGCTTGGTGTTTGGAGTTTGGTGCTTGGTGCTTGGTGCCTGGTGTTTCGTGCTTGGTGCTTGGTGCTTGGTGTTTGGTGTTTGGTGCTTGGTGTTTGGTGTTTGGTACTTGGTGCTTGGTGCTTGGTGCTTGGTGTTTGGTGCTTGGTATTTGATGCTGCCTGCTTGGTGTTTGGTGTTTGGTGCTTGGTGCTTGGTGTTTGGCGTTTGGAGCTCGGTGCCTGGTGCTTGTTGTATGGTGTTTGGCGCTTGGTGCTTGGTGTTTGGTGTTTGGTGCTTGGTGCTTGGTGCTTGGTATCTGGTGTTTGGTGCTTGATGTTTGGTGTTTGGTGCTTGTTGTTTTGTGTTTGGTGATTGGTGCTTGGTGCCTGGTGCTTGGTGCTTGGTGCTTGTTGTTTGGTGCTTGGTGCTTGGTGATTAGTGTTTGGTGCTTGGTGCTTGCGGTTTGGTGTTTGGTGCTTGGGGTTTGGTGCTTGGTGCTTGGTGCTCGGTGTTTGGTGCTTGGTGCTTGGTGTTTGGTGCTTGGTGCTTGGTGTTTGGTGTTTGGTGTTTGCTGTTTGCTGTTTGCTGTTTGGTGCTTGCTGTTTGGTGCTTGGTGCTTGGTGTTTGGTGTTTGGTGCTTGGTGCGTGGGACTTGGTGTTTGGTGCTTGGTGTTTGGTGCTTGCTGTTTCGTGCTTGGTGCCGGGTGCTTGGTGTTTGGTGTTTGGTGCTTGGTGTTTGGTGCTTGTTGTTTGGTGCTTGGTGTTCGGTGCTTGGTGCTTGGTGCTTGGTGCTTGGTGTTTGGTGTTTGGTGCTTGGTGCTTGGTGTTTGATGTTTGGTCCATGGTGCTTGGTGTTTGGTGTTGTGTGCTTGGTGCTTGGTGCTTGGTGTTTGGTGCTTGGTGCTTGGTGCTTGGTGTTTGGCGTTTGCTGTTTGCTGTTTGGTGGTTGGTGTTTGCTGTTTGGTGTTTGCTGTTTGGTGTTTGGTGTTTGGTGCTTGCTGTTTGGTGCTTGGTGCTTGGTGTTTGGTGTTTGGTGCTTGGTGTTTGGTGCTTGGTGCTTGGTGCTGGGTGTTTGGTGCTTGGTGCTTGGTGTTTGGTGCTTGGTGCTTGGTGCTTGGTGTTTGGTCCTTGGTGCTTGGTGCTTGGTCTTTGGTGCTTGGGTTTTGGTCTTTGGTGCTTGGTGCTTGGTGTTTGGTGCTTGGTGCTTGGTGCTTGGTGTTTGGTGCTTGCTGCTTGGTGCTTGGTGTTTGGTGCTTGGTGCTTGGTGATTAGTGTTTGGTGATTGGTGCTTGGGGTTTGGTGTTTGGGGCTTGGTGTTTGGTGCTTGGTGCTTGCTGTTTGGTGTTTGGTGCTGGGTGTTTGGTGCTTGGTGCTTGGTGTTTGGTGCTTGGTGTTTGGTGCTTGATGTTTGGTGCTTGGTGTTTGGTGCTTGGTGTTTGGTGCTTGGTGCCTGGTGCTTGGTGTTTGGTGTTTGGTGCTTGGTGTTTGGTGCTTGGTGTTTGGTACTTGGTGTTCGGTGCTTGGTGCTTGGTGCTTGGTGCTTGGTGTTTGGTGTTTGGTGCTTGGTGCTTGGTGTTTGATGTTTGGTCCTTGGTGCTTGGTGTCTGGTGTTGTGTGCTTGGTGCTTGGTGCTTGGTGTTTGGTGCTTGGTGCTTGGTGCTTGGTGTTTGGCGTTTGCTGTTTGCTGTTTGGTGTTTGGTGTTTGCTGTTTGGTGTTTGCTGTTTGGTGTTTGGTGTTTGGTGCTTGGTGCTTGGTGTTTGGTGCTTGGTGCTTGGTGCTTGGTGTTTGGTCCTTGGTGCTTCGTGCTTGGTCTTTGGTGCTTGGGTTTTGGTGTTTGATGCTTGGTGCTTGGTGTTTGGTGCTTGGTGCTTGGTGCTTGGTGCTTGGTGTTTGGTGCTTGCTGCTTGGTGCTTGGTGTTTGGTGCTTGGTGCTTGGTGAGTAGTGTTTGGAGATTGGTGCTTGGGGTCTGGTGTTTGGGGCTTGGTGTTTGGTGCTTAGTGCTTGCTGTTTGGTGTTTGGTGTTTGGTTCTTGGTGCTTGGTGTTTGGTGTTTGGTGTTTGGTGCTTGGTGCTTGGTGCTTGGTGTTTGGTGCTTGGTGCTTCGTGCTTGGTGTTTGGTGCTGCGTGCTTGGTGTTTGGTGTTCGGTGCTTGGTGCCTGGTGCTTGTTGTTTGGTGTTTGGTGCTTAGTGCTTGGTGTTTGGTGTTTGGTGCTTGGTGCTTGGTGGCTGGTGTTTGGTGCTTGGTGTTTGGAGTTTGGTGCTTGGTGCTTGGTGTCTGGTGTTTCGTGCTTGGTGCTTGGTGCTTGGTGTTTGGTGTTTGGTGCTTGGTGTTTGGTGTTTGGTACTTGGTGCTTGGTGCTTGGTGCTTGGTGTTTGGTGCTTGGTATTTGATGCTGCCTGCTTGGTGTTTGGTGTTTGGTGCTTGGTGCTTGGTGTTTGGCGTTTGGAGCTCGGTGCCTGGTGCTTGTTGTATGGTGTTTGGCGCTTGGTGCTTGGTGTTTGGTGTTTGGTGCTTGGTGCTTGGTGCTTGGTATCTGGTGTTTGGTGCTTGATGTTTGGTGTTTGGTGCTTGGTGTTTTGTGTTTGGTGATTGGTGCTTGGTGCCTGGTGCTTGGTGCTTGGTGCTTGTTGTTTGGTGCTTGGTGCTTGGTGATTAGTGTTTGGTGCTTGGTGCTTGCGGTTTGGTGTTTGGTGCTTGGGGTTTGGTGCTTGGTGCTTGGTGCTCGGTGTTTGGTGCTTGGTGCTTGGTGTTTGGTGCTTGGTGCTTGGTGTTTGGTGTTTGGTGTTTGCTGTTTGCTGTTTGCTGTTTGGTGCTTGCTGTTTGGTGCTTGGTGCTTGGTGTTTGGTGTTTGGTGCTTGGTGCGTGGGACTTGGTGTTTGGTGCTTGGTGTTTGGTGCTTGCTGTTTCGTGCTTGGTGCCGGGTGCTTGGTGTTTGGTGTTTGGTGCTTGGTGTTTGGTGCTTGTTGTTTGGTGCTTGGTGTTCGGTGCTTGGTGCTTGGTGCTTGGTGCTTGGTGTTTGGTGTTTGGTGCTTGGTGCTTGGTGTTTGATGTTTGGTCCTTGGTGCTTGGTGTTTGGTGTTGTGTGCTTGGTGCTTGGTGCTTGGTGTTTGGTGCTTGGTGCTTGGTGCTTGGTGTTTGGCGTTTGCTGTTTGCTGTTTGGTGGTTGGTGTTTGCTGTTTGGTGTTTGCTGTTTGGTGTTTGGTGTTTGGTGCTTGCTGTTTGGTGCTTGGTGCTTGGTGTTTGGTGTTTGGTGCTTGGTGTTTGGTGCTTGGTGCTTGGTGCTGGGTGTTTGGTGCTTGGTGCTTGGTGTTTGGTGCTTGGTGCTTGGTGCTTGGTGTTTGGTCCTTGGTGCTTGGTGCTTGGTCTTTGGTGCTTGGGTTTTGGTCTTTGGTGCTTGGTGCTTGGTGTTTGGTGCTTGGTGCTTGGTGCTTGGTGTTTGGTGCTTGCTGCTTGGTGCTTGGTGTTTGGTGCTTGGTGCTTGGTGATTAGTGTTTGGTGATTGGTGCTTGGGGTTTGGTGTTTGGGGCTTGGTGTTTGGTGCTTGGTGCTTGCTGTTTGGTGTTTGGTGCTGGGTGTTTGGTGCTTGGTGCTTGGTGTTTGGTGCTTGGTGCTTGGTGCTTGGTGCTTGGTGTTTGGTGCTTGGTGCTTGGTGCTTGGTGCTTGCTGTTTGGTGTTTGGTGTTTGGTTCTTGGTGCTTAGTGTTTGGTGTTTGGTGTTTGGTGCTTGGTGCTTGGTGTTTGGTGCTTGGGGTTTGGTGTTTGGTGCTTGGTGTTTGGTGCTTGGTGCTTGCTGTTTGGTGTTTGGTGTTTGGTTCTTGGTGCTTGGTGTTTGGTATTTGGTGTTTGGTGCTTGGTGCTTGGTGCTTGGTGTATGGTGCTTGGTGCTTGGTGCTTGGTGTTTTGTGTTTGGTGCTTGGTACTTGGTGATTAGTGTTTGGTGCTTGGTGCTTGCGGTTTGGTGTTTGGTGCTTGGGGTTTGGTGTTTGGTGCTTGGTGCTTGCTGCTTGGTGCTTGGTGTTTGGTGCTTGGTGCTTGGTGTTTGGTGTTTGGTGCTTGGGGTTTGGTGTTTGGTGCTTGGTGCTTGGAGTTTGGTAATTGGTGCTTGGTGTTTGGAGTTTGGTGCTTGGTGCTTGGTGCCTGGTGCTTGTTGTTTGGTGTTTGGTGCTTAGTGGTTGGTGTTTGGTGTTTGGTGCTTGGTGCTTGGTGGCTGGTGTTTGGTGCTTGGTGTTTGGAGTTTGGTGTTTGGTGCTTGGTGCCTGGTGTTTCGTGCTTGGTGCTTGGTGCTTGGTGTCTGGTGTTTGGTGCTTGGTGTTTGGTGTTTGGTACTTGGTGCTTGGTGCTTGGTGCTTGGTGTTTGGTGCTTGGTGTTTGATGCTGCGTGCTTGGTGTTTGGTGTTTGGTGCTTGGTGCTTGGTGTTTGGTATTTGGAGCTTGGTGCTTGGTGCTTGGTGTTTGGTGTTTGGCGTTTGGTGCTTGGTGCTTGGTATCTGGTGTTTGGTGCTTGATGTTTGGTGTTTGGTGCTTGGTGCTTGGTGTTTGGTGTTTGGTGCTTGGTGCTTGGTGTTTGGTGCTTGGTGTTTGGTGTTTGGTGTTTGATGCTTGGTGTTTGCTGCTTGGTGCTTGGTCCTTGGTGTTTTGTGTTTGGTGCTTGGTGCTTGGTGCCTGCTGCTTGGTGCTTGGTGCTTGTTGTTTGGTGCTTGGTGCTTGGTGATTAGTGTTTGGTGCCTGGTGCTTGCAGTTTGGTGTTTGGTGCTTGGGGTTTGGTGTTTGGTGCTTGGTGCTTGGTGTTTGGTGCTTGGTGCTTGGTGCTTGGTGTTTGGTGCTTGGTGCTTGGTGTTTGGTGCTTGGTGCTTGGTGTTTGGTGTTTGGTGTTTGCTGTTTGCTGTTTGGTGTTTGGTGTTTGCTGTTTGGTGTTTGCTGTTTGGTGTTTGGTGTTTGGTGCTTGCTGTTTGGTGCTTGGTGCTTGGTGTTTGGTGTTTGGTGTTTGGTGCTTGGTGCTTGGTGTTTGGTGCTTGGTGCTTGGTGCTGGGTGTTTGGTGCTTGGTGCTTGGTGTTTGGTGCTTGGTGCTTGGTGCCTGGTGTTTGGTCCTTGGTGCCTGGTGCTTGGTGCTTGGTGTTTGGTGTTTGGTGTTTGGTGCTTGGTGCTTGGTGTTTGGTGTTTGGTGTTTGGTGCTTGGTGCTTGGTGCTTGGTGTTTGGTGCTTGGTGCTTGGTGATTAGTGTTTGGTGATTGGTGCTTGGGGTTTGGTGTTTGGTGCTTGTTGTTTGGTGCTTGGGGCTTGGTGTTTGATGTTTGTTACTTGGTGCTTGGTGCTTGGTGTTTGGTGCTTGGTGTTTGGTGCTTGGTGCTTGGTGCTTGGTGCTTGGTGTTAGGTGTTTGGTGCTTGGTGCTTGGTGTTTGATGTTTGGTCCTTGGTGCTTGTTGTTTGGTGTTTGGTGCTTCGTGCTTGGTGTTTGGTGTTTGGTGCTTGCTGCTTGCTGCTTGGTGTTTGGTGCTTGGTGATTTGTGCTTGGTGTTTTGTGCTTGGTGCTTGGTGTTTGGTGTTTGCTGTTAGGGGCTTGGTGCTTGATGCTTGGTGTTTGGTGCTTGGTGCTTGCTGTTTGGTGTTTGGTGCTTGGTGTGTGGGACTTAGTGTTTGGTGTTTGGTGCTTGGTGTTTGGTGCTTGGTGTTTGGTGCTTGGTGCTTGGTGTTTGGTGTTTGGTGCTTGGTGCTTGGGGCTTGGTCTTTGGTGCTTAGTGTTTGGTGCTTGGTGTTTGGTGCTTGGTGCTTGGTGCTTGGTGTTTGGTGTTTGGTGTTTGGTGCTTGGTGTTTGGTGCTTGGTGCTTGGTGCTGGGTGGTTGGTGTTTGGTGTTTGGTGCTTGGTGCTTGGTGCTTATTGTTTGGTGCTTGGTGCTTGGTGCTTGGTGCTTGGTCTTTGGTGCTTGGTGTTTGGTATTTGGTGCTTGGTGCCTGGTGTTTGGCGCTTGGGGCTTGGTGCTTGGTGTTTGGTGGTTGGTGTTTGGTGCTTGGTGATTAGTGTTTGGTGCTTGGTGCTTGGTGCCTGGTGCTTGGTGCTTGGTGCTTGATGTTTGGTGCTTGGTGCTTGGTGATTAGTGTTTGGTGCTTGGTGCTTTGGGTTTGGTGTTTGGTGCTTGGGGTTTGGTGTTTGGTGCTTGGTGCTTGGTGTTTGGTGCTTGGTGCTTGGTGTTTGGTGCTTGGTGCTTTGTGTTTGGTGCTTGGTGTTTGGTGCTTGGTGCTTGGTGCTTGGTGTTAGGTGTTTGGTGCTTGATGATTGGTGTTTGATGTTAGGTTCTTGGTGCTTGGTGTTTGGTGTTTGGTGCTTGGTGCTTGGTGTTTGGTGTTTGGTGCTTGCTGCTTGTTGATTGGTGTTTTGTGTTTGGACTTTGGTGCTTGGTGTTTGGTGCTTCGGTCTTGGTGTTTGGTGTTTGGTGCTTGGTGCTTGGTGTTTGGTGTTTGGTGCCTGGTGCTTGGTGTTCGGTGCTTGGTGTTTGGTGTTTGGTGATTGGTGCTTGGTGTTTGGTGCTTGGTGCTTGGTGCTTGGTGCTTGGTGTTAGGCGTTTGGTGCTTGGTGCTTGGTGTTTGATGTTTGGTCCATTGTGCTTGGTGTTTGGTATTTTGTGCTTGGTGGTTGGTGTTTGGTGTTTGGTGCTTGGTGCTTGGTGTTTGGTGTTTGGAGCTTGCTGCTTGCTGCTTGGTGTTTGGTGCTAGGGGCTTGGTGCTTGGTGTTTCATGTTTGGTGCTTGGTGCTTGGTGTTTGGTGTTTGGTGCTTGGTGCGTGGGACTTGGTGTTTGGTGCTTGGTGTTTGGTGCTTGGTGTTTGGTGCTTGGTGCCGGGTGCTTGGTGTTTGGTGTTTGGTGCTTGATGTTTGGTGCTTGTTGTTTGGTGCTTGGTGTTCGGTGCTTGGTGCTTGGTGCTTGGTGCTTGGTGTTTGGTGTTTGGTGCTTGGTGCTTGGTGTTTGATGTTTGGTCCTTGGTGCTTGGTGTTTGGTGTTGTGTGCTTGGTGCTTGGTGCTTGGTGTTTGGTGCTTGGTGCTTGGTGCTTGGTGTTTGGCGTTTGCTGTTTGCTGTTTGGTGGTTGGTGTTTGCTGTTTGGTGTTTGCTGTTTGGTGTTTGGTGTTTGGTGCTTGCTGTTTGGTGCTTGGTGCTTGGTGTTTGGTGTTTGGTGCTTGGTGTTTGGTGCTTGGTGCTTGGTGCTGGGTGTTTGGTGCTTGGTGCTTGGTGTTTGGTGCTTGGTGCTAGGTGCTTGGTGTTTGGTCCTTGGTGCTTGGTGCTTGGTCTTTGGTGCTTGGGTTTTGGTGTTTGGTGCTTGGTGCTTGGTGTTTGGTGCTTGGTGCTTGGTGCCTGGTGTTTGGTGCTTGCTGCTTGGTGCTTGGTGTTTGGTGCTTGGTGCTTGGTGATTAGTGTTTGGTGCTTGGTGCTTGCTGTTTGGTGTTTGGTGCTGGGTGTTTGGTGCTTGGTGCTTGGTGTTTGGTGCTTGGTGCTTGGTGCTTGGTGTTTGGTCCTTGGTGCTTGGTGCTTGGTGCTTGGTGCTTGCTGTTTGGTGTTTGGTGTTTGGTTCTTGGTGCTTGGTGTTTGGTGTTTGGTGTTTGGTGCTTGGTGCTTGGTGCTTGGTGTTTGGTGCTTGGGGTTTGGTGTTTGGTGCTTGGTGTTTGGTGCTTGGTGCTTGCTGTTTGGTGTTTGGTGTTTGGTTCTTGGTGCTTGGTGTTTGGTATTTGGTGTTTGGTGCTTGGTGCTTGGTGCTTGGTGTTTGGTGTTTGGTGCTTGGTGCTTGGTGTTTTGTGTTTGGTGCTTGGTACTTGGTGATTAGTGTTTGGTGCTTGGTGCTTGCGGTTTGGTGTTTGGTGCTTGGGGTTTGGTGTTTGGTGCTTGGTGCTTGCTGCTTGGTGCTTGGTGTTTGGTGCTTGGTGCTTGGTGTTTGGTGTTTGGTGCATGGGGTTTGGTGTTTGGTGCTTGGTGCTTGGAGTTTGGTGCTTGGTGCTTGGTGTTTGGAGTTTGGTGCTTGGTGCTTGTTGCCTGGTGTTTGGTGTTTGGTGCTTGGTGCTTGGTGGCTGGTGTTTGGTGCTTGGTGTTTGGAGTTTGGTGTTTGGTGCTTGGTGCCTGGTGTTTCGTGCTTGGTGCTTGGTGCTTGCTGTCTGGTGTTTGGTGCTTGGTGTTTGGTGTTTGGTACTAGGTGCTTGGTGCTTGGTGCTTGGTGTTTGGTGCTTGGTGTTTGATGCTGCGTGCTTGGTATTTGGTGTTTGGTGCTTGGTGCTTGGTGTTTGGTATTTGGAGCTTGGTGCCTGGTGCTTGTTGTTTGGTGTTTGGTGCTTGGTGCTTGGTGTTTGGTGTTTGGCGTTTGGTGCTTGGTGCTTTGTGTTTGGTGCTTGGTGTTTGGTGTTTGGTGTTTGATGCTTGGTGTTTGCTGCTTGGTGCTTGGTGCTTGGTGTTTTGTGTTTGGTGCTTGGTGCTTGGTGCCTGCTGCTTGGTGCTTGGTGCTTGTTGTTTGGTGCTTGGTGCTTGGTGATTAGTGTTTGGTGCTTGGTGCTTGCGGTTTGGTGTTTGGTGCTTGGGGTTTGGTGTTTGGTGCTTGGTGCTTGGTGTTTGGTGCTTGGTGCTTGGTGTTTGGTGCTTGGTGCTTGGTGTTTGGTGCTTGGTGCTTGGTGTTTGGTGTTTGGCATTTGCTGTTTGCTGTTTGGTGTTTGGTGTTTGCTGTTTGGTGTTTGCTGTTTGGTGTTTGGTGTTTGGTGCTTGCTGTTTGGTGCTTGGTGCTTGGTGTTTGGTGTTTGGTGTTTGGTGCTTGGTGCTTGGTGTTTGGTGCTTGGTGCTTGGTGCTGGGTGTTTGGTGCTTGGTGCTTGGTGTTTGGTGCTTGGTGCTTGGTGCCTGGTGTTTGGTCCTTGGTGCTTGGTGCTTGGTGATTGGTGCTTGCTGTTTGGTGTTTGGTTCTTGGTGCTTGGTGTTTGGTGTTTGGTGTTTGGTGCTTGGTGCTTGGTGCTTGGTGTTTGGTGCTTGGTGCTTGGTGATTAGTGTTTGGTGATTGGTGCTTGGGGTTTGGTGTTTGGTGCTTGGTGTTTGGTGCTTGGTGCTTGCTGTTTGGTGCTTGGTGCTTGGTGCTTGGTGTTTGGTGCTTGGTGCTTGGTGCTTGGTGTTTGGTGCTGCGTGCTTGGTGTTTGGTGTTTGGTGCTTGGTGCCTGGGGCTTGTTGTTTGGTGTTTGGTGCTTAGTGCTTGGTGTTTGGTGTTTGGTGCTTGGTGCTTGGTGGCTGGTGCTTGGTGCTTGGTGTTTGGAGTTTGGTGCTTAGTGCTTGGTGCCTGGTGTTTCGTGCTTGGTGCTTGGTGCTTGGTGTTTGGTGTTTGGTGTTTGGTGTTTGGTGTTTGGTACTTGGTGCTTGGTGCTTGGTGTTTGGTGCTTGGTGTTTGGTGATTGGTGCTTGGTGCTTGGTGCTTGGTGCTTGGTGTTAGGTGTTTGGTCCTTGGTGCTTGTTGTTTGGTGTTTTGTGCTTGGTGCTTGGCGTTTGGTGTTTGGTGCTAGGGTCTTGGTGCTTGATGCTTGGTGTTTGGTGCTTGGTGCTTGCTGTTTGGTGTTTGGTGCTTGGTGCGTGGGACTTAGTGTTTGGTGTTTGGTGCTTGGTGTTTGGTGCTTGGTGTTTGGTGCTTGGTGCTTGGTGTTTGGTGTTTGGTGCTTAGTGCTTGGGGCTTGGTGTTTGGTGCTTGGTGTTTGGTGTTTGGTGCTTGGTGCTTGGTGTTTGGCGCTTGGTGCTTGGTGCTTGGTGTTTGGTGCTTGGTGCTTGGTGCTTGGTGCTTGGTGATTAGTGTTTGGTGCTTGGTGCTTGGTGCCTGGTGCTTGTTGCTTGGTGCTTGTTGTTTGGTGCTTGGTGTTTGGTGCTTGGTGCTTGGTGCTGGGTGGTTGGTGTTTGGTGTTTGGTGCTTGGTGCTTGGTGCTTATTGTTTGGTGCTTGGTGCTTGGTGCTTGGTGCTTGGTCTTTGGTGCTTGGTGTTTGGTGTTTGGTACTTGGGGCCTGGTGTTTGGCGCTTGGTGCTTGGTGCTTGGTGTTTGGTGCTTGGTGTTTGGTGCTTGGTGCTTGGTGCCTGGTGCTTGGTGTTTGGTGTTTGGTGCTTGCTGCTTGGTGATTGGTGTTTTGTGTTTGGACTTTGGTGCTTGGTGTTTGGTGCTTCGGTCTTGGTGTTTGGTGTTTGGTGCTTGGTGCTTGGTGTTTGGTGTTTGGTGCCTGGTGCTTGGTGTTCGGTGCTTGGTGTTTGTTGTTTGGTGATTGGTGCTTGGTGTTTGGTGCTTGGTGCTTGGTGCTTGGTGCTTGGTGCTTGGTGCTTGGTGCTTGCTGTTTGGTGTTTGGTGTTTGGTTCTTGGTGCTTGGTGTTTGGTGTTTGGTGTTTGGTGCTTGGTGCTTGGTGCTTGGTGTTTGGTGCTTGGTGCTTGGTGATTAGTGTTTGGTGATTGGTGCTTGGGGTTTGGTGTTTGGTGCTTGGTGTTTGGTGCTTGGTGCTTGCTGTTTGGTGCTTGGTGCTTGGTGCTTGGTGTTTGGTCCTTGGTGCTTGGTGCTTGGTGATTGGTGCTTGCTGTTTGGTGTTTGGTGTTTGGTTCTTGGTGCTTGGTGTTTGGTGTTTGGTGTTTGGTGCTTGGTGCTTGGTGCTTGGTGTTTGGTGCTTGGTGCTTGGTGATTAGTGTTTGGTGATTGGTGCTTGGTGCTTGGTGCTTGGTGGCTGGTGCTTGGTGCTTGGTGTTTGGAGTTTGGTGCTTGGTGCTTGGTGCCTGGTGTTTCGTGCTTGGTGCTTGGTGCTTGGTGTTTGGTGTTTGGTGTTTGGTGTTTGGTGTTTGGTACTTGGTGCTTGGTGTTTGGTGCTTGGTGTTTGGTGATTGGTGCTTGGTGCTTGGTGCTTGGTGCTTGGTGTTAGGTGTTTGGTCCTTGGTGCTTGTTGTTTGGTGTTTTGTGCTTGGTGCTTGGCGTTTGGTGTTTGGTGCTAGGGGCTTGGTGCTTGATGCTTGGTGTTTGGTGCTTGGTGCTTGCTGTTTGGTGTTTGGTGCTTGGTGCGTGGGACTTAGTGTTTGGTGTTTGGTGCTTGGTGTTTGGTGCTTGGTGTTTGGTGCTTGGTGCTTGGTGTTTGGTGTTTGGTGCTTAGTGCTTGGGGCTTGGTGTTTGGTGCTTGGTGTTTGGTGTTTGGTGCTTGGTGCTTGGTGTTTGGCGCTTGGTGCTTGGTGCTTGGTGTTTGGTGCTTGGTGCTTGGTGCTTGGTGCTTGGTGATTAGTGTTTGGTGCTTGGTGCTTGGTGCCTGGTGATGGTGCTTGGTGCTTGTTGTTTGGTGCTTGGTGTTTGGTGCTTGGTGCTTGGTGCTGGGTGGTTGGTGTTTGGTGTTTGGTGCTTGGTGCTTGGTGCTTATTGTTTGGTGCTTGGTGCTTGGTGCTTGGTGCTTGGTCTTTGGTGCTTGGTGTTTGGTGTTTGGTACTTGGGGCCTGGTGTTTGGCGCTTGGTGCTTGGTGCTTGGTGTTTGGTGCTTGGTGTTTGGTGCTTGGTGATTAGTGTTTGGTGCTTGGTGCTTGGTGCCTGGTGCTTGGTGCTTGGTGCTTGATGTTTGGTGCTTGGTGCTTGGTGATTAGTGTTTGGTGCTTGGTGCTTTGGGTTTGGTGTTTGGTGCTTGGGGTTTGGTGTTTGGTGCTTGGTGCTTGGTGTTTGGTGCTTGGTGCTTGGTGTTTGGCGCTTGGTGCTTTGTGTTTGGTGCTTGGTGTTTGGTGCTTGGTGCTTGGTGCTTGGTTCTTGGTGTTAGGTGTTTGGTGCTTGGTGATTGGTGTTTGATTTTAGGTTCTTGGTGCTTGGTGTTTGGTGTTTGGTGCTTCGGTCTTGGTGTTTGGTGTTTGGTGCTTGGTGCCTGGGGCTTGTTGTTTGGTGTTTGGTGCTTAGTGCTTGGTGCTTGGTGTTTGGTGCTTGGTGCTTGGTGGCTGGTGCTTGGTGCTTGGTGTTTGCAGTTTGGTGCTTGGTGCTTGGTGCCTGGTGTTTCGTGCTTGGTACTTGGTGCTTGGTGTTTGGTGTTTGGTGCTTGGTGTTTGGTGTTTGGTGCTTGCTGCTTGGTGATTGGTGTTTTGTGTTTGGACTTTGGTGCTTGGTGTTTGGTGCTTCGGTCTTGGTGTTTGGTGTTTGGTGCTTGGTGCTTGGTGTTTGGTGTTTGGTGCCTGGTGCTTGGTGTTCGGTGCTTGGTGTTTGGTGTTTGGTGATTGGTGCTTGGTGTTTGGTGCTTGGTGCTTGGTGCTTGGTGCTTGGTGTTAGGCGTTTGGTACTTGGTGCTTGGTGTTTGATGTTTGGTCCATTGTGCTTGGTGTTTGGTATTTTGTGCTTGGTGCTTGGTGTTTGGTGTTTGGTGCTTGGTGCTTGGTGTTTGGTGTTTGGTGCTTGCTGCTTGCTGCTTGGTGTTTGGTGCTAGGGGCTTGGTGCTTGGTGTTTCGTGTTTGGTGCTTGGTGCTTGGTGTTTGGTGTTTGGTGCTTGGTGCGTGGGACTTGGTGTTTGGTGCTTGGTGTTTGGTGCTTGGTGCCGGGTGCTTGGTGTTTGGTGTTTGGTGCTTGATGTTTGGTGCTTGTTGTTTGGTGCTTGGTGTTCGGTGCTTGGTGCTTGGTGCTTGGTGCTTGGTGTTTGGTGTTTGGTGCTTGGTGCTTGGTGTTTGATGTTTGGTCCTTGGTGCTTGGTGTTTGGTGTTGTGTGCTTGGTGATTGGTGCTTGGTGTTTGGTGCTTGGTGCTTGGTGCTTGGTGTTTGGCGTTTGCTGTTTGCTGTTTGGTGGTTGGTGTTTGCTGTTTGCTGTTTGCTGTTTGGTGTTTGGTGTTTGGTGCTTGCTGTTTGGTGCTTGGTGCTTGGTGCTTGGTGCTTGTTGTTTGGTGCTTGGTGCTTGGTGATTAGTGTTTGGTGCTTGGTGCTTGCGGTTTGGTGTTTGGTGCTTGGGGTTTGGTGCTTGGTGCTTGGTGCTTGGTGTTTGGTGCTTGGTGCTTGGTGTTTGGTGCTTGGTGCTTGGTGTTTGGTGTTTGGTGTTTGCTGTTTGCTGTTTGCTGTTTGGTGCTTGCTGTTTGGTGCTTGGTGCTTGGTGTTTGGTGTTTGGTGCTTGGTGCGTGGGACTTGGTGTTTGGTGCTTGGTGTTTGGTGCTTGGTGTTTGGTGCTTGGTGCCGGGTGCTTGGTGTTTGGTGTTTGGTGCTCGGTGTTTGGTGCTTGTTGTTTGGTGCTTGGTGTTCGGTGCTTGGTGCTTGGTGCTTGGTGCTTGGTGTTTGGTGTTTGGTGCTTGGTGCTTGGTGTTTGATGTTTGGTCCTTGGTGCTTGGTGTTTGGTGTTGTGTGCTTGGTGCTTGGTGCTTGGTGTTTGGTGCTTGGTGCTTGGTGCTTGGTGTTTGGCGTTTGCTGTTTGCTGTTTGGTGGTTGGTGTTTGCTGTTTGGTGTTTGCTGTTTGGTGTTTGGTGTTTGGTGCTTGCTGTTTGGTGCTTGGTGCTTGGTGTTTGGTCTTTGGTGCTTGGTGTTTGGTGCTTGGTGCTTGGTGCTGGGTGTTTGGTGCTTGGTGCTTGGTGTTTGGTGCTTGGTGCTTGGTGCTTGGTGTTTGGTCCTTGGTGCTTGGTGCTTGGTCTTTGGTGCTTGGGTTTTGGTCTTTGGTGCTTGGTGCTTGGTGTTTGGTGCTTGGTGCTTGGTGCTTGGTGTTTGGTGCTTGCTGCTTGGTGCTTGGTGTTTGGTGCTTGGTGCTTGGTGATTAGTGTTTGGTGATTGGTGCTTGGGGTTTGGTGTTTGGGGCTTGGTGTTCGGTGCTTGGTGCTTGCTGTTTGGTGTTTGGTGCTGGGTGTTTGGTGCTTGGTGCTTGGTGTTTGGTGCTTGGTGCTTGGTGCTTGGTGCTTGGTGTTTGGTGCTTGGTGCTTGGTGCTTGGTGCTTGCTGTTTGGTGTTTGGTGTTTGGTTCTTGGTGCTTGGTGTTTGGTGTTTGGTGTTTGGTGCTTGGTGCTTGGTGCTTGGTGTTTGGTGCTTGGGGTTTGGTGTTTGGTGCTTGGTGTTTGGTGCTTGGTGCTTGCTGTTTGGTGTTTGGTGTTTGGTTCTTGGTGCTTGGTGTTTGGTATTTGGTCTTTGGTGCTTGGTGCTTGGTGCTTGGTGTTTGGTGCTTGGTGCTTGGTGCTTGGTGTTTTGTGTTTGGTGCTTGGTACTTGGTGATTAGTTTTTGGTGCTTGGTGCTTGCGGTTTGGTGTTTGGTGCTTGGGGTTTGGTGTTTGGTGCTTGGTGCTTGCTGCTTGGTGCTTGGTGCTTGGTGCTTGGTGTTTGGTGTTTGGTGCTTGGGGTTTGGTGTTTGGTGCTTGGTGCTTGGAGTTTGGTGCTTGGTGCTTGGTGTTTGGAGTTTGGTGCTTGGTGCTTGGTGCCTGGTGCTTGTTGTTTGGTGTTTGGTGCTTAGTGGTTGGTGTTTGGTGTTTGGTGCTTGGTGCTTGGTGGCTGGTGTTTGGTGCTTGGTGTTTGGAGTTTGGTGTTTGGTGCTTGGTGCCTGGTGTTTCGTGCTTGGTGCTTGGTGCTTGGTGTCTGGTGTTTGGTGCTTGGTGTTTGGTGTTTGGTACTTGGTGCTTGGTGCTTGGTGCTTGGTGTTTGGTGCTTGGTGTTTGATGCTGCGTGCTTGGTGTTTGGTGTTTGGTGCTTGGTGCTTGGTGTTTTGTATTTGGAGCTTGGTGCCTGGTGCTTGTTGTTTGGTGTTTGGTGCTTGGTGCTTGGTGTTTGGTGTTTGGCGTTTGGTGCCTGGTGCTTGGTATCTGGTGTTTGGTGCTTGATGTTTGGTGTTTGGTGCTTGGTGCTTGGTGTTTGGTGTTTGGTGCTTGGTGCTTGGTGTTTGGTGCTTGGTGTTTGGTGTTTGGTGTTTGATGCTTGGTGTTTGCTGCTTGGTGCTTGGTGTTTGGTGCTTGGTGCTTGGTGCTGGGTGTTTGGTGCTTGGTGCTTGGTGTTTGGTGCTTGGTGCTTGGTGCTTGGTGTTTGGTCCTTGGTGCTTGGTGCTTGGTCTTTGGTGCTTGGGTTTTGGTGTTTGTTGCTTGGTGCTTGGTGTTTGGTGCTTGGTGCTTGGTGCTTGGTGTCTGGTGCTTGCTGCTTGGCGCTTGGTGTTTGGTGCTTGGTGCTTGGTGATTAGTGTTTGGTGATTGGTGCTTGGGGTTTGGTGTTTGGGGGCTTGGTGTTTGGTGCGTGGTGCTTGCTGTTTGGTGTTTGGTGCTGGGTGTTTGGTGCTTGGTGCTTGGTGTTTGGTGCTTGGTGCTTGGTGCTTGGTGCTTGGTGTTTGGTGCCTGGTGCTTGGTGCTTGGTGCTTGCTGTTTGGTGTTTAGTGTTTGGTTCTTGGTGCTTGGTGTTTGGTGTTTGGTGCTTGGTGCTTGGTGCTTGGTGTTAGGCGTTTGGTGCTTGGTGCTTGGTGTTTGATGTTTGGTCCTTGGTGCTTGGTGTTTGGTATTTGGAGCTTGGTGCTTGGTGTTTGGTGTTTGGTGCTTCCTGCTTGCTGTTTGGTGTTTGGTGCTGGGTGTTTGGTGCTTGGTGCTTGGTGCTTGGTGTTAGGCGTTTGGTGCTTGGTGCTTGGTGTTTGATGTTTGGTCCTTGGTGCTTGGTGTTTGGTATTTGGAGCTTGGTGCTTGGTGTTTGGTGTTTGGTGCGTGGTGCTTGCTGTTTGGTGTTTGGTGCTGGGTGTTTGGTGCTTGGTGCTTGGTGATTAGTGTTTGGTGATTGGTGCTTGGGGTTTGGTGTTTGGTGCTTGGTGTTTGGTGGTTGGTGCTTGCTGTTTGGTGTTTGGTGTTTGGTTCTTGGTGCTTGGTGTTTGGTATTTGGTGCTTGGTGCTTGGTGATTGGTGTTTGGTGCTTGGTGCTTGGTGCTTGGTGTTTGGTGCTGCGTGCTTGGTGTTTGGTGTTTGGTGCTTGGTGCCTGGGGCTTGTTGTTTGGTGTTTGGTGCTTGGTGCTTGGTGCTTGGTGTTAGGTGTTTGGTGCTTGGTGCTTGGTGTTTGATGTTTGGTCCTTGGTGCTTGTTGTTTGGTGTTTGGTGCTTGGTGCTTGGTGTTTGGTGTTTGGTGCTTGCTGTTTGCTGCTTGGTGTTTGGTGCTTGGTGATTGGTGCTTGGTGTTTTATGCTTGGTGCTTGGTGTTTGGTGCTAGGGGCTTGGTGCTTGATGCTTGGTGTTTGGTGCTTGGTGCTTGCTGTTTGGTGCTTGGTGCTTGGTGCTTGGTGTTTGGTGTATGGTGTTTGGTGCTTGGTGTTTGGTGCTTGGTGCTTGGTGCTGGGTGGTTGGGGTTTGGTGTTTGGTGCTTGGTGATTGGTGCTTATTGTTTGGTGCTTGGTGCTTGGTGCTTGGTGCTTGGTCTTTGATGCTTGGTGTTTGGTGTTTGGTGCTTGGTGCTTGGTGATTAGTGTTTGGTGCTTGGTGCTTGGTGTTTTGTGCTTGGTGTTTGGTGCTTGGTGCTTGGTGTTTGGTGTTTGGTGCTTTGTGCTTGGGGCTTGGTGTTTGGTGCTTAGTGTTTGGTGCTTGGTGTTTGGTGCTTGGCGCTTGGTGCTTGGTGTTTGGTGCTTGGTGCTTGGTGTTTGGTGCTTGGTGCTTTGTGTTTGGTGCTTGGTGTTTGGTGCTTGGTGCTTGGTGCTTGGTGCTTGGTGTTAGGTGTTTGGTGCTTGGTGATTGGTGTTTGATGTTAGGTTCTTGGTGCTTGGTGTTTGGTGTTTGGTGCTTGGTGCTTGGTGTTTGGTGTTTGGTGCTTGCTGCTTGGTGCTTGGTGTTTTGTGTTTGGAGTTTGGTGCTTGGTGTTTGGTGCTTGGTGCTTGGTGTTTGGTGTTTGGTGTTTGGTGTTTGGTGATTGGTGCTTTGTGTTTGGTGCTTGGTGCTTGGTGCTTGGTTCTTGGTGTTAGGCGTTTGGTGCTTGGTGCTTGGTGTTTGATGTTTGGTCCTTGGTGCTTGGTGTTTGGTATTTGGAGCTTGGTGCTTGGTGTTTGGTGTTTGGTGCTTGCTGCTTGCTGCTTGGTGTTTGGTGCTAGGGACTTGGTGCTTGGTGCTTGGTGTTTGGTGCTTGGTGTTTGGTGTTTGGTGCTTGGTGCGTGGGACTTGGTGTTTGGTGCTTGGTGTTTGGTGCTTGGTGTTTGGTGCTTGGTGCCTGGTGCTTGGTGTTTGGTGTTTGGTGCTTGGTGTTTGGTGCTTGGTGTTTGGTACTTGGTGTTCGGTGCTTGGTGCTTGGTGCTTGGTGCTTGGTGTTTGGTGTTTGGTGCTTGGTGCTTGGTGTTTGATGTTTGGTCCTTGGTGCTTGGTGTCTGGTGTTGTGTGCTTGGTGCTTGGTGCTTGGTGTTTGGTGCTTGGTGCTTGGTGCTTGGTGTTTGGCGTTTGCTGTTTGCTGTTTGGTGTTTGGTGTTTGCTGTTTGGTGTTTGCTGTTTGGTGTTTGGTGTTTGGTGCTTGGTGCTTGGTGTTTGGTGCTTGGTGCTTGGTGCTTGGTGTTTGGTCCTTGGTGCTTCGTGCTTGGTCTTTGGTGTTTGGGTTTTGGTGTTTGGTGCTTGGTGCTTGTTGTTTGGTGCGTGGTGCTTGGTGCTTGGTGCTTGGTGTTTGGTGCTTGCTGCTTGGTGCTTGGTGTTTGGTGCTTGGTGCTTGGTGAGTAGTGTTTGGTGATTGGTGCTTGGGGTCTGGTGTTTGGGGCTTGGTGTTTGGTGCTTAGTGCTTGCTGTTTGGTGTTTGGTGTTTGGTTCTTGGTGCTTGGTGTTTGGTGTTTGGTGTTTGGTGCTTGGTGCTTGGTGCTTGGTGTTTGGTGCTTGGTGCTTCGTGCTTGGTGTTTGGTGCTGCGTGCTTGGTGTTTGGTGTTCGGTGCTTGGTGACTGGTGCTTGTTGTTTGGTGTTTGGTGCTTAGTGCTTGGTGTTTGGTGTTTGGTGCTTGGTGCTTGGTGGCTGGTGTTTGGTGCTTGGTGTTTGGAGTTTGGTGCTTGGTGCTTGGTGCCTGGTGTTTCGTGCTTGGTGCTTGGTGCTTGGTGTTTGGTGTTTGGTGCTTGGTGTTTGGTGTTTGGTACTTGGTGCTTGGTGCTTGGTGCTTGGTGTTTGGTGCTTGGTATTTGATGCTGCCTGCTTGGTGTTTGGTGTTTGGTGCTTGGTGCTTGCTGTTTGGCGTTTGGAGCTCGGTGCCTGGTGCTTGTTGTATGGTGTTTGGCGCTTGGTGCTTGGTGTTTGGTGTTTGGTGCTTGGTGCTTGGTGCTTGGTATCTGGTGTTTGGTGCTTGATGTTTGGTGTTTGGTGCTTGGTGTTTTGTGTTTGGTGATTGGTGCTTGGTGCCTGGTGCTTGGTGCTTGGTGCTTGTTGTTTGGTGCTTGGTGCTTGGTGATTAGTGTTTGGTGCTTGGTGCTTGCGGTTTGGTGTTTGGTGCTTGGGGTTTGGTGCTTGGTGCTTGGTGCTCGGTGTTTGGTGCTTGGTGCTTGGTGTTTGGTGCTTGGTGCTTGTTGTTTGGTGTTTGGTGTTTGCTGTTTGCTGTTTGCTGTTTGGTGCTTGCTGTTTGGTGCTTGGTGCTTGGTGTTTGGTGTTTGGTGCTTGGTGCGTGGGACTTGGTGTTTGGTGCTTGGTGTTTGGTGCTTGGTGTTTGGTGCTTGGTGCCGGGTGCTTGGTGTTTGGTGTTTGGTGCTTGGTGTTTGGTGCTTGTTGTTTGGTGCTTGGTGTTCGGTGCTTGGTGCTTGGTGCTTGGTGCTTGGTGTTTGGTGTTTGGTGCTTGGTGCTTGGTGTTTGATGTTTGGTCCTTGGTGCTTGGTGTTTGGTGTTGTGTGCTTGGTGCTTGGTGCTTGGTGTTTGGTGCTTGGTGCTTGGTGCTTGGTGTTTGGCGTTTGCTGTTTGCTGTTTGGTGGTTGGTGTTTGCTGTTTGGTGTTTGCTGTTTGGTGTTTGGTGTTTGGTGCTTGCTGTTTGGTGCTTGGTGCTAGGTGTTTGGTGTTTGGTGCTTGGTGTTTGGTGCTTGGTGCTTGGTGCTGGGTGTTTGGTGCTTGGTGCTTGGTGTTTGGTGCTTGGTGCTTGGTGCTTGGTGTTTGGTCCTTGGTGCTTGGTGCTTGGTCTTTGGTGCTTGGGTTTTGGTCTTTGGTGCTTGGTGCTTGGTGTTTGGTGCTTGGTGCTTGGTGCTTGGTGTTTGGTGCTTGCTGCTTGGTGCTTGGTGTTTGGTGCTTGGTGCTTGGTGATTAGTGTTTGGTGCTTGGTGCTTGGTGCTTGGTGCTTGGTGTTTGGTGCTTGGTGCTTGGTGCTTGGTGCTTGCTGTTTGGTGTTTGGTGTTTGGTTCTTGGTGCTTAGTGTTTGGTGTTTGGTGTTTGGTGCTTGGTGCTTGGTGCTTGGTGTTTGGTGCTTGGGGTTTGGTGTTTGCTGCTTGGTGTTTGGTGCTTGGTGCTTGCTGTTTGGTGTTTGGTGTTTGGTTCTTGGTGCTTGGTGTTTGGTATTTGGTGTTTGGTGCTTGGTGCTTGGTGCTTGGTGTTTGGTGCTTGGTGCTTGGTGCTTGGTGTTTTGTGTTTGGTGCTTGGTACTTGGTGATTAGTGTTTGGTGCTTGGTGCTTGCGGTTTGGTGTTTGGTGCTTGGGGTTTGGTGTTTGGTGCTTGGTGCTTGCTGCTTGGTGCTTGGTGTTTGGTGCTTGGTGCTTGGTGTTTGGTGTTTGGTGCTTGGGGTTTGGTGTTTGGTGCTTGGTGCTTGGAGTTTGGTAATTGGTGCTTGGTGTTTGGAGTTTGGTGCTTGGTGCTTGGTGCCTGGTGCTTGTTGTTTGGTGTTTGGTGCTTAGTGGTTGGTGTTTGGTGTTTGGTGCTTGGTGCTTGGTGGCTGGTGTTTGGTGCTTGGTGTTTGGAGTTTGGTGTTTGGTGCTTGGTGCCTGGTGTTTCGTGCTTGGTGCTTGGTGCTTGGTGTCTGGTGTTTGGTGCTTGGTGTTTGGTGTTTGGTACTTGGTGCTTGGTGCTTGGTGCTTGGTGTTTGGTGCTTGGTGTTTGATGCTGCGTGCTTGGTGTTTGGTGTTTGGTGCTTGGTGTTTGGTATTTGGAGCTTGGTGCTTGGTGCTTGGTGTTTGGTGTTTGGCGTTTGGTGCTTGGTGCTTGGTATCTGGTGTTTGGTGCTTGATGTTTGGTGTTTGGTGCTTGGTGCTTGGTGTTTGGTGTTTGGTGCTTGGTGCTTGGTGTTTGGTGCTTGGTGTTTGGTGTTTGGTGTTTGATGCTTGCTGTTTGCTGCTTGGTGCTTGGTGCTTGGTGTTTTGTGTTTGGTGCTTGGTGCTTGGTGCCTGCTGCTTGGTGCTTGGTGCTTGTTGTTTGGTGCTTGGTGCTTGGTGATTAGTGTTTGGTGCTTGGTGCTTGCGGTTTGGTGTTTGGTGCTTGGGGTTTGGTGTTTGGTGCTTGGTGCTTGGTGTTTGGTGCTTGGTGCTTGGTGCTTGGTGTTTGGTGCTTGGTGCTTGGTGTTTGGTGCTTGGTGCTTGGTGTTTGGTGTTTGGCGTTTGCTGTTTGCTGTTTGGTGTTTGGTGTTTGCTGTTTGGTGTTTGCTGTTTGGTGTTTGGTGTTTGGTGCTTGCTGTTTGGTGCTTGGTGCTTGGTGTTTGGTGTTTGGTGTTTGGTGCTTGGTGCTTGGTGTTTGGTGCTTGGTGCTTGGTGCTGGGTGTTTGGTGCTTGGTGCTTGGTGTTTGGTGCTTGGTGCTTGGTGCCTGGTGTTTGGTCCTTGGTGCCTGGTGCTTGGTGCTTGGTGTTTGGTGTTTGGTGTTTGGTGCTTGGTGCTTGGTGTTTGGTGTTTGGTGTTTGGTGCTTGGTGCTTGGTGCTTGGTGTTTGGTGCTTGGTGCTTGGTGATTAGTGTTTGGTGATTGGTGCTTGGGGTTTGGTGTTTGGTGCTTGGTGTTTGGTGCTTGGTGCTTGGTGTTTGGTGTTTGGTACTTGGTGCTTGGTGCTTGGTGTTTGGTGCTTGGTGTTTGGTGCTTGGTGCTTGGTGCTTGATGCTTCGTGTTAGGTGTTTGGTGCTTGGTGCTTGGTGTTTGATGTTTGGTCCTTGGTGCTTGTTGTTTGGTGTTTGGTGCTTCGTGCTTGGTGTTTGGTGTTTGGTGCTTGCTGCTTGCTGCTTGGTGTTTGGTGCTTGGTGATTGGTGCTTGGTGTTTTGTGCTTGGTGCTTGGTGTTTGGTGTTTGCTGCTAGGGGCTTGGTGCTTGATGCTTGGTGTTTGGTGCTTGGTGCTTGCTGTTTGGTGTTTGGTGCTTGGTGCGTGGGACTTAGTGTTTGGTGTTTGGTGCTTGGTGTTTTGTGCTTGGTGCTTGGTGTTTGGTGTTTGCTGCTAGGGGCTTGGTGCTTGATGCTTGGTGTTTGGTGCTTGGTGCTTGCTGTTTGGTGTTTGGTGCTTGGTGCGTGGGACTTAGTGTTTGGTGTTTGGTGCTTGGTGTTTGGTGCTTAGTGTTTGGTGTTTGGTGTTTGGTGCTTGGTGTTTGGTGCTTGGTGCTTGGTGCTGGGTGGTTGGTGTTTGGTGTTTGGTGCTTGGTGCTTGGTGCTTATGGTTTGGTGCTTGGTGCTTGGTGCTTGGTGCTTGGTCTTTGGTGCTTGGTGTTTGGTATTTGGTGCTTGGTGCCTGGTGTTTGGCGCTTGGGGCTTGGTGCTTGGTGTTTGGTGGTTGGTGTTTGGTGCTTGGTGATTAGTGTTTGGTGCTTGGTGCTTGGTGCCTGGTGCTTGGTGCTTGGTGCTTGATGTTTGGTGCTTGGTGCTTGGTGATTAGCGTTTGGTGCTTGGTTCTTTGGGTTTGGTGTTTGGTGCTTGGGGTTTGGTGTTTGGTGCTTGGTGCTTGGTGTTTGGTGCTTGGTGCTTGGTGTTTGGTGCTTGGTGCTTTGTGTTTGGTGCTTGGTGTTTGGTGCTTGGTGCTTGGTGCTTGGTGCTTGGTGTTAGGTGTTTGGTGCTTGATGATTGGTGTTTGATGTTAGGTTCTTGGTGCTTGGTGTTTGGTGTTTGGTGCTTGGTGCTTGGTGTTTGGTGTTTGGTGCTTGCTGCTTGTTGATTGGTGTTTTGTGTTTGGACTTTGGTGCTTGGTGTTTGGTGCTTCGGTCTTGGTGTTTGGTGTTTGGTGCTTGGTGCTTGGTGTTTGGTGTTTGGTGCCTGGTGCTTGGTGTTCGGTGCTTGGTGTTTGGTGTTTGGTGATTGGTGCTTGGTGTTTGGTGCTTGGTGCTTGGTGCTTGGTGCTTGGTGTTAGGCGTTTGGTGCTTGGTGCTTGGTGTTTGATGTTTGGTCCATTGTGCTTGGTGTTTGGTATTTTGTGCTTGGTGCTTGGTGTTTGGTGTTTGGTGCTTGGTGCTTGGTGTTTGGTGTTTGGTGCTTGCTGCTTGCTGCTTGGTGTTTGGTGCTAGGGGCTTGGTGCTTGGTGTTTCATGTTTGGTGCTTGGTGCTTGGTGTTTGGTGTTTGGTGCTTGGTGCGTGGGACTTGGTGTTTGGTGCTTGGTGTTTGGTGCTTGGTGTTTGGTGCTTGGTGCCGGGTGCTTGGTGTTTGGTGTTTGGTGCTTGATGTTTGGTGCTTGTTGTTTGGTGCTTGGTGTTCGGTGCTTGGTGCTTGGTGCTTGGTGCTTGGTGTTTGGTGTTTGGTGCTTGGTGCTTGGTGTTTGATGTTTGGTCCTTGGTGCTTGGTGTTTGGTGTTGTGTGCTTGGTGCTTGGTGCTTGGTGTTTGGTGCTTGGTGCTTGGTGCTTGGTGTTTGGCGTTTGCTGTTTGCTGTTTGGTGGTTGGTGTTTGCTGTTTGGTGTTTGCTGTTTGGTGTTTGGTGTTTGGTGCTTGCTGTTTGGTGCTTGGTGCTTGGTGTTTGGTGTTTGGTGCTTGGTGTTTGGTGCTTGGTGCTTGGTGCTGGGTGTTTGGTGCTTGGTGCTTGGTGTTTGGTGCTTGGTGCTAGGTGCTTGGTGTTTGGTCCTTGGTGCTTGGTACTTGGTCTTTGGTGCTTGGGTTTTGGTGTTTGGTGCTTGGTGCTTGGTGTTTGGTGCTTGGTGCTTGGTGCCTGGTGTTTGGTGCTTGCTGCTTGGTGCTTGGTGTTTGGTGCTTGGTGCTTGGTGATTAGTGTTTGGTGATTGGTGCTTGGGGTTTGGTGTTTGGGGCTTGGTGTTTGGTGCTTGGTGCTTGCTGTTTGGTGTTTGGTGCTGGGTGTTTGGTGCTTGGTGCTTGGTGTTTGGTGCTTGGTGCTTGGTGCTTGGTGTTTAGTCCTTGGTGCTTGGTGCTTGGTGCTTGGTGCTTGCTGTTTGGTGTTTGGTGTTTGGTTCTTGGTGCTTGGTGTTTGGTGTTTGGTGTTTGGTGCTTGGTGCTTGGTGCTTGGTGTTTGGTGCTTGGGGTTTGGTGTTTGGTGCTTGGTGTTTGGTGCTTGGTGCTTGCTGTTTGGTGTTTGGTGTTTGGTTCTTGGTGCTTGGTGTTTGGTATTTGGTGTTTGGTGCTTGGTGCTTGGTGCTTGGTGTTTGGTGTTTGGTGCTTGGTGCTTGGTGTTTTGTGTTTGGTGCTTGGTACTTGGTGATTAGTGTTTGGTGCTTGGTGCTTGCGGTTTGGTGTTTGGTGCTTGGGGTTTGGTGTTTGGTGCTTGGTGCTTGCTGCTTGGTGCTTGGTGTTTGGTGCTTGGTGCTTGGTGTTTGGTGTTTGGTGCATGGGGTTTGGTGTTTGGTGCTTGGTGCTTGGAGTTTGGTGCTTGGTGCTTGGTGTTTGGAGTTTGGTGCTTGGTGCTTGGTGCCTGGTGCTTGTTGTTTGGTGTTTGGTGCTTAGTGGTTGGTGTTTGGTGTTTGGTGCTTGGTGCTTGGTGGCTGGTGTTTGGTGCTTGGTGTTTGGAGTTTGGTGTTTGGTGCTTGGTGCCTGGTGTTTCGTGCTTGGTGCTTGGTGCTTGCTGTCTGGTGTTTGGTGCTTGGTGTTTGGTGTTTGGTACTTGGTGCTTGGTGCTTGGTGCTTGGTGTTTGGTGCTTGGTGTTTGATGCTGCGTGCTTGGTGTTTGGTGTTTGGTGCTTGGTGCTTGGTGTTTGGTATTTGGAGCTTGGTGCCTGGTGCTTGTTGTTTGGTGTTTGGTGCTTGGTGCTTGGTGTTTGGTGTTTGGCGTTTGGTGCTTGGTGGTTGGTATCTGGTGTTTGGTGCTTGATGTTTGGTGTTTGGTGCTTGGTGCTTGGTGTTAGGTGTTTGGTGCTTGGTGCTTGGTGTTTGGTGCTTGGTGTTTGGTGTTTGGTGTTTGATGCTTGGTGTTTGCTGCTTGGTGCTTGGTGCTTGGTGTTTTGTGTTTGGTGCTTGGTGCTTGGTGCCTGCTGCTTGGTGCTTGGTGCTTGTTGTTTGGTGCTTGGTGCTTGGTGATTAGTGTTTGGTGCTTGGTGCTTGCGGTTTGGTGTTTGGTGCTTGGGGTTTGGTGTTTGGTGCTTGGTGCTTGGTGTTTGGTGCTTGGTGCTTGGTGTTTGGTGCTTGGTGCTTGGTGTTTGGTGCTTGGTGCTTGGTGTTTGGTGTTTGGCGTTTGCTGTTTGCTGTTTGGTGTTTGGTGTTTGCTGTTTGGTGTTTGGTGCTTGGTGCTGGGTGTTTGGTGCTTGGTGCTTGGTGTTTGGTGCTTGGTGCTTGGTGCCTGGTGTTTGGTCCTTGGTGCTTGGTGCTTGGTGCTTGGTGTTTGGTGTTTGGTGTTTGGTGCTTGGTGCTTGGTGCTTGGTGTTTGGTGCTTGGTGCTTGGTGATTAGTGTTTGGTGATTGGTGCTTGGGGTTTGGTGTTTGGTGCTTGGTGTTTGGTGCTTGGTGCTTGCTGTTTGGTGTTTGGTTCTTGGTGCTTGGTGTTTGGTGTTTGGTGTTTGGTGCTTGGTGCTTGGTGCTTGGTGTTTGGTGCTTGGTGCTTGGTGCTTGGTGTTTGGTGCTGCGTGCTTGGTGTTTGGTGTTTGGTGCTTGGTGCCTGGGGCTTGTTGTTTGGTGTTTGGTGCTTAGTGCTTGGTGTTTGGTGTTTGGTGCTTGGTGCTTGGTGGCTGGTGCTTGGTGCTTGGTGTTTGGAGTTTGGTGCTTGGTGCTTGGTGCCTGGTGTTTCGTGCTTGGTGCTTGGTGCTTGGTGTTTGGTGTTTGGTGTTTGGTGTTTGGTGTTTGGTACTTGGTGCTTGGTGCTTGGTGTTTGGTGCTTGGTGTTTGGTGATTGGTGCTTGGTGCTTGGTGCTTGGTGCTTGGTGTTAGGTGTTTGGTCCTTGGTGCTTGTTGTTTGGTGTTTTGTGCTTGGTGCTTGGCGTTTGGTGTTTGGTGCTAGGGGCTTGGTGCTTGATGCTTGGTGTTTGGTGCTTGGTGCTTGCTGTTTGGTGTTTGGTGCTTGGTGCGTGGGACTTAGTGTTTGGTGTTTGGTGCTTGGTGTTTGGTGCTTGGTGTTTGGTGCTTGGTGCTTGGTGTTTGGTGTTTGGTGCTTAGTGCTTGGGGCTTGGTGTTTGGTGCTTGGTGTTTGGTGTTTGGTGCTTGGTGCTTGGTGTTTGGCGCTTGGTGCTTGGTGCTTGGTGTTTGGTGCTTGGTGCTTGGTGCTTGGTGCTTGGTGATTAGTGTTTGGTGCTTGGTGCTTGGTGCCTGGTGCTTGTTGCTTGGTGCTTGTTGTTTGGTGCTTGGTGTTTGGTGCTTGGTGCTTGGTGCTGGGTGGTTGGTGTTTGGTGTTTGGTGCTTGGTGCTTGGTGCTTATTGTTTGGTGCTTGGTGCTTGGTGCTTGGTGCTTGGTCTTTGGTGCTTGGTGTTTGGTGTTTGGTACTTGGGGCCTGGTGTTTGGCGCTTGGTGCTTGGTGCTTGGTGTTTGGTGCTTGGTGTTTGGTGCTTGGTGCTTGGTGCCTGGTGCTTGGTGTTTGGTGTTTGGTGCTTGCTGCTTGGTGATTGGTGTTTTGTGTTTGGACTTTGGTGCTTGGTGTTTGGTGCTTCGGTCTTGGTGTTTGGTGTTTGGTGCTTGGTGCTTGGTGTTTGGTGTTTGGTGCCTGGTGCTTGGTGTTCGGTGCTTGGTGTTTGGTGTTTGGTGATTGGTGCTTGGTGTTTGGTGCTTGGTGCTTGGTGCTTGGTGCTTGGTGCTTGGTGCTTGCTGTTTGGTGTTTGGTGTTTGGTTCTTGGTGCTTGGTGTTTGGTGTTTGGTGTTTGGTGCTTGGTGCTTGGTGCTTGGTGTATGGTGCTTGGTGCTTGGTGATTAGTGTTTGGTGATTGGTGCTTGGGGTTTGGTGTTTGGTGCTTGGTGTTTGGTGCTTGGTGCTTGCTGTTTGGTGTTTGGTTCTTGGTGCTTGGTGTTTGGTGTTTGGTGTTTGGTGCTTGGTGCTTGGTGCTTGGTGTTTGGTGCTTGGTGCTTGGTGCTTGGTGTTTGGTGCTGCGTGCTTGGTGTTTGGTGTTTGGTGCTTGGTGCCTGGGGCTTGTTGTTTGGTGTTTGGTGCTTAGTGCTTGGTGTTTGGTGTTTGGTGCTTGGTGCTTGGTGGCTGGTGCTTGGTGCTTGGTGTTTGGAGTTTGGTGCTTGGTGCTTGGTGCCTGGTGTTTCGTGCTTGGTGCTTGGTGCTTGGTGTTTGGTGTTTGGTGTTTGGTGTTTGGTGTTTGGTACTTGGTGCTTGGTGTTTGGTGCTTGGTGTTTGGTGATTGGTGCTTGGTGCTTGGTGCTTGGTGCTTGGTGTTAGGTGTTTGGTCCTTGGTGCTTGTTGTTTGGTGTTTTGTGCTTGGTGCTTGGCGTTTGGTGTTTGGTGCTAGGGGCTTGGTGCTTGATGCTTGGTGTTTGGTGCTTGGTGCTTGCTGTTTGGTGTTTGGTGCTTGGTGCGTGGGACTTAGTGTTTGGTGTTTGGTGCTTGGTGTTTGGTGCTTGGTGTTTGGTGCTTGGTGCTTGGTGTTTGGTGTTTGGTGCTTAGTGCTTGGGGCTTGGTGTTTGGTGCTTGGTGTTTGGTGTTTGGTGCTTGGTGCTTGGTGTTTGGCGCTTGGTGCTTGGTGCTTGGTGTTTGGTGCTTGGTGCTTGGTGCTTGGTGCTTGGTGATTAGTGTTTGGTGCTTGGTGCTTGGTGCCTGGTGATGGTGCTTGGTGCTTGTTGTTTGGTGCTTGGTGTTTGGTGCTTGGTGCTTGGTGCTGGGTGGTTGGTGTTTGGTGTTTGGTGCTTGGTGCTTGGTGCTTATTGTTTGGTGCTTGGTGCTTGGTGCTTGGTGCTTGGTCTTTGGTGCTTGGTGTTTGGTGTTTGGTACTTGGGGCCTGGTGTTTGGCGCTTGGTGCTTGGTGCTTGGTGTTTGGTGCTTGGTGTTTGGTGCTTGGTGATTAGTGTTTGGTGCTTGGTGCTTGGTGCCTGGTGCTTGGTGCTTGGTGCTTGATGTTTGGTGCTTGGTGCTTGGTGATTAGTGTTTGGTGCTTGGTGCTTTGGGTTTGGTGTTTGGTGCTTGGGGTTTGGTGTTTGGTGCTTGGTGCTTGGTGTTTGGTGCTTGGTGCTTGGTGTTTGGCGCTTGGTGCTTTGTGTTTGGTGCTTGGTGTTTGGTGCTTGGTGCTTGGTGCTTGGTTCTTGGTGTTAGGTGTTTGGTGCTTGGTGATTGGTGTTTGATGTTAGGTTCTTGGTGCTTGGTGTTTGGTGTTTGGTGCTTCGGTCTTGGTGTTTGGTGTTTGGTGCTTGGTGCCTGGGGCTTGTTGTTTGGTGTTTGGTGCTTAGTGCTTGGTGCTTGGTGTTTGGTGCTTGCTGCTTGGTGGCTGGTGCTTGGTGCTTGGTGTTTGCAGTTTGGTGCTTGGTGCTTGGTGCCTGGTGTTTTGTGCTTGGTGCTTGGTGCTTGGTGTTTGGTGTTTGGTGCTTGGTGTTTGGTGTTTGGTGCTTGCTGCTTGGTGATTGGTGTTTTGTGTTTGGTGCTTGGTGCTTGGTGTTTGGTGTTTGGTGCTTGGTGCGTGGGACTTGGTGTTTGGTGCTTGGTGTTTGGTGCTTGGTGTTTGGTGCTTGGTGCCGGGTGCTTGGTGTTTGGTGTTTGGTGCTTGATGTTTGGTGCTTGTTGTTTGGTGCTTGGTGTTCGGTGCTTGGTGCTTGGTGCTTGGTGCTTGGTGTTTGGTGTTTGGTGCTTGGTGCTTGGTGTTTGATGTTTGGTCCTTGGTGCTTGGTGTTTGGTGTTGTGTGCTTGGTGATTGGTGCTTGGTGTTTGGTGCTTGGTGCTTGGTGCTTGGTGTTTGGCGTTTGCTGTTTGCTGTTTGGTGGTTGGTGTTTGCTGTTTGGTGTTTGCTGTTTGGTGTTTGGTGTTTGGTGCTTGCTGTTTGGTGCTTGGTGCTTGGTGTTTGGTGTTTGGTGCTTGGTGTTTGGTGCTTGGTGCTTGGTGCTGGGTGTTTGGTGCTTGGTGCTTGGTGTTTGGTGCTTGGTGCTTGGTGCTTGGTGTTTGGTCCTTGGTGCTTGGTGCTTGGTCTTTGGTGCTTGGGTTTTGGTGTTTGGTGCTTGGTGCTTGGTGTTTGGTGCTTGGTGCTTGGTGCCTGGTGTTTGGTGCTTGCTGCTTGGTGCTTGGTGTTTGGTGCTTGGTGCTTGGTGATTAGTGTTTGGTGATTGGTGCTTGGGGTTTGGTGTTTGGGGCTTGGTGTTTGATGCTTGGTGCTTGCTGTTTGGTGTTTGGTGCTGGGTGTTTGGTGCTTGGTGCTTGGTGTTTGGTGCTTGGTGCTTGGTGCTTGGTGTTTGGTACTTGGTGCTTGGTGCTTGGTGCTTGGTGCTTGCTGTTTGGTGTTTGGTGTTTGGTTCTTGGTGCTTGGTGTTTGGTGTTTGGTGTTTGGTGCTTGGTGCTTTGTGCTTGGTGTTTGGTGCTTGGGGTTTGGTGTTTGGTGCTTGGTGTTTGGTGCTTGGTGCTTGCTGTTTGGTGTTTGGTGTTTGGTTCTTGGTGCTTGGTGTTTGGTATTTGGTGTTTGGTGCTTGGTGCTTGGTGCTTGGTGTTTGGTGCTTGGTGCTTGGTGCTTGGTGTTTTGTGTTTGGTGCTTGGTACTTGGTGATTAGTGTTTGGTGCTTGGTGCTTGCGGTTTGGTGTTTGGTGCTTGGGGTTTGGTGTTTGGTGCTTGGTGCTTGCTGCTTGGTGCTTGGTGTTTGGTGCTTGGTGCTTGGTGTTTGGTGTTTGGTGCATGGGGTTTGGTGTTTGGTGCTTGGTGCTTGGTGATTGGTGTTTTGTGTTTGGACTTTGGTGCTTGTTGTTTGGTGCTTCGGTCTTGGTGTTTGGTGCTTGGTGCTTGGTGTTTGGTGTTTGGTGCTTGGTGCTTGGTGCTTGGTGTTTGGTCCTTGGTGCTTGGTGCTTGGTGCTTGGTGCTTGCTGTCTGGTGTTTGGTGTTTGGTGCTTGGTGCTTGGTGCTTGGTGTTTGGTGCTTGGTGCTTGGTGATTAGTGTTTGGTGATTGGTGCTTGGGGTTTGGTGTTTGGTGCTTGGTGTTTGGTGCTTGGTGCTTGCTGTTTGGTGTTTGGTTCTTGGTGCTTGGTATTTGGTGTTTGGTGTTTGGTGCTTGGTGCTTGGTGCTTGGTGTTTGGTGCTTGGTGCTTGGTGCTTGGTGTTTGGTGCTGCGTGCTTGGTGTTTGGTGTTTGGTGCTTGGTGCCTGGGGCTTGTTGTTTGGTGTTTGGTGCTTAGTGCTTGGTGTTTGGTGTTTGGTGCTTGGTGCTTGGTGGCTGGTGCTTGGTGCTTGGTGTTTGGAGTTTGGTGCTTGGTGCTTGGTGCCTGGTGTTTCGTGCTTGGTGTTTGGTGTTTGGTGTTTGGTGTTTGGTGTTTGGTACTTGGTGCTTGGTGTTTGGTGCTTGGTGTTTGGTGATTGGTGCTTGGTGCTTGGTGCTTGGTGCTTGGTGTTAGGTGTTTGGTCCTTGGTGCTTGTTGTTTGGTGTTTTGTGCTTGGTGCTTGGCGTTTGGTGTTTGGTGCTAGGGGCTTGGTGCTTGATGCTTGGTGTTTGGTGCTTGGTGCTTGCTGTTTGGTGTTTGGTGCTTGGTGCGTGGGACTTAGTGTTTGGTGTTTGGTGCTTGGTGTTTGGTGCTTGGTGTTTGGTGCTTGGTGCTTGGTGTTTGGTGTTTGGTGCTTAGTGCTTGGGGCTTGGTGTTTGGTGCTTGGTGTTTGGTGTTTGGTGCTTGGTGCTTGGTGTTTGGCGCTTGGTGCTTGGTGCTTGGTGTTTGGTGCTTGGTGCTTGGTGCTTGGTGATTAGTGTTTGGTGCTTGGTGCTTGGTGCCTGGTGATGGTGCTTGGTGCTTGTTGTTTGGTGCTTGGTGTTTGGTGCTTGGTGCTTGGTGCTTGGTGCCTGGTGATGGTGCTTGGTGCTTGTTGTTTGGTGATTAGTGATTGGTGCTTGGTGTTTGGTGCTTGGTGCTTGGTGCTTATTGTTTGGTGCTTGGTGCTTGGTGCTTGGTGCTTGGTCTTTGGTGCTTGGTGTTTGGTGTTTGGTACTTGGGGCCTGGTGTTTGGCGCTTGGTGCTTGGTGCTTGGTGTTTGGTGCTTGGTGTTTGGTGCTTGGTGATTAGTGTTTGGTGCTTGGTGCTTGGTGCCTGGTGCTTGGTGCTTGGTGCTTGATGTTTGGTGCTTGGTGCTTGGTGATTAGTGTTTGGTGCTTGGTGCTTTGGGTTTGGTGTTTGGTGCTTGGGGTTTGGTGTTTGGTGCTTGGTGCTTGGTGTTTGGTGCTTGGTGCTTGGTGTTTGGCGCTTGGTGCTTTGTGTTTGGTGCTTGGTGTTTGGTGCTTGGTGCTTGGTGCTTGGTTCTTGGTGTTAGGTGTTTGGTGCTTGGTGATTGGTGTTTGATGTTAGGTTCTTGGTGCTTGGTGTTTGGTGTTTGGTGCTTCGGTCTTGGTGTTTGGTGTTAGGTGCTTGGTGCCTGGGGCTTGTTGTTTGGTGTTTGGTGCTTAGTGCTTGGTGCTTGGTGTTTGGTGCTTGGTGCTTGGTGGCTGGTGCTTGGTGCTTGGTGTTTGCAGTTTGGTGCTTGGTGCTTGGTGCCTGGTGTTTCGTGCTTGGTGCTTGGTGCTTGGTGTTTGGTGTTTGGTGCTTGGTGTTTGGTGTTTGGTGCTTGCTGCTTGGTGATTGGTGTTTTGTGTTTGGACTTTGGTGCTTGGTGTTTGGTGCTTCGGTCTTGGTGTTTGGTGTTTGGTGCTTGGTGCTTGGTGTTTGGTGTTTGGTGCCTGGTGCTTGGTGTTCGGTGCTTGGTGTTTGGTGTTTGGTGATTGGTGCTTGGTGTTTGGTGCTTGGTGCTTGGTGCTTGGTGCTTGGTGTTAGGCGTTTGGTACTTGGTGCTTGGTGTTTGATGTTTGGTCCATTGTGCTTGGTGTTTGGTATTTTGTGCTTGGTGCTTGGTGTTTGGTGTTTGGTGTTTGGTGCTTGCTGCTTGCTGCTTGGTGTTTGGTGCTAGGGGCTTGGTGCTTGGTGTTTCGTGTTTGGTGCTTGGTGCTTGGTGTTTGGTGTTTGGTGCTTGGTGCGTGGGACTTGGTGTTTGGTGCTTGGTGTTTGGTGCTTGGTGTTTGGTGCTTGGTGCCGGGTGCTTGGTGTTTGGTGTTTGGTGCTTGATGTTTGGTGCTTGTTGTTTGGTGCTTGGTGTTCGGTGCTTGGTGCTTGGTGCTTGGTGCTTGGTGTTTGGTGTTTGGTGCTTGGTGCTTGGTGTTTGATGTTTGGTCCTTGGTGCTTGGTGTTTGGTGTTGTGTGCTTGGTGATTGGTGCTTGGTGTTTGGTGCTTGGTGCTTGGTGCTTGGTGTTTGGCGTTTGCTGTTTGCTGTTTGGTGGTTGGTGTTTGCTGTTTGGTGTTTGCTGTTTGGTGTTTGGTGTTTGGTGCTTGCTGTTTGGTGCTTGGTGCTTGGTGTTTGGTGTTTGGTGCTTGGTGTTTGGTGCTTGGTGCTTGGTGCTGGGTGTTTGGTGCTTGGTGCTTGGTGTTTGGTGCTTGGTGCTTGGTGCTTGGTGTTTGGTCCTTGGTGCTTGGTGCTTGGTCTTTGGTGCTTGGGTTTTGGTGTTTGGTGCTTGGTGCTTGGTGTTTGGTGCTTGGTGCTTGGTGCCTGGTGTTTGGTGCTTGCTGCTTGGTGCTTGGTGTTTGGTGCTTGGTGCTTGGTGATTAGTGTTTGGTGATTGGTGCTTGGGGTTTGGTGTTTGGGGCTTGGTGTTTGATGCTTGGTGCTTGCTGTTTGGTGTTTGGTGCTGGGTGTTTGGTGCTTGGTGCTTGGTGTTTGGTGCTTGGTGCTTGGTGCTTGGTGTTTGGTACTTGGTGCTTGGTGCTTGGTGCTTGGTGCTTGCTGTTTGGTGTTTGGTGTTTGGTTCTTGGTGCTTGGTGTTTGGTGTTTGGTGTTTGGTGCTTGGTGCTTTGTGCTTGGTGTTTGGTGCTTGGGGTTTGGTGTTTGGTGCTTGGTGTTTGGTGCTTGGTGCTTGCTGTTTGGTGTTTGGTGTTTGGTTCTTGGTGCTTGGTGTTTGGTATTTGGTGTTTGGTGCTTGGTGCTTGGTGCTTGGTGTTTGGTGCTTGGTGCTTGGTGCTTGGTGTTTTGTGTTTGGTGCTTGGTACTTGGTGATTAGTGTTTGGTGCTTGGTGCTTGCGGTTTGGTGTTTGGTGCTTGGGGTTTGGTGTTTGGTGCTTGGTGCTTGCTGCTTGGTGCTTGGTGTTTGGTGCTTGGTGCTTGGTGTTTGGTGTTTGGTGCATGGGGTTTGGTGTTTGGTGCTTGGTGCTTGGTGATTGGTGTTTTGTGTTTGGACTTTGGTGCTTGTTGTTTGGTGCTTCGGTCTTGGTGTTTGGTGCTTGGTGCTTGGTGTTTGGTGTTTGGTGCTTGGTGCTTGGTGCTTGGTGTTTGGTCCTTGGTGCTTGGTGCTTGGTGCTTGGTGCTTGCTGTCTGGTGTTTGGTGTTTGGTGCTTGGTGCTTGGTGCTTGGTGTTTGGTGCTTGGTGCTTGGTGATTAGTGTTTGGTGATTGGTGCTTGGGGTTTGGTGTTTGGTGCTTGGTGTTTGGTGCTTGGTGCTTGCTGTTTGGTGTTTGGTTCTTGGTGCTTGGTATTTGGTGTTTGGTGTTTGGTGCTTGGTGCTTGGTGCTTGGTGTTTGGTGCTTGGTGCTTGGTGCTTGGTGTTTGGTGCTGCGTGCTTGGTGTTTGGTGTTTGGTGCTTGGTGCCTGGGGCTTGTTGTTTGGTGTTTGGTGCTTAGTGCTTGGTGTTTGGTGTTTGGTGCTTGGTGCTTGGTGGCTGGTGCTTGGTGCTTGGTGTTTGGAGTTTGGTGCTTGGTGCTTGGTGCCTGGTGTTTCGTGCTTGGTGTTTGGTGTTTGGTGTTTGGTGTTTGGTGTTTGGTACTTGGTGCTTGGTGTTTGGTGCTTGGTGTTTGGTGATTGGTGCTTGGTGCTTGGTGCTTGGTGCTTGGTGTTAGGTGTTTGGTCCTTGGTGCTTGTTGTTTGGTGTTTTGTGCTTGGTGCTTGGCGTTTGGTGTTTGGTGCTAGGGGCTTGGTGATTGATGCTTGGTGTTTGGTGCTTGGTGCTTGCTGTTTGGTGTTTGGTGCTTGGTGCGTGGGACTTAGTGTTTGGTGTTTGGTGCTTGGTGTTTGGTGCTTGGTGTTTGGTGCTTGGTGCTTGGTGTTTGGTGTTTGGTGCTTAGTGCTTGGGGCTTGGTGTTTGGTGCTTGGTGTTTGGTGTTTGGTGCTTGGTGCTTGGTGTTTGGCGCTTGGTGCTTGGTGCTTGGTGTTTGGTGCTTGGTGCTTGGTGCTTGGTGATTAGTGTTTGGTGCTTGGTGCTTGGTGCCTGGTGATGGTGCTTGGTGCTTGTTGTTTGGTGCTTGGTGTTTGGTGCTTGGTGCTTGGTGCTTGGTGCCTGGTGATGGTGCTTGGTGCTTGTTGTTTGGTGATTAGTGATTGGTGCTTGGTGTTTGGTGCTTGGTGCTTGGTGCTTATTGTTTGGTGCTTGGTGCTTGGTGCTTGGTGCTTGGTCTTTGGTGCTTGGTGTTTGGTGTTTGGTACTTGGGGCCTGGTGTTTGGCGCTTGGTGCTTGGTGCTTGGTGTTTGGTGCTTGGTGTTTGGTGCTTGGTGATTAGTGTTTGGTGCTTGGTGCTTGGTGCCTGGTGCTTGGTGCTTGGTGCTTGATGTTTGGTGCTTGGTGCTTGGTGATTAGTGTTTGGTGCTTGGTGCTTTGGGTTTGGTGTTTGGTGCTTGGGGTTTGGTGTTTGGTGCTTGGTGCTTGGTGTTTGGTGCTTGGTGCTTGGTGTTTGGCGCTTGGTGCTTTGTGTTTGGTGCTTGGTGTTTGGTGCTTGGTGCTTGGTGCTTGGTTCTTGGTGTTAGGTGTTTGGTGCTTGGTGATTGGTGTTTGATGTTAGGTTCTTGGTGCTTGGTGTTTGGTGTTTGGTGCTTCGGTCTTGGTGTTTGGTGTTAGGTGCTTGGTGCCTGGGGCTTGTTGTTTGGTGTTTGGTGCTTAGTGCTTGGTGCTTGGTGTTTGGTGCTTGGTGCTTGGTGGCTGGTGCTTGGTGCTTGGTGTTTGCAGTTTGGTGCTTGGTGCTTGGTGCCTGGTGTTTCGTGCTTGGTGCTTGGTGCTTGGTGTTTGGTGTTTGGTGCTTGGTGGTTGGTGTTTGGTGCTTGCTGCTTGGTGATTGGTGTTTTGTGTTTGGACTTTGGTGCTTGGTGTTTGGTGCTTCGGTCTTGGTGTTTGGTGTTTGGTGCTTGGTGCTTGGTGTTTGGTGTTTGGTGCCTGGTGCTTGGTGTTCGGTGCTTGGTGTTTGGTGTTTGGTGATTGGTGCTTGGTGTTTGGTGCTTGGTGCTTGGTGCTTGGTGCTTGGTGTTAGGCGTTTGGTACTTGGTGCTTGGTGTTTGATGTTTGGTCCATTGTGCTTGGTGTTTGGTATTTTGTGCTTGGTGCTTGGTGTTTGGTGTTTGGTGCTTGCTGCTTGCTGCTTGGTGTTTGGTGCTAGGGGCTTGGTGCTTGGTGTTTAGTGTTTGGTGCTTGGTGCTTGGTGTTTGGTGTTTGGTGCTTGGTGCGTGGGACTTGGTGTTTGGTGCTTGGTGTTTGGTGCTTGGTGTTTGGTGCTTGGTGCCGGGTGCTTGGTGTTTGGTGTTTGGTGCTTGATGTTTGGTGCTTCTTGTTTGGTGCTTGGTGTTCGGTGCTTGGTGCTTGGTGTTTGGTGTTTGGTGCTTGGTGCTTGGTGTTTGATGTTTGGTCCTTGGTGCTTGGTGTTTGGTGTTGTGTGCTTGGTGATTGGTGCTTGGTGTTTGGTGCTTGGTGCTTGGTGCTTGGTGTTTGCTGTTTGGTGGTTGGTGTTTGCTGTTTGGTGTTTGCTGTTTGGTGTTTGGTGTTTGGTGCTTGCTGTTTGGTGCTTGGTGCTTGGTGTTTGGTGTTTGGTGCTTGGTGTTTGGTGCTTGGTGCTTGGTGCTGGGTGTTTGGTGCTTGGTGCTTGGTGTTTGGTGCTTGGTGCTTGGTGCTTGGTGTTTGGTCCTTGGTGCTTGGTGCTTGGTCTTTGGTGCTTGGGTTTTGGTGTTTGGTGCTTGGTGCTTGGTGTTTGGTGCTTGGTGCTTGGTGCCTGGTGTTTGGTGCTTGCTGCTTGGTGCTTGGTGTTTGGTGCTTGGTGCTTGGTGATTAGTGTTTGGTGATTGGTGCTTGGGGTTTGGTGTTTGGGGCTTGGTGTTTGGTGCTTGGTGCTTGCTGTTTGGTGTTTGGTGCTGGGTGTTTGGTGCTTGGTGCTTGGTGTTTGGTGCTTGGTGCTTGGTGCTTGGTGTTTGGTCCTTGGTGCTTGGTGCTTGGTGCTTGGTGCTTGCTGTTTGGTGTTTGGTGTTTGGTTCTTGGTGCTTGGTGTTTGGTGTTTGGTGTTTGGTGCTTGGTGCTTTGTGCTTGGTGTTTGGTGCTTGGGGTTTGGTGTTTGGTGCTTGGTGTTTGGTGCTTGGTGCTTGCTGTTTGGTGTTTGGTGTTTGGTTCTTGGTGCTTGGTGTTTGGTATTTGGTGTTTGGTGCTTGGTGCTTGGTGCTTGGTGTTTGGTGCTTGGTGCTTGGTGCTTGGTGTTTTGTGTTTGGTGCTTGGTACTTGGTGATTAGTGTTTGGTGCTTGGTGCTTGCGGTTTGGTGTTTGGTGCTTGGGGTTTGGTGTTTGGTGCTTGGTGCTTGCTGCTTGGTGCTTGGTGTTTGGTGCTTGGTGCTTTGTGTTTGGTGTTTGGTGCATGGGGTTTGGTGTTTGGTGCTTGGTGCTTGGTGATTGGTGTTTTGTGTTTGGACTTTGGTGCTTGGTGTTTGGTGCTTCGGTCTTGGTGTTTGGTGTTTGGTGCTTGGTGCTTGGTGTTTGGTGTTTGGTGCCTGGTGCTTGGTGTTCGGTGCTTGGTGTTTGGTGTTTGGTGATTGGTGCTTGGTGTTTGGTGCTTGGTGCTTGGTGCTTGGTGCTTGGTGTTAGGCGTTTGGTACTTGGTGCTTGGTGTTTGATGTTTGGTCCATTGTGCTTGGTGTTTGGTATTTTGTGCTTGGTGCTTGGTGTTTGGTGTTTGGTGCTTGGTGCTTGGTGTTTGGTGTTTGGTGCTTGCTGCTTGCTGCTTGGTGCTTGGTGGCTGGTGTTTCGTGCTTGGTGCTTGGTGCTTGGTGTCTAGTGTTTGGTGCTTGGTGTTTGGTGTTTGGTACTTGGTGCTTGGTGCTTGGTGCTTGGTGTTTGGTGCTTGGTGTTTGATGCTGCGTGCTTGGTGTTTGGTGTTTGGTGCTTGGTGCTTGGTGTTTGGTATTTGGAGCTTGGTGCCTGGTGCTTGTTGTTTGGTGTTTGGTGCTTGGTGCTTGGTCTTTGGTCTTTGGCGTTTGGTGCTTGGTGGTTGGTATCTGGTGTTTGGTGCTTGATGTTTGGTGTTTGGTGCTTGGTGCTTGGTGTTAGGTGTTTGGTGCTTGGTGCTTGGTGTTTGGTGCTTGGTGTTTGGTGTTTGGTGTTTGATGCTTGGTGTTTGCTGTTTGGTGCTTGGTGCTTGGTGTTTTGTGTTTGGTGCTTGGTGCTTGGTGCCTGCTGCTTGGTGCTTGGTGCTTGTTGTTTGGTGCTTGGTGATTAGTGTTTGGTGCTTGGTGCTTGCGGTTTGGTGTTTGGTGCTTGGGGTTTGGTGTTTGGTGCTTGGTGCTTGGTGTTTGGTGCTTGGTGCTTGGTGCTTGGTGTTTGGTGCTTGGTGCTTGGTGTTTGGTGCTTGGTGCTTGGTGTTTGGTGTTTGGCGTTTGCTGTTTGCTGTTTGGTGTTTGGTGTTTGCTGTTTGGTGTTTGTTGTTTGGTGTTTGGTGTTTGGTGCTTGCTGTTTGGTGCTTGGTGCTTGGTGTTTGGTGTTTGGTGTTTGGTGCTTGGTGCTTGGTGTTTGGTGCTTGGTGCTTGGTGCTGGGTGTTTGGTGCTTGGTGCTTGGTGTTTGGTGCTTGGTGCTTGGTGCCTGGTGTTTGGTCCTTGGTGCTTGGTGCTTGGTGCTTGGTGCTTGCTGTTTGGTGTTTGGTGTTTGGTTCTTGGTGCTTGGTGTTTGGTGTTTGGTGTTTGGTGCTTGGTGCTTGGTGCTTGGTGTTTGGTGCTTGGTGCTTGGTGATTAGTGTTTGGTGATTGGTGCTTGGTGTTTGGTGCTTGGTGCTTGCTGTTTGGTGTTTGGTTCTTGGTGCTTGGTGTTTGGTGTTTGGTGTTTGGTGCTTGGTGCTTGTTGCTTGGTGTTTGGTGCTTGGTGCTTGGTGCTTGGTGTTTGGTGCTGCGTGCTTGGTGTTTGGTGTTTGGTGCTTGGTGCCAGGGGCTTGTTGTTTGGTGTTTGGTGCTTAGTGCTTGGTGTTTGGTGTTTGTTGGTTGGTGCTTGGTGCTTGGTGCTTGCTGTTTGGTGTTTGGTGTTTGGTTCTTGGTGCTTGGTGTTTGGTGTTTGGTGTTTGGTGCTTGGTGCTTGGTGCTTGGTGTTTGGTGCTTGGTGCTTGGTGATTAGTGTTTGGTGATTGGTGCTTGGCGCTTGGTGCTTGGTGCTTGGTGTTTGGTGCTTGGTGCTTGGTGCTTGGTGCTTGGTGCTTGGTGATTAGTATTTGGTGCTTGGTGCTTGGTGCCTGGTGCTTGGTGCCAGGGGCTTGTTGTTTGGTGTTTGGTGCTTAGTGCTTGGTGTTTGGTGTTTGTTGGTTGGTGCTTGGTGCTTGGTGCTTGCTGTTTGGTGTTTGGTGTTTGGTTCTTGGTGTTTGGTGCTTGGTGCTTGGTGCCTGGTGCTTGGTGCTTGGTGCTTGATGTTTGGTGCTTGGTGCTTGGTGATTAGTGTTTGGTGCTTGGTGCTTTGGGTTTGGTGTTTGGTGCTTGGGGTTTGGTGTTTGGTGCTTGGTGCTTGGTGTTTGGTGCTTGGTGCGTTGTGTTTGGCGCTTGGTGCTTTGTGTTTGGTGCTTGGTGTTTGGTGCTTGGTGCTTGGTGCTTGGTTCTTGGTGTTAGGTGTTTGGTGCTTGGTGATTGGTGTTTGATGTTAGGTTCTTGGTGCTTGGTGTTTGGTGTTTGGTGCTTGGTGCTTGGTGTTTGGTGTTTGGTGCTTGCTGCTTGGTGCTTGGTGTTTTGTGTTTGGAGTTTGTTGCTTGATGTTTGGTGCTTCGGTCTTGGTGTTTGATGTTTGGTGCTTGGTGCCTGGGGCTTGTTGCTTGGTGTTTGGTGCTTAGTGCTTGGTGTTTGGTGTTTGGTGCTTGGTGCTTGGTGGCTGGTGCTTGGTGCTTGGTGTTTGCAGTTTGGTGCTTGGTGCTTGGTGCCTGGTGTTTCGTGCTTGGTGCTTGGTGCTTGGTGTTTGGTGTTTGGTGCTTGGTGTTTGGTGTTTGGTGCTTGCTGCTTGGTGATTGGTGTTTTGTGTTTGGACTTTGGTGCTTGGTGTTTGGTGCTTCGGTCTTGGTGTTTGGTGTTTGGTGCTTGGTGCTTGGTGTTTGGTGTTTGGTGCCTGGTGTTTGGTGTTCGGTGCTTGGTGTTTGGTGTTTGGTGATTGGTGCTTGGTGTTTGGTGCTTGGTGCTTGGTGCTTGGTGCTTGGTGCTTGGTGCTTGGTGCTTGCTGTTTGGTGTTTGGTGTTTGGTTCTTGGTGCTTGGTGTTTGGTGTTTGGTGTTTGGTGCTTGGTGCTTGGTGCTTGGTGTTTGGTGCTTGGTGCTTGGTGATTAGTGTTTGGTGATTGGTGCTTGGGGTTTGGTGTTTGGTGCTTCGTGTTTGGTGCTTGGTGCTTGCTGTTTGGTGTTTGGTTCTTGGTGCTTGGTGTTTGGTGTTTGGTGTTTGGTGCTTGGTGCTTGGTGCTTGGTGTTTGGTGCTTGGTGCTTGGTGCTTGGTGTTTGGTGCTGCGTGCTTGGTGTTTGGTGTTTGGTGCTTGGTGCCTGGGGCTTGTTGTTTGGTGTTTGGTGCTTAGTGCTTGGTGTTTGGTGTTTGGTGCTTGGTGCTTGGTGGCTGGTGCTTGGTGCTTGGTGTTTGGAGTTTGGTGCTTGGTGCTTGGTGCCTGGTGTTTCGGGCTTGGTGCTTGGTGCTTGGTGTTTGGTGTTTGGTGTTTGGTGTTTGGTGTTTGGTACTTGGTGCTTGGTGCTTGGTGTTTGGTGCTTGGTGTTTGGTGATTGGTGCTTGGTGCTTGGTGCTTGGTGCTTGGTGTTAGGTGTTTGGTCCTTGGTGCTTGTTGTTTGGTGTTTTGTGCTTGGTGCTTGGCGTTTGGTGTTTGGTGCTAGGGGCTTGGTGCTTGATGCTTGGTGTTTGCTGCTTGGTGCTTGCTGTTTGGTGTTTGGTGCTTGGTGCGTGGGACTTAGTGTTTGGTGTTTGGTGCTTGGTGTTTGGTGCTTGGTGTTTGGTGCTTGGTGCTTGATGTTTGGTGTTTGGTGCTTAGTGCTTGGGGCTTGGTGTTTGGTGCTTGGTGTTTGGTGTTTGGTGCTTGGTGCTTGGTGTTTGGCGCTTGGTGCTTGGTGCTTGGTGTTTGGTGCTTGGTGCTTGGTGCTTGGTGCTTGGTGATTAGTGTTTGGTGCTTGGTGCTTGGTGCCTGGTGCTTGGTGCTTGGTGCTTGTTGTTTGGTGCTTGGTGTTTGGTGCTTGGTGCTTGGTGCTGGGTGGTTGGTGTTTGGTGTTTGGTGCTTGGTGCTTGGTGCTTATTGTTTGGTGCTTGGTGCTTGGTGCTTGGTGCTTGGTGTTTGGTGCTTGGTGTTTGGTGTTTGGTACTTGGGGCCTGGTGTTTGGCGCTTGGTGCTTGGTGCTTGGTGTTTGGTGCTTGGTGTTTGGTGCTTGGTGATTAGTGTTTGGTGCTTGGTGCTTGGTGCCTGGTGCTTGGTGCTTGGTGCTTGATGTTTGGTGCTTGGTGCTTGGTGATTAGTGTTTGGTGCTTGGTGCTTTGGGTTTGGTGTTTGGTGCTTGGGGTTTGGTGTTTGGTGCTTGGTGCTTGGTGTTTGGTGCTTGGTGCTTGGTGTTTGGCGCTTGGTGCTTTGTGTTTGGTGCTTGGTGTTTGGTGCTTGGTGCTTGGTGCTTGGTTCTTGGTGTTAGGTGTTTGGTGCTTGGTGATTGGTGTTTGATGTTAGGTTCTTGGTGCTTGGTGTTTGGTGTTTGGTGCTTCGGTCTTGGTGTTTGGTGTTTGGTGCTTGGTGCCTGGGGCTTGTTGTTTGGTGTTTGGTGCTTAGTGCTTGGTGTTTGGTGTTTGGTGCTTGGTGCTTGGTGGCTGGTGCTTGGTGCTTGGTGTTTGCAGTTTGGTGCTTGGTGCTTGGTGCCTGGTGTTTCGTGCTTGGTGCTTGGTGCTTGGTGTTTGGTGTTTGGTGCTTGGTGTTTGGTGTTTGGTGCTTGCTGCTTGGTGATTGGTGTTTTGTGTTTGGACTTTGGTGCTTGGTGTTTGGTGCTTCGGTCTTGGTGTTTGGTGTTTGGTGCTTGGTGCTTGGTGTTTGGTGTTTGGTGCCTGGTGCTTGGTGTTCGGTGCTTGGTGTTTGGTGTTTGGTGATTGGTGCTTGGTGTTTGGTGCTTGGTGCTTGGTGCTTGGTGTTAGGCGTTTGGTGCTTGGTGCTTGGTGTTTGATGTTTGGTCCATTGTGCTTGGTGTTTGGTATTTTGTGCTTGGTGCTTGGTGTTTGGTGTTTGGTGCTTGGTGCTTGGTGTTTGGTGTTTGGTGCTTGCTGCTTGCTGCTTGGTGTTTGGTGCTAGGGGCTTGGTGCTTGGTGTTTCGTGTTTGGTGCTTGGTGCTTGGTGTTTGGTGTTTGGTGCTTGGTGCGTGGGACTTGGTGTTTGGTGCTTGGTGTTTGGTGCTTGGTGTTTGGTGCTTGGTGCCGGGTGCTTGGTGTTTGGTGTTTGGTGCTTGATGTTTGGTGCTTGTTGTTTGGTGCTTGGTGTTCGGTGCTTGGTGCTTGGTGCTTGGTGCTTGGTGTTTGGTGTTTGGTGCTTGGTGCTTGGTGTTTGATGTTTGGTCCTTGGTGCTTGGTGTTTGGTGTTGTGTGCTTGGTGCTTGGTGCTTGGTGTTTGGTGCTTGGTGCTTGGTGCTTGGTGTTTGGCGTCTGCTGTTTGCTGTTTGGTGGTTGGTGTTTGCTGTTTGGTGTTTGCTGTTTGGTGTTTGGTGTTTGGTGCTTGCTGTTTGGTGCTTGGTGCTTGGTGTTTGGTGTTTGGTGCTTGGTGTTTGGTGCTTGGTGCTTGGTGCTGGGTGTTTGGTGCTTGGTGCTTGGTGTTTGGTGCTTGGTGCTTGGTGCTTGGTGTTTGGTCCTTGGTGCTTGGTGCTTGGTGTTTGGTGCTTGGGTTTTGGTGTTTGGTGCTTGGTGCTTGGTGTTTGGTGCTTGGTGCTTGGTGCCTGGTGTTTGGTGCTTGCTGCTTGGTGCTTGGTGTTTGGTGCTTGGTGCTTGGTGATTAGTGTTTGGTGATTGGTGCTTGGGGTTTGGTGTTTGGGGCTTGGTGTTTGGTGCTTGGTGCTTGCTGTTTGGTGTTTGGTGCTGGGTGTTTGGTGCTTGGTGCTTGGTGTTTGGTGCTTGGTGCTTGGTGCTTGGTGTTTGGTCCTTGGTGCTTGGTGCTTGGTGCTTGGTGCTTGCTGTTTGGTGTTTGGTGTTTGGTTCTTGGTGCTTGGTGTTTGGTATTTGGTGTTTGGTGCTTGGTGCTTGGTGCTTGGTGTTTGGTGCTTGGGGTTTGGTGTTTGGTGCTTGGTGTTTGGTGCTTGGTGCTTGCTGTTTGGTGTTTGGTGTTTGGTTCTTGGTGCTTGGTGTTTGGTATTTGGTGTTTGGTGCTTGGTGCTTGGTGCTTGGTGTTTGGTGCTTGGTGCTTGGTGCTTGGTGTTTTGTGTTTGGTGCTTGGTACTTGGTGATTAGTGTTTGGTGCTTGGTGCTTGCGGTTTGGTGTTTGGTGCTTGGGGTTTGGTGTTTGGTGCTTGGTGCTTGCTGCTTGGTGCTTGGTGTTTGGTGCTTGGTGCTTGGTGTTTGGTGTTTGGTGCATGGGGTTTGGTGTTTGGTGCTTGGTGCTTGGAGTTTGGTGCTTGGTGCTTGGTGTTTGGAGTTTGGTGCTTTGTGCTTGGTGCCTGGTGCTTGTTGTTTGGTGTTTGGTGCTTAGTGGTTGGTGTTTGGTGTTTGGTGCTTGGTGCTTGGTGGCTGGTGTTTGGTGCTTGGTGTTTGGAGTTTGGTGTTTGGTGTTTGGTGCCTGGTGTTTCGTGCTTGGTGCTTGGTGCTTGGTGTCTGGTGTTTGGTGCTTGGTGTTTGGTGTTTGGTACTTGGTGCTTGGTGCTTGGTGTTTGGTGCTTGGTGCTTGGTGTTTGGTGTTTGGTGTTTGGTGCTTGGTGCTTGGTGCTTGGTGTTTGGTGCTTGGTGCTTGGTGATTAGTGTTTGGTGATTGGTGCTTGGGGTTTGGTGTTTGGTGCTTGGTGTTTGGTGCTTGGTGCTTGCTGTTTGGTGTTTGGTTCTTGGTGCTTGGTGTTTGGTGTTTGGTGTTTGGTGCTTGGTGCCTGGTGCTTGTTGTTTGGTGTTTGGTGCTTAGTGGTTGGTGTTTGGTGTTTGGTGCTTGGTGCTTGGTGGCTGGTGTTTGGTGCTTGGTGTTTGGAGTTTGGTGTTTGGTGCTTAGTGCCTGGTGTTTCGTGCTTGGTGCTTGGTGCTTGGTGTCTGGTGTTTGGTGCTTGGTGTTTGGTGTTTGATACTTGGTGCTTGGTGCTTGGTGCTTGGTGTTTGGTGCTTGGTGTTTGATGCTGCGTGCTTGGTGTTTGGTGTTTGGTGCTTGGTGCTTGGTGTTTGGTATTTGGAGCTTGGTGCCTGGTGCTTGTTGTTTGGTGTTTGGTGCTTGGTGCTTGGTGTTTGGTGTTTGGCGTTTGGTGCTTGGTGGTTGGTATCTGGTGTTTGGTGCTTGATGTTTGGTCCTTGGTGCTTGGTGCTTGGTGCTTGGTGCTTGCTGTTTGGTGTTTGGTGTTTGGTTCTTGGTGCTTGGTGTTTGGTGTTTGGTGTTTGGTGCTTGGTGCTTGGTGCTTGGTGTTTGGTGCTTGGTGCTTGGTGATTAGTGTTTGGTGATTGGTGCTTGGGGTTTGGTGTTTGGTGCTTGGTGTTTGGTGCTTGGTGCTTGCTGTTTGGTGTTTGGTTCTTGGTGCTTGGTGTTTGGTGTTTGGTGTTTGGTGCTTGGTGCTTGGTGCTTGGTGTTTGGTGCTTGGTGCTTGGTGCTTGGTGTTTGGTGCTGCGTGCTTGGTGTTTGGTGTTTGGTGCTTGGTGCCTGGGGCTTGTTGTTTGGTGTTTGGTGCTTAGTGCTTGGTGTTTGGTGTTTGGTGCTTGGTGCTTGGTGCTTGGTGCTTGCTGTTTGGTGTTTGGTGTTTGGTTCTTGGTGCTTGGTGTTTGGTGTTTGGTGTTTGGTGCTTGGTGCTTGGTGCTTGGTGTTTGGTGCTTGGTGCTTGGTGATTAGTGTTTGGTGATTGGTGCTTGGCGCTTGGTGCTTGGTGCTTGGTGTTTGGTGCTTGGTGCTTGGTGCTTGGTGCTTGGTGATTAGTGTTTGGTGCTTGGTGCTTGGTGCCTGGTGCTTGGTGCTTGGTGCTTGTTGTTTGGTGCTTGGTGTTTGGTGCTTGGTGCTTGGTGCTGGGTGGTTGGTGTTTGGTGTTTGGTGCTTGGTGCTTGGTGCTTATTGTTTGGTGGTTGGTGCTTGGTGCTTGGTGTTTGGTCTTTGGTGCTTGGTGTTTGGTGTTTGGTACTTGGGGCCTGGTGTTTGGCGCTTGGTGCTTGGTGCTTGGTGTTTGGTGCTTGGTGTTTGGTGCTTGGTGATTAGTGTTTGGTGCTTGGTGCTTGGTGCCTGGTGCTTGGTGCTTGGTGCTTGATGTTTGGTGCTTGGTGCTTGGTGATTAGTGTTTGGTGCTTGGTGCTTTGGGTTTGGTGTTTGGTGCTTGGGGTTTGGTGTTTGGTGCTTGGTGCTTGGTGTTTTGTTCTTGGTGCTTGGTGTTTGGCGCTTGGTGCTTTGTGTTTGGTGCTTGGTGTTTGGTGCTTGGTGCTTGGTGCTTGGTTCTTGGTGTTAGGTGTTTGGTGCTTGGTGATTGGTGTTTGATGTTAGGTTCTTGGTGCTTGGTGTTTGGTGTTTGGTGCTTGGTGCTTGGTGTTTGGTGTTTGGTGCTTGCTGCTTGGTGCTTGGTGTTTTGTGTTTGGAGTTTGGTGCTTGGTGTTTGGTGCTTCGGTCTTGGTGTTTGGTGTTTGGTGCTTAGTGCTTGGTGTTTGGTGTTTGGTGCTTGGTGCTTGGTGGCTGGTGCTTGGTGCTTGGTGTTTGCAGTTTGGTGCTTGGTGCTTGGTGCCTGGTGTTTCGTGCTTGGTGCTTGGTGCTTGGTGTTTGGTGTTTGGTGCTTGGTGTTTGGTGTTTGGTGCTTGCTGCTTGGTGATTGGCGTTTTGTGTGTGGACTTTGGTGCTTGGTGTTTGGTGCTTCGGTCTTGGTGTTTGGTGTTTGGTGCTTGGTGCTTGGTGTTTGGTGTTTGGTGCCTGGTGCTTGGTGTTCGGTGCTTGGTGTTTGGTGTTTCGTGATTGGTGCTTGGTGTTTGGTGCTTGGTGATTGGTGCTTGGTGCTTGGTGCTTGGTGCTTGGTGCTTGCTGTTTGGTGTTTGGTGTTTGGTTCTTGGTGCTTGGTGTTTGGTGTTTGGTGTTTGGTGCTTGGTGCTTGGTGCTTGGTGTTTGGTGCTTGGTGCTTGGTGATTAGTGTTTGGTGATTGGTGCTTGGGGTTTGGTGTTTGGTGCTTGGTGTTTGGTGCTTGGTGCTTGCTGTTTGGTGTTTGGTTCTTGGTGCTTGGTGTTTGGTGTTTGGTGTTTGGTGCTTGGTGCTTGGTGCTTGGTGTTTGGTGCTTGGTGCTTGGTGCTTGGTGTTTGGTGCTGCGTGCTTGGTGTTTGGTATTTGGTGCTTGGTGCCTGGGGCTTGTTGTTTGGTGTTTGGTGCTTAGTGTTTGGTGTTTGGTGCTTGGTGCTTGGTGGCTGGTGCTTGGTGCTTGGTGTTTGGAGTTTGGTGCTTGGTGCTTGGTGCCTGGTGTTTCGTGCTTGGTGCTTGGTGCTTGTTGCTTGGTGTTTGGTGCTTGGTGCTTGGTGATTAGTGTTTGGTGATTGGTGCTTGGGGTTTGGTGTTTGGTGCTTGGTGTTTGGTGCTTGGTGCTTGCTGTTTGGTGTTTGGTTCTTGGTGCTTGGTGTTTGATGTTTGGTGTTTGGTGCTTGGTGCTTGGTGCTTGGTGTTTGGTGCTTGGTGCTTGGTGCTTGGTGTTTGGTGCTGCGTGCTTGGTGTTTGGTGTTTGGTGCTTGGTGCCTGGGGCTTGTTGTTTGGTGTTTGGTGCTTAGTGCTTGGTGTTTGGTGTTTGGTGCTTGGTGCTTGGTGGCTGGTGCTTGGTGCTTGGTGTTTGGTGTTTGGTGTTTGGTGTTTGGTGTTTGGTACTTGGTGCTTGGTGCTTGGTGTTTGGTGCTTGGTGTTTGGTGATTGGTGCTTGGTGCTTGGTGCTTGGTGCTTGATGTTAGGTGTTTGGTCCTTGGTGCTTGTTGTATGGTGTTTTGTGCTTGGTGCTTGGCGTTTGGTGTTTGGTGCTAGGGGCTTGGTGCTTGATGCTTGGTGTTTGGTGCTTGGTGCTTGCTGTTTGGTGTTTGGTGCTTGGTGCGTGGGACTTAGTGTTTGGTGTTTGGTGCTTGGTGTTTGGTGCTTGGTGTTTGGTGCTTGGTGCTTGGTGTTTGGTGTTTGGTGCTTAGTGCTTGGGGCTTGGTGTTTGGTGCTTGGTGTTTGGTGTTTGGTGCTTGGTGCTTGGTGTTTGGCGCTTGGTGCTTGGTGCTTGGTGTTTGGTGCTTGGTGCTTGGTGCTTGGTGCTTGGTGCTTGGTGATTAGTGTTTGGTGCTTGGTGCTTGGTGCCTGGTGCTTGGTGCTTGGTGCTTGTTGTTTGGTGCTTGGTGTTTGGTGCTTGGTGCTTGGTGCTGGGTGGTTGGTGTTTGCTGTTTGGTGCTTGGTGCTTGGTGCTTATTGTTTGGTGCTTGGTGCTTGGTGCTTGGTGCTTGGTCTTTGGTGCTTGGTGTTTGGTGTTTGGTACTTGGGGCCTGGTGTTTGGCGCTTGGTGCTTGGTGCTTGGTGTTTGGTGCTTGGTGTTTGGTGCTTGGTGATTAGTGTTTGGTGCTTGGTGCTTGGTGCCTGGTGCTTGGTGCTTGGTGCTTGATGTTTGGTGCTTGGTGCTTGGTGATTAGTGTTTGGTGCTTGGTGCTTTGGGTTTGGTGTTTGGTGCTTTGGGTTTGGTGTTTGGTGATTGGTGCTTGGTGTTTGGTGCTTGGTGCTTGGTGTTTGGCGCTTGGTGCTTTGTGTTTGGTGCTTGGTGTTTGGTGCTTGGTGCTTGGTGCTTGGTTCTTGGTGTTAGGTGTTTGGTGCTTGGTGATTGGTGTTTGATGTTAGGTTCTTGGTGCTTGGTGTTTGGTGTTTGGTGCTTCGGTCTTGGTGTTTGGTGTTTGGTGCTTGGTGCCTGGGGCTTGTTGTTTGGTGTTTGGTGCTTAGTGCTTGGTGTTTGGTGTTTGGTGCTTGGTGCTTGGTGGCTGGTGCTTGGTGCTTGGTGTTTGCAGTTTGGTGCTTGGTGCTTGGTGCTTGGTGTTTGGTGTTTGGTGCTTGGTGTTTGGTGTTTGGTGCTTGCTGCTTGGTGATTGGTGTTTTGTGTTTGGACTTTGGTGCTTGGTGTTTGGTGCTTCGGTCTTGGTGTTTGGTGTTTGGTGCTTGGTGCTTGGTGTTTGGTGTTTGGTGCCTGGTGCTTGGTGTTCGGTGCTTGATGTTTGGTGTTTGGTGATTGGTGCTTGGTGTTTGGTGCTTGGTGCTTGGTGCTTGGTGCTTGGTGTTAGGCGTTTGGTGCTTGGTGCTTGGTGTTTGATGTTTGGTCCATTGTGCTTGGTGTTTGGTATTTTGTGCTTGGTGCTTGGTGTTTGGTGTTTGGTGCTTGGTGCTTGGTGTTTGGTGTTTGGTGCTTGCTGCTTGCTGCTTGGTGTTTGGTGCTAGGGGCTTGGTGCTTGGTGTTTCGTGTTTGGTGCTTGGTGCTTGGTGTTTGGTGTTTGGTGCTTGGTGCGTGGGACTTGGTGTTTGGTGCTTGGTGTTTGGTGCTTGGTGTTTGGTGCTTGGTGCCGGGTGCTTGGTGTTTGGTGTTTGGTGCTTGATGTTTGGTGCTTGTTGTTTGGTGCTTGGTGTTCGGTGCTTGGTGCTTGGTGCTTGGTGCTTGGTGTTTGGTGTTTGGTGCTTGGTGCTTGGTGTTTGATGTTTGGTCCTTGGTGCTTGGTGTTTGGTGTTGTGTGCTTGGTGCTTGGTGCTTGGTGTTTGGTGCTTGGTGCTTGGTGCTTGGTGTTTGGTGCTTGCTGTTTGGTGCTTGGTGCTTGGTGTTTGGTGTTTGGTGCTTGGTGTTTGGTGCTTGGTGCTTGGTGCTGGGTGTTTGGTGCTTGGTGCTTGGTGTTTGGTGCTTGGTGCTTGGTGCTTGGTGTTTGGTCCTTGGTGCTTGGTGCTTGGTCTTTGGTGCTTGGGTTTTGGTGTTTGGTGCTTGGTGCTTGGTGTTTGGTGCTTGGTGCTTGGTGCCTGGTGTTTGGTGCTTGCTGCTTGGTGCTTGGTGTTTGGTGCTTGGTGCTTGGTGATTAGTGTTTGGTGATTGGTGCTTGGGGTTTGGTGTTTGGGGCTTGGTGTTTGGTGCTTGGTGCTTGCTGTTTGGTGTTTGGTGCTGGGTGTTTGGTGCTTGGTGCTTGGTGTTTGGTGCTTCGTGCTTGGTGCTTGGTGTTTGGTCCTTGGTGCTTGGTGCTTGGTGCTTGGTGCTTGCTGTTTGGTGTTTGGTGTTTGGTTCTTGGTGCTTGGTGTTTGGTGTTTGGTGTTTGGTGCTTGGTGCTTGGTGCTTGGTGTTTGGTGCTTGGGGTTTGGTGTTTGGTGCTTGGTGTTTGGTGCTTGGTGCTAGCTGTTTGGTGTTTGGTGTTTGGTTCTTGGTGCTTGGTGTTTGGTATTTGGTGTTTGGTGCTTGGTGCTTGGTGCTTGGTGTTTGGTGCTTGGTGCTTGGTGCTTGGTGTTTTGTGTTTGGTGCTTGGTACTTGGTGATTAGTGTTTGGTGCTTGGTGCTTGCGGTTTGGTGTTTGGTGCTTGGGGTTTGGTGTTTCGTGCTTGGTGCTTGGTGCTTGGTGTTTGGTGTTTGGTGCTTGGTGTTTGGTGTTTGGTGCTTGCTGCTTGGTAATTGGTGTTTTGTGTTTGGACTTTGGTGCTTGGTGTTTGGTGCTTCGGTCTTGGTGTTTGGTGTTTGGTGCTTGGTGCTTGGTGTTTGGTGTTTGGTGCCTGGTGCTTGGTGTTCGGTGCTTGATGTTTGGTGTTTGGTGATTGGTGCTTGGTGTTTGGTGCTTGGTGCTTGGTGCTTGGTGCTTGGTGTTAGGCGTTTGGTGCTTGGTGCTTGGTGTTTGATGTTTGGTCCATTGTGCTTGGTGTTTGGTATTTTGTGCTTGGTGCTTGGTGTTTGGTGTTTGGTGCTTGGTGCTTGGTGTTTGGTGTTTGGTGCTTGCTGCTTGCTGCTTGGTGTTTGGTGCTAGGGGCTTGGTGCTTGGTGTTTCGTGTTTGGTGCTTGGTGCTTGGTGTTTGGTGTTTGGTGCTTGGTGCGTGGGACTTGGTGTTTGGTGCTTGGTGTTTGGTGCTTGGTGTTTGGTGCTTGGTGCCGGGTGCTTGGTGTTTGGTGTTTGGTGCTTGATGTTTGGTGCTTGTTGTTTGGTGCTTGGTGTTCGGTGCTTGGTGCTTGGTGCTTGGTGCTTGGTGCTTGGTGCTTGGTGCTTGGTTCTTGGTGTTAGGTGTTTGGTGCTTGGTGATTGGTGTTTGATGTTAGGTTCTTGGTGCTTGGTGTTTGGTGTTTGGTGCTTGGTGCTTGGTGTTTGGTGTTTGGTGCTTGCTGCTTGGTGCTTGGTGTTTTGTGTTTGGAGTTTGGTGCTTGGTGTTTGGTGCTTCGGTCTTGGTGTTTGGTGTTTGGTGCTTAGTGCTTGGTGTTTGGTGTTTGGTGCTTGGTGCTTGGTGGCTGGTGCTTGGTGCTTGGTGTTTGCAGTTTGGTGCTTGGTGCTTGGTGCCTGGTGTTTCGTGCTTGGTGCTTGGTGCTTGGTGTTTGGTATTTGGTGCTTGGTGTTTGGTGTTTGGTGCTTGCTGCTTGGTGATTGGTGTTTTGTGTTTGGACTTTGGTGCTTGGTGTTTGGTGCTTCGGTCTTGGTGTTTGGTGTTTGGTGCTTGGTGCTTGGTGTTTGGTGTTTGGTGCCTGGTGCTTGGTGTTCGGTGCTTGGTGTTTGGTGTTTCGTGATTGGTGCTTGGTGTTTGGTGCTTGGTGATTGGTGCTTGGTGCTTGGTGCTTGGTGCTTGGTGCTTGCTGTTTGGTGTTTGGTGTTTGGTTCTTGGTGCTTGGTGTTTGGTGTTTGGTGTTTGGTGCTTGGTGCTTGGTGCTTGGTGTTTGGTGCTTGGTGCTTGGTGATTAGTGTTTGGTGATTGGTGCTTGGGGTTTGGTGTTTGGTGCTTGGTGTTTGGTGCTTGGTGCTTGCTGTTTGGTGTTTGGTTCTTGGTGCTTGGTGTTTGGTGTTTGGTGTTTGGTGCTTGGTGCTTGGTGCTTGGTGTTTGGTGCTTGGTGCTTGGTGCTTGGTGTTTGGTGCTGCGTGCTTGGTGTTTGGTGTTTGGTGCTTGGTGCCTGGGGCTTGTTGTTTGGTGTTTGGTGCTTAGTGTTTGGTGTTTGGTGCTTGGTGCTTGGTGGCTGGTGCTTGGTGCTTGGTGTTTGGAGTTTGGTGCTTGGTGCTTGGTGCCTGGTGTTTCGTGCTTGGTGCTTGGTGCTTGTTGCTTGGTGTTTGGTGCTTGGTGCTTGGTGATTAGTGTTTGGTGATTGGTGCTTGGGGTTTGGTGTTTGGTGCTTGGTGTTTGGTGCTTGGTGCTTGCTGTTTGGTGTTTGGTTCTTGGTGCTTGGTGTTTGATGTTTGGTGTTTGGTGCTTGGTGCTTGGTGCTTGGTGTTTGGTGCTTGGTGCTTGGTGCTTGGTGTTTGGTGCTGCGTGCTTGGTGTTTGGTGTTTGGTGCTTGGTGCCTGGGGCTTGTTGTTTGGTGTTTGGTGCTTAGTGCTTGGTGTTTGGTGTTTGGTGCTTGGTGCTTGGTGGCTGGTGCTTGGTGCTTGGTGTTTGGTGTTTGGTGTTTGGTGTTTGGTGTTTGGTACTTGGTGCTTGGTGCTTGGTGTTTGGTGCTTGGTGTTTGGTGATTGGTGCTTGGTGCTTGGTGCTTGGTGCTTGATGTTAGGTGTTTGGTCCTTGGTGCTTGTTGTATGGTGTTTTGTGCTTGGTGCTTGGCGTTTGGTGTTTGGTGCTAGGGGCTTGGTGCTTGATGCTTGGTGTTTGGTGCTTGGTGCTTGCTGTTTGGTGTTTGGTGCTTGGTGCGTGGGACTTAGTGTTTGGTGTTTGGTGCTTGGTGTTTGGTGCTTGGTGTTTGGTGCTTGGTGCTTGGTGTTTGGTGTTTGGTGCTTAGTGCTTGGGGCTTGGTGTTTGGTGCTTGGTGTTTGGTGTTTGGTGCTTGGTGCTTGGTGTTTGGCGCTTGGTGCTTGGTGCTTGGTGTTTGGTGCTTGGTGCTTGGTGCTTGGTGCTTGGTGCTTGGTGATTAGTGTTTGGTGCTTGGTGCTTGGTGCCTGGTGCTTGGTGCTTGGTGCTTGTTGTTTGGTGCTTGGTGTTTGGTGCTTGGTGCTTGGTGCTGGGTGGTTGGTGTTTGCTGTTTGGTGCTTGGTGCTTGGTGCTTATTGTTTGGTGCTTGGTGCTTGGTGCTTGGTGCTTGGTGCTTATTGTTTGGTGCTTGGTGCTTGGTGCTTGGTGCTTGGTCTTTGGTGCTTGGTGTTTGGTGTCTGGTACTTGGGGCCTGGTGTTTGGCGCTTGGTGCTTGGTGCTTGGTGTTTGGTGCTTGGTGTTTGGTGCTTGGTGATTAGTGTTTGGTGCTTGGTGCTTGGTGCCTGGTGCTTGGTGCTTGGTGCTTGATGTTTGGTGCTTGGTGCTTGGTGATTAGTGTTTGGTGCTTGGTGCTTTGGGTTTGGTGTTTGGTGCTTTGGGTTTGGTGTCTGGTGATTGGTGCTTGGTGTTTGGTGCTTGGTGCTTGGTGTTTGGCGCTTGGTGCTTTGTGTTTGGTGCTTGGTGTTTGGTGCTTGGTGCTTGGTGCTTGGTTCTTGGTGTTAGGTGTTTGGTGCTTGGTGATTGGTGTTTGATGTTAGGTTCTTGGTGCTTGGTGTTTGGTGTTTGGTGCTTCGGTCTTGGTGTTTGGTGTTTGGTGCTTGGTGCCTGGGGCTTGTTGTTTGGTGTTTGGTGCTTAGTGCTTGGTGTATGGTGTTTGGTGCTTGGTGCTTGGTGGCTGGTGCTTGGTGCTTGGTGTTTGCAGTTTGGTGCTTGGTGCTTGGTGCTTGGTGTTTGGTGTTTGGTGCTTGGTGTTTGGTGTTTGGTGCTTGCTGCTTGGTGATAGGTGTTTTGTGTTTGGACTTTGGTGCTTGGTGTTTGGTGCTTCGGTCTTGGTGTTTGGTGTTTGGTGCTTGGTGCTTGGTGTTTGGTGTTTGGTGCCTGGTGCTTGGTGTTCGGTGCTTGATGTTTGGTGTTTGGTGATTGGTGCTTGGTGTTTGGTGCTTGGTGCTTGGTGCTTGGTGCTTGGTGTTAGGCGTTTGGTGCTTGGTGCTTGGTGTTTGATGTTTGGTCCATTGTGCTTGGTGTTTGGTATTTTGTGCTTGGTGCTTGGTGTTTGGTGTTTGGTGCTTGGTGCTTGGTGTTTGGTGTTTGGTGCTTGCTGCTTGCTGCTTGGTGTTTGGTGCTAGGGGCTTGGTGCTTGGTGTTTCGTGTTTGGTGCTTGGTGCTTGGTGTTTGGTGTTTGGTGCTTGGTGCGTGGGACTTGGTGTTTGGTGCTTGGTGTTTGGTGCTTGGTGTTTGGTGCTTGGTGCCGGGTGCTTGGTGTTTGGTGTTTGGTGCTTGTTGTTTGGTGCTTGGTGTTCGGTGCTTGGTGCTTGGTGCTTGGTGCTTGGTGTTTGGTGTTTGGTGCTTGGTGCTTGGTGTTTGATGTTTGGTCCTTGGTGCTTGGTGTTTGGTGTTGTGTGCTTGGTGCTTGGTGCTTGGTGTTTGGTGCTTGGTGCTTGGTGCTTGGTGTTTGGTGCTTGCTGTTTGGTGCTTGGTGCTTGGTGTTTGGTGTTTGGTGCTTGGTGTTTGGTGCTTGGTGCTTGGTGCTGGGTGTTTGGTGCTTGGTGCTTGGTGTTTGGTGCTTGGTGCTTGGTGCTTGGTGTTTGGTCCTTGGTGCTTGGTGCTTGGTCTTTGGTGCTTGGGTTTTGGTGTTTGGTTCTTGGTGCTTGGTGTTTGGTGCTTGGTGCTTGGTGCCTGGTGTTTGGTGCTTGCTGCTTGGTGCTTGGTGTTTGGTGCTTGGTGCTTGGTGATTAGTGTTTGGTGATTGGTGCTTGGGGTTTGGTGTTTGGGGCTTGGTGTTTGGTGCTTGGTGCTTGCTGTTTGGTGTTTGGTGCTGGGTGTTTGGTGCTTGGTGCTTGGTGTTTGGTGCTTGGTGCTTGGTGCTTGGTGTTTGGTCCTTGGTGCTTGGTGCTTGGTGCTTGGTGCTTGCTGTTTGGTGTTTGGTGTTTGGTTCTTGGTGCTTGGTGTTTGGTGTTTGGTGTTTGGTGCTTGGTGCTTGGTGCTTGGTGTTTGGTGCTTGGGGTTTGGTGTTTGGTGCTTGGTGTTTGGTGCTTGGTGCTAGCTGTTTGGTGTTTGGTGTTTGGTTCTTGGTGCTTGGTGTTTGGTATTTGGTGTTTGGTGCTTGGTGCTTGGTGCTTGGTGTTTGGTGCTTGGTGCTTGGTGCTTGGTGTTTTGTGTTTGGTGCTTGGTACTTGGTGATTAGTGTTTGGTGCTTGGTGCTTGCGGTTTGGTGTTTGGTGCTTGGGGTTTGGTGTTTCGTGCTTGGTGCTTGGTGCTTGGTGTTTGGTGTTTGGTGCTTGGTGTTTGGTGTTTGGTGCTTGATGTTTGGTGTTTGGTGATTGGTGCTTGGTGTTTGGTGCTTGGTGCTTGGTGCTTGGTGCTTGGTGTTAGGCGTTTGGTGCTTGGTGCTTGGTGTTTGATGTTTGGTCCATTGTGCTTGGTGTTTGGTATTTTGTGCTTGGTGCTTGGTGTTTGGTGTTTGGTGCTTGGTGCTTGGTGTTTGGTGTTTGGTGCTTGCTGCTTGCTGCTTGGTGTTTGGTGCTAGGGGCTTGGTGCTTGGTGTTTCGTGTTTGGTGCTTGGTGCTTGGTGTTTGGTGTTTGGTGCTTGGTGCGTGGGACTTGGTGTTTGGTGCTTGGTGTTTGGTGCTTGGTGTTTGGTGCTTGGTGCCGGGTGCTTGGTGTTTGGTGTTTGGTGCTTGATGTTTGGTGCTTGTTGTTTGGTGCTTGGTGTTCGGTGCTTGGTGCTTGGTGCTTGGTGCTTGGTGTTTGGTGTTTGGTGCTTGGTGCTTGGTGTTTGATGTTTGGTCCTTGGTGCTTGGTGTTTGGTGTTGTGTGCTTGGTGCTTGGTGCTTGGTGTTTGGTGCTTGGTGCTTGGTGCTTGGTGTTTGGTGCTTGCTGTTTGGTGCTTGGTGCTTGGTGTTTGGTGTTTGGTGCTTGGTGTTTGGTGCTTGGTGCTGGGTGTTTGGTGCTTGGTGCTTGGTGTTTGGTGCTTGGTGCTTGGTGCTTGGTGTTTGGTCCTTGGTGCTTGGTGCTTGGTCTTTGGTGCTTGGGTTTTGGTGTTTGGTGCTTGGTGCTTGGTGTTTGGTGCTTGGTGCTTGGTGCCTGGTGTTTGGTGCTTGCTGCTTGGTGCTTGGTGTTTGGTGCTTGGTGCTTGGTGATTAGTGTTTGGTGATTGGTGCTTGGGGTTTGGTGTTTGGGGCTTGGTGTTTGGTGCTTGGTGCTTGCTGTTTGGTGTTTGGTGCTGGGTGTTTGGTGCTTGGTGCTTGGTGTTTGGTGCTTGGTGCTTGGTGCTTGGTGTTTGGTCCTTGGTGCTTGGTGCTTGGTGCTTGGTGCTTGCTGTTTGGTGTTTGGTGTTTGGTTCTTGGTGCTTGGTGTTTGGTGTTTGGTGTTTGGTGCTTGGTGCTTGGTGCTTGGGGTTTGGTGCTTGGGGTTTGGTGTTTGGTGCTTGGTGTTTGGTGCTTGGTGCTAGCTGTTTGGTGTTTGGTGTTTGGTTCTTGGTGCTTGGTGTTTGGTATTTGGTGTTTGGTGCTTGGTGCTTGGTGCTTGGTGTTTGGTGCTTGGTGCTTGGTGCTTGGTGTTTTGTGTTTGGTGCTTGGTACTTGGTGATTAGTGTTTGGTGCTTGGTGCTTGCGGTTTGGTGTTTGGTGCTTGGGGTTTGGTGTTTGGTGCTTGGTGCTTGCTGCTTGGTGCTTGGTGTTTGGTGCTTGGTGCTTGGTGTTTGGTGTTTGGTGCATGGGGTTTGGTGTTTGGTGCTTGGTGCTTGGAGTTTGGTGCTTGGTGCTTGGTGTTTGGAGTTTGGTGCTTGGTGCTTGGTGCCTGGTGCTTGTTGTTTGGTGTTTGGTGCTTAGTGGTTGGTGTTTGGTGTTTGGTGCTTGGTGCTTGGTGGCTGGTGTTTGGTGCTTGGTGTTTGGAGTTTGGTGTTTGGTGCTTGGTGCCTGGTGTTTCGTGCTTGGTGCTTGGTGCTTGGTGTCTGGTGTTTGGTGCTTGGTGTTTGGTGTTTGGTACTTGGTGCTTGGTGCTTGGTGCTTGGTGTTTGGTGCTTGGTGTTTGATGCTGCGTGCTTGGTGTTTGGTGTTTGGTGCTTGGTGCTTGGTGTTTGGTATTTGGAGCTTGGTGCCTGGTGCTTGTTGTTTGGTGTTTGGTGCTTGGTGCTTGGTGTTTGGTGTTTGGCGTTTGGTGCTTGGTGGTTGGTATCTGGTGTTTGGTGCTTGATGTTTGGTGTTTGGTGCTTGGTGCTTGGTGTTAGGTGTTTGTTGCTTGGTGCTTGGTGTTTGGTGCTTGGTGTTTGGTGTTTGGTGTTTGATGCTTGGTGTTTGCTGCTTGGTGCTTGGTGCTTGGTGTTTTGTGTTTGGTGCTTGGTGCTTGGTGCCTGCTTCTTGGTGCTTGGTGCTTGTTGTTTGGTGCTTGGTGCTTGGTGATTAGTGTTTGGTGCTTGGTGCTTGCGGTTTGGTGTTTGGTGCTTGGGGTTTGGTGTTTGGTGCTTGGTGCTTGGTGTTTGGTGCTTGGTGGTTGGTGCTTGGTGTTTGGTGCTTGGTGCTTGGTGTTTGGTGCTTGGTGCTTGGTGTTTGGTGTTTGGCGTTTGCTGTTTGCTGTTTGGTGTTTGGTGTTTGCTGTTTGGTGTTTGCTGTTTGGTGTTTGGTGTTTGGTGCTTGCTGTTTGGTGCTTGGTGCTTGGTGTTTGGTGTTTGGTGTTTGGTGCTTGGTGCTTGGTGTTTGGTGCTTGGTGCTTGGTGCTGGGTGTTTGGTGCTTGGTGCTTGGTGTTTGGTGCTTGGTGCTTGGTGCCTGGTGTTTGGTCCTTGGTGCTTGGTGCTTGGTGCTTGGTGCTTGCTGTTTGGTGTTTGGTGTTTGGTTCTTGGTGCTTGGTGTTTGGTGTTTGGTGTTTGGTGCTTGGTGCTTGGTGCTTGGTGTTTGGTGCTTGGTGCTTGGTGATTAGTGTTTGGTGATTGGTGCTTGGGGTTTGGTGTTTGGTGCTTGGTGTTTGGTGCTTGGTGCTTGCTGTTTGGTGTTTGGTTCTTGGTGCTTGGTGTTTGGTGTTTGGTGTTTGGTGCTTGGTGCTTGGTGCTTGGTGTTTGGTGCTTGGTGCTTGGTGCTTGGTGTTTGGTGCTGCGTGCTTGGTGTTTGGTGTTTGGTGCTTGGTGCCTGGGGCTTGTTGTTTGGTGTTTGGTGCTTAGTGCTTGGTGTTTGGTGTTTGGTGCTTGGTGCTTGGTGGCTGGTGCTTAGTGCTTGGTGTTTGGAGTTTGGTGCTTGGTGCTTGGTGCCTGGTGTTTCGTGCTTGGTGCTTGGTGCTTGGTGTTTGGTGTTTGGTGTTTGGTGTTTGGTGTTTGGTACTTGGTGCTTGGTGCTTGGTGTTTGGTGCTTGGTGTTTGGTGATTGGTGCTTGGTGCTTGGTGTTTGGTGCTTGGTGTTTGGTGTTTTGTGCTTGGTGCTTGGCGTTTGGTGTTTGGTGCTAGGGGCTTGGTGCTTGATGCTTGGTGTTTGGTGCTTGGTGCTTGCTGTTTGGTGTTTGGTGCTTGGTGCGTGGGACTTGGTGTTTGGTGCTTGGTGTTTGGTGTTTGGTGCTTGGTGCTTGGTGTTTGGCGCTTGGTGCTTGGTGCTTGGTGTTTGGTGCTTGGTGCTTGGTGCTTGGTGTTTGCAGTTTGGTGCTTGGTGCTTGGTGCCTGGTGTTTCGTGCTTGGTGCTTGGTGCTTGGTGTTTGGTGTTTGGTGCTTGGTGTTTGGTGTTTGGTACTTGGTGCTTGGTGCTTGGTGTTTGGTGCTTGGTGTTTGGTGCTTGGTGCTTGGTGCTTGGTGCTTGGTGTTAGGTGTTTGGTGCTTGGTGCTTGGTGTTTGATGTTTGGTCCTTGGTGCTTGTTGTTTGGTGTTTGGTGCTTCGTGCTTGGTGTTTGGTGTTTGGTGCTTGCTGCTTGCTGCTTGGTGTTTGGTGCTTGGTGATTGGTGCTTGGTGTTTTGTGCTTGGTGCTTGGTGTTTGGTGTTTGCTGCTAGGGGCTTGGTGCTTGATGCTTGGTGTTTGGTGCTTGGTGCTTGCTGTTTGGTGTTTGGTGCTTGGTGCGTGGGACTTAGTGTTTGGTGTTTGGTGCTTGGTGTTTGGTGCTTGGTGTTTGGTGCTTGGTGCTTGGTGTTTGGTGTTTGGTGCTTGGTGCTTGGGGCTTGGTCTTTGGTGCTTAGTGTTTGGTGCTTGGTGTTTGGTGCTTGGTGCTTGGTGCCTGGTGTTTGGTGTTTGGTGTTTGGTGCTTGGTGTTTGGTGCTTGGTGCTTGGTGCTGGGTGGTTGGTGTTTGGTGTTTGGTGCTTGGTGCTTGGTGCTTATTGTTTGGTGCTTGGTGCTTGGTGCTTGGTGCTTGGTCTTTGGTGCCTGGTGTTTGGCGCTTGGTGCTTGGTGCTTGGTGTTTGGTGCTTGGTGTTTGGTGCTTGGTGATTAGTGTTTGGTGCTTGGTGCTTGGTGCCTGGTGCTTGGTGCTTGGTGCTTGATGTTTGGTGCTTGGTGCTTGGTGATTAGTGTTTGGTGCTTGGTGCTTGGTGTTTGGTGCTTGGTGCTTGGTGTTTGGTGCTTGGTGCTTTGTGTTTGGTGCTTGGTGTTTGGTGCTTGGTGCTTGGTGCTTGGTGCTTGGTGTTAGGTGTTTGGTGCTTGATGATTGGTGTTTGATGTTAGGTTCTTGGTGCTTGGTGTTTGGTGTTTGGTGCTTGGTGCTTGGTGTTTGGTGTTTGGTGCTTGCTGCTTGGTGCTTGGTGTTTTGTGTTAGGATTTTGGTGCTTGGTGTTTGGTGCTTCGGTCTTGGTGTTTGGTGTTTGGTGCTTGGTGCTTGGTGTTTGGTGTTTGGTGCCTGGTGCTTGGTGTTCGGTGCTTGGTGTTTGGTGTTTGGTGATTGGTGCTTGGTGTTTGGTGCTTGGTGCTTGGTGCTTGGTGCTTGGTGTTAGGTGTTTGGTCCTTGGTGCTTGGTGTTTGATGTTTGGTCCATTGTGCTTGGTGTTTGGTATTTTGTGCTTGGTGCTTGGTGTTTGGTGTTTGGTGCTTGGTGCTTGGTGTTTGGTGTTTGGTGCTTGCTGCTTGCTGCTTGGTGTTTGGTGCTAGGGGCTTGGTGCTTGGTGTTTCGTGTTTGGTGCTTGGTGCTTGGTGTTTGGTGTTTGGTGCTTGGTGCGTGGGACTTGGTGTTTGGTGCTTGGTGTTTGGTGCTTGGTGTTTGGTGCTTGGTGCCTGGTGCTTGGTGTTTGGTGTTTGGTGCTTGGTGTTTGGTGCTTGTTGTTTGGTGCTTGGTGTTCGGTGCTTGGTGCTTGGTGCTTGGTGCTTGGTGTTTGGTGTTTGGTGCTTGGTGCTTGGTGTTTGATGTTTGGTCCTTGGTGCTTGGTGTTTGGTGTTGTGTGCTTGGTGCTTGGTGCTTGGTGTTTGGTGCTTGGTGCTTGGTGCTTGGTGTTTGGCGTTTGCTGTTTGCTGTTTGGTGGTTGGTGTTTGCTGTTTGGTGTTTGCTGTTTGGTGTTTGGTGTTTGGTGCTTGCTGTTTGGTGCTTGGTGCTTGGTGTTTGGTGTTTGGTGCTTGGTGTTTGGTGCTTGGTGCTTGGTGCTGGGTGTTTGGTGCTTGGTGCTTGGTGCTTGGTGTTTGGTGCTTGGTGCTTGGTGATTAGTGTTTGGTGATTGGTGCTTGGGGTTTGGTGTTTGGGGCTTGGTGTTTGGTGCTTGGTGCTTGCTGTTTGGTGTTTGGTGTTTGGTTCTTGGTGCTTGGTGTTTGGTATTTGGTGTTTGGTGCTTGGTGCTTGGTGCTTGGTGTTTGGTGCTTGGTGCTTGGTGCTTGGTGTTTGGTGCTGCGTGCTTGGTGTTTGGTGTTTGGTGCTTGGTGCCTGGGGCTTGTTGTTTGGTGTTTGGTGCTTAGTGCTTGGTGTTTGGTGTTTGGTGCTTGGTGCTTGGTGGCTGGTGCTTGGTGCTTGGTGTTTGGAGTTTGGTGCTTGGTGCTTGGTGTCTGGTGTTTCGTGCTTGGTGCTTGGTGCTTGGTATTTGGTGTTTGGTGCTTGGTGTTTGGTGCTTGGTGTTTGGTGCTTGGTTCTTGGTGCTTGGTGTTAGGTGTTTGGTGCTTGGTGCTTGGTGTTTGATGTTTGGTCCTTGGTGCTTGTTGTTTGGTGTTTGGTGCTTGGTGCTTGGTGTTTGGTGTTTGGTGCTTGCTGCTTGCTGCTTGGTGTTTGGTGCTTGGTGATTGGTGCCTGGTGTTTTATGCTTGGTGCTTGGTGTTTGGTGATTGGTGCTAGGGGCTTGGTGCTTGATGCTTGATGTTTGGTGCTTGGTGCTTGCTGTTTGGTGTTTGGTGCTTGGTGCGTGGGACTTAGTGTTTGGTGTTTGGTGCTTGGTGTTTTGTGCTTGGTGTTTGGTGCTTGGTGCTTGGTGTTTGGTGTTTGGTGCTTGGTGCTTGGGGCTTGGTGTTTGGTGCTTAGTGTTTGGTGCTTGGTGTTTGGTGCTTGGTGCTTGGTGCTTGGTGTTTGGTGTATGGTGTTTGGTGCTTGTTGTTTGGTGCTTGGTGCTTGGTGATTAGTGTTTGGTGCTTGGTGCTTGCGGTTTGGTGTTTGGTGCTTGGGGTTTGGTGTTTGGTGCTTGGTGCTTGGTGCTTGGTGTTTGGCGTTTGCTGTTTGCTGTTTGGTGTTTGGTGTTTGCTGTTTGGTGTTTGCTGTTTGGTGTTCGGTGTTTGGTGCTTGCTGTTTGGTGCTTGGTGCTTGGTGTTTGGTGTTTGGTGCTTGGTGTTTGGTGCTTGGTGCTTGGTGCTGGGTGTTTGGTGCTTGGTGCTTGGTGTTTGGTGCTTGGTGCTTGGTGCTTGGTGTTTGGTCCTTGGTGCTTGGTGCTGGGTGTTTGGTGCTTGGGTTTTGGTGTTTGGTGCTTGGTGCTTGGTGGTTGGTGCTTGGTGCTTGGTGCTTGGTGCTTGGTGTTTGGTGCTTGCTGCTTGGTGTTTGGTGTTTGGTGCTTGGTGCTTGGTGATTAGTGTTTGGTGATTGGTGCTTGGGGTTTGGTGTTTGGGGCTTGGTGTTTGGTGCTTGGTGCTTGCTGTTTGGTGTTTGGTGTTTGGTTCTTGGTGCTTGGTGTTTGGTGTTTGGTGTTTGGTGCTTGGTGCTTGGTGCTTGGTGTTTGGTGCTTGGTGCTTGGTGCTTGGTGTTTGGTGCTGCGGGCTTGGTCTTTGGTGTTTGGTGCTTGGTGCCTGGTGCTTGTTGTTTGGTGTTTGGTGCTTAGTGCTTGGTGTTTGGTGTTTGGTGCTTGGTGCTTGGTGGCTGGTGTTTGGTGCTTGGTGTTTGGAGTTCGGTGCTTGGTGCTTGGTGCCTGGTGTTTCGTGCTTGGTGCTTGGTGCTTGGTGTTTGGTGTTTGGTGCTTGGTGTTTGGTGTTTGGTACTTGGTGCTTGGTGCTTGGTGCTTGGTGTTTGGTGCTTGGTGTTTGATGCTGCGTGCTTGGTGTTTGGTGTTTGGTGCTTGGTGCTTGGTGTTTGGTGTTTGGAGCTTTGTGCCTGGTGCTTGTTGTTTGGTGTTTGGCGCTTGGTGCTTGGTGTTTGGTGTTTGGTACATGGTGCTTGGTGCTTGGTATCTGGTGTTTGGTGCTTGATGTTTGGTGTTTGGTGCTTGGTGTTTGGTGTTTGGTGCTTGGTGCTTGGTGTTTGGTGCTTGGTGTTTGGTGTTTGGTGTTTGATGCTTGGTGTTTGCTGCTTGGTGTTTGATGCTTGGTGTTTGCTGCTTGGTGCTTGGTGCTTGGTGTTTGGTGCTTGGTGCTTGGTGCTTGGTGTTTGGTGCTGCGGGCTTGGTCTTTGGTGTTTGGTGCTTGGTGCTTGGTGTTTGGTGTTTGGAGCTTGGTGCCTGGTGCTTGTTGTTTGGTGTTTGGCGCTTGGTGCTTGGTGTTTGGTGTTTGGTGCTTCGTGCTTGGTGCTTGGTATCTGGTGTTTGGTGCTTGATGTTTGGTGTTTGGTGCTTGGTGTTTGGTGTTTGGTGCTTGGTGCTTGGTGTTTGGTGCTTGGTGTTTGGTGTTTGGTGTTTGATGCTTGGTGTTTGCTGCTTGCTGCTTGCTGCTTGGTGTTTGGTGCTAGGGGCTTGGTGCTTGGTGCTTGGTGTTTGGTGCTTGGTGCTTGGTGCCTGGTGCTTGGTGCTTGGTGCTTGTTGTTTGGTGCTTGGTGCTTGGTGATTAGTGTTTGGTGCTTGGTGCTTGCGGTTTGGTGTTTGATGCTTGGGGTTTGGTGTTTGGTGCTTGGTGCTTGGTGTTTGGTGCTTGGTGCTTGGTGCTTGGTGTTTGGTGCTTGGTGCTTGGTGATTAGTGTTTGGTGCTTGGTGCTTGGTGTTTGGTGCTTGGTGCTTGGTGTTTGGTGCTTGGTGCTTTGTGTTTGGTGCTTGGTGTTTGGTGCTTGGTGCTTGGTGCTTGGTGTTTGATGTTAGGTTCTTGGTGCTTGGTGTTTGGTGTTTGGTGCTTGGTGCTTGGTATTTGGTGTTTGGTGCTTGCTGCTTGGTGCTTGGTGTTTTGTGTTAGGATTTTGGTGCTTGGTGTTTGGTGCTTCGGTCTTGGTGTTTGGTGTTTGGTGCTTGGTGCTTGGTGTTTGGTGTTTGGTGCCTGGTGCTTGGTGTTCGGTGCTTGGTGTTTGGTGTTTGGTGATTGGTGCTTGGTGTTTGGTGCTTGGTGCTTGGTGCTTGGTGCTTGGTGTTAGGCGTTTGGTCCTTGGTGCTTGGTGTTTGATGTTTGGTCCATTGTGCTTGGTGTTTGGTATTTTGTGCTTGGTGCTTGGTGTTTGGTGTTTGGTGCTTGGTGCTTGGTGTTTGGTGTTCGGTGCTTGCTGCTTGCTGCTTGGTGTTTGGTGCTAGGGGCTTGGTGCTTGGTGTTTCGTGTTTGGTGCTTGGTGCTTGGTGTTTGGTGTTTGGTGCTTGGTGCGTGGGACTTGGTGTTTGGTGCTTGGTGTTTGGTGCTTGGTGTTTGGTGCTTGGTGCCTGGTGCTTGGTGTTTGGTGTTTGGTGCTTGGTGTTTGGTGCTTGTTGTTTGGTGCTTGGTGTTCGGTGCTTGGTGCTTGGTGCTTGGTGCTTGGTGTTTGGTGTTTGGTGCTTGGTGCTTGGTGTTTGATGTTTGGTCCTTGGTGCTTGGTGTTTGGTGTTGTGTGCTTGGTGCTTGGTGCTTGGTGTTTGGTGCTTGGTGCTTGGTGCTTGGTGTTTGGCGTTTGCTGTTTGCTGTTTGGTGGTTGGTGTTTGCTGTTTGGTGTTTGCTGTTTGGTGTTTGGTGTTTGGTGCTTGCTGTTTGGTGCTTGGTGCTTGGTGTTTGGTGTTTGGTGCTTGGTATTTGGTGCTTGGTGCTTGGTGCTGGGTGTTTGGTGCTTGGTGCTTGGTGTTTGGTGCTTGGTGCTTGGTGCTTGGTGTTTGGTCCTTGGTGCTTGGTGCTTGGTCTTTGGTGCTTGGGTTTTGGTGTTTGGTGCTTGGTGCTTGGTGTTTGGTGCTTGGTGCTTGGTGCTTGGTGTTTGGTGCTTGCTGCTTGGTGCTTGGTGTTTGGTGCTTGGTGCTTGGTGATTAGTGTTTGGTGATTGGTGCTTGGGGTTTGGTGTTTGGGGCTTGGTGTTTGGTGCTTGGTGCTTGCTGTTTGGTGTTTGGTGTTTGGTCCTTGGTGCTTGGTGTTTGGTATTTGGTGTTTGGTGCTTGGTGCTTGGTGCTTGGTGTTTGGTGCTTGGTGCTTGGTGCTTGGTGTTTGGTGCTGCGTGCTTGGTGTTTGGTGTTTGGTGCTTGGTGCCTGGGGCTTGTTGTTTGGTGTTTGGTGCTTAGTGCTTGGTGTTTGGTGTTTGGTGCTTGGTGCTTGGTGGCTGGTGCTTGGTGCTTGGTGTTTGGAGTTTGGTGCTTGGTGCTGGGGTGTCTGGTGTTTCGTGCTTGGTGCTTGGTGCTTGGTATTTGGTGTTTGGTGCTTGGTGTTTGGTGCTTGGTGTTTGGTGCTTGGTTCTTGGTGCTTGGTGTTAGGTGTTTGGTGCTTGGTGCTTGGTGTTTGATGTTTGGTCCTTGGTGCTTGTTGTTTGGTGTTTGGTGCTTGGTGCTTGGTGTTTGGTGTTTGGTGCTTGCTGCTTGCTGCTTGGTGTTTGGTGCTTGGTGATTGGTGCTTGGTGTTTTATGCTTGGTGCTTGGTGTTTGGTGTTTGGTGCTAGGGGCTTGGTGCTTGATGCTTGATGTTTGGTGCTTGGTACTTGCTGTTTGGTGTTTGGTGCTTGGTGCGTGGGACTTAGTGTTTGGTGTTTGGTGCTTGGTGTTTTGTGCTTGGTGTTTGGTGCTTGGTGCTTGGTGTTTGGTGTTTGGTGCTTGGTGCTTGGGGCTTGGTGTTTGGTGCTTAGTGTTTGGTGCTTGGTGTTTGGTGCTTGGTGCTTGGTGCTTGGTGTTTGGTGTATGGTGTTTGGTGCTTGTTGTTTGGTGCTTGGTGCTTGGTGATTAGTGTTTGGTGCTTGGTGCTTGCGGTTTGGTGTTTGGTGCTTGGGGTTTGGTGTTTGGTGCTTGGTGCTTGGTGCTTGGTCTTTGGTGCTTGGTCTTTGGTGTTTGGTGCTTGGTGCTTGGTGTTTGGCGCTTGGTGCTTGGTGCTTGGTGTTTGGTGCTTGGTGCTTGGTGCTTGGTGATTAGTGTTTGGTGCTTGGTGCTTGGTGCCTGGTGCTTGGTGCTTGGTGCTTGTTGTTTGGTGCTTGGTGCTTGGTGATTAGTGTTTGGTGCTTGGTGCTTGGGGTTTGGTGTTTGGTGCTTGGGGTTTGGTGTTTGGTGCTTGGTGCATGGTGTTTGGTGCTTGGTGTTTGGTGTTTGGTGCTTGGTGCTTTGTGTTTGGTGCTTGGTGTTTGGTGCTTGGTGCTTGGTGCTTGGTGCTTGGTGTTAGGTGTTTGGTGCTTGGTGATTGGTGTTTGATGTTAGGTTCTTGGTGCTTGGTGTTTGGTGTTTGGTGCTTGGTGCTTGGTGTTTGGTGTTTGGTGCTTGCTGCTTGGTGCTTGGTGTTTTGTGTTTGGAGTTTGGTGCTTGGTGTTTGGTGCTTGGTGCTTGGTGTTTGGTGTTTGGTGCCTGGTGCTTGGTGTTTGGTGCTTGCTGTTTGGTGTTTGGTGATTGGTGCTTGGTGTTTGGTGCTTGGTGCATGGTGCTTGGTGCTTGGTGTTAGGCGTTTGGTGCTTGGTGCTTGGTGTTTGATGTTTGGTCCTTGGTGCTTGGTGTTTGGTATTTGGTGCCTGGTGCTTGGTGTTTGGTGTTTGGTGCTTGATGCTTGCTGCTTGGTGTTTGGTGCTAGGGGCTTGGTGCTTGGTGTTTGATGTTTGGTCCTTGGTGCTTGGTGTTTGGTATTTGGTGCTTGGTGCTTGGTGTTTGGTGTTTGGTGCTTGCTGCTTGCTGCTTGGTGTTTGGTGCTAGGGGCTTGGTGTTTGGTGCTTGGTGTTTGGTGCTTGGTGTTTGGTGCTTGGTGCCTGGTGCTTGGTGTTTGGTGTTTGGTGCTTGGTTGTTTGGTGCTTGGTGTTTGGTACTTGGTGTTCGGTGCTTGGTGCTTGGTGCTTGGTGTTTGGTGTTTGGTGCTTGGTGCTTGGTGCTTGGTGTTTGATGTTTGGTCCTTGGTGCTTGGTGTTTGGTGTTGTGTGCTTGGTGCTTGGTGCTTGGTGTTTGGTGCTTGGTGCTTGGTGCTTGGTGTTTGGCGTTTGCTGTTTGCTGTTTGGTGTTTGGTGTTTGCTGTTTGGTGTTTGCTGTTTGGTGTTTGGTGTTTGGTGCTTGCTGTTTGGTGCTTGGTGCTTGGTGTTTGGTGTTTGGAGCTTGGTGTTTGGTGCTTGGTGCTTGGTGCTGGGTGTTTGGTGCTTGGTGCTTGGTGTTTGGTGCTTGGTGCTTGGTGCTTGGTGTTTGGTCCTTGGTGCTTGGTGCTTGGTGTTTGGTGCTTGGGTTTTGGTGTTTGGTGCTTGGTGCTTGGTGTTTGGTGCTTGGTGCTTGGTGCTTGGTGCTTGGTGTTTGGTGCTTGCTGCTTGGTGCTTGGTGTTTGGTGCTTGGTGCTTGGTGATTAGTGTTTGGTGATTGGTGCTTGGGGTTTGGTGTTTGGGGCTTGGTGTTTGGTGCTTGGTGCTTGCTGTTTGGTGTTTGGTGTTTGGTTCTTGGTGCTTGGTGTTTGGTGTTTGGTGTTTGGTGCTTGGTGCTTGGTGCTTGGTGTTTGGTGCTTGGTGCTTGGTGCTTGGTGTTTGGTGCTGCGGGCTTGGTGTTTGGTGTTTGGTGCTTGGTGCCTGGTGCTTGTTGTTTGGTGTTTGGTGCTTAGTGCTTGGTGTTTGGTGTTTGGTGCTTGGTGCTTGGTGGCTGGTGTTTGGTGCTTGGTGTTTGGAGTTCGGTGCTTGGTGCTTGGTGCCTGGTGTTTCGTGCTTGGTGCTTGGTGCTTGGTGTTTGGTGTTTGGTGCTTGGTGTTTGGTGTTTGGTACTTGGTGCTTGGTGCTTGGTGCTTGGTGTTTGGTGCTTGGTGTTTGATGCTGCGTGCTTGGTGTTTGGTGTTTGGTGCTTGGTGCTTGGTGTTTGGTGTTTGGAGCTTGGTGCCTGGTGCTTGTTGTTTGGTGTTTGGCGCTTGGTGCTTGATGTTTGGTGTTTGGTGCTTGGTGTTTGGTGTTTGGTGCTTGGTGCTTGGTGTTTGGTGCTTGGTGTTTGCTGTTTGGTGTTTGATGCTTGGTGTTTGCTGCTTGGTGCTTGGTGCTTGGTGTTTTGTGTTTGGTGTTTGATGCTGCGTGCTTGGTGTTTGGTGTTTGGTGCTTGGTGCTTGGTGTTTGGTGTTCGGTGCTTGGTGTTTGGTGTTTGGTGATTGGTGCTTGGTGTTTGGTGCTTGGTGCTTGGTGCTTGGTGCTTGGTGTTAGGCGTTTGGTCCTTGGTGCTTGGTGTTTGATGTTTGGTCCATTGTGCTTGGTGTTTGGTATTTTGTGCTTGGTGCTTGGTGTTTGGTGGTTGGTGCTTGGTGCTTGGTGTTTGGTGTTCGGTGCTTGCTGCTTGCTGCTTGGTGTTTGGTGCTAGGGGCTTGGTGCTTGGTGTTTCGTGTTTGGTGCTTGGTGCTTGGTGTTTGGTGTTTGGTGCTTGGTGCGTGGGACTTGGTGTTTGGTGCTTGGTGTTTGGTGCTTGGTGTTTGGTGCTTGGTGCCTGGTGCTTGGTGTTTGGTGTTTGGTGCTTGGTGTTTGGTGCTTGTTGTTTGGTGCTTGGTGTTCGGTGCTTGGTGCTTGGTGCTTGGTGCTTGGTGTTTGGTGTTTGGTGCTTGGTGCTTGGTGTTTGATGTTTGGTCCTTGGTGCTTGGTGTTTGGTGTTGTGTGCTTGGTGCTTGGTGCTTGGTGTTTGGTGCTTGGTGCTTGGTGCTTGGTGTTTGGCGTTTGCTGTTTGCTGTTTGGTGGTTGGTGTTTGCTGTTTGGTGTTTGCTGTTTGGTGTTTGGTGTTTGGTGCTTGCTGTTTGGTGCTTGGTGCTTGGTGTTTGGTGTTTGGTGCTTGGTGTTTGGTGCTTGGTGCTTGGTGCTGGGTGTTTGGTGCTTGGTGCTTGGTGTTTGGTGCTTGGTGCTTGGTGCTTGGTGTTTGGTCCTTGGTGCTTGGTGCTTGGTCTTTGGTGCTTGGGTTTTGGTGTTTGGTGCTTGGTGCTTGGTGTTTGGTGCTTGGTGCTTGGTGCTTGGTGTTTGGTGCTTGCTGCTTGGTGCTTGGTGTTTGGTGCTTGGTGCTTGGTGATTAGTGTTTGGTGATTGGTGCTTGGGGTTTGGTGTTTGGGGCTTGGTGTTTGGTGCTTGGTGCTTGCTGTTTGGTGTTTGGTGTTTGGTCCTTGGTGCTTGGTGTTTGGTATTTGGTGTTTGGTGCTTGGTGCTTGGTGCTTGGTGTTTGGTGCTTGGTGCTTGGTGCTTGGTGTTTGGTGCTGCGTGCTTGGTGTTTGGTGTTTGGTGCTTGGTGCCTGGGGCTTGTTGTTTGGTGTTTGGTGCTTAGTGCTTGGTGTTTGGTGTTTGGTGCTTGGTGCTTGGTGGCTGGTGCTTGGTGCTTGGTGTTTGGAGTTTGGTGCTTGGTGCTGGGGTGTCTGGTGTTTCGTGCTTGGTGCTTGGTGCTTGGTATTTGGTGTTTGGTGCTTGGTGTTTGGTGCTTGGTGTTTGGTGCTTGGTTCTTGGTGCTTGGTGTTAGGTGTTTGGTGCTTGGTGCTTGGTGTTTGATGTTTGGTCCTTGGTGCTTGTTGTTTGGTGTTTGGTGCTTGGTGCTTGGTGTTTGGTGTTTGGTGCTTGCTGCTTGCTGCTTGGTGTTTGGTGCTTGGTGATTGGTGCTTGGTGTTTTATGCTTGGTGCTTGGTGTTTGGTGTTTGGTGCTAGGGGCTTGGTGCTTGATGCTTGATGTTTGGTGCTTGGTGCTTGCTGTTTGGTGTTTGGTGCTTGGTGCGTGGGACTTAGTGTTTGGTGTTTGGTGCTTGGTGTTTTGTGCTTGGTGTTTGGTGCTTGGTGCTTGGTGTTTGGTGTTTGGTGCTTGGTGCTTGGGGCTTGGTGTTTGGTGCTTAGTGTTTGGTGCTTGGTGTTTGGTGCTTGGTGCTTGGTGCTTGGTGTTTGGTGTATGGTGTTTGGTGCTTGTTGTTTGGTGCTTGGTGCTTGGTGATTAGTGTTTGGTGCTTGGTGCTTGCGGTTTGGTGTTTGGTGCTTGGGGTTTGGTGTTTGGTGCTTGGTGCTTGGTGCTTGGTCTTTGGTGCTTGGTCTTTGGTGTTTGGTGCTTGGTGCTTGGTGTTTGGCGCTTGGTGCTTGGTGCTTGGTGTTTGGTGCTTGGTGCTTGGTGCTTGGTGATTAGTGTTTGGTGCTTGGTGCTTGGTGCCTGGTGCTTGGTGCTTGGTGCTTGTTGTTTGGTGCTTGGTGCTTGGTGATTAGTGTTTGGTGCTTGGTGCTTGGGGTTTGGTGTTTGGTGCTTGGGGTTTGGTGTTTGGTGCTTGGTGCATGGTGTTTGGTGCTTGGTGCTTGGTGTTTGGTGCTTGGTGCTTTGTGTTTGGTGCTTGGTGTTTGGTGCTTGGTGCTTGGTGCTTGGTGCTTGGTGTTAGGTGTTTGGTGCTTGGTGATTGGTGTTTGATGTTAGGTTCTTGGTGCTTGGTGTTTGGTGTTTGGTGCTTGGTGCTTGGTGTTTGGTGTTTGGTGCTTGCTGCTTGGTGCTTGGTGTTTTGTGTTTGGAGTTTGGTGCTTGGTGTTTGGTGCTTGGTGCTTGGTGTTTGGTGTTTGGTGCCTGGTGCTTGGTGTTTGGTGCTTGCTGTTTGGTGTTTGGTGATTGGTGCTTGGTGTTTGGTGCTTGGTGCATGGTGCTTGGTGCTTGGTGTTAGGCGTTTGGTGCTTGGTGCTTGGTGTTTGATGTTTGGTCCTTGGTGCTTGGTGTTTGGTATTTGGTGCCTGGTGCTTGGTGTTTGGTGTTTGGTGCTTGATGCTTGCTGCTTGGTGTTTGGTGCTAGGGGCTTGGTGCTTGGTGTTTGATGTTTGGTCCTTGGTGCTTGGTGTTTGGTATTTGGTGCTTGGTGCTTGGTGTTTGGTGTTTGGTGCTTGCTGCTTGCTGCTTGGTGTTTGGTGCTAGGGGCTTGGTGTTTGGTGCTTGGTGTCTGGTGCTTGGTGTTTGGTGCTTGGTGCCTGGTGCTTGGTGTTTGGTGTTTGGTGCTTGGTTGTTTGGTGCTTGGTGTTTGGTACTTGGTGTTCGGTGCTTGGTGCTTGGTGCTTGGTGTTTGGTGTTTGGTGCTTGGTGCTTGGTGCTTGGTGTTTGATGTTTGGTCCTTGGTGCTTGGTGTTTGGTGTTGTGTGCTTGGTGCTTGGTGCTTGGTGTTTGGTGCTTGGTGCTTGGTGCTTGGTGTTTGGCGTTTGCTGTTTGCTGTTTGGTGTTTGGTGTTTGCTGTTTGGTGTTTGCTGTTTGGTGTTTGGTGTTTGGTGCTTGCTGTTTGGTGCTTGGTGCTTGGTGTTTGGTGTTTGGAGCTTGGTGTTTGGTGCTTGGTGCTTGGTGCTGGGTGTTTGGTGCTTGGTGCTTGGTGTTTGGTGCTTGGTGCTTGGTGCTTGGTGTTTGGTCCTTGGTGCTTGGTGCTTGGTGTTTGGTGCTTGGGTTTTGGTGTTTGGTGCTTGGTGCTTGGTGTTTGGTGCTTGGTGCTTGGTGCTTGGTGCTTGGTGTTTGGTGCTTGCTGCTTGGTGCTTGGTGTTTGGTGCTTGGTGCTTGGTGATTAGTGTTTGGTGATTGGTGCTTGGGGTTTGGTGTTTGGGGCTTGGTGTTTGGTGCTTGGTGCTTGCTGTTTGGTGTTTGGTGTTTGGTTCTTGGTGCTTGGTGTTTGGTGTTTGGTGTTTGGTGCTTGGTGCTTGGTGCTTGGTGTTTGGTGCTTGGTGCTTGGTGCTTGGTGTTTGGTGCTGCGGGCTTGGTGTTTGGTGTTTGGTGCTTGGTGCCTGGTGCTTGTTGTTTGGTGTTTGGTGCTTAGTGCTTGGTGTTTGGTGTTTGGTGCTTGGTGCTTGGTGGCTGGTGTTTGGTGCTTGGTGTTTGGAGTTCGGTGCTTGGTGCTTGGTGCCTGGTGTTTCGTGCTTGGTGCTTGGTGCTTGGTGTTTGGTGTTTGGTGCTTGGTGTTTGGTGTTTGGTACTTGGTGCTTGGTGCTTGGTGCTTGGTGTTTGGTGCTTGGTGTTTGATGCTGCGTGCTTGGTGTTTGGTGTTTGGTGCTTGGTGCTTGGTGTTTGGTGTTTGGAGCTTGGTGCCTGGTGCTTGTTGTTTGGTGTTTGGCGCTTGGTGCTTGATGTTTGGTGTTTGGTGCTTGGTGTTTGGTGTTTGGTGCTTGGTGCTTGGTGTTTGGTGCTTGGTGTTTGCTGTTTGGTGTTTGATGCTTGGTGTTTGCTGCTTGGTGCTTGGTGCTTGGTGTTTTGTGTTTGGTGTTTGATGCTGCGTGCTTGGTGTTTGGTGTTTGGTGCTTGGTGCTTGGTGTTTGGTGTTTGGAGCTTGGTGCCTGGTGCTTGTTGTTTGGTGTTTGGCGCTTGGTGCTTGGTGTTTGGTGTTTGGTGCTTGGTGTTTGGTGTTTGGTGCTTGGTGCTTGGTGTTTGGTGCTTGGTGTTTGGTGTTTGGTGTTTGATGCTTGGTGTTTGCTGCTTGCTGCTTGCTGCTTGGTGTTTGGTGCTAGGGGCTTGGTGCTTGGTGCTTGGTGTTTGGTGCTTGGTGCTTGGTGCCTGGTGCTTGGTGCTTGGTGCTTGTTGTTTGGTGCTTGGTGCTTGGTGATTAGTGTTTGGTGCTTGGTGCTTGCGGTTTGGTGTTTGGTGCTTGGGGTTTGGTGTTTGGTGCTTGGTGCTTGGTGTTTGGTGCTTGGTGCTTGGTGCTTGGTGTTTGGTGCTTGGTGTTTGGTGCTTGGTGCTTGGTGTTTGGTGTTTGGCGTTTGCTGTTTGCTGTTTGGTGTTTGGTGTTTGCTGTTTGGTGTTTGCTGTTTGGCTTTTGGTGTTTGGTGCTTGCTGTTTGGTGCTTGGTGCTTGGTGTTTGGTGTTCGGTGCTTGGTGCTTGGTGCTTGGTGTTTGGTGCTTGGTGCTTGGTGCTGGGTGTTTGGTGCTTGGTGCTTGGTGTTTGGTGCTTGGTGCTTGGTGCTTGGTGTTTGGTCCTTGGTGCTTGGTGCTTGGTCTTTGGTGCTTGGGTTGTGGTGTTTGGTGCTTGGTGCTTGGTGTTTGGTGCTTGGTTCTTGGTGCTTGGTGCTTGGTGTTTGGTGATTGCTGCTTGGTGCTTGGTGTTTGGTGCTTGGTGCTTGGTGATTAGTGTTTGGTGATTGGTGCTTGGGGTTTGCTGTTTGGTGCTTGGTGTTTGGTGCTTGGTGCTTGCTGTTTGGTGTTTGGTGTTTGGTTCTTGGTGCTTGGTGTTTGGTGTTAGGTGTTTGGTGCTTGGTGCTTGGTGCTTGGTGTTTGGTGCTTGTTGCTTGGTGCTTGGTGTTTGGTGCTGCGTGCTTGGTGTTTGGTGTTTGGTGTTTGGTGTTTGATGCTTGGTGTTTGCTGCTTGGTGCTTGGTGCTTGGTGTTTTGTGTTTGGTGCTTGGTGCTTGGTGTTTGGTGCTTGGTGCTTGGTGATTAGTGTCTGGTGCTTGGTGCTTGCGGTTTGATGTTTGGTGCTTGGGGTTTGGTGTTTGGTGCTTGGTGCTTGGTGTTTGGTGCTTGGTGCTTGGTGCTTGGTGTTTGGTGCTTGGTGCTTGGTGTCTGGTGCTTGGTGCTTGGTGCTTGGTGTTTGGTGTTTGGTGCTTGCTGCTTGCTGCTTGGTGTTTGGTGGTTGGTGATTGGTGCTTGGTGTTTTGTGCTTGGTGCTTGGTGTTTGGTGTTTGGTGCTAGGGGCTTGGTGCTTGGTGCTTGGTGCTTGGTGTTTGGTGCTTGGTGTTTGGTGCTTGGTGTTTGGTGCTTGGTGTTTGGGGCTTGGTGTTCGGTGCTTGGTGCTTGGTGCTTGGGGCTTGGTGTTTGGTGTTTGGTGCTTGGTGCTTGGTGTTTGATGTTGGGTCCTTGGTGCTTGGTGTTTGGTGTTTGGTGTTTGGTGTTTGGTGTTTGGTGTTTGGTGCTTGGTGCTTGGGGCTTGGTGTTTGGTGCTTGGTGCTTGGTGTTTGGTGCTTCTGCTTGGGGCTTGGTAGTTGGTGCTTGGTGCTTGGTGCCTGGTGTTTGGTGTTTCGTGTTTGGTGCTTGGTGTATGGTGCTTGGTGCTTGGTGCTGGGTGGTTGGTGTTTGGTGCTTGGTGCTTGGTGTTTGGTGCTTGGTGCTTGGTGCTTGTTGTTTGGTGCTTGGTGCTTGGTGCTTGGTCTTTGGTGCATGGTGTTTGGTGTTTGGCGCTTGGTGCTTGGTGCTTCGTGATTAGTGCTTGGTGCTTGATGTTTGGTGCTTGGTGCTTGGTGATTAGTGTTTGTTGCTTGGTGCTTGGGGTTTGGTGGTTGTTGCTTGGTGCTTGGTGTTTGGTGTTTGGTGTTTGGTGTTTGGTGTTTGCTGTATGGTGTTTGCTGTTTCGTATTTGGTTTTTGCTGTTTGGTGTTTGGTGTTTGCTGTTTGGTGTTTGGTGTTTGGTGTTTGGTGCTTGGTGCTTGGTGCTTGGTGTTTGGCGTTTGGTGCTTGGTGCTTGGTGTTTGGTGCTTCGTGCTTGGTGTTTGGTGTTTGGTGCTTGGTGCCTGGTGCTTGTTGTATGGTGTTTGGTGCTTGGTGCTTGGTGTTTGGTGTTTGCTGCTTGGTGTCTGGTGTTTGGTGCTTGGTGTTTGGTGTTTGGTGCTTGGTGCTTGGTGCTTGGTGTTTGGTGTTTGGTGCTTGTTGCTTGTTGTTTGGTGTTTGGTGCTGGGTGCATGGAGTTTGGTGCTTGGTGCTTAGTGCTTGGTGTTTGGTGTTTGGTGCTTGGTATTTGGTGTTTGGTGTTTGATGCTTGGTGTGTGGTGCTTGGTGCTTGGTGTTTTGTGTTTGGTGCTTGGTGCTTGGTGACTGGTGCTTGGTGCTTGGTGCTTGTTGTTTGGTGCTTGGTGCTTGGTGATTAGTGTTTGGTGCTTGGTGCTTGGTGTTTGGTGCTTGGTGTTTGGTGCTTGGTGCCTGGTGCTTGGTGTTTGGTGTTTGATGCTTGGTGTTTTGTGTTTGGTGTTTGGTACTTGGTGTTCGGTGCTTGGTGCTTGGTGCTTGGTGTTTGATGTTTGGGCCTTGGTGCTTGGTGTTTGGTGTTGTGTGCTTGGTGCTTGGTGGTTGGTGTTTGGTGCTTGGTGCTTGGTGCTTGGTGTTTGGTGCTTGGTGTTTGATGCTGCGTGCTTGGTGTTTGGTGTTTGGTGCTTGGTGCTTGGTGTTTGGTGTTTGGAGCTTGGTGCCTGGTGCTTGTTGGTTGGTGTTTGGCGCTTGGTGCTTGGTGTTTGGTGTTTGGTGCTTGGTGCTTGGTGCTTGGTATCTGGTGTTTGGTGCTTGATGTTTGGTGTTTGGTGCTTGGTGTTTGGTGTTTGGTGCTTGGTGCTTGGTGTTTGGTGCTTGGTGTTTGGTGTTTGGTGTTTGATGCTTGGTGTTTGCTGCTTGGTGCTTGGTGCTTGGTGTTTTGTGTTTGGTGTTTGATGCTGCGTGCTTGGTGTTTGGTGTTTGGTGCTTGGTGCTTGGTGTTTGGTGTTTGGAGCTTGGTGCCTGGTGCTTGTTGTTTGGTGTTTGGCGCTTGGTGCTTGGTGTTTGGTGTTTGGTGCATGGTGCTTGGTGCTTGGTATCTGGTGTTAGGTGCTTGATGTTTGGTGTTTGGTGCTTGGTGTTTGGTGTTTGGTGCATGGTGCTTGGTGTTTGGTGCTTGGTGTTTGGTGTTTGGTGTTTGATGCTTGGTGTTTGCTGCTGGCTGCTTGCTGCTTGGTGTTTGGTGCTAGGGGCTTGGTGCTTGGTGCTTGGTGTTTGGTGCTTGGTGCTTGGTGCCTGGTGCTTGGTGCTTGGTGCTTGTTGTTTGGTGCTTGGTGCTTGGTGATTAGTGTTTGGTGCTTGGTGCTTGCGGTTTGGTGTTTGGTGCTTGGGGTTTGGTGTTTGGTGCTTGGTGCTTGGTGTTTGGTGCTTGGTGCTTGGTGCCTGGTGTTTGGTGCTTGGTGCTTGGTGTTTGGTGCTTGGTGCTTGGTGTTTGGTGTTTGGCGTTTGCTGTTTGCTGTTTGGTGTTTGGTGTTTGCTGTTTGGTGCTTGGTGCTTGGTGTTTGGTGTTTTGTGGTTGGTGCTTGGTGCTTGGTGTTTGGTGCTTGGTGCTTGGTGCTGGGTGTTTGGTGCTTGGTGCTTGGTGTTTGGTGCTTGGTGCTTGGTGCTTGGTGTTTGGTCCTTGGTGCTTGGTGCTTGGTCTTTGGTGCTTGGGTTTTGGTGTTTGGTGCTTGGTGCTTGGTGTTTGGTGCTTGGTTCTTGGTGCTTGGTGTTTGGGGCTTGGTGTTCGGGGCTTGGTGCTTGGTGCTTGGGGCTTGGTGTTTGGTGTTTGGTGCTTGGTGACTAGTGTTTGGTGATTGGTGCTTGGGGTTTGCTGTTTGGTGCTTGGTGTTTGGTGCTTGGTGCTTGCTGTTTGGTGTTTGGTGTTTGGTTCTTGGTGCTTGGTGTTTGGTGTTTGGTGTTTGGTGCTTGGTGCTTGGTGTTTGGTGCTTGGTGCTTGGTGTTTGGTGCTTGGTGTTTGGTGTTTGGTGTTTGATGCTTGGTGTTTGCTGCTTGGTGCTTGGTGCTTGGTGTTTTGTGTTTGGTGCTTGGTGCTTGGTGCCTGGTGCTTGGTGCTTGGTGCTTGTTGTTTGGTGCTTGGTGCTTGGTGATTAGTGTTTGGTGCTTGGTGCTTGCGGTTTGATGTTTGGTGCTTGGGGTTTGGTGTTTGGTGCTTGGTGCTTGGTGTTTGGTGATTGGTGCTTGGTGCTTGGTGCTTGGTGCTTGGTCTTTGGTGCTTGGTGCTTGGTGTTTGGTGCTTGGTGTTTGGTGCTTGGTGCTTGGTGCTTGGTGCTTGGTGTTAGGTGTTTGGTGCTTGGTGCTTGGTGTTTGATGTTTGGTCCTTGGTGCTTGGTGTTTGGTGCTTGGTGATTGGTGCTTGGTGTTTTGTGCTTGGTGCTTGGTGTTTGGTGTTTGGTGCTAGGGGCTTGGTGTTTGATGTTTGGTCCTTGGTGCTTGGTGTTTGGTGCTTGGTGCTTGCTGTTTGGTGTTTGGTGCTTGGTGCGTGGGACTTAGTGTTTGGTGTTTGGTGCTTGGTGTTTGGTGCTTGGTGTTTGGTGCTTGGTGTTTGGGGCTTGGTGTTCGGGGCTTGGTGCTTGGTGCTTGGGGCTTGGTGTTTGGTGTTTGGTGCTTGGTGCTTGGTGTTTGATGTTGGGTCCTTGGTGCTTGGTGTTTGGTGTTTGGTGCTTGGTGTTTGGTGTTTGGTGCTTGGTGCTTGGTGTTTGGTGTTTGGTGCTTGGTGCTTGGGGCTTGGTGTTTGGTGCTTGGTGCTTGGTGTTTGGTGCTTCTGCTTGGGGCTTGGTAGTTGGTGCTTGGTGCTTGGTGCCTGGTGTCTGGTGTTTGGTGCTTGGTGTATGGTGCTTGGTGCTTGGTGCTGGGTGGTTGGTGTTTGGTGCTTGGTGCTTGGTGTTTGGTGCTTGGTGCTTGGTGCTTGTTGTTTGGTGCTTGGTGCTTGGTGCTTGGTCTTTGGTGCATGGTGTTTCGTGTTTGGCGCTTGGTGCTTGGTGCTTCGTGATTGGTGCTTGGGGTTTGGTGGTTGGTGCTTGGTGTTTGGTGTTTGGTGTTTGGTGTTTGGTGTTTGCTGTTTGGTGTCTGCTTTTTGGTGTTTGGTGTTTGGTGTATGGTGTTTGCTGTTTCGTATTTGGTTTTTGCTGTTTGGTGTTTGGTGTTTGCTGTTTGGTGTTTGGTGTTTGGTGTTTGGTGCTTGGTGCTTGGTGCTTGGTGTTTGGCGTTTGGTGCTTGGTGCTTGGTGTTTGGTGCTTCGTGCTTGGTGTTTGGTGTTTGCTGCTTGGTGTCTGGTGTTTGGTGCTTGGTGTTTGGTGTTTGGTGCTTGGTGCTTGGTGTTTGGTGTTTGCTGCTTGGTGTCTGGTGTTTGGTGCTTGGTGTTTGGTGTTTGGTGCTTGGTGCTTGGTGCTTGGTGTTTGGTGTTTGGTGCTTGGTGCTTGGTGTTTGGTGTTTGGTGCTGGGTGCATGGAGTTTGGTGCTTAGTGCTTGGTGTTTGGTGTTTGGTGCTTGGTATTTGGTGTTTGGTGTTTGATGCTTGGTGTGTGGTGCTTGGTGCTTGGTGTTTTGTGTTTGGTGCTTGGTGCTTGGTGACTGGTGCTTGGTGCTTGGTGCTTGTTGTTTGGTGCTTGGTGCTTGGTGATTAGTGTTTGGTGCTTGGTGCTTGGTGTTTGGTGCTTGGTGTTTGGTGCTTGGTGCCTGGTGCTTGGTATTTGGTGTTTGATGCTTGGTGTTTGGTGTTTGGTGTTTGGTACTTGGTGTTCGGTGCTTGGTGCTTGGTGCTTGGTGCTTGGTGTTTGGTGTTTGGTGCTTGGTGCTTGGTGTTTGATGTTTGGTCCTTGGTGCTTGGTGTTTGGTGTTGTGTGCTTGGTGCTTGGTGGTTTGTGCTTGGTGCTTGGTGCTTGGTGCTTGGTGTTTGGCGTTTCCTGTTTGCTGTTTGCTGTTTGGTGTTTGCTGTTTGGTGTTTGCTGTTTGGTGTTTGGTGTTTGGTGCTTGCTGTTTGGTGCTTGGTGCTTGGTGTATGGTGTTTGATGCTTGGTGTTTGGTGCTTGGTGCTTGGTGCTGGGTGTTTGGTGCTTGGTGCTTGGTGCTTGCTGATTGGTGCTTGGTGTTTGGTCCTTGGTGCTTGGTGCATGGTCTTTGGTGCTTGGGTTTTGGTGTTTGGTGCTTGGTGCTTGGTGTTTGGTGCTTGGTGCTTGGTGCTTGGTGCTTGGTGTTTGGTGCTTGCTGCTTGGTGCTTGGTGTTTGGTGCTTGGTGCTTGGTTAGTAGTGTTTGGTGATTGGTGCCTGGTGCTTGTTGTTTGGTGTTTGGTGCTTAGTGCTTGGTGTTTGGTGTTTGGTGCTTGGTGCTTGGTGGCTGGTGTTTGGTGCTTGGTGTTTGGAGTTTGGTGCTTGGTGCTTGGTGCCTGGTGTTTCGTGCTTGGTGCTTGGTGTTTGGTGTTTTGTGTTTGGTGCTTGGTGTTTGGTGTTTGGTACTTGGTGCTTGGTGCTTGGTGCTTGGTGTTTGGTGCTTGGTGTTTGATGCTGCTTGCTTGGTGTTTGGTGTTTGGTGCTTGGTGCTTGGTGCTTGGTGTTTGGTGCTTGGTGTTTGGTGCTTGGTGTTTGGGGCTTGGTGTTCGGGGCTTGGTGCTTGGTGCTTGGGGCTTGGTGTTTGGTGTTTGGTGCTTGGTGCTTGGTGTTTGATGTTGGGTCCTTGGTGCTTGGTGTTTGGTGTTTGGTGCTTGGTGTTTGGTGTTTGGTGCTTGGTGCTTGGTGTTTGGTGTTTGGTGCTTGGTGCTTGGGGCTTGGTGTTTGGTGCTTGGTGCTTGGTGTTTGGTGCTTCTGCTTGGGGCTTGGTAGTTGGTGCTTGGTGCTTGGTGCCTGGTGTTTGGTGTTTGGTGCTTGGTGTATGGTGCTTGGTGCTTGGTGCTGGGTGATTGGTGTTTGGTGCTTGGTGCTTGGTGTTTGGTGCTTGGTGCTTGGTGCTTGTTGTTTGGTGCTTGGTGCTTGGTGCTTGGTCTTTGGTGCATGGTGTTTCGTGTTTGGCGATTGGTGCTTGGTGCTTCGTGATTGGTGCTTGGGGTTTGGTGGTTGGTGCTTGGTGTTTGGTGTTTGGTGTTTGGTGTTTGGTGTTTGCTGTTTGGTGTCTGCTTTTTGGTGTTTGGTGTTTGGTGTATGGTGTTTGCTGTTTCGTATTTGGTTTTTGCTGTTTGGTGTTTGGTGTTTGCTGTTTGGTGTTTGGTGTTTGGTGTTTGGTGCTTGGTGCTTGGTGCTTGGTGTTTGGCGTTTGGTGCTTGGTGCTTGGTGTTTGGTGCTTCGTGCTTGGTGTTTGGTGTTTGCTGCTTGGTGTCTGGTGTTTGGTGCTTGGTGTTTGGTGTTTGGTGCTTGGTGCTTGGTGTTTGGTGTTTGCTGCTTGGTGTCTGGTGTTTGGTGCTTGGTGTTTGGTGTTTGGTGCTTGGTGCTTGGTGCTTGGTGTTTGGTGTTTGGTGCTTGGTGCTTGGTGTTTGGTGCTGGGTGCATGGAGTTTGGTGCTTAGTGCTTGGTGTTTGGTGTTTGGTGCTTGGTATTTGCTGTTTGGTGTTTGATGCTTGGTGTGTGGTGCTTGGTGCTTGGTGTTTTGTGTTTGGTGCTTGGTGCTTGGTGACTGGTGCTTGGTGCTTGGTGCTTGTTGTTTGGTGCTTGGTGCTTGGTGATTAGTGTTTGGTGCTTGGTGCTTGGTGTTTGGTGCTTGGTGTTTGGTGCTTGGTGCCTGGTGCTTGGTATTTGGTGTTTGATGCTTGGTGTTTGGTGTTTGGTGTTTGGTACTTGGTGTTCGGTGCTTGGTGCTTGGTGCTTGGTGCTTGGTGTTTGGTGTTTGGTGCTTGGTGCTTGGTGTTTGATGTTTGGTCCTTGGTGCTTGGTGTTTGGTGTTGTGTGCTTGGTGCTTGGTGGTTTGTGCTTGGTGCTTGGTGCTTGGTGCTTGGTGTTTGGCGTTTCCTGTTTGCTGTTTGCTGTTTGGTGTTTGCTGTTTGGTGTTTGCTGTTTGGTGTTTGGTGTTTGGTGCTTGCTGTTTGGTGCTTGGTGCTTGGTGTATGGTGTTTGATGCTTGGTGTTTGGTGCTTGGTGCTTGGTGCTGGGTGTTTGGTGCTTGGTGCTTGGTGCTTGCTGATTGGTGCTTGGTGTTTGGTCCTTGGTGCTTGGTGCATGGTCTTTGGTGCTTGGGTTTTGGTGTTTGGTGCTTGGTGCTTGGTGTTTGGTGCTTGGTGCTTGGTGCTTGGTGCTTGGTGTTTGGTGCTTGCTGCTTGGTGCTTGGTGTTTGGTGCTTGGTGCTTGGTTAGTAGTGTTTGGTGATTGGTGCCTGGTGCTTGTTGTTTGGTGTTTGGTGCTTAGTGCTTGGTGTTTGGTGTTTGGTGCTTGGTGCTTGGTGGCTGGTGTTTGGTGCTTGGTGTTTGGAGTTTGGTGCTTGGTGCTTGGTGCCTGGTGTTTCGTGCTTGGTGCTTGGTGCTTGGTGTTTTGTGTTTGGTGCTTGGTGTTTGGTGTTTGGTACTTGGTGCTTGGTGCTTGGTGCTTGGTGTTTGGTGCTTGGTGTTTGATGCTGCCTGCTTGGTGTTTGGTGTTTGGTGCTTGGTGCTTGGTGTTTGGCGTTTGGAACTCGGTGCCTGGTGCTTGTTGTTTGGTGTTTGGCGCTTGGTGCTTGGGGTTTGGTGTTTGGGGCTTGGTGTTTGGTGCTTAGTGCTTGGTGTTTGGTGTTTGGTGTTTGGTTCTTGGTGCTTGGTGTTTGGTGTTTGGTGTTTGGTGCTTGGTGCTTGGTGCTTGGTGTTTGGTGCTTGGTGCTTGGTGCTTGGTGTTTGGTGCTGCGGGCTTGGTGTTTGGTGTTTGGTGCTTGGTGCCTGGTGCTTGTTGTTTGGTGTTTGGTGCTTAGTGCTTGGTGTTTGGTGTTTGGTGCTTGGTGCTTGGTGGCTGGTGTTTGGTGCTTGGTGTTTGGAGTTCGGTGCTTGGTGCTTGGTGCCTGGTGTTTCGTGCTTGGTGCTTGGTGCTTGGTGTTTGGTGTTTGGTGCTTGGTGTTTGGTGTTTGGTACTTGGTGCTTGGTGCTTGGTGCTTGGTGTTTGGTGCTTGGTGTTTGATGCTGCGTGCTTGGTGTTTGGTGTTTGGTGCTTGGTGCTTGGTGTTTGGTGTTTGGAGCTTGGTGCCTGGTGCTTGTTGTTTGGTGTTTGGCGCTTGGTGCTTGGTGTTTGGTGTTTGGTGCATGGTACTTGGTGCTTGGTATCTGGTGTTTGGTGCTTGATGTTTGGTGTTTGGTGCTTGGTGTTTGGTGCTTGGTGCTTGGTGCTTGGTGTTTGGTGCTGCGTGCTTGGTGTTTGGTGTTTGGTGCTTGGTGCCTGGTGCTTGTTGTTTGGTGTTTGGTGCTTAGTGCTTGGTGTTTGGTGTTTGGTGCTTGGTGCTTGGTGGCTGGTGTTTGGTGCTTGGTGTTTGGAGTTTGGTGCTTAGTGCTTGGTGCCTGGTGTTTCGTGCTTGGTGCTTGGTGCTTGGTGTTTGGTGTTTGGTGCTTGGTGTTTGGTGTTTGGTACTTGGTGCTTGGTGCTTGGTGCTTGGTGTTTGGTGCTTGGTGTTTGATGCTGCCTGCTTGGTGTTTGGTGTTTGGTGCTTGGTGCTTGGTGTTTGGCGTTTGGAGCTCGGTGCCTGGTGCTTGTTGTTTGGTGTTTGGTGCTTGGTGCTTGGTGTTTGGTGTTTGGTGCTTGGTGCTTGGTGCTTGGTATCTGGTGTTTGGTGCTTGATGTTTGGTGTTTGGTGCTTGGTGTTTTGTGTTTGGTGATTGGTGCTTGGTGCCTGGTGCTTGGTGCTTGGTGCTTGTTGTTTGGTGCTTGGTGCTTGGTGATTAGTGTTTGGTGCTTGGTGCTTGCGGTTTGGTGTTTGGTGCTTGGGGTTTGGTGCTTGGTGCTTGGTGCTTGGTGTTTGGTGCTTGGTGCTTGGTGTTTGGTGCTTGGTGCTTGGTGTTTGGTGTTTGGCGTTTGCTGTTTGCTGTTTGCTGTTTGGTGCTTGCTGTTTGGTGCTTGGTGCTTGGTGTTTGGTGTTTGGTGTTTTGTGCTTGGTGCTTGGTGTTTGGTGCTTGGTGCTTGGTGCTGTGTGTTTGGTGCTTGGTGCTTGGTGTTTGGTGCTTGGTGCTTGGTGCTTGGTGTTTGGTCCTTGGTGCTTGGTGCTTGGTCTTTGGTGCTTGGGTTTTGGTGTTTGGTGCTTGGTGCTTGGTGTTTGGTGCTTGGTTCTTGGTGCTTGGTGCTTGGTGTTTGGTGATTGCTGCTTGGTGCTTGGTGTTTGGTGCTTGGTGCTTGGTGATTAGTGTTTGGTGATTGGTGCTTGGGGTTTGCTGTTTGGTGCTTGGTGTTTGGTGCTTGGTGCTTGCTGTTTGGTGTTTGGTGTTTGGTTCTTGGTGCTTGGTGTTTGGTGTTTGGTGTCTGGTGCTTGGTGCTTGGTGCTTGGTGTTTGGTGCTTGGTGCTTGGTGCTTGGTGTTTGGTGCTGCGTGCTTGGTGTTTGGTGCTTGGTGCTTGGTGATTAGTGTTTGGTGCTTTGTGTTTGGTGCTTGGTGTTTGGTGCTTGGTGCTTGGTGCTTGGTGTTAGGTGTTTGGTGCTTGGTGATTGGTGTTTGATGTTAGGTTCTTGGTGCTTGGTGTTTGGTGTTTGGTGCTTGGTGCTTGGTGTTTGGTGTTTGGTGCTTGGTGCTTGGTGCTTGGTGCTTGGTGTTAGGTGTTTGGTGCTTGGTGCTTGGTGTTTGGTGCTTGGTGCTTTGTGTTTGGTGCTTGGTGTTTGGTGCTTGGTGCTTGGTGCTTGGTGCTTGGTGTTAGGTGTTTGGTGCTTGGTGATTGGTGTTTGATGTTAGGTTCTTGGTGCTTGGTGTTTGGTTTTTGGTGCTTGGTGCTTGGTGTTTGGTGTTTGGTGCTTGGTGCTTGGTGCTTGGTGCTTGGTGTTTGGTGTTTGGTGTTTGATGCTTGGTGTTTGCTGCTTGGTGCTTGGTGCTTGGTGTTTTGTGTTTGGTGTTTGATGCTGCGTGCTTGGTGTTTGGTGTTTGGTGCTTGGTGCTTGGTGTTTGGTGTTTGGAGCTTGGTGCCTGGTGCTTGTTGTTTGGTGTATGGCGCTTGGTGCTTGGTGTTTGGTGTTTGGTGCTTGGTGCTTGGTGCTTGGTATCTGGTGTTAGGTGCTTGATGTTTGGTGTTTGGTGCTTAGTGTTTGGTGTTTGGTGCATGGTGCTTGGTGTTTGGTGCTTGGTGTTTGGTGTTTGGTGTTTGATGCTTGGTGTTTGCTGCTGGCTGCTTGCTGCTTGGTGTTTGGTGCTAGGGGCTTGTTGCTTGGTGCTTGGTGTTTGGTGCTTGGTGCTTGGTGCCTGGTGCTTGGTGCTTGGTGCTTGTTGTTTGGTGCTTGGTGCTTGGTGATTAGTGTTTGGTGCTTGGTGCTTGCGGTTTGGTGTTTGGTGCTTGGGGTTTGGTGTTTGGTGCTTGGTGCTTGGTGTTTGGTGCTTGGTGCTTGGTGCTTGGTGTTTGGTGCTTGGTGCTTGGTGTTTGGTGCTTGGTGCTTGGTGTTTGGTGTTTGGCGTTTGCTGTTTGCTGTTTTGTGTTTGGTGTTTGCTGTTTGGTGTTTGCTGTTTGGTGTTTGGTGTTTGGTGCTTGCTGTTTGGTGCTTGGTGCTTGGTGTTTGGTGTTTGGTGTTTGGTGCTTGGTGCTTGGTGTTTGGTGCTTGGTGCTTGGTGCTGGGTGTTTGGTGCTTGGTGCCTGGTGTTTGGTGCTTGGTGCTTGGTGCTTGGTGTTTGGTCCTTGGTGCTTGTTGCTTGGTCTTTGGTGCTTGGGGTTTGGTGTTTGGTGCTTGGTGCTTGGTGTTTGGTGCTTGGTTCTTGGTGCTTGGTGCTTGGTGCTTGGTGTTTGGTGATTGCTGCTTGGTGCTTGGTGTTTGGTGCTTGGTGCTTGGTGACTAGTGTTTGGTTATTGGTGCTTGGGGTTTGCTGTTTGGTGCTTGGTGTTTGGTGCTTGGTGCTTGCTGTTTGGTGTTTGTTGTTTGGTTCTTGGTGCTTGGTGTTTGGTGTTTGGTGTTTGGTGCTTGGTGCTTGGTGTTTGGTGCTTGGTGCTTGGTGCTTGGTGTTTGGTGCTGCGTGCTTGGTGTTTGGTGTTTGGTGCTTGGTGCCTGGTGCTTGTTGTTTGGTGCTTAGTGCTTGGTGTTTGGTGTTTGGTGCTTGGTGCTTGGTGGCTGGTGCTTGGTGCTTGGTGTTTGGAGTTTGGTGCTTGGTGCTTGGTGCCTGGTGTTTCGTGCTTGGTGCTTGGTGCTTGGTGTTTGGTGTTTGGTGCTTGGTGTTTGGTGTTTGGTACTTGGTGCTTGGTGCTTGGTGCTTGGTGTTTGGTGCTTGGTGTTTGATGTTGCGTGCTTGGTGTTTGGTGTTTGGTGCTTGGTGCTTGGTGTTTGGTGTTTGGAGCTTGGTGCCTGCTGCTTATTGTTTGGTGTTTGGTGCTTGGTGCTTGGTGCTTGGTATCTGGTGTTTGGTGCTTGATGTCTGGTGTTTGGTGCTTGGTGCTTGGTGCTTGGTGTTTGGTGTTTGGTGCTTGGTGCTTGGTGTTTGGTGCTTGGTGTTTGGTGTTTGGTGTTTGATGCTTGGTGTTTGCTGCTTGGTGCTGGTGCTTGGTGTTTTGTGTTTGGTGCTTGGTGCTTGGTGCCTGGTGCTTGGTGCTTGGTGCTTGTTGTTTGGTGCTTGGTGCTTGGTGATTAGTGTTTGGTGCTTGGTGCTTGCGGTTTGATGTTTGGTGCTTGGGGTTTGGTGTTTGGTGCTTGGTGCTTGGTGTTTGGTGCTTGGTGCTTGGTGCTTGGTGCTTGGTGCTTGGTGTTTGGTGCTTGGTGCTTGGTGTTTGGTGCTTGGTGTTTGGTGCTTGGTGCTTGGTGCTTGGTTTTAGGTGTTTGGTGCTTGGTGCTTGGTGTTTGATGTTTGGTCCTTGGTGCTTGGTGTTTGGTGTTTTTTGCTTGGTGCTTGGTGTTTGGTGTTTGGTGCTTGCTGCTTGCTGCTTGGTGTTTGGTGCTTGGTGATTGGTGCTTGGTGTTTTGTGCTTGGTGCTTGGTGTTTGGTGTTTGGTGCTAGGGGCTTGGTGCTTGGTGCTTGGTGTTTGGTGCTTGGTGCTTGCTGTTTGGTGTTTGGTGCTTGGTGCATGGGACTTAGTGTTTGGTGTTTGGTGCTTGGTGTTTGGTGCTTGGTGTTTGGTGCTTGGTGTTTGGGGCTTGGTGTTCGGTGCTTGGTGCTTGGTGCTTGGGGCTTGGTGTTTGGTGTTTGGTGCTTGGTGCTTGGTGTTTGATGTTGGGTCCTTGGTGCTTGGTGTTTGGTGTTTGGTGCTTGGTGTTTCGTGTTTGGTGCTTGGTGCTTGGTGTTTGGTGTTTGGTGCTTGGTGCTTGGGGCTTGGTGTTTGGTGCTTGGTGCTTGGTGTTTGGTGCTTCTGCTTGGGGCTTGGTAGTTGGTGCTTGGTGCTTGGTGCCTGGTGTTTGGTGTTTGGTGTTTGGTGCTTGGTGTATGGTGCTTGGTGCTTGGTGCTGGGTGGTTGGTGTTTGGTGCTTGGTGCTTGGTGTTTGGTGCTTGGTGCTTGGTGCTTGTTGTTTGGTGCTTGGTGCTTGGTGCTTGGTCTTTGGTGCATGGTGTTTGGTGTTTGGTGTTTGGTGCTTGGTGTATGGTGCTTGGTGCTTGGTGCTTGGGGTTTGGTGGTTGGTGCTTGGTGCTTGGTGTTTGGTCTTTGGTGTTTGGTGTTTGGTGTTTGCTGTTTGGTGTCTGCTTTTTGGTGTTTGGTGTTTGTTGTATGGTGTTTGCTGTTTCGTATTTGGTTTTTGCTGTTTGGTGTTTGGTGTTTGCTGTTTGGTGTTTGGTGTTTGGTGTTTGGTGCTTGGTGCTTGGTGCTTGGTGTTTGGTGTTTGGTGCTTGGTGCCTGGTGCTTGTTGTATGGTGTTTGGTGCTTGGTGCTTGGTGTTTGGTGTTTGCTGCTTGGTGTCTGGTGTTTGGTGCTTGGTGTTTGGTGTTTGGTGCTTGGTGCTTGGTGCTTGGTGTTTGGTGTTTGGTGCTTGGTGCTTGGTGTTTGGTGTTTGGTGCTGGGTGCATGGAGTTTGGTGCTTGGTGCTTAGTGCTTGGTGTTTGGTGTTTGGTGCTTGGTATTTGGTGTTTGGTGTTTGATGCTTGGTGTGTGGTGCTTGGTGCTTGGTGTTTTGTGTTTGGTGCTTGGTGCTTGGTGACTGGTGCTTGGTGCTTGGTGCTTGTTGTTTGGTGCTTGGTGCTTGGTGATTAGTGTTTGGTGCTTGGTGCTTGGTGTTTGGTGCTTGGTGTTTGGTGCTTGGTGCCTGGTGCTTGGTGTTTGGTGTTTGATGCTTGGTGTTTGGTGTTTGGTGTTTGGTACTTGGTGTTCGGTGCTTGGTGCTTGGTGCTTGGTGCTTGGTGTTTGGTGTTTGGTGCTTGGTGCTTGGTGTTTGATGTTTGGTCCTTGGTGCTTGGTGTTTGGTGTTGTTTGCTTGGTGCTTGGTGGTTGGTGTTTGGTGCTTGGTGCTTGGTGCTTGGTGTTTGGCGTTTCCTGTTTGCTGTTTGGTGTTTGGTGTTTGCTGTTTGGTGTTTGCTGTTTGGTGTTTGGTGTTTGGTGCTTGCTGTTTGGTGCTTGGTGCTTGGTGTATGGTGTTTGGTGCTTGGTGTTTGGTGCGTGGTGCTTGGTGCTGGGTGTTTGGTGCTTGGTGCTTGGTGTTTGGTGCTTGGTGATTGGTGCTTGGTGTTTGGTCCTTGGTGCTTGGTGCATGGTCTTTGGTGCTTAGGTTTTGGTGTTTGGTGCTTGGTGCTTGGTGTTTGGTGCTTGGTGCTTGGTGCTTGGTGCTTGGTGTTTGGTGCTTGGTGCTTGGTGCTTGGTGTTTGGTGCTTGGTGCTTGGTGAGTAGTGTTTGGTGATTGGTGCTTGGGGTTTGGTGTTTGGGGCTTGGTGTTTGGTGCTTAGTGCTTGCTGTTTGGTGTTTGGTGTTTGGTTCTTGGTGCTTGGTGTTTGGTGTTTGGTGTTTGGTGCTTGGTGCTTGGTGCTTGGTGTTTGGTGCTTGGTGCTTGGTGCTTGGTGTTTGGTGCTGCGTGCTTGGTGTTTGGTGTTCGGTGCTTGGTGCCTGGTGCTTGTTGTTTGGTGTTTGGTGCTTAGTGCTTGGTGTTTGGTGTTTGGTGCTTGGTGCTTGGTGGCTGGTGTTTGGTGCTTGGTGTTTGGTGCCTGGTGTTTCGTGCTTGGTGCTTGGTGCTTGGTGCTTGGTGCTTGGTGTTTGGTGCTTGGTATTTGATGCTGCCTGCTTGGTGTTTGGTGTTTGGTGCTTGGTGCTTGGTGTTTGGCGTTTGGAGCTCGGTGCCTGGTGCTTGTTGTTTGGTGTTTGGCGCTTGGTCCTTGGTGTTTGGTGTTTGGTGCTTGGTGCTTGGTGCTTGGTATCTGGTGTTTGGTGCTTGATGTTTGGTGTTTGGTGCTTGGTGTTTTGTGTTTGGTGATTGGTGCTTGGTGCCTGGTGCTTGGTGCTTGGTGCTTGTTGTTTGGTGCTTGGTGCTTGGTGATTAGTGTTTGGTGCTTGGTGCTTGGTGTTTGGTGCTTGGTGTTTGGTGCTTGGTGCCTGGTGCTTGGTGTTTGGTGTTTGATGCTTGGTGTTTGGTGTTTGGTGTTTGGTACTTGGTGTTCGGTGCTTGGTGCTTGGTGCTTGGTGCTTGGTGTTTGGTGTTTGGTGCTTGGTGCTTGGTGTTTGATGTTTGGTCCTTGGTGCTTGGTGTTTGGTGTTGTGTGCTTGGTGCTTGGTGGTTGGTGTTTGGTGCTTGGTGCTTGGTGCTTGGTGTTTGGCGTTTCCTGTTTGCTGTTTGGTGTTTGGTGTTTGCTGTTTGGTGTTTGCTGTTTGGTGTTTGGTGTTTGGTGCTTGCTGTTTGGTGCTTGGTGCTTGGTGTATGGTGTTTGGTGCTTGGTGTTTGGTGCGTGGTGCTTGGTGCTGGGTGTTTGGTGCTTGGTGCTTGGTGTTTGGTGCTTGGTGATTGGTGCTTGGTGTTTGGTCCTTGGTGCTTGGTGCATGGTCTTTGGTGCTTAGGTTTTGGTGTTTGGTGCTTGGTGCTTGGTGTTTGGTGCTTGGTGCTTGGTGCTTGGTGCTTGGTGTTTGGTGCTTGGTGCTTGGTGAGTAGTGTTTGGTGATTGGTGCTTGGGGTTTGGTGTTTGGGGCTTGGTGTTTGGTGCTTAGTGCTTGCTGTTTGGTGTTTGGTGTTTGGTTCTTGGTGCTTGGTGTTTGGTGTTTGGTGTTTGGTGCTTGGTGCTTGCTGCTTGGTGTTTGGTGCTTGGTGCTTGGTGCTTGGTGCTTGGTGCTTGGTGTTTGGTGCTGCGTGCTTGGTGTTTGGTGTTCGGTGCTTGGTGCCTGGTGCTTGTTGTTTGGTGTTTGGTGCTTAGTGCTTGGTGTTTGGTGTTTGGTGCTTGGTGCTTGGTGGCTGGTGTTTGGTGCTTGGTGTTTGGAGTTTGGTGCTTGGTGCTTGGTGCCTGGTGTTTCGTGCTTGGTGCTTGGGGCTTGGTGTTTGGTGTTTGGTGCTTGGTGTTTGGTGTTTGGTACTTGGTGCTTGGTGCTTGGTGCTTGGTGTTTGGTGCTTGGTATTTGATGCTGCCTGCTTGGTGTTTGGTGTTTGGTGCTTGGTGCTTGGTGTTTGGCGTTTGGAGCTCGGTGCCTGGTGCTTGTTGTTTGGTGTTTGGCGCTTGGTGCTTGGTGTTTGGTGTTTGGTGCTTGGTGCTTGGTGCTTGGTATCTGGTGTTTGGTGCTTGATGTTTGGTGTTTGGTGCTTGGTGTTTTGTGTTTGGTGATTGGTGCTTGGTGCCTGGTGCTTGGTGCTTGGTGCTTGTTGTTTGGTGCTTGGTGCTTGCGGTTTGGTGTTTGGTGCTTGGGTTTTGGTGCTTGGTGCTTGGTGCTTGGTGTTTGGTGCTTGGTGCTTGGTGTTTGGTGCTTGGTGTTTGGTGTTTGGTGTTTGCTGTTTGCTGTTTGCTGATTGGTGCTTGCTGTTTGGTGCTTGGTGCTTGGTGTTTGGTGTTTGGTGTTTTGTGCTTGGTGCTTGGTGTTTGGTGCTTGGTGCTTGGTGCTGGGTGTTTGGTGCTTGGTGCTTGGTGTTTGGTGCTTGGTGCTTGGTGCTTGGTGTTTGGTCCTTGGTGCTTGGTGCTTGGTCTTTGGTGCTTGGGTTTTGGTGTTTGGTGCTTGGTGCTTGGTGTTTGGTGCTTGGTTCTTGGTGCTTGGTGCTTGGTGTTTGGTGATTGCTGCTTGGTGCTTGGTGTTTGGTGCTTGGTGCTTGGTGATCAGTGTTTGGTGATTGGTGCTTGGGGTTTGCTGTTTGGTGCTTGGTGTTTGGTGCTTGGTGCTTGCTGCTTGGTGTTTGGTGTTTGGTTCTTGGTGCTTGGTGTTTGGTGTTTGGTGTCTGGTGCTTTGTGCTTGGTGCTTGGTGTTTGGTGCTTGGTGCTTGGTGCTTGGTGTTTGGTGCTGCGTGCTTGGTGTTTGGTGCTTGGTGCTTGGTGATTAGTGTTTGGTGCTTTGTGTTTGGTGCTTGGTGTTTGGTGCTTGGTGCTTGGTGCTTGGTGCTTGGTGTTAGGTGTTTGGTGCTTGGTGATTGGTGTTTGATGTTAGGTTCTTGGTGCTTGGTGTTTGGTGTTTGGTGCTTGGTGCTTGGTGTTTGGTGTTTGGTGCTTGGTGCTTGGTGCTTGGTGCTTGGTGTTAGGTGTTTGGTGCTTGGTGCTTGGTGTTTGGTGCTTGGTGCTTTGTGTTTGGTGCTTGGTGTTTGGTGCTTGGTGCTTGGTGCTTGGTGCTTGGTGTTAGGTGTTTGGTGCTTGGTGATTGGTGTTTGATGTTAGGTTCTTGGTGCTTGGTGTTTGGTGTTTGGTGCTTGGTGCTTGGTGTTTGGTGTTTGGTGCTTAGTGCTTGGTGCTTGGTGCTTGGTGTTAGGTGTTTGGTGCTTGGTGATGGGTGCTTGGTGTTTGGTCCTTTGTGCTTGGTGCATGGTCTTTGGTGCTTGGGTTTTGGTGTTTGGTGCTTGGTGCTTGGTGTTTGGTGCTTGGTGCTTGGTGCTTGGTGCTTGGTGTTTGGTGCTTGGTGCTTGGTGATTAGTGTTCGGTGATTGGTGCTTGGGGTTTGGTGTTTGGGGCTTGGTGTTTGGTGCTTAGTGCTTGCTGTTTGGTGTTTGGTGTTTGGTTCTTGGTGCTTGGTGTTTGGTGCTTGGTGTTTGGTGCTTGGTGCTTGGTGCTTGGTGTTTGGTGCTGCGTGCTTGGTGTTTGGTGTTTGGTGCTTGGTGCCTGGTGCTTGTTGTTTGGTCTTTGGTGCTTAGTGCTTGGTGTTTGGTGTTTGGTGCTTTGTGCTTGGTGGCTGGTGTTTGGTGCTTGGTGTTTGGAGTTTGGTGCTTGGTGCTTGGTGCCTGGTGTTTCGTGCTTGGTGCTTGGTGCTTGGTGTTTGGTGATTGGTGCTTGGTGTTTGGTGTTTGGTACTTGGTGCTTGGTGCTTGCTGCTTGGTGATTGGTGTTTGATGCTGCGTGCTTGGTGTTTGGTGTTTGGTGCTTGGTGCTTGGTGTTTGGTGTTTGGAGCTCGGTGCCTGGTGCTTGTTTTTTGGTGTTTGGCGCTTGGTGCTTGGTGTTTGGTGTTTGGTGCTTGGTGCTTGGTGCTTGGTATCTGGTGTTTGGTGCTTGATGTTTGGTGTTTGGTGCTTGGTGTTTGGTGTTTGGTGCTTGGTGCTTGGTGTTTGGTGCTTGGTGTTTGGTGTTTGGTGTTTGATGCTTGGTGTTTGCTGCTTGGTGCTTGGTGCTTGGTGTTTTGTGTTTGGTGATTGGTGCTTGGTGCCTGGTGCTTGGTGCTTGGTGCTTGCTGTTTGGTGTTTGGTGCTTGGTGCTTGCGGTTTGGTGTTTGGTGCTTGGGGTTTGGTGCTTGGTGCTTGGTGCTTGGTGTTTGGTGCTTGGTGCTTGGTGTTTGGTGCTTGGTGCTTGGTGTTTGGTGTTTGGCGTTTGCTGTTTGCTGTTTGGTGTTTGGTGCTTGCTGTTTGGTGCTTGGTGCTTGGTGTTTGGTGTTTGGTGTTTTGTGCTTGGTGCTTGGTGTTTGGTGCTTGGTGCTTGGTGCTGGGTGTTTGGTGCTTGGTGCTTGGTGTTTGGTGCTTGGTGCTTGGTGCTTGGTGTTTGGTCCTTGGTGCTTGGTGCTTGGTCTTTGGTGCTTGGGTTTTGGTGTTTGGTGCTTGGTGCTTGGTGTTTGGTGCTTGGTTCTTGGTGCTTGGTGCTTGGTGTTTGGTGATTGCTGCTTGGTGCTTGGTGTTTGGTGCTTGGTGCTTGGTGATTAGTGTTTGGTGATTGGTGCTTGGGGTTTGCTGTTTGGTGCTTGGTGTTTGGTGCTTGGTGCTTGCTGTTTGGTGTTTGGTGTTTGGTTCTTGGTGCTTGGTGTTTGGTGTTTGGTGTCTGGTGCTTTGTGCTTGGTGCTTGGTGTTTGGTGCTTGGTGCTTGGTGCTTGGTGTTTGGTGCTGCGTGCTTGGTGTTTGGTGCTTGGTGCTTGGTGATTAGTGTTTGGTGCTTTGTGTTTGGTGCTTGGTGTTTGGTGCTTGGTGCTTGGTGCTTGGTGCTTGGTGTTAGGTGTTTGGTGCTTGGTGATTGGTGTTTGATGTTAGGTTCTTGGTGCTTGGTGTTTGGTGTTTGGTGCTTGGTGCTTGGTGTTTGGTGTTTGGTGCTTGGTGCTTGGTGCTTGGTGCTTGGTGTTAGGTGTTTGGTGCTTGGTGCTTGGTGTTTGGTGCTTGGTGCTTTGTGTTTGGTGCTTGGTGTTTGGTGCTTGGTGCTTGGTGCTTGGTGCTTGGTGTTAGGTGTTTGGTGCTTGGTGATTCGTGTTTGATGTTAGGTTCTTGGTGCTTGGTGTTTGGTGTTTGGTGCTTGGTGCTTGGTGTTTGGAGTTTGGTGCTTGGTGCTTGGTGCCTGGTGTTTCGTGCTTGGTGCTTGGTGCTTGGTGTTTGGTGATTGGTGCTTGGTGTTTGGTGTTTGGTACTTGGTGCTTGGTGCTTGCTGCTTGGTGATTGGTGTTTGATGCTGCGTGCTTGGTGTTTGGTGTTTGGTGCTTGGTGCTTGGTGTTTGGTGTTTGGAGCTCGGTGCCTGGTGCTTGTTTTTTGGTGTTTGGCGCTTGGTGCTTGGTGTTTGGTGTTTGGTGCTTGGTGCTTGGTGCTTGGTATCTGGTTTTTGGTGCTTGATGTTTGGTGTTTGGTGCTTGGTGTTTGGTGTTTGGTGCTTGGTGCTTGGTGTTTGGTGCTTGGTGTTTGGTGTTTGGTGTTTGATGCTTGGTGTTTGCTGCTTGGTGCTTGGTGCTTGGTGTTTTGTGTTTGGTGATTGGTGCTTGGTGCCTGGTGCTTGGTGCTTGGTGCTTGCTGTTTGGTGTTTGGTGCTTGGTGCTTGCGGTTTGGTGTTTGGTGCTTGGGGTTTGGTGCTTGGTGCTTGGTGCTTGGTGTTTGGTGCTTGGTGCTTGGTGTTTGGTGCTTGGTGCTTGGTGTTTGGTGTTTGGCGTTTGCTGTTTGCTGTTTGGTGTTTGGTGCTTGCTGTTTGGTGCTTGGTGCTTGGTGTTTGGTGTTTGGTGTTTTGTGCTTGGTGCTTGGTGTTTGGTGCTTGGTGCTTGGTGCTGGGTGTTTGGTGCTTGGTGCTTGGTGTTTGGTGCTTGGTGCTTGGTGCTTGGTGTTTGGTCCTTGGTGCTTGGTGCTTGGTCTTTGGTGCTTGGGTTTTGGTGTTTGGTGCTTGGTGCTTGGTGTTTGGTGCTTGGTTCTTGGTGCTTGGTGCTTGGTGTTTGGTGATTGCTGCTTGGTGCTTGGTGTTTGGTGCTTGGTGCTTGGTGATTAGTGTTTGGTGATTGGTGCTTGGGATTTGCTGTTTGGTGCTTGGTGTTTGGTGCTTGGTGCTTGATGTTTGGTGTTTGGTGTTTGGTTCTTGGTGCTTGGTGTTTGGTGTTTGGTGTCTGGTGTTTGGTGCTTGGTGCTTGGTGTTTGGTGCTTGGTGCTTGGTGCTTGGTGTTTGGTGCTACGTGCTTGGTGTTTGGTGCTTGGTGCTTGGTGATTAGTGTTTGGTGCTTTGTGTTTGGTGCTTGGTGTTTGGTGCTTGGTGCTTAGTGCTTGGTGCTTGGTGTTAGGTGTTTGGTGCTTGGTGATTGGTGTTTGATGTTAGGTTCTTGGTGCTTGGTGTTTGGTGTTTGGTGCTTGGTGCTTGGTGTTTGGTGTTTGGTGCTTGGTGCTTGGTGCTTGGTGCTTGGTGTTAGGTGTTTGGTGCTTGGTGCTTCGTGTTTGGTGCTTGGTGCTTTGTGTTTGGTGCTTGGTGTTTGGTGCTTGGTGCTTGGTGCTTGGTGCTTGGTGTTAGGTGTTTGGTGCTTGGTGATTGGTGTTTGATGTTAGGTTCTTGGTGCTTGGTGTTTGGTGTTTGGTGCTTGGTGCTTGGTGTTTGGTGCTTGGTGCTTGGTGCTTGGTGCTTGGTGCTTGGTGTTAGGTGTTTGGTGCTTGGTGATGGGTGCTTGGTGTTTGGTCCTTGGTGCTTGGTGCATGGTCTTTGGTGCTTGCGTTTTGGTGTTTGGTGCTTGGTGCTTGGTGTTTGGTGCTTGGTGCTTGGTGCTTGGTGCTTGGTGTTTGGTGCTTGCTGCTTGGTGCTTGGTGTTTGGTGCTTGGTGCTTGGTGATTAGTGTTTGGTGATTGGTGCTTGGGGTTTGGTGTTTGGGGCTTGGTGTTTGGTGCTTAGTGCTTGCTGTTTGGTGTTTGGTGTTTGGTTCTTGGTGCTTGGTGTTTGGTGCTTGGTGTTTGGTGCTTGGTGCTTGGTGCTTGGTGTTTGGTGCTGCGTGCTTGGTGTTTGGTGTTTGGTGCTTGGTGCCTGGTGCTTGTTGTTTGGTGTTTGGTGCTTAGTGCTTGGTGTTTGGTGTTTGGTGCTTGGTGCTTGGTGGCTGGTGTTTGGTGCTTGGTGTTTGGAGTTTGGTGCTTGGTGCTTGGTGCCTGGTGTTTCGTGCTTGGTGCTTGGTGCTTGGTGTTTGGTGATTGGTGCTTGGTGTTTGGTGTTTGGTACTTGGTGCTTGGTGCTTGGGGCTTGGTGCTTGGTGCTTGGTGTTTGATGCTGCGTGCTTGGTGTTTGGTGTTTGGTGCTTGGTGCTTGGTGTTTGGTGTTTGGAGCTCGGTGCCTGGTGCTTGTTGTTTGGTGTTTGGCGCTTGGTGCTTGGTGTTTGGTGTTTGGTGCTTGGTGCTTGGTGCTTGGTGGCTGGTGTTTGGTGCTTGGTGTTTGGAGTTTGGTGCTTGATGTTTGGTGTTTGGTGCTTGGTGTTTGGTGTTTGGTGCTTGGTGCTTGGTGTTTGGTGCTTGGTGTTTGGTGTTTGGTGTTTGATGCTTGGTGTTTGCTGCTTGGTGCTTGGTGCTTGGTGTTTTGTGTTTGGTGATTGGTGCTTGGTGCCTGATGCTTGGTGCTTGGTGCTTGTTGTTTGGTCCTTGGTGCTTGGTGATTAGTGTTTGGTGCTTGGTGCTTGCGGTTTGGTGTTTGGTGCTTGGGGTTTGGTGCTTGGTGCTTGGTGCTTGGTGTTTGGTGCTTGGTGCTTGGTGTTTGGTGCTTGGTGCTTGGTGTTTGGTGTTTGGCGTTTGCTGTTTGCTGTTTGGTGTTTGGTGCTTGCTGTTTGGTGGTTGGTGCTTGGTGTTTGGTGTTTGGTGTTTTGTGCTTGGTGCTTGGTGTTTGGTGCTTGGTGCTTGGTGCTGGGTGTTTGGTGCTTGGTGCTTGGTGTTTGGTGCTTGGTGCTTTGTGCTTGGTGTTTGGTCCTTGGTGCTTGGTGCTTGGTCTTTGGTGCTTGGGTTTCGGTGTTTGGTGCTTGGTGCTTGGTGTTTGGTGCTTGTTTCTTGGTGCTTGGTGTTGGTGTTTGGTGATTGCTGCTTGGTGCTTGGTGTTTGGTGCTTGGTGCTTGGTGATTAGTGTTTGGTGATTGGTGCTTGGGATTTGCTGTTTGGTGCTTGGTGTTTGGTGCTTGGTGCTTGATGTTTGGTGTTTGGTGTTTGGTTCTTGGTGCTTGGTGTTTGGTGTTTGGTGTCTGGTGCTTGGTGCTTGGTGCTTGGTGTTTGGTGCTTGGTGCTTGCTGCTTGGTGTTTGGTGCTTGGTGCTTGGTGATTAGTGTTTGGTGCTTGGTGCTTGGGGTTTGGTGTTTGGTGCTTGGGATTTGGTGTTTGGTGCTTGGTGCTTGGTGTTTGGTGCTTGGTGCTTGGTGTTTGGTGCTTGGTGCTTTGTGTTTGGTGCTTGGTGTTTGGTGCTTGGTGCTTGGTGCTTGGTGTTAGGTGTTTGGTGCTTGGTGATTGGTGTTTGATGTTAGGTTCTTGGTGCTTGGTGTTTGGTGTTTGGTGCTTGGTGCTTGGTGTTTGGTGTTTGGTGCTTGCTGCTTGGTGCTTGGTGTTTTGTGTTTGGAGTTTGGTGCTTGGTGTTTGGTGCTTCGGTCTTGGTGTTTTGTGTATGGTGCTTGGTGCTTGGTGTTTGGTGTTTGGTGCCTGGTGCTTGGTGTTCGGTGCTTGGTGTTTGGTGTTTGGTGATTGGTGCTTGGTGTTTGGTGCTTGGTGCTTGGTGCTTGGTGCTTGGTGTTAGGCGTTTGGTGCTTGGTGCTTGGTGTTTGATGTTTGGTCCATGGTGCTTGGTGTTTGGTATTTTGTGCTTGGTGCTTGGTGTTTGGTGTTTGGTTCTTGGTGCTTGGTGTTTGGTGTTTGGTGCTTGCTGCTTGCTGCTTGGTGTTTGGTGCTAGGGGCTTGGTGCTTGGTGTTTCGTGTTTGGTGCTTGGTGCTTGGTGTTTGGTGTTTGGTGCTTGGTGCGTGGGACTTGGTGTTTGGTGCTTGGTGTTTGGTGCTAGGTGTTTGGTGCTTGGTGCCTGGTGCTTGGTGTTTGGTGTTTGGTGCTTGGTGTTTGGTGCTTGGTGTTTGGTGTTGGTGTTCGGTGCTTGGCTCTTGGTGTTTGGTGTTTGCTGTTTTATGTTTGGTGTTTGGTGTTTGCTGTTTGGTGTTTGCTGTTTGGTGTTTGGTGTTTGGTGCTTGCTGTTTGGTGCTTGGAGCTTGGTGTTTGGTGTTTGGTGCTTGGTGTTTGGTGCTTGGTGCTTGGTGCTGGGTGTTTGGTGCTTGGTGCTTGGTGTTTGGTGCTTGGTGCTTGGTGCTTGGTGTTTGGTCCTTGGTGCTTGGTGCTTGGTCTTTGGTGCTTGGGTTTTGGTGTTTGGTGCTTGGTGCTTGGTGTTTGGTGCTTGGTGCTTGGTGCTTGGTGTTTGGTGCTTGCTGCTTGGCGCTTGGTGTTTAGTGCTTGGTGCTTGGTGATTAGTGTTTGGTGATTGGTGCTTGGGGTTTGGTGTTTGGGGGCTTGGTGTTTGGTGCGTGGTGCTTGCTGTTTGGTGTTTGGTGCTGGGTGTTTGGTGCTTGGTGCTTGGTGTTTGGTGCTTGGTGCTTGGTGCTTGGTGCTTGGTGTTTGGTGCCTGGTGCTTGGTGCTTGGTGCTTGCTGTTTGGTGTTTGGTATTTGGTTCTTGGTGCTTGGTGTTTGGTGTTTGGTGCTTGGTGCTTGGTGCTTGGTGTTTGGTGCTTGGTGCTTGGTGATTAGTGTTTGGTGATTGGTGCTTGGGGTTTGGTGTTTGGTGCTTGGTGTTTGGTGGTTGGTGCTTGCTGTTTGGTGTTTGGTGTTTGGTTCTTGGTGCTTGGTGTTTGGTGTTTGGTGCTTGGTGCTTGGTGATTGGTGTTTGGTGCTTGGTGCTTGGTGCTTGGTGTTTGGTGCTGCGTGCTTGGTGTTTGGTGTTTGGTGCTTGGTGCCTGGGGCTTGTTGTTTGGTGTTTGGTGCTTGGTGCTTGGTGCTTGGTGTTAGGTGTTTGGTGCTTGGTGTTTGATGTTTGGTCCTTGGTGCTTGTTGTTTGGTGTTTGGTGCTTGGTGCTTGGTGTTTGGTGTTTGGTGCTTGCTGTTTGCTGCTTGGTGTTTGGTGCTTGGTGATTGGTGCTTGGTGTTTTATGCTTGGTGCTTGGTGTTTGGTGCTAGGGGCTTGGTGCTTGATGCTTGGTGTTTGGTGCTTGGTGCTTGCTGTTTGGTGCTTGGTGCTTGGTGCTTGGTGTTTGGTGTATGGTGTTTGGTGCTTGGTGTTTGGTGCTTGGTGCTTGGTGCTGGGTGGTTGGTGTTTGGTGTTTGGTGCTTGGTGATTGGTGCTTATTGTTTGGTGCTTGGTGCTTGGTGCTTGGTGCTTGGTCTTTGATGCTTGGTGTTTGGTGTTTGGTGCTTGGTGCTTGGTGCTTGGTGATTAGTGTTTGGTGCTTGGTGCTTGGTGTTTTGTGCTTGGTGTTTGGTGCTTGGTGCTTGGTGTTTGGTGTTTGGTGCTTGGTGCTTGGGGCTTGGTGTTTGGTGCTTAGTGTTTGGTGCTTGGTGTTTGGTGCTTGGCGCTTGGTGCTTGGTGTTTGGTGCTTGGTGCTTGGTGTTTGCTGCTTGGTGCTTTGTGTTTGGTGCTTGGTGTTTGGTGCTTGGTGCTTGGTGCTTGGTGCTTGGTGTTAGGTGTTTGGTGCTTGGTGATTGGTGTTTGATGTTAGGTTCTTGGTGCTTGGTGTTTGGTGTGTGGTGCTTGGTGCTTGGTGTTTGGTGTTTGGTGCTTGCTGCTTGGTGCTTGGTGTTTTGTGTTTGGAGTTTGGTGCTTGGTGTTTGGTGCTTGGTGCTTCGTGTTTGGTGTTTGGTGTTTGGTGTTTGGTGATTGGTGCTTTGTGTTTGGTGCTTGGTGCTTGGTGCTTGGTTCTTGGTGTTAGGCGTTTGGTGCTTGGTGCTTGGTGTTTGATGTTTGGTCCTTGGTGCTTGGTGTTTGGTATTTGGAGCTTGGTGCTTGGTGTTTGGTGTTTGGTGCTTGCTGCTTGCTGCTTGGTGTTTGGTGCTAGGGACTTGGTGCTTGGTGCTTGGTGTTTGGTGCTTGGTGTTTGGTGTTTGGTGCTTGGTGCGTGGGACTTGGTGTTTTGTGCTTGGTGTTTGGTGCTTGGTGTTTGGTGCTTGGTGCCTGGTGCTTGGTGTTTGGTGTTTGGTGCTTGGTGTTTGGTGCTTGGTGTTTGGTACTTGGTGTTCGGTGCTTGGTGCTTGGTGCTTGGTGCTTGGTGTTTGGTGTTTGGTGCTTGGTGCTTGGTGTTTGATGTTTGGTCCTTGGTGCTTGGTGTCTGGTGTTGTGTGCTTGGTGCTTGGTGCTTGGTTTTTGCTGCTTGGTGCTTGGTGCTTGGTGTTTGGCGTTTGCTGTTTGCTGTTTGGTGTTTGGTGTTTGCTGTTTGGTGTTTGCTGTTTGGTGTTTGGTGTTTGGTGCTTGGTGCTTGGTGTTTGGTGCTTGGTGCTTGGTGCTTGGTGTTTGGTCCTTGGTGCTTCGTGCTTGGTCTTTGGTGCTTGGGTTTTGGTGTTTGGTGCTTGGTGCTTGGTGTTTGGTGCTTGGTGTTTGGTGCTTGGTGCTTGGTGCTTGGTGCTTGGTGTTTGGTGCTTGCTGCTTGGTGCTTGGTGTTTGGTGCTTGCTGTTTTATGTTTGGTGTTTGGTGTTTGCTGTTTGGTGTTTGCTGTTTGGTGTTTGGTGTTTGGTGCTTGCTGTTTGGTGCTTGGAGCTTGGTGTTTGGTGTTTGGTGCTTGGTGTTTGGTGCTTGGTGCTTGGTGCTGGGTGTTTGGTGCTTGGTGCTTGGTGTTTGGTGCTTGGTGCTTGGTGCTTGGTGTTTGGTCCTTGGTGCTTGGTGCTTGGTCTTTGGTGCTTGGGTTTTGGTGTTTGGTGCTTGGTGCTTGGTGTTTGGTGCTTGGTGCTTGGTGCTTGGTGTTTGGTGCTTGCTGCTTGGCGCTTGGTGTTTAGTGCTTGGTGCTTGGTGATTAGTGTTTGGTGATTGGTGCTTGGGGTTTGGTGTTTGGGGGCTTGGTGTTTGGTGCGTGGTGCTTGCTGTTTGGTGTTTGGTGCTGGGTGTTTGGTGCTTGGTGCTTGGTGTTTGGTGCTTGGTGCTTGGTGCTTGGTGCTTGGTGTTTGGTGCCTGGTGCTTGGTGCTTGGTGCTTGCTGTTTGGTGTTTGGTATTTGGTTCTTGGTGCTTGGTGTTTGGTGTTTGGTGCTTGGTGCTTGGTGCTTGGTGTTTGGTGCTTGGTGCTTGGTGATTAGTGTTTGGTGATTGGTGCTTGGGGTTTGGTGTTTGGTGCTTGGTGTTTGGTGGTTGGTGCTTGCTGTTTGGTGTTTGGTGTTTGGTTCTTGGTGCTTGGTGTTTGGTGTTTGGTGCTTGGTGCTTGGTGACTGGTGTTTGGTGCTTGGTGCTTGGTGCTTGGTGTTTGGTGCTGCGTGCTTGGTGTTTGGTGTTTGGTGCTTGGTGCCTGGGGCTTGTTGTTTGGTGTTTGGTGCTTGGTGCTTGGTGCTTGGTGTTAGGTGTTTGGTGCTTGGTGTTTGATGTTTGGTCCTTGGTGCTTGTTGTTTGGTGTTTGGTGCTTGGTGCTTGGTGTTTGGTGTTTGGTGCTTGCTGTTTGCTGCTTGGTGTTTGGTGCTTGGTGATTGGTGCTTGGTGTTTTATGCTTGGTGCTTGGTGTTTGGTGCTAGGGGCTTGGTGCTTGATGCTTGGTGTTTGGTGCTTGGTGCTTGCTGTTTGGTGCTTGGTGCTTGGTGCTTGGTGTTTGGTGTATGGTGTTTGGTGCTTGGTGTTTGGTGCTTGGTGCTTGGTGCTGGGTGGTTGGTGTTTGGTGTTTGGTGCTTGGTGATTGGTGCTTATTGTTTGGTGCTTGGTGCTTGGTGCTTGGTGCTTGGTCTTTGATGCTTGGTGTTTGGTGTTTGGTGCTTGGTGCTTGGTGCTTGGTGATTAGTGTTTGGTGCTTGGTGCTTGGTGTTTTGTGCTTGGTGTTTGGTGCTTGGTGCTTGGTGTTTGGTGTTTGGTGCTTGGTGCTTGGGGCTTGGTGTTTGGTGCTTAGTGTTTGGTGCTTGGTGTTTGGTGCTTGGCGCTTGGTGCTTGGTGTTTGGTGCTTGGTGCTTGGTGTTTGGTGCTTGGTGCTTTGTGTTTGGTGCTTGGTGTTTGGTGCTTGGTGCTTGGTGCTTGGTGCTTGGTGTTAGGTGTTTGGTGCTTGGTGATTGGTGTGTGGTGCTTGGTGCTTGGTGTTTGGTGTTTGGTGCTTGCTGCTTGGTGCTTGGTGTTTTGTGTTTGGAGTTTGGTGCTTGGTGTTTGGTGCTTGGTGCTTGGTGTTTGGTGTTTGGTGTTTGGTGTTTGGTGATTGGTGCTTTGTGTTTGGTGCTTGGTGCTTGGTGCTTGGTTCTTGGTGTTAGGCGTTTGGTGCTTGGTGCTTGGTGTTTGATGTTTGGTCCTTGGTGCTTGGTGTTTGGTATTTGGAGCTTGGTGCTTGGTGTTTGGTGTTTGGTGCTTGCTGCTTGCTGCTTGGTGTTTGGTGCTAGGGACTTGGTGCTTGGTGCTTGGTGTTTGGTGCTTGGTGTTTGGTGTTTGGTGCTTGGTGCGTGGGACTTGGTGTTTGGTGCTTGGTGTTTGGTGCTTGGTGTTTGGTGCTTGGTGCCTGGTGCTTGGTGTTTGGTGTTTGGTGCTTGGTGTTTGGTGCTTGGTGTTTGGTACTTGGTGTTCGGTGCTTGGTGCTTGGTGCTTGGTGCTTGGTGTTTGGTGTTTGGTGCTTGGTGCTTGGTGTTTGATGTTTGGTCCTTGGTGCTTGGTGTCTGGTGTTGTGTGCTTGGTGCTTGGTGCTTGGTGTTTGGTGCTTGGTGCTTGGTGCTTGGTGTTTGGCGTTTGCTGTTTGCTGTTTGGTGTTTGGTGTTTGCTGTTTGGTGTTTGCTGTTTGGTGTTTGGTGTTTGGTGCTTGGTGTTTGGTGTTTGGTGCTTGGTGCTTGGTGCTTGGTGTTTGGTCCTTGGTGCTTCGTGCTTGGTCTTTGGTGCTTGGGTTTTGGTGTTTGGTGCTTGGTGCTTGGTGTTTGGTGCTTGGTGTTTGGTGCTTGGTGCTTGGTGCTTGGTGCTTGGTGTTTGATGCTTGCTGCTTGGTGCTTGGTGTTTGGTGCTTGGTGCTTGGTGAGTAGTGTTTGGTGATTGGTGCTTGGGGTTTGGTGTTTGGGGCTTGGTGTTTGGTGCTTAGTGCTTGCTGTTTGGTGTTTGGTGTTTGGTTCTTGGTGCTTGGTGTTTGGTGTTTGGTGTTTGGTGCTTGGTGCTTGGTGCTTGGTGTTTGGTGCTTGGTGCTTGGTGCTTGGTGTTTGGTGCTGCGTGCTTGGTGTTTGGTGTTCGGTGCTTGGTGCCTGGTGCTTGTTGTTTGGTGTTTGGTGCTTAGTGCTTGGTGTTTGGTGTTTGGTGCTTGGTGCTTGGTGGCTGGTGTTTGGTGCTTGGTGTTTGGAGTTTGGTGCTTGGTGCTTGGTGCCTGGTGTTTCGTGCTTGGTGCTTGGTGCTTGGTGTTTGGTGTTTGGTGCTTGGTGTTTGGTGTTTGGTACTTGGTGCTTGGGGCTTGGTGTTTGGTGCTTAGTGTTTGGTGCTTGGTGTTTGGTGCTTGGCGCTTGGTGCTTGGTGTTTGGTGCTTGGTGCTTGGTGTTTGGTGCTTGGTGCTTTGTGTTTGGTGCTTGGTGTTTGGTGCTTGGTGCTTGGTGCTTGGTGTTAGGTGTTTGGTGCTTGGTGATTGGTGTTTGATGTTAGGTTCTTGGTGCTTGGTGTTTGGTGTGTGGTGCTTGGTGCTTGGTGTTTGGTGTTTGGTGCTTGCTGCTTGGTGCTTGGTGTTTTGTGTTTGGAGTTTGGTGCTTGGTGTTTGGTGCTTGGTGCTTGGTGTTTGGTGTTTGGTGTTTGGTGTTTGGTGATTGGTGCTTTGTGTTTGGTGCTTGGTGCTTGGTGCTTGGTTCTTGGTGTTAGGCGTTTGGTGCTTGGTGCTTGGTGTTTGATGTTTGGTCCTTGGTGCTTGGTGTTTGGTGTTTGGTGCTTGCTGCTTGCTGCTTGGTGTTTGGTGCTAGGGACTTGGTGCTTGGTGCTTGGTGTTTGGTGCTTGGTGTTTGGTGTTTGGTGCTTGGTGCGTGGGACTTGGTGTTTGGTGCTTGGTGTTTGGTGCTTGGTGTTTGGTGCTTGGTGCCTGGTGCTTGGTGTTTGGTGTTTGGTGCTTGGTGTTTGGTGCTTGGTGTTTGGTACTTGGTGTTCGGTGCTTGGTGCTTGGTGCTTGGTGCTTGGTGTTTGGTGTTTGGTGCTTGGTGCTTGGTGTTTGATGTTTGGTCCTTGGTGCTTGGTGTCTGGTGTTGTGTGCTTGGTGCTTGGTGCTTGGTGTTTGGTGCTTGGTGCTTGGTGCTTGGTGTTTGGCGTTTGCTGTTTGCTGTTTGGCGTTTGGTGTTTGCTGTTTGGTGTTTGCTGTTTGGTGTTTGGTGTTTGGTGCTTGGTGCTTGGTGTTTGGTGCTTGGTGCTTGGTGCTTGGTGTTTGGTCCTTGGTGCTTCGTGCTTGGTCTTTGGTGCTTGGGTTTTGGTGTTTGGTGCTTGGTGCTTGGTGTTTGGTGCTTGGTGTTTGGTGCTTGGTGCTTGGTGCTTGGTGCTTGGTGTTTGGTGCTTGCTGCTTGGTGCTTGGTGTTTGGTGCTTGCTGTTTTATGTTTGGTGTTTGGTGTTTGCTGTTTGGTGTTTGCTGTTTGGTGTTTGGTGTTTGGTGCTTGCTGTTTGGTGCTTGGAGCTTGGTGTTTGGTGTTTGGTGCTTGGTGTTTGGTGCTTGGTGCTTGGTGCTGGGTGTTTGGTGCTTGGTGCTTGGTGTTTGGTGCTTGGTGCTTGGTGCTTGGTGTTTGGTCCTTGGTGCTTGGTGCTTGGTCTTTGGTGCTTGGGTTTTGGTGTTTGGTGCTTGGTGCTTGGTGTTTGGTGCTTGGTGCTTGGTGCTTGGTGTTTGGTGCTTGCTGCTTGGCGCTTGGTGTTTAGTGCTTGGTGCTTGGTGATTAGTGTTTGGTGATTGGTGCTTGGGGTTTGGTGTTTGGGGGCTTGGTGTTTGGTGCGTGGTGCTTGCTGTTTGGTGTTTGGTGCTGGGTGTTTGGTGCTTGGTGCTTGGTGTTTGGTGCTTGGTGCTTGGTGCTTGGTGCTTGGTGTTTGGTGCCTGGTGCTTGGTGCTTGGTGCTTGCTGTTTGGTGTTTGGTATTTGGTTCTTGGTGCTTGGTGTTTGGTGTTTGGTGCTTGGTGCTTGGTGCTTGGTGTTTGGTGCTTGGTGCTTGGTGATTAGTGTTTGGTGATTGGTGCTTGGGGTTTGGTGTTTGGTGCTTGGTGTTTGGTGGTTGGTGCTTGCTGTTTGGTGTTTGGTGTTTGGTTCTTGGTGCTTGGTGTTTGGTGTTTGGTGCTTGGTGCTTGGTGATTGGTGTTTGGTGCTTGGTGCTTGGTGCTTGGTGTTTGGTGCTGCGTGCTTGGTGTTTGGTGTTTGGTGCTTGGTGCCTGGGGCTTGTTGTTTGGTGTTTGGTGCTTGGTGCTTGGTGCTTGGTGTTAGGTGTTTGGTGCTTGGTGTTTGATGTTTGGTCCTTGGTGCTTGTTGTTTGGTGTTTGGTGCTTGGTGCTTGGTGTTTGGTGTTTGGTGCTTGCTGTTTGCTGCTTGGTGTTTGGTGCTTGGTGATTGGTGCTTGGTGTTTTATGCTTGGTGCTTGGTGTTTGGTGCTAGGGGCTTGGTGCTTGATGCTTGGTGTTTGGTGCTTGGTGCTTGCTGTTTGGTGCTTGGTGCTTGGTGCTTGGTGTTTGGTGTATGGTGTTTGGTGCTTGGTGTTTGGTGCTTGGTGCTTGGTGCTGGGTGGTTGGTGTTTGGTGTTTGGTGCTTGGTGATTGGTGCTTATTGTTTGGTGCTTGGTGCTTGGTGCTTGGTGCTTGGTCTTTGATGCTTGGTGTTTGGTGTTTGGTGCTTGGTGCTTGGTGCTTGGTGATTAGTGTTTGGTGCTTGGTGCTTGGTGTTTTGTGCTTGGTGTTTGGTGCTTGGTGCTTGGTGTTTGGTGTTTGGTGCTTGGTGCTTGGGGCTTGGTGTTTGGTGCTTAGTGTTTGGTGCTTGGTGTTTGGTGCTTGGCGCTTGGTGCTTGGTGTTTGGTGCTTGGTGCTTGGTGTTTGGTGCTTGGTGCTTTGTGTTTGGTGCTTGGTGTTTGGTGCTTGGTGCTTGGTGCTTGGTGCTTGGTGTTAGGTGTTTGGTGCTTGGTGATTGGTGTGTGGTGCTTGGTGCTTGGTGTTTGGTGTTTGGTGCTTGCTGCTTGGTGCTTGGTGTTTTGTGTTTGGAGTTTGGTGCTTGGTGTTTGGTGCTTGGTGCTTGGTGTTTGGTGTTTGGTGTTTGGTGTTTGGTGATTGGTGCTTTGTGTTTGGTGCTTGGTGCTTGGTGCTTGGTTCTTGGTGTTAGGCGTTTGGTGCTTGGTGCTTGGTGTTTGATGTTTGGTCCTTGGTGCTTGGTGTTTGGTATTTGGAGCTTGGTGCTTGGTGTTTGGTGTTTGGTGCTTGCTGCTTGCTGCTTGGTGTTTGGTGCTAGGGACTTGGTGCTTGGTGCTTGGTGTTTGGTGCTTGGTGTTTGGTGTTTGGTGCTTGGTGCGTGGGACTTGGTGTTTGGTGCTTGGTGTTTGGTGCTTGGTGTTTGGTGCTTGGTGCCTGGTGCTTGGTGTTTGGTGTTTGGTGCTTGGTGTTTGGTGCTTGGTGTTTGGTACTTGGTGTTCGGTGCTTGGTGCTTGGTGCTTGGTGCTTGGTGTTTGGTGTTTGGTGCTTGGTGCTTGGTGTTTGATGTTTGGTCCTTGGTGCTTGGTGTCTGGTGTTGTGTGCTTGGTGCTTGGTGCTTGGTGTTTGGTGCTTGGTGCTTGGTGCTTGGTGTTTGGCGTTTGCTGTTTGCTGTTTGGTGTTTGGTGTTTGCTGTTTGGTGTTTGCTGTTTGGTGTTTGGTGTTTGGTGCTTGGTGCTTGGTGTTTGGTGCTTGGTGCTTGGTGCTTGGTGTTTGGTCCTTGGTGCTTCGTGCTTGGTCTTTGGTGCTTGGGTTTTGGTGTTTGGTGCTTGGTGCTTGGTGTTTGGTGCTTGGTGTTTGGTGCTTGGTGCTTGGTGCTTGGTGCTTGGTGTTTGTTGCTTGCTGCTTGGTGCTTGGTGTTTGGTGCTTGGTGCTTGGTGAGTAGTGTTTGGTGATTGGTGCTTGGGGTTTGGTGTTTGGGGCTTGGTGTTTGGTGCTTAGTGCTTGCTGTTTGGTGTTTGGTGTTCGGTTCTTGGTGCTTGGTGTTTGGTGTTTGGTGTTTGGTGCTTGGTGCTTGGTGCTTGGTGTTTGGTGCTTGGTGCTTGGTGCTTGGTGTTTGGTGCTGCGTGCTTGGTGTTTGGTGTTCGGTGCTTGGTGCCTGGTGCTTGTTGTTTGGTGTTTGGTGCTTAGTGCTTGGTGTTTGGTGTTTGGTGCTTGGTGCTTGGTGGCTGGTGTTTGGTGCTTGGTGTTTGGAGTTTGGTGCTTGGTGCTTGGTGCCTGGTGTTTCGTGCTTGGTGCTTGGTGCTTGGTGTTTGGTGTTTGGTGCTTGGTGTTTGGTGTTTGGTACTTGGTGCTTGGTGCTTGGTGCTTGGTGTTTGGTGCTTGGTATTTGATGCTGCCTGCTTGGTGTTTGGTGTTTGGTGCTTGGTGCTTGGTGTTTGGCGTTTGGAGCTCGGTGCCTGGTGCTTGTTGTCTGGTGTTTGGCGCTTGGTGCTTGGTGCTTGGTATCTGGTGTTTGGTGCTTGATGTTTGGTGTTTGGTGCTTGGTGTTTTGTGTTTGGTGATTGGTGCTTGGTGCCTGGTGCTTGGTGCTTGGTGCTTGTTGTTTGGTGCTTGGTGCTTGGTGATTAGTGTTTGGTGCTTGGTGCTTGCGGTTTGGTGTTTGGTGCTTGGGGTTTGGTGCTTGGTGCTTGGTGCTTGGTGTTTGGTGCTTGGTGCTTGGTGTTTGGTGCTTGGTGCTTGGTGTTTGGTGTTTGGTGTTTGGTGTTTGCTGTTTGCTGTTTGCTGTTTGGTGCTTGCTGTTTGGTGCTTGGTGCTTGGTGTTTGGTGTTTGGTGTTTTGTGCTTGGTGCTTGGTGTTTGGTGCTTGGTGCTTGGTGCTGGGTGTTTGGTGCTTGGTGCTTGGTGCTTGGTGTTTGGTGCTTGGTGCTTGGTGCTTGGTGTTTGGTCCTTGGTGCTTGGTGCTTGGTCTTTGGTGCTTGGGTTTTGGTGTTTGGTGCTTGGTGCTTGGTGTTTGGTGCTTGGTTCTTGGTGCTTGGTGCTTGGTGTTTGGTGATTGCTGCTTGGTGCTTGGTGTTTGGTGCTTGGTGCTTGGTGATTAGTGTTTGGTGATTGGTGCTTGGGGTTTGCTGTTTGGTGCTTGGTGTTTGGTGCTTGGTGCTTGCTGTTTGGTGTTTGGTGTTTGGTTCTTGGTGCTTGGTGTTTGGTGTTTGGTGTCTGGTGCTTGGTGCTTGGTGCTTGGTGTTTGGTGCTTGGTGCTTGGTGCTTGGTGTTTGGTGCTGCGTGCTTGGTGTTTGGTGCTTGGTGCTTGGTGATTAGTGTTTGGTGCTTTGTGTTTGGTGCTTGGTGTTAGGTGTTTGGTGCTTGGTGATTGGTGTTTGATGTTAGGTTCTTGGTGCTTGGTCTTTGGTGTTTGGTGCTTGGTGCTTGGTGTTTGGTGTTTGGTGCTTGGTGCTTGGTGCTTGGTGCTTGGTGTTAGGTGTTTGGTGCTTGGTGATGGGTGCTTGGTGTTTGGTCCTTGGTGCTTGGTGCATGGTTTTGGTGCTTGGGTTTTGGTGTTTGGTGCTTGGTGCTTGGTGTTTGGTGCTTGGTGCTTGGTGCTTGGTGCTTGGTGTTTGGTGCTTGCTGCATGGTGCTTGGTGTTTGGTGCTTGGTGCTTGGTGATTAGTGTTTGGTGATTGGTGCTTGGGGTTTGGTGTTTGGGGCTTGGTGTTTGGTGCTTAGTGCTTGCTGTTTGGTGTTTGGTGTTTGGTTCTTGGTGCTTGGTGTTTGGTGCTTGGTGTTTGGTGCTTGGTGCTTGTTGCTTGGTATTTGGTGCTGCGTGCTTGGTGTTTGGTGTTTGGTGCTTGGTGCCTGGTGCTTGGTGTTTGGTGTTTGGTGCTTGGTGCTTGGTGGCTGGTGTTTGGTGCTTGGTGTTTGGAGTTTGGTGCTTGGTGCTTGGTGCCTGGTGTTTCGTGCTTTGTGCTTGGTGCTTGGTGTTTGGTGATTGGTGCTTGGTGTTTGGTGTTTGGTACTTGGTGCTTGGTGCTTGGTGCTTGGTGCTTGGTGCTTGGTGTTTGATGCTGCGTGCTTGGTGTTTGGTGTTTGGTGCTTGGTGCTTGGTGTTTGGTGTTTGGAGCTCGGTGCCTGGTGCTTGTTGTTTGGTGTTTGGCGCTTGGTGCTTGGTGTTTGGTGCTTGGTGTTTGGTGTTTGGTGCTTGGTGCGTGGGACTTGGTGTTTGGTGCTTGGTGTTTGGTGCTTGGTGTTTGGTGCTTGGTGCCTGGTGCTTGGTGTTTGGTGTTTGGTGCTTGGTGTTTGGTGCTTGGTGTTTGGTACTTGGTGTTCGGTGCTTGGTGCTTGGTGCTTGGTGCTTGGTGTTTGGTGTTTGGTGCTTGGTGCTTGGTGTTTGATGTTTGGTCCTTGGTGCTTGGTGTCTGGTGTTGTGTGCTTTGTGCTTGGTGCTTGGTGTTTGGTGCTTGGTGCTTGGTGCTTGGTGTTTGGCGTTTGCTGTTTGCTGTTTGGTGTTTGGTGTTTGCTGTTTGGTGTTTGCTGTTTGGTGTTTGGTGTTTGGTGCTTGGTGCTTGGTGTTTGGTGCTTGGTGCTTGGTGCTTGGTGTTTGGTCCTTGGTGCTTCGTGCTTGGTCTTTGGTGCTTGGGTTTTGGTGTTTGGTGCTTGGTGCTTGGTGTTTGGTGCTTGGTGTTTGGTGCTTGGTGCTTGGTGCTTGGTGCTTGGTGTTTGGTGCTTGCTGCTTGGTGCTTGGTGTTTGGTGCTTGGTGCTTGGTGAGTAGTGTTTGGTGATTGGTGCTTGGGGTTTGGTGTTTGGGGCTTGGTGTTTGGTGCTTAGTGCTTGCTGTTTGGTGTTTGGTGTTTGGTTCTTGGTGCTTGGTGTTTGGTGTTTGGTGTTTGGTGCTTGGTGCTTGGTGCTTGGTGTTTGGTGCTTGGTGCTTGGTGCTTGGTGTTTGGTGCTGCGTGCTTGGTGTTTGGTGTTCGGTGCTTGGTGCCTGGTGCTTGTTGTTTGGTGTTTGGTGCTTAGTGCTTGGTGTTTGGTGTTTGGTGCTTGGTGCTTGGTGGCTGGTGTTTGGTGCTTGGTGTTTGGAGTTTGGTGCTTGGTGCTTGGTGCCTGGTGTTTCGTGCTTGGTGCTTGGTGCTTGGTGTTTGGTGCTTGGTGCTTGGTGCTTGGTGTTTGGTGCTTGGTATTTAATGCTGCCTGCTTGGTGTTTGGCGTTTGGTGCTTGGTGCTTGGTGTTTGGCGTTTGGAGCTCGGTGCCTGGTGCTTGTTGTCTGGTGTTTGGCGCTTGGTGCTTGGTGTTTGGTGTTTGGTGCTTGGTGCTTGGTGCTTGGTATCTGGTGTTTGGTGCTTGATGTTTGGTGTTTGGTGCTTGGTGTTTTGTGTTTGGTGATTGGTGCTTGGTGCCTGGTGCTTGGTGCTTGGTGCTTGTTGTTTGGTGCTTGGTGCTTGGTGATTAGTGTTTGGTGCTTGGTGCTTGCGGTTTGGTGTTTGGTGCTTGGGGTTTGGTGCTTGGTGCTTGGTGCTTGGTGTTTGGTGCTTGGTGCTTGGTGTTTGGTGCTTGGTGCTTGGTGTTTGGTGTTTGGTGTTTGCTGTTTGCTGTTTGCTGTTTGGTGCTTGCTGTTTGGTGCTTGGTGCTTGGTGTTTGGTGTTTGGTGTTTTGTGCTTGGTGCTTGGTGTTTGGTGCTTGGTGCTTGGTGCTGGGTGTTTGGTGCTTGGTGCTTGGTGCTTGGTGTTTGGTGCTTGGTGCTTGGTGCTTGGTGTTTGGTCCTTGGTGCTTGGTCTTTGGTGCTTGGGTTTTGGTGTTTGGTGCTTGGTGCTTGGTGTTTGGTGCTTGGTTCTTGGTGCTTGGTGCTTGGTGTTTGGTGATTGCTGCTTGGTGCTTGGTGTTTGGTGCTTGGTGCTTGGTGATTAGTGTTTGGTGATTGGTGCTTGGGGTTTGCTGTTTGGTGCTTGGTGTTTGGTGCTTGGTGCTTGCTGTTTGGTGTTTGGTGTTTGGTTCTTGGTGCTTGGTGTTTGGTGTTTGGTGTCTGGTGCTTGGTGCTTGGTGCTTGGTGTTTGGTGCTTGGTGCTTGGTGCTTGGTGTTTGGTGCTGCGTGCTTGGTGTTTGGTGCTTGGTGCTTGGTGATTAGTGTTTGGTGCTTTGTGTTTGGTGCTTGGTGTTTGGTGCTTGGTGCTTGGTGCTTGGTGCTTGGTGTTAGGTGTTTGGTGCTTGGTGATTGGTGTTTGATGTTAGGTTCTTGGTGCTTGGTCTTTGGTGTTTGGTGCTTGGTGCTTGGTGTTTGGTGTTTGGTGCTTGGTGCTTGGTGCTTGGTGCTTGGTGTTAGGTGTTTGGTGCTTGGTGATGGGTGCTTGGTGTTTGGTCCTTGGTGCTTGGTGCATGGTTTTGGTGCTTGGGTTTTGGTGTTTGGTGCTTGGTGCTTGGTGTTTGGTGCTTGGTGCTTGGTGCTTGGTGCTTGGTGTTTGGTGCTTGCTGCTTGGTGCTTGGTGTTTGGTGCTTGGTGCTTGGTGATTAGTGTTTGGTGATTGGTGCTTGGGGTTTGGTGTTTGGGGCTTGGTGTTTGGTGCTTAGTGCTTGCTGTTTGGTGTTTGGTGTTTGGTTCTTGGTGCTTGGTGTTTGGTGCTTGGTGTTTGGTGCTTGGTGCTTGGTGCTTGGTATTTGGTGCTGCGTGCTTGGTGTTTGGTGTTTGGTGCTTGGTGCCTGGTGCTTGTTGTTTGGTGTTTGGTGCTTAGTGCTTGGTGTTTGGTGTTTGGTGCTTGGTGCTTGGTGGCTGGTGTTTGGTGCTTGGTGTTTGGAGTTTGGTGCTTGGTGCTTGGTGCCTGGTGTTTCGTGCTTTGTGCTTGGTGCTTGGTGTTTGGTGATTGGTGCTTGGTGTTTGGTGTTTGGTACTTGGTGCTTGGTGCTTGGTGCTTGGTGCTTGGTGCTTGGTGTTTGATGCTGCGTGCTTGGTGTTTGGTGTTTGGTGCTTGGTGCTTGGTGTTTGGTGTTTGGAGCTCGGTGCCTGGTGCTTGTTGTTTGGTGTTTGGCGCTTGGTGCTTGGTGTTTGGTGTTTGGTGTTTGATGTTTGCTGTTTGCTGTTTGGTGCTTGCTGTTTGGTGCTTGGTGCTTGGTGTTTGGTGTTTGGTGTTTTGTGCTTGGTGCTTGGTGTTTGGTGCTTGGTGCTTGGTGCTGGGTGTTTGGTGCTTGGTGCTTGGTGTTTGGTGCTTGGTGCTTGGTGCTTGGTGTTTGGTCCTTGGTGCTTGGTGCTTGGTCTTTGGTGCTTGGGTTTTGGTGTTTGGTGCTTGGTGCTTGGTGTTTGGTGCTTGGTTCTTGGTGCTTGGTGCTTGGTGTTTGGTGATTGCTGCTTGGTGCTTGGTGTTTGGTGCTTGGTGCTTGGTGATTAGTGTTTGGTGATTGGTGCTTGGGGTTTGCTGTTTGGTGCTTGGTGTTTGGTGCTTGGTGCTTGCTGTTTGGTGTTTGGTGTTTGGTTCTTGGTGCTTGGTGTTTGGTGTTTGGTGTCTGGTGCTTGGTGCTTGGTGCTTGGTGTTTGGTGCTTGGTGCTTGGTGCTTGGTGCTTGGTGTTTGGTGCTGCGTGCTTGGTGTTTGGTGCTTGGTGCTTGGTGATTAGTGTTTGGTGCTTTGTGTTTGGTGCTTGGTGTTTGGTGCTTGGTGCTTGGTGCTTGGTGCTTGGTGTTAGGTGTTTGGTGCTTGGTGATTGGTGTTTGATGTTAGGTTCTTGGTGCTTGGTGTTTGGTGTTTGGTGCTTGGTGCTTGGTGTTTGGTGTTTGGTGCTTGGTGCTTGGTGCTTGGTGCTTGGTGCTTGGTGTTAGGTGTTTGGTGCTTGGTGCTTGGTGTTTGGTGCTTGGTGCTTTGTGTTTGGTGCTTGGTGTTTGGTGCTTGGTGCTTGGTGCTTGGTGCTTGGTGTTAGGTGTTTGGTGCTTGGTGATTGGTGTTTGATGTTAGGTTCTTGGTGCTTGGTCTTTGGTGTTTGGTGCTTGGTGCTTGGTGTTTGGTGTTTGGTGCTTGGTGCTTGGTGCTTGGTTCTTGGTGTTAGGTGTTTGGTGCTTGGTGATGGGTGCTTGGTGTTTGGTCCTTGGTGCTTGGTGCATGGTCTTTGGTGCTTGGGTTTTGGTGTTTGGTGCTTGGTGCTTGTTGTTTGGTGCTTGGTGCTTGGTGCTTGGTGCTTGGTATTTGGTGCTTGCTGCTTGGTGCTTGGTGTTTGGTGCTTGGTGCTTGGTGATTAGTGTTTGGTGATTGGTGCTTGGGGTTTGGTGTTTGGGGCTTGGTGTTTGGTGCTTAGTGCTTGCTGTTTGGTGTTTGGTGTTTGGTTCTTGGTGCTTGGTGTTTGGTGCTTGGTGTTTGGTGCTTGGTGCTTGGTGCTTGGTGTTTGGTGCTGCGTGCTTGGTGTTTGGTGTTTGGTGCTTGGTGCCTGGTGCTTGTTGTTTGGTGTTTGGTGCTTAGTGCTTGGTGTTTGGTGTTTGGTGCTTGGTGCTTGGTGGCTGGTGTTTGGTGCTTGGTGTTTGGAGTTTGGTGCTTGGTGCTTGGTGCCTGGTGTTTCGTGCTTGGTGCTTGGTGCTTGGTGTTTGGTGATTGGTGCTTGGTGTTTGGTGTTTGGTACTTGGTGCTTGGTGCTTGGTGCTTGGTGCTTGGTGCTTGGTGTTTGATGCTGCGTGCTTGGTGTTTGGTGTTTGGTGCTTGGTGCTTGGTGTTTGGTGTTTGGAGCTCGGTGCCTGGTGCTTGTTGTTTGGTGTTTGGCGCTTGGTGCTTGGTGTTTGGTGTTTGGTGTTTGCTGTTTGCTGTTTGCTGTTTGGTGCTTGCTGTTTGGTGCTTGGTGCTTGGTGTTTGGTGTTTGGTGTTTTGTGCTTGGTGCTTGGTGTTTGGTGCTTGGTGCTTGGTGCTGGGTGTTTGGTGCTTGGTGCTTGGTGTTTGGTGCTTGGTGCTTGGTGCTTGGTGTTTGGTCCTTGGTGCTTGGTGCTTGGTCTTTGGTGCTTGGGTTTTGGTGTTTGGTGCTTGGTGCTTGGTGTTTGGTGCTTGGTTCTTGGTGCTTGTTGCTTGGTGTTTGGTGATTGCTGCTTGGTGTTTGGTGTTTGGTGCTTGGTGCTTGGTGTTTGGTGTTTGGAGCTCGGTGCCTGGTGCTTGTTGTTTGGTGTTTGGCGCTTGGTGCTTGGTGTTTGGTGTTTGGTGCTTGGTGCTTGGTGCTTGGTATCTGGTGTTTGGTGCTTGATGTTTGGTGTTTGGTGCTTGGTGTTTGGTGTTTGGTGTTTGGTGCTTGGTGTTTGGTGCTTGGTGTTTGGTGTTTGGTGTTTGATGCTTGGTGTTTGCTGCTTCGTGCTTGGTGCTTGGTGTTTTGTGTTTCGTGATTGGTGCTTGGTGCCTGGTGCTTGCTGCTTGGTGCTTGTTGTTTGGTGCTTGGTGCTTGGTGATTAGTGTTTGGTGCTTGGTGCTTGCGGTTTGGTGTTTGGTGCTTGGGGTTTGGTGCTTGGTGCTTGGTGCTTGGTGCTTGGTGCCTGGTGCTTGGTGCTTGGTGCTTGTTGTTTGGTGCTTGGTGCTTTGTGCTTGGTATTTAGTCCTTGGTGCTTGGTGCTTGGTCTTTGGTGCTTGGGTTTTGGTGTTTGGTGCTTGGTGCTTGGTGTTTGGTGCTTGGTTCTTGGTGCTTGGTGCTTGGTGTTTGGTGATTGCTGCTTGGTGCTTGGTGTTTGGTGCTTGGTGCTTGGTGATTAGTGTTTGGTGATTGGTGCTTGGGATTTGCTGTTTGGTGCTTGGTGTTTGGTGCTTGGTGCTTGATGTTTGGTGTTTGGTGTTTGGTTCTTGGTGCTTGGTGTTTGGTGTTTGGTGTCTGGTGCTTGGTGCTTGGTGCTTGGTGTTTGGTGCTTGGTGCTTGGTGCTTGGTGTTTGGTGCTGCGTGCTTGGTGTTTGGTGCTTGGTGCTTGGTGATTAGTGTTTGGTGCTTGGTGCTTGGGGTTTGGTGTTTGGTGCTTGGGGTTTGGTGTTTGGTGGTTGGTGCTTGGTGTTTGGTGCTTGGTGCTTGGTGTTTGGTGCTTGGTGCTTTGTGTTTGGTGCTTGGTGTTTGGTGCTTGGTGCTTGGTGCTTGGTGTTAGGTGTTTGGTGCTTGGTGATTGGTGTTTGATGTTAGGTTCTTGGTGCTTGGTGTTTGGTGTTTGGTGCTTGGTGCTTGGTGTTTGGTGTTTGGTGCTTGCTGCTTGGTGCTTGGTGTTTTGTGTTTGGAGTTTGGTGCTTGGTGTTTGGTGCTTCGGTCTTGGTGTTTTGTGTATGGTGCTTGGTGCTTGGTGTTTGGTGTTTGGTGCCTGGTGCTTGGTGTTCGGTGCTTGGTGTTTGGTGTTTGGTGATTGGTGCTTGGTGTTTGGTGCTTGGTGCTTGGTGCTTGGTGCTTGGTGTTAGGCGTTTGGTGCTTGGTGCTTGGTGTTTGATGTTTGGTCCATGGTGCTTGGTGTTTGGTATTTTGTGCTTGGTGCTTGGTGTTTGGTGTTTGGTGCTTGGTGCTTGGTGTTTGGTGTTTGGTGCTTGCTGCTTGCTGCTTGGTGTTTGGTGCTAGGGGCTTGGTGCTTGGTGTTTCGTGTTTGGTGCTTGGTGCTTGGTGTTTGGTGTTTGGTGCTTGGTGCGTGGGACTTGGTGTTTGGTGCTTGGTGTTTGGTGCTTGGTGTTTGGTGCTTGGTGCCTGGTGCTTGGTGTTTGGTGTTTGGTGCTTGGTGTTTGGTGCTTGGTGTTTGGTGCTTGGTGTTCGGTGCTTGGTGCTTGGTGTTTGGTGTTTGCTGTTTGCTGTTTGGTGTTTGGTGTTTGCTGTTTGGTGTTTGCTGTTTGGTGCTTGGTGCTTGGTGTTTGGTGTTTGGTGCTTGGTGTTTGGTGCTTGGTGCTTGGTGCTGGGTGTTTGGTTCTTGGTGCTTGGTGTTTGGTGCTTGGTGCTTGGTGCTTGGTGTTTGGTCCTTGGTGCTTGGTGCTTGGTCTTTGGTGCTTGGGTTTTGGTGTTTGGTGCTTGGTGCTTGGTGTTTGGTGCTTGGTGCTTGGTGCTTGGTGTTTGGTGCTTGCTGCTTGGCGCTTGGTGTTTGGTGCTTGGTGCTTGGTGATTAGTGTTTGGTGATTGGTGCTTGGGGTTTTGTGTTTGGGGGTTTGGTGTTTGGTGCGTGGTGCTTGCTGTTTGGTGTTTGGTGCTGGGTGTTTGGTGCTTGGTGCTTGGTGTTTGGTGCTTGGTGCTTGGTGCTTGGTGCTTGGTGTTTGGTGCCTGGTGCTTGGTGCTTGGTGCTTGCTGTTTGGTGTTTGGTGTTTGGTTCTTGGTGCTTGGTGTTTGGTGTTTGGTGCTTGGTGCTTGGTGCTTGGTGTTTGGTGCTTGGTGCTTGGTGATTAGTGTTTGGTGATTGGTGCTTGGGGTTTGGTGTTTGGTGCTTGGTGTTTGGTGCTTGGTGCTTGCTGTTTGGTGTTTGGTGTTTGGTTCTTGGTGCTTGGTGTTTGGTGTTTGGTGCTTGGTGCTTGGTGATTGGTGTTTGGTGCTTGGTGCTTGGTGCTTGGTGTTTGGTGCTGCGTGCTTGGTGTTTGGTGTTTGGTGCTTGGTGCCTGGGGCTTGTTGTTTGGTGTTTGGTGCTTGGTGCTTGGTGCTTGGTGTTAGGTGTTTGGTGCTTGGTGCTTGGTGTTTGATGTTTGGTCCTTGGTGCTTGTTGTTTGGTGTTTGGTGCTTGGTGCTTGGTGTTTGGTGTTTGGTGCTTGCTGCTTGATGCTTGGTGTTTGGTGCTTGGTGATTGGTGCTTGGTGTTTTATGCTTGGTGCTTGGTGTTTGGTGCTAGGGGCTTGGTGCTTGATGCTTGGTGTTTGGTGCTTGGTGCTTGCTGTTTGGTGCTTGGTGCTTGGTGTTTGGTGTATGGTGTTTGGTGCTTGGTGTTTGGTGCTTGGTGCTTGGTGCTGGGTGGTTGGTGTTTGGTGTTTGGTGCTTGGTGATTGGTGCTTATTGTTTGGTGCTTGGTGCTTGGTGCTTGGTGCTTGGTCTTTGATGCTTGGTGTTTGGTGTTTGGTGCTTGGTGCTTGGTGCTTGGTGATTAGTGTTTGGTGCTTGGTGCTTGGTGTTTTGTGCTTGGTGTTTGGTGCTTGGTGCTTGGTGTTTGGTGTTTGGTGCTTGGTGTTTGGTGCTTGGTGCTTGGTGCTGGGTGTTTGGTTCTTGGTGCTTGGTGTTTGGTGCTTGGTGCTTGGTGCTTGGTGTTTGGTCCTTGGTGCTTGGTGCTTGGTCTTTGGTGCTTGGGTTTTGGTGTTTGGTGCTTGGTGCTTGGTGTTTGGTGCTTGGTGCTTGGTGCTTGGTGTTTGGTGCTTGCTGCTTGGCGCTTGGTGTTTGGTGCTTGGTGCTTGGTGATTAGTGTTTGGTGATTGGTGCTTGGGGTTTTGTGTTTGGGGGCTTGGTGTTTGGTGCGTGGTGCTTGCTGTTTGGTGTTTGGTGCTGGGTGTTTGGTGCTTGGTGCTTGGTGTTTGGTGCTTGGTGCTTGGTGCTTGGTGCTTGGTGTTTGGTGCCTGGTGCTTGGTGCTTGGTGCTTGCTGTTTGGTGTTTGGTGTTTGGTTCTTGGTGCTTGGTGTTTGGTGTTTGGTGCTTGGTGCTTGGTGCTTGGTGTTTGGTGCTTGGTGCTTGGTGATTAGTGTTTGGTGATTGGTGCTTGGGGTTTGGTGTTTGGTGCTTGGTGTTTGGTGCTTGGTGCTTGCTGTTTGGTGTTTGGTGTTTGGTTCTTGGTGCTTGGTGTTTGGTGTTTGGTGCTTGGTGCTTGGTGATTGGTGTTTGGTGCTTGGTGCTTGGTGCTTGGTGTTTGGTGCTGCGTGCTTGGTGTTTGGTGTTTGGTGCTTGGTGCCTGGGGCTTGTTGTTTGGTGTTTGGTGCTTGGTGCTTGGTGCTTGGTGTTAGGTGTTTGGTGCTTGGTGCTTGGTGTTTGATGTTTGGTCCTTGGTGCTTGTTGTTTGGTGTTTGGTGCTTGGTGCTTGGTGTTTGGTGTTTGGTGCTTGCTGCTTGATGCTTGGTGTTTGGTGCTTGGTGATTGGTGCTTGGTGTTTTATGCTTGGTGCTTGGTGTTTGGTGCTAGGGGCTTGGTGCTTGATGCTTGGTGTTTGGTGCTTGGTGCTTGCTGTTTGGTGCTTGGTGCTTGGTGTTTGGTGTATGGTGTTTGGTGCTTGGTGTTTGGTGCTTGGTGCTTGGTGCTGGGTGGTTGGTGTTTGGTGTTTGGTGCTTTGTGATTGGTGCTTATTGTTTGGTGCTTGGTGCTTGGTGCTTGGTGCTTGGTCTTTGATGCTTGGTGTTTGGTGTTTGGTGCTTGGTGCTTGGTGCTTGGTGATTAGTGTTTGGTGCTTGGTGCTTGGTGTTTTGTGCTTGGTGTTTGGTGCTTGGTGCTTGGTGTTTGGTGTTTGGTGCTTGGTGCTTGGGTCTTGGTGTTTGGTGCTTAGTGTTTGGTGCTTGGTGTTTGGTGCTTGGCGCTTGGTGCTTGGTGTTTGGTGTATGGTGTTTGCTGCTTGGTGTTTGGTGCTTGGTGCTTGGTGCTGGGTGGTTGGTGTTTGGTGTTTGGTGCTTGGTGATTGGTGCTTATTGTTTGGTGCTTGGTGCTTGGTGCTTGGTGCTTGGTCTTTGGTGCTTGGTGTTTGGTGTTTGGTGCTTGGTGCTTGGTGCTTGGTGATTAGTGTTTGGTGCTTGGTGCTTGGTGCCTGGTGCTTGGTGCTTGGTGCTTGTTGTTTGGTGCTTGGTGCTTGGTGATTAGTGTTTGGTGCTTGGTGCTTGGGGTTTGGTGTTTGGTGCTTGGTGTTTGGTGTTTGGTGCTTGTTGCTTGGTGTTTGGTGCTTGGTGCTTGGTGTTTGGTGCTTGGTGCTTTGTGTTTGGTGCTTGGTGTTTGGTGCTTGGTGCTTGGTGCTTGGTGCTTGGTGTTAGGTGTTTGGTGCTTGGTGATTGGTGTTTGATGTTAGGTTCTTGGTGCTTGGTGTTTGGTGTTTGGTGCTTGGTGCTTGGTGTTTGGTGTTTGGTGCTTGCTGCTTGGTGCTTGGTGTTTTGTGTTTGGAGTTTGGTGCTTGGTGTTTGGTGCTTGGTGCTTGGTGTTTGGTGTTTGGTGTTTGGTGTTTGGTGATTGGTGCTTTGTGTTTGGTGCTTGGTGCTTGGTGCTTGGTTCTTGGTGTTAGGCGTTTGGTGCTTGGTGCTTGGTGTTTGATGTTTTGTCCTTGGTGCTTGGTGTTTGGTATTTGGAGCTTGGTGCTTGGTGTTTGGTGTTTGGTGCTTGCTGCTTGCTGCTTGGTGTTTGGTGCTAGGGACTTGGTGCTTGGTGCTTGGTGTTTGGTGCTTGGTGTTTGGTGTTTGGTGCTTGGTGCGTGGGACTTGGTGTTTGGTGCTTGGTGTTTGGTGCTTGGTGTTTGGTGCTTGGTGCCTGGTGCTTGGTGTTTGGTGTTTGGTGCTTGGTGTTTGGTGCTTGGTGTTTGGTACTTGGTGTTCGGTGCTTGGTGCTTGGTGCTTGGTGCTTGGTGTTTGGTGTTTGGTGCTTGGTGCTTGGTGTTTGATGTTTGGTCCTTGGTGCTTGGTGTTTGGTGTTGTGTGCTTGGTGCTTGGTGCTTGGTGTTTGGTACTTGGTGCTTGGTGCTTGGTGTTTGGCATTTGCTGTTTGCTGTTTGGTGTTTGGTGTTTGCTGTTTGGTGTTTGCTGTTTGGTGTTTGGTGTTTGGTGCTTGGTGCTTGGTGTTTGGTGCTTGGTGCTTGGTGCTTGGTGTTTGGTCCTTGGTGCTTGGTGCTTGGTCTTTGGTGCTTGGGTTTTGGTGTTTGGTGCTTGGTGCTTGGTGTTTGGTGCTTGGTGCTTGGTGCTTGGTGCTTGGTGTTTGGTGCTTGCTGCTTGGTGCTTGGTGTTTGGTGCTTGGTGCTTGGTGATTAGTGTTTGGTGCTTGGTGCTTCGGGTTTGGTGTTTGGGGCTTGGTGTTTGGTGCTTGGTGCTTGCTGTTTGGTGTTTGGTGTTTGGTTCTTGGTGCTTGGTGTTTGGTGTTTGGTGTCTGGTGCTTGGTGCTTGGTGCTTGGTGTTTGGTGCTTGGTGCTTGGTGCTTGGTGTTTGGTGCTGCGTGCTTGGTGTTTGGTGCTTGGTGCTTGGTGATTAGTGTTTGGTGCTTTGTGTTTGGTGCTTGGTGTTTGGTGCTTGGTGCTTGGTGCTTGGTGCTTGGTGTTAGGTGTTTGGTGCTTGGTGATTGGTGTTTGATGTTAGGTTCTTGGTGCTTGGTGTTTGGTGTTTGGTGCTTGGTGCTTGGTGTTTGGTGTTTGGTGCTTGGTGCTTGGTGCTTGGTGCTTGGTGCTTGGTGTTAGGTGTTTGGTGCTTGGTGCTTGGTGTTTGGTGCTTGGTGCTTTGTGTTTGGTGCTTGGTGTTTGGTGCTTGGTGCTTGGTGCTTGGTGCTTGGTGTTAGGTGTTTGGTGCTTGGTGATTGGTGTTTGATGTTAGGTTCTTGGTGCTTGGTCTTTGGTGTTTGGTGCTTGGTGCTTGGTGTTTGGTGTTTGGTGCTTGGTGCTTGGTGCTTGGTTCTTGGTGTTAGGTGTTTGGTGCTTGGTGATGGGTGCTTGGTGTTTGGTCCTTGGTGCTTGGTGCATGGTCTTTGGTGCTTGGGTTTTGGTGTTTGGTGCTTGGTGCTTGTTGTTTGGTGCTTGGTGCTTGGTGCTTGGTGCTTGGTGTTTGGTGCTTGCTGCTTGGTGCTTGGTGTTTGGTGCTTGGTGCTTGGTGATTAGTGTTTGGTGATTGGTGCTTGGGGTTTGGTGTTTGGGGCTTGGTGTTTGGTGCTTAGTGCTTGCTGTTTGGTGTTTGGTGTTTGGTTCTTGGTGCTTGGTGTTTGGTGCTTGGTGTTTGGTGCTTGGTGCTTGGTGCTTGGTGTTTGGTGCTGCGTGCTTGGTGTTTGGTGTTTGGTGCTTGGTGCCTGGTGCTTGTTGTTTGGTGTTTGGTGCTTAGTGCTTGGTGTTTGGTGTTTGGTGCTTGGTGCTTGGTGGCTGGTGTTTGGTGCTTGGTGTTTGGAGTTTGGTGCTTGGTGCTTGGTGCCTGGTGTTTCGTGCTTGGTGCTTGGTGCTTGGTGTTTGGTGATTGGTGCTTGGTGTTTGGTGTTTGGTACTTGGTGCTTGGTGCTTGGTGCTTGGTGCTTGGTGCTTGGTGTTTGATGCTGCGTGCTTGGTGTTTGGTGTTTGGTGCTTGGTGCTTGGTGTTTGGTGTTTGGAGCTCGGTGCCTGGTGCTTGTTGTTTGGTGTTTGGCGCTTGGTGCTTGGTGTTTGGTGTTTGGTGTTTGCTGTTTGCTGTTTGCTGTTTGGTGCTTGCTGTTTGGTGCTTGGTGCTTGGTGTTTGGTGTTTGGTGTTTTGTGCTTGGTGCTTGGTGTTTGGTGCTTGGTGCTTGGTGCTGGGTGTTTGGTGCTTGGTGCTTGGTGTTTGGTGCTTGGTGCTTGGTGCTTGGTGTTTGGTCCTTGGTGCTTGGTGCTTGGTCTTTGGTGCTTGGGTTTTGGTGTTTGGTGCTTGGTGCTTGGTGTTTGGTGCTTGGTTCTTGGTGCTTGTTGCTTGGTGTTTGGTGATTGCTGCTTGGTGTTTGGTGTTTGGTGCTTGGTGCTTGGTGTTTGGTGTTTGGAGCTCGGTGCCTGGTGCTTGTTGTTTGGTGTTTGGCGCTTGGTGCTTGGTGTTTGGTGTTTGGTGCTTGGTGCTTGGTGCTTGGTATCTGGTGTTTGGTGCTTGATGTTTGGTGTTTGGTGCTTGGTGTTTGGTGTTTGGTGTTTGGTGCTTGGTGTTTGGTGCTTGGTGTTTGGTGTTTGGTGTTTGATGCTTGGTGTTTGCTGCTTCGTGCTTGGTGCTTGGTGTTTTGTGTTTCGTGATTGGTGCTTGGTGCCTGGTGCTTGCTGCTTGGTGCTTGTTGTTTGGTGCTTGGTGCTTGGTGATTAGTGTTTGGTGCTTGGTGCTTGCGGTTTGGTGTTTGGTGCTTGGGGTTTGGTGCTTGGTGCTTGGTGCTTGGTGCTTGGTGCCTGGTGCTTGGTGCTTGGTGCTTGTTGTTTGGTGCTTGGTGCTTTGTGCTTGGTATTTAGTCCTTGGTGCTTGGTGCTTGGTCTTTGGTGCTTGGGTTTTGGTGTTTGGTGCTTGGTGCTTGGTGTTTGGTGCTTGGTTCTTGGTGCTTGGTGCTTGGTGTTTGGTGATTGCTGCTTGGTGCTTGGTGTTTGGTGCTTGGTGCTTGGTGATTAGTGTTTGGTGATTGGTGCTTGGGATTTGCTGTTTGGTGCTTGGTGTTTGGTGCTTGGTGCTTGATGTTTGGTGTTTGGTGTTTGGTTCTTGGTGCTTGGTGTTTGGTGTTTGGTGTCTGGTGCTTGGTGCTTGGTGCTTGGTGTTTGGTGCTTGGTGCTTGGTGCTTGGTGTTTGGTGCTGCGTGCTTGGTGTTTGGTGCTTGGTGCTTGGTGATTAGTGTTTGGTGCTTGGTGCTTGGGGTTTGGTGTTTGGTGCTTGGGGTTTGGTGTTTGTTGGTTGGTGCTTGGTGTTTGGTGCTTGGTGCTTGGTGTTTGGTGCTTGGTGCTTTGTGTTTGGTGCTTGGTGTTTGGTGCTTGGTGCTTGGTGCTTGGTGTTAGGTGTTTGGTGCTTGGTGATTGGTGTTTGATGTTAGGTTCTTGGTGCTTGGTGTTTGGTGTTTGGTGCTTGGTGCTTGGTGTTTGGTGTTTGGTGCTTGCTGCTTGGTGCTTGGTGTTTTGTGTTTGGAGTTTGGTGCTTGGTGTTTGGTGCTTCGGTCTTGGTGTTTTGTGTATGGTGCTTGGTGCTTGGTGTTTGGTGTTTGGTGCCTGGTGCTTGGTGTTCGGTGCTTGGTGTTTGGTGTTTGGTGATTGGTGCTTGGTGTTTGGTGCTTGGTGCTTGGTGCTTGGTGCTTGGTGTTAGGCGTTTGGTGCTTGGTGCTTGGTGTTTGATGTTTGGTCCATGGTGCTTGGTGTTTGGTATTTTGTGCTTGGTGCTTGGTGTTTGGTGTTTGGTGCTTGGTGCTTGGTGTTTGGTGTTTGGTGCTTGCTGCTTGCTGCTTGGTGTTTGGTGCTAGGGGCTTGGTGCTTGGTGTTTCGTGTTTGGTGCTTGGTGCTTGGTGTTTGGTGTTTGGTGCTTGGTGCGTGGGACTTGGTGTTTGGTGCTTGGTGTTTGGTGCTTGGTGTTTGGTGCTTGGTGCCTGGTGCTTGGTGTTTGGTGTTTGGTGCTTGGTGTTTGGTGCTTGGTGTTTGGTGCTTGGTGTTCGGTGCTTGGTGCTTGGTGTTTGGTGTTTGCTGTTTGCTGTTTGGTGTTTGGTGTTTGCTGTTTGGTGTTTGCTGTTTGGTGTTTGGTGTTTGGTGCTTGCTGTTTGGTGCTTGGTGCTTGGTGTTTGGTGTTTGGTGCTTGGTGTTTGGTGCTTGGTGCTTGGTGCTGGGTGTTTGGTTCTTGGTGCTTGGTGTTTGGTGCTTGGTGCTTGGTGCTTGGTGTTTGGTCCTTGGTGCTTGGTGCTTGGTCTTTGGTGCTTGGGTTTTGGTGTTTGGTGCTTGGTGCTTGGTGTTTGGTGCTTGGTGCTTGGTGCTTGGTGTTTGGTGCTTGCTGCTTGGCGCTTGGTGTTTGGTGCTTGGTGCTTGGTGATTAGTGTTTGGTGATTGGTGCTTGGGGTTTTGTGTTTGGGGGCTTGGTGTTTGGTGCGTGGTGCTTGCTGTTTGGTGTTTGGTGCTGGGTGTTTGGTGCTTGGTGCTTGGTGTTTGGTGCTTGGTGCTTGGTGCTTGGTGCTTGGTGTTTGGTGCCTGGTGCTTGGTGCTTGGTGCTTGCTGTTTGGTGTTTGGTGTTTGGTTCTTGGTGCTTGGTGTTTGGTGTTTGGTGCTTGGTGCTTGGTGCTTGGTGTTTGGTGCTTGGTGCTTGGTGATTAGTGTTTGGTGATTGGTGCTTGGGGTTTGGTGTTTGGTGCTTGGTGTTTGGTGCTTGGTGCTTGCTGTTTGGTGTTTGGTGTTTGGTTCTTGGTGCTTGGTGTTTGGTGTTTGGTGCTTGGTGCTTGGGGTTTGGTGTTTGGTGCTTGGTGTTTGGTGCTTGGTGCTTGCTGTTTGGTGTTTGGTGTTTGGTGCTTGGTGCTTGGTGTTAGGTGTTTGGTGCTTGGTGCTTGGTGTTTGATGTTTGGTCCTTGGTGCTTGTTGTTTGGTGTTTGGTGCTTGGTGTTTGGTGTTTGGTGTTTGGTGCTTGCTGCTTGATGCTTGGTGTTTGGTGCTTGGTGATTGGTGCTTGGTGTTTTATGCTTGGTGCTTGGTGTTTGGTGCTAGGGGCTTGGTGCTTGATGCTTGGTGTTTGGTGCTTGGTGCTTGCTGTTTGGTGCTTGGTGCTTGGTGCTTGGTGTTTGGTGTATGGTGTTTGGTGCTTGGTGTTTGGTGCTTGGTGCTTGGTGCTGGGTGGTTGGTGTTTGGTGTTTGGTGCTTGGTGATTGGTGCTTATTGTTTGGTGCTTGGTGCTTGGTGCTTGGTGCTTGGTCTTTGATGCTTGGTGTTTGGTGTTTGGTGCTTGGTGCTTGGTGCTTGGTGATTAGTGTTTGGTGCTTGGTGCTTGGTGTTTTGTGCTTGGTGTTTGGTGCTTGGTGCTTGGTGTTTGGTGTTTGGTGCTTGGTGCTTGGGTCTTGGTGTTTGGTGCTTAGTGTTTGGTGCTTGGTGTTTGGTGCTTGGCGCTTGGTGCTTGGTGTTTGGTGTATGGTGTTTGCTGCTTGGTGTTTGGTGCTTGGTGCTTGGTGCTGGGTGGTTGGTGTTTGGTGTTTGGTGCTTGGTGATTGGTGCTTATTGTTTGGTGCTTGGTGCTTGGTGCTTGGTGCTTGGTCTTTGGTGCTTGGTGTTTGGTGTTTGGTGCTTGGTGCTTGGTGCTTGGTGATTAGTGTTTGGTGCTTGGTGCTTGGTGCCTGGTGCTTGGTGCTTGGTGCTTGTTGTTTGGTGCTTGGTGCTTGGTGATTAGTGTTTGGTGCTTGGTGCTTGGGGTTTGGTGTTTGGTGCTTGGTGTTTGGTGTTTGGTGCTTGTTGCTTGGTGTTTGGTGCTTGGTGCTTGGTGTTTGGTGCTTGGTGCTTTGTGTTTGGTGCTTGGTGTTTGGTGCTTGGTGCTTGGTGCTTGGTGCTTGGTGTTAGGTGTTTGGTGCTTGGTGATTGGTGTTTGATGTTAGGTTCTTGGTGCTTGGTGTTTGGTGTTTGGTGCTTGGTGCTTGGTGTTTGGTGTTTGGTGCTTGCTGCTTGGTGCTTGGTGTTTTGTGTTTGGAGTTTGGTGCTTGGTGTTTGGTGCTTGGTGCTTGGTGTTTGGTGTTTGGTGTTTGGTGTTTGGTGATTGGTGCTTTGTGTTTGGTGCTTGGTGCTTGGTGCTTGGTTCTTGGTGTTAGGCGTTTGGTGCTTGGTGCTTGGTGTTTGATGTTTTGTCCTTGGTGCTTGGTGTTTGGTATTTGGAGCTTGGTGCTTGGTGTTTGGTGTTTGGTGCTTGCTGCTTGCTGCTTGGTGTTTGGTGCTAGGGACTTGGTGCTTGGTGCTTGGTGTTTGGTGCTTGGTGTTTGGTGTTTGGTGCTTGGTGCGTGGGACTTGGTGTTTGGTGCTTGGTGTTTGGTGCTTGGTGTTTGGTGCTTGGTGCCTGGTGCTTGGTGTTTGGTGTTTGGTGCTTGGTGTTTGGTGCTTGGTGTTTGGTACTTGGTGTTCGGTGCTTGGTGCTTGGTGCTTGGTGCTTGGTGTTTGGTGTTTGGTGCTTGGTGCTTGGTGTTTGATGTTTGGTCCTTGGTGCTTGGTGTTTGGTGTTGTGTGCTTGGTGCTTGGTGCTTGGTGTTTGGTACTTGGTGCTTGGTGCTTGGTGTTTGGCATTTGCTGTTTGCTGTTTGGTGTTTGGTGTTTGCTGTTTGGTGTTTGCTGTTTGGTGTTTGGTGTTTGGTGCTTGGTGCTTGGTGTTTGGTGCTTGGTGCTTGGTGCTTGGTGTTTGGTCCTTGGTGCTTGGTGCTTGGTCTTTGGTGCTTGGGTTTTGGTGTTTGGTGCTTGGTGCTTGGTGTTTGGTGCTTGGTGCTTGGTGCTTGGTGCTTGGTGTTTGGTGCTTGCTGCTTGGTGCTTGGTGTTTGGTGCTTGGTGCTTGGTGATTAGTGTTTGGTGCTTGGTGCTTCGGGTTTGGTGTTTGGGGCTTGGTGTTTGGTGCTTGGTGCTTGCTGTTTGGTGATTGGTGTTTGGTTCTTGGTGCTTGGTGTTTGGTGTTTGGTGGTTGGTGCTTGGTGCTTGGTGCTTGGTGTTTGGTGCTTGGTGCTTGGTGTTTGGTGCTGCGTGCTTGGTGTTTGGTGTTTGGTGCTTGGTGCCTGGTGCTTGTTGTTTGTTGTTTGGTGCTTAGTGCTTGGTGTTTGGTGTTTGGTGCTTGGTGCTTGGTGGCTGGTGTTTGGTGCTTGGTGTTTGGAGTTTGGTGCTTGGTGCTTGGTGCCTGGTGTTTCGTGCTTGGTGCTTGGTGCTTGGTGTTTGGTGTATGGTGCTTGGTGTTTGGTGTTTGGTACTTGGTGCTTGGTGCTTGGTGCTTGGTGTTTGGTGCTTGGTGTTTGATGCTGCGTGCTTGGTGTTTGGTGTTTGGTGCTTGGTGCTTGGTGTTTGGTGTTTGGAGCTTGGTGCCTGGTGCTTGTTGTTTGGTGTTTGGCGCTTGGTGCTTGGTGTTTGGTGTTTGGTGCTTGGTGCTTGGTGCTTGGTATCTGGTGTTTGGTGCTTGATGTTTGGTGTTTGGTGCTTGGTGTTTGGTGTTTGGTGCTTGGTGCTTGGTGTTTGGTGCTTGGTGTTTGGTGCTTGGTGTTTGATGCTTGGTGTTTGCTGCTTGGTGCTTGGTGCTTGGTGTTTTGTGTTTGGTGCTTGGTGCCTGGTGCTTGGTGCTTGGTGCTTGTTGTTTTGTGCTTGGTGCTTGGTGATTAGTGTTTGGTGCTTGGTGCTTGCGGTTTGGTGTTTGGTGCTTGGGGTTTGGTGTTTGGTGCTTGGTGCTTGGTGTTTGGTGCTTGGTGCTTGGTGCTTGGTGTTTGGTGCTTGGTGCTTGGTGTTTGGTGCTTGGTGCTTGGTGTTTGGTGTTTGGCGTTTGCTGTTTGCTGTTTGGTGTTTGGTGTTTGCTGTTTGGTGTTTGCTGTTTGGTGTTTGGTGTTTGGTGCTTGCTGTTTGGTGCTTGGTGCTTGGTGTTTGGTGTTTGGTGTTTGGTGCTTGGTGCTTGGTGTTTGGTGCTTGGTGCTTGGTGCTGGGTGTTTGGTGCTTGGTGCTTGGTGTTTGGTTGTTGGTGATTGGTGCTTGGTGTTTGGTCCTTGGTGCTTGGTGCTTGGTCTTTGCTGCTTGGGTTTTGGTGTTTGGTGCTTGGTGCTTGGTGTTTGGTGATTGCTGCTTGGTGATTGGTGTTTGGTGCTTGGTGCTTGGTGATTAGTGTTTGGTGATTGGTGCTTGGGGTTTGCTGTTTGGTGCTTGGTGTTTGGTGCTTGGTGCTTGCTGTTTGGTGTTTGGTGTTTGGTTCTTGGTGCTTGGTGTTTGGTGTTTGGTGTTTGGTGCTTGGTGCTTGGTGCTTGATGTTTGGTGCTTGGTGCTTGGTGCTTGGTGTTTGGTGCTGCGTGCTTGGTGTTTGGTGTTTGGTGCTTGGTGCCTGGTGCTCGTTGTTTGGTGTTTGGTGCTTAGTGCATGGTGTTTGGTGTTTGGTGCTTGGTGCTTGGTGGTTGGTGCTTGGTGCTTGGTGTTTGGAGTTTGGTGCTTGGTGCTTGGTACCTGGTGTTTCGTGCTTGGTGCTTGGTGCTTGGTGTTTGGTGTTTGGTGCTTGGTGTTTGGTGTTTGGTACTTGGTGCTTGGTGCTTGGTGCTTGGTGTTTGGTGCTTGGTGTTTGATGCTGCGTGCTTGGTGTTTGGTGTTTGGTTCTTGGTGCTTGGTGTTTGGTGTTTGGAGCTTGGTGCCTGCTGCTTGTTGTTTGGTGTTTGGTGCTTGGTGCTTGGTGTTTGGTGTTTGGTGCTTGGTGCTTGGTGCTTGGTATCTGGTGTTTGGTGCTTGATGTTTAGTGTTTGGTGCTTGGTGCTTGGTGCTTGGTGTTTGGTGTTTGGTGCTTGGTGCTTGGTGTTTGGTGCTTGGTGTTTGGTGTTTGGTGTTTGATGCTTGGTGTTTGCTGCTTGGTGCTTGGTGCTTGGAGCTTGGTGATTAGTGTTTGGTGCTTGGTGCTTGCGGTTTGATGTTTGGTGCTTGGGGTTTGGTGTTTGGTGCTTGGTGCTTGGTGTTTGGTGCTTGGTGCTTGGTGCTTGGTGTTTGGTGCTTGGTGCTTGGTGTTTGGTGCTTGGTGCTTGGTGTTTGGTGCTTGGTGTTTGGTGCTTGGTGCTTGGTGCTTGGTGCTTGGTGTTAGGTGTTTGGTGCTTGGTGCTTGGTGTTTGATGTTTGGTCCTTGGTGCTTGGTGTTTGGTGTTTGGTGCTTGGTGCTTGGTGTTTGGTGTTTGGTGCTTGCTGCTTGCCGCTTGGTGTTTGGTGCTTGGTGATTGGTGCTTGGTGTTTTGTGCTTGGTGCTTGGTGTTTGGTGTTTGGTGCTAGGGGCTTGGTGCTTGGTGCTTGGTGTTTGGTGCTTGGTGCTTGCTGTTTGGTGTTTGGTGCTTGGTGCGTGGGACTTAGTGTTTGGTGTTTGGTGCTTGGTGTTGGGTGCTTGGTGTTTGGTGCTTGGTGTTTGGGGCTTGGTGTTCGGTGCTTGGTGCTTGGTGCTTGGGGCTTGGTGTTTGATGTTGGGTCCTTGGTGCTTGGTGTTTGGTGTTTGGTGCTTGGTGTTTGGTGTTTGGTGCTTGGTGCTTGGTGTTTGGTGTTTGGTGCTTGGTGCTTGGGGCTTGGTGTTTGGTGCTTCTGCTTGGGGTTTGGTAGTTGGTGCTTGGTGCTTGGTGCCTGGTGTTTGGTGTTTGGTGTTTGGTGCTTGGTGTATGGTGCTTGGTGCTTGGTGCTGGGTGGTTGGTGTTTGGTGCTTGGTGCTTGGTGTTTGGTGCTTGGTGCTTGGTGCTTGTTGTTTGGTGCTTGGTGCTTGGTGCTTGGTCTTTGGTGCATGGTGTTTGGTGTTTGGTGCTTGGTGCTTAGTGATTGGTGCTTGGTGCTTGGTGCTTGGTGTTTGGTGCTTGGTGCTTGGTGATTAGTGTTTGTTGCTTGGTGCTTGGGGTTTGGTGGTTGGTGCTTGGTGCTTGGTGTTTGGTGTTTGGTGTTTGGTGTTTGGTGTTTGCTGTTTGGTGTCTGCTTTTTGGTGTTTGGTGTTTGCTGTATGGTGTTTGCTGTTTCGTATTTGGTTTTTGCTGTTTGGTGTTTGGTGTTTGGTGTTTGGTGCTTGGTGTTTGGCGTTTGGTGCTTGGTGCTTGGTGTTTGGTGCTTGGTGCTTGGTGTTTGGTGTTTGGTGCTTGGTGCCTGGTGCTTGTTGTATGGTGTTTGGTGCTTGGTGCTTGGTGTTTGGTGTTTGGTGCTTGGTGGTTGGTGTTTGGTGTTTGGTGCTGGGTGCATGGCGTTTGGTGTTTGGTGCTTAGTGCTTGGTGTTTGGTGTTTGATGCTTGGTGTGTGGTGCTTGGTGCTTGGTGTTTTGTGTTTGGTGCTTGGTGCTTGGTGCCTGGTGCTTGGTGCTTGGTGCTTGTTGTTTGGTGCTTGGTGCTTGGTGATTAGTGTTTGGTGCTTGGTGCTTGGTGTTTGGTGCTTGGTGTTTGGTGCTTGGTGCCTGGTGCTTGGTGTTTGGTGTTTGATGCTCGGTGTTTGGTGTTTGGTATTTGGTACTTGGTGTTCGGTGCTTGGTGCTTGGTGCTTGGTGCTTGGTGTTTGGTGTTTGGTGCTTGGTGCTTGGTGTTTGATGTTTGGTCCTTGGTGCTTGGTGTTTGGTGTTGTGTGCTTGGTGCTTGGTGCTTGGTGTTTGGTGCTTGGTGCTTGGTGCTTGGTGTTTGGCGTTTGCTGTTTGCTGTTTGGTGTTTGGTGTTTACTGTTTGGTGTTTGTGGTTTGGTGTTTGGTGTTTGGTGCTTGCTGTTTGGTGCTTGGTGCTTGGTGTTTGGTGTTTGGTGCTTGGTGTTTGGTGCTTGGTGCTTGGTGCTGGGTGTTTGGTGCTTGGTGCTTGGTGCTTGGTGTTTGGTGCTTGGTCTTTGGTGCTTGGGTTTTGGTGTTTGGTGCTTGGTGCTTGGTGTTTGGTGCTTGGTGCTTGGTGCTTGGTGCTTGGTGTTTGGTGCTTGCTGCTTGGTGCTTGGTGTTTGGTGCTTGGTGCTTGGTGATTAGTGTTTGGTGATTGGTGCTTGGGGTTTGGTGTTTGGGGCTTGGTGTTTGGTGCTTAGTGCTTGCTGTTTGGTGTTTGGTGCTTGGTGCTTGGTGGCAGGTGTTTGGTGCTTGGTGTTTGGAGTTTGGTGCTTGGTGCTTGGTGCCTGGTGTTTCGTGCTTGGTGCTTGGTGCTTGGTGTTTGGTGTTTGGTGCTTGGTGTTTGGTGCTTGGTGTTTGGTGCTTGGTGCTTGGTGCTTGGTGTTAGGTGTTTGGTGCTTGGTGCTTGGTGTTTGATGTTTGGTCCTTGGTGCTTGTTGTTTGGTGTTTGGTGCTTGGTGCTTGGTGTTTGGTGTTTGGTGCTTGCTGCTTGCTGCTTGGTGTTTGGTGCTTGGTGATTGGTGCTTGGTGTTTTATGCTTGGTGCTTGGTGTTTGGTGCTAGGGGCTTGGTGCTTGATGCTTGGTGTTTGGTGCTTAGTGCTTGCTGTTTGGTGTTTGGTGCTTGGTGCGTGGGACTTAGTGTTTGGTGTTTGGTGCTTGGTGTTTGGTGCTTGGTGTTTGGTGTTTGGTACTTGGTGCTTGGTGCTTGGTGCTTGGTGTTTGGTGCTTGGTGTTTGATGCTGCGTGCTTGGTGTTTGGTGTTTGGTGCTTGGTGCTTGGTGTTTGGTGTTTGGAGCTTGGTGCCTGGTGCTTGTTGTTTGGTGTTTGGCGCTTGGTGCTTGTTGTTTGGTGTTTGGTGCTTGGTGCTTGGTGCTTGGTATCTGGTGTTTGGTGCTTGGTGTTTGGTGTTTGGTGCTTGGTGCCTGGGGCTTGTTGTTTGGTGTTTGGTGCTTAGTGCTTGGTGTTTGGTGTTTGGTGCTTGGTGCTTGGTGGCTGGTGCTTGGTGCTTGGTGTTTGGAGTTTGGTGCTTGGTGCTTGGTGCCTGGTGTTTCGTGCTTGGTGCTTGGTGCTTGGTGTTTGGTGTTTGGTGCTTGGTGTTTGGTGCTTGGTGTTTGGTGCTTGGTGCTTGGTGCTTGGTGTTAGGTGTTTGGTGCTTGGTGCTAGGTGTTTGATGTTTGGTCCTTGGTGCTTGTTGTTTGGTGTTTGGTGCTTGGTGCTTGGTGTTTGGTGTTTGGTGCTTGCTGCTTGCTGCTTGGTGTTTGGTGCTTGGTGATTGGTGCTTGGTGTTTTATGGTTGGTGCTTGGTGTTTGGTGCTAGGGGCTTGGTGCTTGATGCTTGGTGTTTGGTGCTTGGTGCTTGCTGTTTGGTGTTTGGTGCTTGGTGCGTGGGACTTAGTGTTTGGTGTTTGGTGCTTGGTGTTTTGTGCTTGGTGTTTGGTGCTTGCTGCTTGGTGTTTGGTGTTTGGTGCTTGGTGCTTGGGGCTTGGTGTTTGGTGCTTAGTGTTTGGTGCTTGGTGTTTGGTGCTTGGTGCTTGGTGCTTGGTGTTTGGTGTATGGTGTTTGGTGCTTGGTGTTTGGTGCTTGGTGCTTGGTGCTGGGTGGTTGGTGTTTGGTGTTTGGTGCTTGGAGATTGGTGCTTATTGTTTGGTGCTTGGTGCTTGGTGCTTGGTGCTTGGTCTTTGGTGCTTGGTGTTTGGTGTTTGGTGCTTGATGCTTGGTGCTTGGTGATTAGTGTTTGGTGCTTGGTGCTTGGTGCCTGGTGCTTGGTGCTTGGTGCTTGTTGTTTGGTGCTTGGTGCTTGGTGATTAGTGTTTGGTGCTTGGTGCTTGGGGTTTGCTGTTTGGTGCTTGGGGTTTGGTGTTTGTTGCTTGGTGCTTGGTGTTTGGTGCTTGGTGCTTGGTGTTTGGTGCTTGGTGCTTTGTGTTTGGTGCTTGGTGTTTGGCGCTTGGTCCTTGGTGCTTGGTGCTTGGTGTTAGGTGTTTGGTGCTTGGTGATTGGTGTTTGATGTTAGGTTCTTGGTGCTTGGTGTTTGGTGTTTGGTGCTTAGTGCTTGGTGTTTGGTGTTTGGTGCTTGCTGCTTGGTGCTTGGTGTTTTGTGTTTGGAGTTTGGTGCTTGGTGTTTGGTGCTTGGTGCTTGGTGTTTGGTGTTTGGTGTTTGGTGTTTGGTGATTGGTGCTTGGTGTTTGGTGCTTGGTGCTTGGTGCTTGGTGCTTGGTGTTAGGCGTTTGGTGCTTGGTGCTTGGTGTTTGATGTTTGGTCCTTGGTGCTTGGTGTTTGGTATTTGGAGCTTGGTGCTTGGTGTTTGGTGTTTGGTGCTTGCTGCTTGCTGCTGGGTGTTTGGTGCTAGGGACTTGGTGCTTGGTGCTTGGTGTTTGGTGCTTGGTGTTTGGTGTTTGGTGCTTGGTGCGTGGGACCTGGTGTTTGGTGCTTGGTGTTTGGTGCTTGGTGTATGGTGCTTGGTGCCTGGTGCTCGGTGTTTGGTGTTTGGTGCTTGGTGTTTGGTGCTTGGTGTTTGGTACTTGGTGTTCGGTGCTTGGTGCTTGGTGCTTGGTGCTTGGTGTTTGGTGTTTGGTGCTTGGTGCTTGGTGTTTGATGTTTGGTCCTTGGTGCTTGGTGTTTGGTGTTGTGTGCTTGGTGCTTGGTGCTTGGTGTTTGGTGCTTGGTGCTTGGTGCTTGGTGTTTGGCGTTTGCTGTTTGCTGTTTGGTGTTTGGTGTTTGCTGTTTGGTGTTTGCTGTTTGGTGTTTGGTGTTTGGTGCTTGGTGCTTGGTGTTTGGTGCTTGGTGCTTGGTGCTTGGTGTTTGGTCCTTGGTGCTTGGTGCTTGGTCTTTGGTGCTTGGTGCTTGGTGCTTGGTGTTTGGTGCTTGCTGCTTGGTGCTTGGTGTTTGGTGCTTGGTGCTTGGTGATTAGTGTTTGGTGATTGGTGCTTCGGGTTTGGTGTTTGGGGCTTGGTGTTTGGTGCTTGGTGCTTGCTGTTTGGTGATTGGTGTTTGGTTCTTGGTGCTTGGTGTTTGGTGTTTGGTGTTTGGTGTTTGGTGCTTGGTGCTTGGTGCTTGGTGTTTGGTGCTTGGTGCTTGGTGCTTGGTGTTTGGTGCTGCGTGCTTGGTGTTTGGTGTTTGGTGCTTGGTGCCTGGTGCTTGTTGTTTGGTGTTTGGTGCTTAGTGCTTGGTGTTTGGTGTTTGGTGCTTGGTGCTTGGTGGCTGGTGTTTGGTGCTTGGTGTTTGGAGTTTGGTGCTTGGTGCTTGGTGTCTGGTGTTTCGTGCTTGGTGCTTGGTGCTTGGTGTTTGGTGTATGGTGCTTGGTGTTTGGTGTTTGGTACTTGGTGCTTGGTGCTTGGTGCTTGGTGTTTGGTGCTTGGTGTTTGATGCTGCGTGCTTGGTGTTTGGTGTTTGACGTTTGCTGTTTGCTGTTTGGTGTTTGGTGTTTGCTGTCTGGTGTTTGCTGTTTGGTGTTTGGTGTTTGGTGCTTGCTGTTTGGTGCTTGCTGCTTGGTGTTTGGTGTTTGGTGTTTGGTCCTTGGTGCTTGGTGTTTGGTGCTTGGTGCTTGGTGCTGGGTGTTTGGTGCTTGGTGCTTGGTGTTTGGTTGTTGGTGCTTGGTGCTTGGTGTTTGGTCCTTGGTGCTTGGTGCTTGGTCTTTGGTGCTTGGGTTTTGGTGTTTGGTACTTGGTGCTTGGTGTTTGGTGCTTGGTTCTTGGTGCTTGGTGCTTGGTGTTTGGTGATTGCTGCTTGGTGCTTGGTGTTTGGTGCTTGGTGCTTGGTGATTAGTGTTTGGTGATTGGTGCTTGGGGTTTGCTGTTTGGTGCTTGGTGTTTGGTGCTTGGTGCTTAGTGCATGGTGTTTGGTGTTTGGTGCTTGGTGCTTGGTGGCTGGTGCTTGGTGCTTGGTGTTTGGAGTTTGGTGCTTGGTGCTTGGTGCCTGGTGTTTCGTGCTTGGTGCTTGGTGCTTGGTGTTTGGTGTTTGGTGCTTGGTGTTTGGTGTTTGGTACTTGGTGCTTGGTGCTTGGTGCTTGGTGTTTGGTGCTTGGTGTTTGATGCTGCGTGCTTGGTGTTTGGTGTTTGGTGCTTGGTGCTTGGTGTTTGGTGTTTGGAGCTTGGTGCCTGCTGCTTGTTGTTTGGTGTTTGGTGCTTGGTGCTTGGTGTTTGGTGTTTGGTGCTTGGTGCTTGAAGCTTGGTATCTGGTGTTTGGTGCTTGATGTTTGGTGTTTGGTGCTTGGTGCTTGGTGCTTGGTGTTTGGTGTTTGGTGCTTGGTGTTTGGTGTTTGGTGCTTGGTGTTTGGTGTTTGGTGTTTGATGCTTGGTGTTTGCTGCTTGGTGCTTGGTGCTTGGTGTTTTGTGTTTGGTGCTTGGTGCTTGGTGCCTGGTGCTTGGTGCTTGGTGCTTGTTGTTTGGTGCTTGGTGCTTGGTGCTTGGTGTTTGGCGCTTGGTGCTTGGTGCTTGGTGTTTGGTGTTTGGTGCTTGGTGTTTGGTGCTTGGTGTTTGGTGCTTGGTGCTTGGTGCTTGGTGTTAGGTGTTTGGTGCTTGGTGCTTGGTGTTTGATGTTTGGTCCTTGGTGCTTGTTGTTTGGTGTTTGGTGCTTGGTGCTTGGTGTTTGGTGTTTGGTGCTTGCTGCTTGCTGCTTGGTGTTTGGTGCTTGGTGATTGGCGCTTGGTGTTTTATGCTTGGTGCTTGATGTTTGGTGCTAGGGGCTTGGTGCTTGATGCTTGGTGTTTGGTGCTTGGTGCTTGCTGTTTGGTGTTTGGTGCTTGGTGCGTGGGACTTAGTGTTTGGTGTTTGGTGCTTGGTGTTTTGTGCTTGGTGTTTGGTGCTTGGTGCTTGGTGTTTGGTGTTTGGTGCTTGGTTCTTGGGGCTTGGTGTTTGGTGCTTAGTGTTTGGTGCTTGGTGTTTGGTGCTTGGTGCTTGGTGCTTTGTGTTTGGTGTATGGTGTTTGGTGCTTGGTGTTTGGTGCTTGGTGCTTGGTGCTGGGTGGTTGGTGTTTGGTGTTTGGTGCTTGGTGATTGGTGCTTATTGTTTGGTGCTTGGTGCTTGGTGCTTGGTGCTTGGTCTTTGGTGCTTGGTGTTTGGTGTTTGGTGCTTGGTGCTTGGTGCTTGGTGATTAGTGTTTGGTGCTTGGTGCTTGGTGCCTGGTGCTTGGTGCTTGGTGCTTGTTGTTTGGTGCTTGGTGCTTGGTGATTAGTGTTTGGTGCTTGGTGCTTGGGGTTTGGTGTTTGGTGCTTGGGGTTTGGTGTTTGGTGCTTGGTGCTTGGTGTTTGGTGCTTGGTGCTTGGTGTTTGGTGTTTGGTGCTTGGTGCTTGGTGTTTGATGTTTGGTCCTTGGTGCTTGGTGTTTGGTGTTGTGTGCTTGGTGCTTGGTGCTTGGTGTTTGGTGCTTGGTGCTTGGTGCTTGGTGTTTGGCGTTTGCTGTTTGCTGTTTGGTGTTTGGTGTTTGCTGTTTGGTGTTTGCTGTTTGGTGTTTGGTGTTTGGTGCTTGGTGCTTGGTGTTTGGTGCTTGGTGCTTGGTGCTTGGTGTTTGGTCCTTGGTGCTTGGTGCTTGGTCTTTGGTGCTTGGGTTTTGGTGTTTGGTGCTTGGTGCTTGGTGCTTGGTGCTTGGTGCTTGGTGCTTGGTGTTTGGTGCTTGCTGCTTGGTGCTTGGTGTTTGGTGCTTGGTGCTTGGTGATTAGTGTTTGGTGATTGGTGCTTCGGGTTTGGTGTTTGGGGCTTGGTGTTTGGTGCTTGGTGCTTGCTGTTTGGTGATTGGTGTTTGGTTCTTGGTGCTTGGTGTTTGGTGTTTGGTGTTTGGTGTTTGGTGCTTGGTGCTTGGTGCTTGGTGTTTGGTGCTTGGTGCTTGGTGCTTGGTGTTTGGTGCTGCGTGCTTGGTGTTTGGTGTTTGGTGCTTGGTGCCTGGTGCTTGTTGTTTGGTGTTTGGTGCTTAGTGCTTGGTGTTTGGTGTTTGGTGCTTGGTGGTTGGTGGCTGGTGCTTGGTGCTTGGTGTTTGGAGTTTGGTGCTTGGTGCTTGGTGCCTGGTGTTTCGTGCTTGGTGCTTGGTGCTTGGTGTTTGGTGTATGGTGCTTGGTGTTTGGTGTTTGGTGCTTGGTGCTTGGTGCTTGGTGCTTGGTGTTTGGTGCTTGGTGTTTGATGCTGCGTGCTTGGTGTTTGGTGTTTGGTGCCTGGTGCTTGTTGTTTGGTGTTTGGCGCTAGGTGCTTGGTGTTTGGTGTTTGGTGCTTGGTGCTTGGTGCTTGGTATCTGGTGTTTGGTGCTTGATGTTTGGTGTTTGGTGCTTGGTGTTTGGTGTTTGGTGCTTGGTGCTTGGTGTTTGGTGCTTGGTGTTTGGTGCTTGGTGTTTGATGCTTGGTGTTTGCTGCTTGGTGCTTGGTGCTTGGTGTTTTGTGTTTGGTGTTTGGTGCTTGGAGCCTGGTGCTTGGTGCTTGGTGCTTGTTGTTTGGTGCTTGGTGCTTGGTGATTAGTGTTTGGTGCTTGGTGCTTGCGGTTTGGTGTTTGGTGCTTGGGGATTGGTGTTTGGTGCTTGGTGCTTGGTGTTTGGTGCTTGGTGCTTGGTGTTTGGTGTTTGGCGTTTGCTGTTTGCTGTTTGGTGTTTGGTGTTTGCTGTCTGGTGTTTGCTGTTTGGTGTTTGGTGTTTGGTGCTTGCTGTTTGGTGCTTGGTGCTTGGTGTTTGGTGTTTGGTGTTTGGTGCTTGGTGCTTGGTGTTTGGTGCTTGGTGCTTGGTGCTGGGTGTTTAGTGGTTGGTGCTTGGTGTTTGGTTGTTGGTGCTTGGTGCTTGGTGTTTGGTCCTTGGTGCTTGGTGCTTGGTCTTTGGTGCTTGGGTTTTGGTGTTTGGTGCTTGGTGCTTGGTGTTTGGTGCTTGGTTCTTGGTGCTTGGTGCTTGGTGTTTGGTGATTGCTGCTTGGTGCTTGGTGTTTGGTGCTTGGTGCTTGGTGATTAGTGTTTGGTGATTGGTGCTTGGGGTTTGCTGTTTGGTGCTTGGTGTTTGGTGCTTGGTGCTTAGTTCATGGTGTTTGGTGTTTGGTGCTTGGTGCTTGGTGGCTGGTGCTTGGTGCTTGGTGTTTGGAGTTTGGTGCTTGGTGCCTGGTGTTTCGTGCTTGGTGCTTGGTGCTTGGTGTTTGGTGTTTGGTGCTTGGTGTTTGGTGTTTGGTACTTGGTGCTTGGTGCTTGGTGTTTGGTGCTTGGTGTTTGATGCTGCGTGCTTGGTGTTTGGTGTTTGGTGCTTGGTGCTTGGTGTTTGGTGTTTGGAGCTTGGTGCCTGCTGCTTGTTGTTTGGTGTTTGGTGCTTGGTGCTTGGTGTTTGGTGTTTGGTGCTTGGTGCTTGATGCTTGGTATCTGGTGTTTGGTGCTTGATGTTTGGTGTTTGGTGCTTGGTGCTTGGTGCTTGGTGTTTGGTGTTTGGTGCTTGGTGTTTGGTGTTTGGTGCTTGGTGTTTGGTGTTTGGTGTTTGATGCTTGGTGTTTGCTGCTTGGTGCTTGGTGCTTGGTGTTTTGTGTTTGGTGCTTGGTGCTTGGTGCCTGGTTCTTGGTGCTTGGTGCTTGTTGTTTGGTGCTTGGTGCTTGGTGCTTGGTGTTTGGTGCTTGGTGCTTGGTGCTTGGTGTTTGGTGTTTGGTGCTTGGTGTTTGGTGCTTGGTGTTTGGTGCTTGGTGCTTGGTGCTTGGTGTTAGGTTTTTGGTGCTTGGTGCTTGGTGTTTGATGTTTGGTCCTTGGTGCTTGTTGTTTGGTGTTTGGTGCTTGGTGCTTGGTGTTTGGTGTTTGGTGCTTGCTGCTTCCTGCTTGGTGTTTGGTGCTTGGTGATTGGTGCTTAGTGTTTTATGCTTGGTGCTTGGTGTTTGGTGTTTGGTGCTTGGTGCTTGCTGTTTGGTGTTTGGTGCTTGGTGCGTGGGACTTAGTGTTTGGTGTTTGGTGCTTGGTGTTTTGTGCTTGGTGTTTGGTGCTTGGTGCTTGGTGTTTGGTGTTTGGTGCTTGGTGCTTGGGGCTTGGTGTTTGGTGCTTAGTGTTTGGTGCTTGGTGTTTGGTGCTTGGTGCTTGGTGCTTTGTGTTTGGTGTATGGTGTTTGGTGCTTGGTGTTTGGTGCTTGGTGCTTGGTGCTGGGTGGTTGGTGTTTGGTGTTTGGTGCTTGGTGATTGGTGCTTATTGTTTGGTGCTTGGTGCTTGGTGCTTGGTGCTTGGTCTTTGGTGCTTGGTGTTTGGTGTTTGGTGCTTGGTGCTTGGTGCTTGGTGATTAGTGTTTGGTGCTTGGTGCTTGGGGTTTGGTGTTTGGTGCTTGGGGTTTGGTGTTTGGTGCTTGGTGCTTGGTGTTTGGTGCTTGGTGCTTGGTGTTTGGTGCTTGGTTCTTTGTGTTTGGTGCTTGGTGTTTGGTGCTTGGTGCTTGGTGCTTGGTGCTTGGTGTTAGGTGTTTGGTGCTTGGTGATTGGTGTTTGATGTTAGGTTCTTGGAGCTTGGTGTTTGGTGTTTGGTGCTTGGTGCTTGGTGTTTGGTGTTTGGTGCTTGCTGCTTGGTGCTTGGTGTTTTGTGTTTGGAGTTTGGTGCTTGGTGTTTGGTGCTTGGTGCTTGGTGTTTGGTGTTTGGTGTTTGGTGTTTGGTGATTGGTGCTTGGTGTTTGGTGCTTGGTGCTTGGTGCTTGGTGCTTGGTGTTAGGCGTTTGGTGCTTGGTGCTTGGTGTTTGATGTTAGATTCTTGGTGCTTGGTGTTTGGTGTTTGGTGCTTGGTGCTTGGTGTTTGGTATTTGGTGCTTGATGCTTGGTGCTTGGTGTTTTGTGTTTGGAGTTTGGTGCTTGGTGTTTGGTGCTTGGTGCTTGGTGTTTGGTGTTTGGTGTTTGGTGTTTGGTGATTGGTGTTTGGTGTTTGGTGCTTGGTGTTTGGTGCTTGGTGCTTGGTGCTTGGTCCTTGGTGCTTGGTGTTTGGTATTTGGAGCTTGGTGCTTGGTGTTTGGTGTTTGGTGCTTGCTGCTTGCTGCTTGGTGTTTGGTGCTAGGGACTTGGTGCTTGGTGCTTGGTGTTTGGTGCTTGGTGTTTGGTGTTTGGTGCTTGGTGCGTGGGACTTGGTGTTTGGTGCTTGGTGTTTGGTGCTTGGTGTTTGGTGCTTGGTGCCTGGTGCTTGGTGTTTGGTGTTTGGTGCTTGGTGTTTGGTGCTTGGTGTTTGGTACCTGGTGTTCGGTGCTTGGTGCTTGGTGCTTGGTGCTTGGTGTTTGGTGTTTGGTGCTTGGTGCTTGGTGTTTGATGTTTGGTCCTTGGTGCTTGGTGTTTGGTGTTGTGTGCTTGGTGCTTGGTGCTTGGTGTTTGGTGCTTGGTGCTTGGTGCTTGGTGTTTGGCGTTTGCTGTTTGCTGTTTGGTGTTTGGTGTTTGCTGTTTGGTGTTTGCTGTTTGATGTTTGGTGTTTGGTGCTTGGTGCTTGGTGTTTGGTGCTTGGTCCTTGGTGCTTGGTGTTTTGTCCTTGGTGCTTGGTGCTTGGTCTTTGGTGCTTGGTGCTTGGTGCTTGGTGCTTGGTGTTTGGTGCTTGCTGCTTGGTGCTTGGTGTTTGGTGCTTGGTGCTTGGTGATTAGTGTTTGGTGATTGGTGCTTCGGGTTTGGTGTTTGGGGCTTGGTGTTTGGTGCTTGGTGCTTGCTGTTTGGTGATTGGTGTTTGGTTCTTGGTGCTTGGTGTTTGGTGTTTGGTGTTTGGTGCTTGGTGCTTGGTGCTTGGTGTTTGGTGCTTGGTGCTTGGTGCTTGGTGTTTGGTGCTGCGTGCTTGGTGTTTGGTGTTTGGTGCTTGGTGCCTGGTGCTTGTTGTTTGGTGTTTGGTGCTTAGTGCTTGGTGTTTGGTGTTTGGTGCTTGGTGCTTGGTGTCTGGTGTTTGGTGCTTGGTGTTTGGAGTTTGGTGCTTGGTGCTTGGTGCCTGGTGTTTCGTGCTTGGTGCTTGGTGCTTGGTGTTTGGTGTATGGTGCTTGGTGTTTGGTGTTTGGTACTTGGTGCTTGGTGCTTGGTGCTTGTTGTTTGGTGCTTGGTGCTTGGTGATTAGTGTTTGGTGCTTGGTGCTTGGGGTTTGGTGTTTGGTGCTTGGGGTTTGGTGTTTGGTGCTTGGTGCTTGGTGTTTGGTGCTTGGTGCTTGGTGTTTGGTGCTTGGTGCTTTGTGTTTGGTGCTTGGTGTTTGGTGCTTGGTGCTTGGTGCTTGGTGCTTGATGTTAGGTGTTTGGTGCTTGGTGATTGGTGTTTGATGTTAGGTTCTTGGTGCTTGGTGTTTGGTGTTTGGTGCTTGGTGCTTGGTGTTTGGTGTTTGGAGCTTGGTGCCTGGTGCTTGTTGTTTGGTGTTTGGCGCTTGGGGCTTGGTGTTTGGTGTTTGGTGCTTGGTGCTTGGTGATTAGTGTTTGGTGCTTGGTGCTTGGTATCTGGTGTTTGGTGCTTGATGTTTGGTGTTTGGTGCTTGGTGTTTGGTGTTTGGTGCTTGGTGCTTGGTGTTTGGTGCTTGGTGTTTGGTGCTTGGTGTTTGATGCTTGGTGTTTGCTGCTTGGTGCTTGGTGCTTGGTGTTTTGTGTTTGGTGCTTGGTGCTTGGAGCCTGGTGCTTGGTGCTTGGTGCTTGTTGTTTGGTGCTTGGTGCTCGGTGATTAGTGTTTGGTGCTTGGTGCTTGCGGTTTGGTCTTCGGTGCTTGGGGTTTGGTGTTTGGTGCTTGGTGCTTGGTGTTTGGTGCTTGGTGCTTGGTGCTTGGTGTTTGGTGCTTGGTGCTTGGTGTTTGGTGCTTGGTGCTTGGTGTTTGGTGTTTGGCGTTTGCTGTTTGCTGTTTGGTGTTTGGTGTTTGCTGTTTGGTGTTTGCTGTTTGGTGTTTGGTGTTTGGTGCTTGCTGTTTGGTGCTTGGTGCTTGGTGTTTGGTGTTTGGTGTTTGGTGCTTGGTGCTTGGTGCTTGGTGCTTGGTGCTGGGTGTTTGGTGCTTGGTGCTTGGTGTTTGGTTGTTGGTGCTTGGTGCTTGGTGTTTGGTCCTTGGTGCTTGGTGCTTGGTCTTTGGTGCTTGGGTTTTGGTGTTTGGTGCTTGGTGCTTGGTGTTTGGTGCTTGGTTCTTGGTGCTTGGTGCTTGGTGTTTGGTGATTGCCGCTTGGTGCTTGGTGTTTGGTGCTTGGTGCTTGGTGATTAGTGTTTGGTGATTGGTGCTTGGGGTTTGCTGTTTGGTGCTTGGTGTTTGGTGCTTGGTGCTTGCTGTTTGGTGTTTGGTGTTTGGTTCTTGGTGCTTGGTGTTTGGTGTTTGGTGTTTGGTGCTTGGTGCTTGGTGCTTGGTGTTTGGTGCTTGGTGCTTGCTGCTTGGTGTTTGGTGCTGCGTGCTTGGTGTTTGGTGTTTGGTGCTTGGTGCCTGGTGCTTGTTGTTTGGTGTTTGGTGCTTAGTGCATGGTGTTTGGTGTTTGGTGCTTGGTGCTTGGTGGCCGGTGCTTGGTGCTTGGTGTTTGGAGTTTGGTGCTTGGTGCTTGGTGCCTGGTGTTTCGTGCTTGGTGCTTGGTGCTTGGTGTTTGGTGTTTGGTGCTTGGTGCTTGGTGTTTGGTGTTTGGAGCTTGGTGCCTGCTGCTTGTTGTTTGGTGTTTGGTGCTTGGTGCTTGGTGTTTGGTGTTTGGTGCTTGGTGCTTGATGCTTGGTATCTGGTGTTTGGTGCTTGATGTTTGGTGTTTGGTGCTTGCTGCTTGGTGCTTGGTGTTTGGTGCTTGGTGTTTGGTGTTTGGTGCTTGGTTCTTGGTGTTTGGTGCTTGGTGCTTGGTGTTTGGTGTATGGTGCTTGGTGTTTGGTATTTGGTACTTGGTGCTTGGTGCTTGGTGCTTGTTGTTTGGTGCTTGGTGCTTGGTGATTAGTGTTTGGTGCTTGGTGCTTGGGGTTTGGTGTTTGGTGCTTGGGGTTTGGTGTTTGGTGCTTGGTGCTTGGTGTTTGGTGCTTGGTGCTTGGTGTTTGGTGCTTGGTGCTTTGTGTTTGGTGCTTGGTGTTTGGTGCTTGGTGCTTGGTGCTTGGTGCTTGGTGTTAGGTGTTTGGTGCTTGGTGATTGGTGTTTGATGTTAGGTTCTTGGTGCTTGGTGTTTGGTGTTTGGTGCTTGGTGCTTGGTGTTTGGTGTTTGGAGCTTGGTGCCTGGTGCTTGTTGTTTGGTGTTTGGCGCTTGGTGCTTGGTGTTTGGTGTTTGGTGCTTGGTGCTTGGTGTTTGGTGTTTGGTGCTTGGTGCTTGGTGTTTGGTGCTTGGTGTTTGGTGCTTGGTGTTTGATGCTTGGTGTTTGCTGCTTGGTGCTTGGTGCTTGGTGCTTGGTATCTGGTGTTTGGTGCTTGATGTTTGGTGTTTGGTGCTTGGTGTTTGGTGTTTGGTGCTTGGTGCTTGGTGTTTGGTGCTTGGTGCTTGGTATTTTGTGTTTGGTTCTTGGTGCTTGGTGCCTGGTGCTTGGTGCTTGGTGCTTGTTGTTTGGTGCTTGGTGCTTGGTGATTAGTGTTTGGTGCTTGGTGATTGCGGTTTGGTGTTTGGTGCTTGGGGTTTGGTGCTTGGTGCTTGGTGCTTGGTGTTTGGTGCTTGGTGCTTGGTGCTTGGTGCTTGGTGTCTGGTGCTTGGTACTTGTTGTTTTGTGTTTGGTGCTTGGTGCTTGGTGGTTGGTGTTTGGTGCTTGGTGCCTGGTGTTTGGTGTTTGGCGTTTGCTGTTTGCTGTTTGGTGTTTGGTGCTTGCTGTTTGGTGCTTGGTGCATGGTGTTTGGTGTTTGGTGTTTTCTGCTTGGTGCTTGGTGTTTGGTGCTTGATGCTTGGTGCTGGGTGTTTGGTGCTTGGTGCTTGGTGTTTGGTGCTTGGTGCTTGGTGCTTGGTGTTTGGTCCTTGGTGCTTGGTGCTTGGTATTTGGTGCTTGGGTTTTGGTGTTTGGTGCTTGGTGCTTGGTGTTTGGTGCTTGGTTCTTGGTGCTTGGTGCTTGGTGTTTGGTGATTGCTGCTTGGTGCTTGGTGTTTGGTACTTGGTGCTTGGTGATTAGTGTTTGGTGATTGGTGCTTGGGATTTGCTGTTTGGTGCTTGGTGTTTGGTGCTTGGTGCTTGCTGTTAGGTGTTTGGTGTTTGGTTCTTGGTGCTTGGTGTTTGGTGTTTGGTGTCTGGTGCTTGGTGCTTGGTGCTTGGTGTTTGGTGCTTGGTGCTTGGTGCTTGGTGTTTGGTGCTGCGTGCTTGGTGTTTGGTGTTTGGTGCTTGGTGCCTGGTGCTTGTTGTTTGGTGTTTGGTGCTTAGTGCTTGGTGTTTGGTGTTTGGTGCTTGGTGCTTGGTGACTGGTGCTTGGTGCTTGGTGTTTGGAGTTTGGTGCTTGGTGCTTGGTGCCTGGTGTTTCGTGCTTGGTGCTTGGTGCTTGGTGTTTGGTGTTTGGTGATTGGTGTTTGGTGTTTGGTGCTGGGTGCATGGAGTTTGGTGCTTGGTGCTTACTGCTTGGTGTTTGGTGTTTGGTGCTTGGTATTTGATGCTTGGTGTGTGGTGCTTGGTGCTTGGTGTTTTGTGTTTTGTGCTTGGTGCTTGGTGCCTGGTGCTTGGTGCTTGGTGCTTGTTGTTTGGTGCTTGGTGCTTGATGATTAGTGTTTGGTGCTTGGTGCTTGGTGTTTGGTGCTTGGTGTTTGGTGCCTGGTGCTTGGTGTTTGGTGTTTGGTGCTTTGGTGTTTGGTGCTTGGTGTTTGGTACTTGGTGTTCGGTGCTTGGTGCTTGGTGCTTGGTGTTTGATGTTTGGTCCGTGGTGCTTGGTGTTTGGTGTTGTGTGCTTGGTGCTTGGTGCTTGCTGTTTGGTTTTTGGTGCTTGGTGTTTGGTGTTTGCTGTTTGGTGTTTGCTGTTTGGTGTTTGGTGTTTGGTGCTTGCTGTTTGGTGCTTGGTGCTTGGTATTTGGTGTTTGGTGCTTGGTGTTTGGTGCTTGGTGCTTGGTGCTGGGTGTTTGGTGCTTGGTGCTTGGTATTTGGTGCTTGGTGCTTGGTGCTTGGTGCTTGGTGTTTGGTGCTTGGTGCTTGGTCTTTGGTGCTTGGGTTTTGGTGTTTGGTGCTTGGTGCTTGGTGTTTGGTGCTTGGTGCTTGGTGCTTGGTGTTTGGTGCTTGCTGCTTGGTGCTTGGTGTTTGGTGCTTGGTGCTTGGTGATTAGTGTTTGGTGATTGGTGCTTGGGGTTTGGTGTTTGGGGCTTGGTGTTTGGTGCTTAGTGCTTGCTGTTTGGTGTTTGGTGTTTGGTTCTTGGTGCTTGGTGTTTGGTGTTTGGTGTTTGGTGGTTGGTGCTTGGTGCTTGGTGTTTGCTGCTTGGTGCTTGGTGCTTGGTGTTTGGTGCTGCGTGCTTGGTGTTTGGTGTTTGGTGCTTGGTGCCTGGTGCTTGTTGTTTGGTGTTTCGTGCTTAGTGCTTGGTGTTTGGTGATTGGTGCTTGGTGGCTGGTGTTTGGTGCTTGGTGTTTGGAGTTTGGTGCTTGGTGCTTGGTGCGTGGTGTTTCGTGCTTGGTGCTTGGTGCTTGGTGTTTGGTGTTTGGTGCTTGGTGTTTGGTGTTTGGTACTTGGTGCTTGGTGCTTGGTGCTTGGTGTTTGGTGCTTGGTGTTTGATGCTGCGTGCTTGGTGTTTGGTGTTTGGTGCTTGGTGCTTGGTGTTTGGTGTTTGGAGCTTGGTGCCTGGTGCTTGTTGTTTGGTGTTTGGCTCTTGGTGCTTGGTGTTTGGTGTTTGGTGCTTTGTGCTTGGTGCTTGGTATCTGGTGTTTGGTGCTTGATGTTTGGTGTTTGGTGCTTGGTGCTTGGTGTTTGGTGCTTGGTGCTTGGTGTTTGGTGCTTGGTGTTTGGTGTTTGGGGTTTGATGCTTGGTGTTTGCTGCTTGGTGCTTGGTGCTTGGTGTTTTGTGTTTGGTGCTTGGTGCTTGGTGCTTGGTGCCTGGTGATTGGTGCTTGGTGCTTGTTGTTTGGTGCTTGGTGCTTGGTGATAAGTGTTTGGTGCTTGGTGCTTGTGGTTTGGTGTTTGGTGCTTGGGGTTTGGTGTTTGGTGCTTGGTGCTTGGTGTTTGGTGCTTGGTGCTTGGTGCTTGGTGTTTGGTGCTTGGTGCTTGGTGTTTGGTGCTTGGTGCTTGGTGTTTGGTGTTTGGCGTTTGCTGTTTGCTGTTTGGTGTTTGGTGCTTGCTGTTTGGTGCTTGGTGCTTGGTGTTTGGTGTTTGGTGTTTGGTGCTTGGTGCTTGGTGTTTGGTGCTTGGTGCTTGGTGCTGGGTGTTTGGTGCTTGGTGCTTGGTGTTTGGTGCTTGGTGCTTGGTGCTTGGTGTTTGGTCCTTGGTGCTTGGTGTTTGGTGCTTGGTTCTTGGTGCTTGGTGCGTGGTGTTTGGTGATTGCTGCTCGGTGCTTGGTGTTTGGTGCTTGGTGCTTGGTGATTAGTGTTTGGTGATTGGTGCTTGGTGTTTGGTGCTTGGTGCTTTGTGCTTGGTGCTTGGTATCTGGTGTTTGGTACTTGATGTTTGGTGTTTGGTGCTTGGTGTTTGGTGTTTGGTGCTTGGTGCTTGGTGTTTGGTGCTTGGTGCTTGCTGTTTGGTGTTTGGTGTTTGGTTCTTGGTGCTTGGTGTTTGGTGTTTGGTGTCTGGTGCTTGGTGCTTGGTGTTTGGTGCTTGGTGCTTGGTGCTTGGTGTTTGGTGCTGCGTGCTTGGTGTTTGGTGTTTGGTGCTTGGTGCCTGGTGCTTGTTGTTTGGTGTTTGGTGCTTAGTGCTTGGTGTTTGGTGTTTGGTGCTTGGTGCTTGGTGGCTGGTGCTTGGTGCTTGGTGCCTGGTGTTTCGTGTTTGGTGCTTGGTGCTTGGTGTTTGGTGTTTGGTGCTTGGTGTTTGGTGTTTGGTACTTGGTGCTTGGTGCTTGGTGCTTGGTGTTTGGTGCTTGGTGTTTGATGCTGCGTGCTTGGTGTTTGGTGTTTGGTGCTTGGTGCTTGGTGTTTGGTGTTTGGAGCTTGGTTCCTGCTGCTTGTTGTTTGGTGTTTGGTGCTTGGTGCTTGGTGTTTGGTGTTTGGTGCTTGGTGCTTGGTGCTTGGTATCTGGTGTTTGGTGCTTGATGTTTGGTGTTTGGTGCTTGGTGCTTGGTGCTTGGTGTTTGGTGTTTGGTGCTTGGTGCTTGGTGTTTGGTGCTTGGTGTTTGGTGTTTGGTGTTTGATGCTTGGTGTTTGCCGCTTGGTGCTTGGTGCTTGGTGTTTTGTGTTTGGTGCTTGGTGCCTGGTGCCTGGTGCTTGGTGCTTGGTGCTTGTTGTTTGGTGCTTTGTGCTTGGTGATTAGTGTTTGGTGCTTGGTGCTTGCGGTTTGATGTTTGGTGCCTGGGGTTTGGTGTTTGGTGCTTGGTGCTTGGTGTTTGGTGCTTGGTGCTTGGTGCTTGGTGTTTGGTGCTTGGTGCTTGGTGTTTGGTGCTTGGTGCTTGGTGTTTGGTGCTTGGTGTTTGGTGCTTGGTGCTTGGTGCTTGGTGCTTGGTGTTAGGTGTTTGGTGCTTGGTGCTTCGTGTTTGATGTTTGGTCCTTGGTGCTTGGTGTTTGGTGTTTGGTGCTTGGTGCTTGGTGTTTGGTGTTTGGTGCTTGCTGCTTGCTGCTTGGTGTTTGGTGCTTGGTGATTGGTGCTTGGTGTTTTGTGCTTGGTGCTTGGTGTTTGGTGTTTGGTGCTAGGGGCTTGGTGCTTGGTGCTTGGTGTTTGGTGCTTGGTGCTTGCTGTTGGGTGTTTGGTGCTTGGTGCGTGGGACATAGTGTTTGGTGTTTGGTGCTTGGTGTTTGGTGATTGGTGTTTGTTGCTTGGTGTTTGGGGCTTGGTGTTCGGTGCTTGGTTCTTGGTGCTTGGGGCTTGGTGTTTGGTGTTTGGTGCTTGGTGCTTGGTGTTTGATCTTGGGTCCTTGGTGCTTGGTGTTTGGTGTTTGGTGCTTGGTGCTTGGTGTTTGGTGCTTGGTGCTTGGTGTTTGGTGTTTGGTGCTTGGTGCTTGGGGCTTGGTGTTTGGTGCTTGGTGCTTGGTGTTTGGTGCTTGGTGCTTGGGGCTTGGTAGTTGGTGCTTGGTGCTTGTTGCCTGGTGTTTGGTGTTTGGTGTTTGGTGCTTGGTGTTTGGTGCTTGGTGCTTGGTGCTGGGTGGTTGGTGTTTGGTGCTTGGTGCTTGGTGTTTGGTGCTTGGTGCTTGGTGCTTGTTGTTTCGTGCTTGGTGCTTGGTGCTTGGTCTTTGGTGCATGGTGTTTGGTGTTTGGCGCTTGGTGCTTGGTGCTTGGTGTTTGGTGCTTGGTGCTTGGTGCTTGGTGTTTGGTGCTTGGTTCTTGGTGATTAGTGTTTGTTGCTTGGTGCTTGGGGTTTGGTGGTTGGTCCTTGGTGCTTGGTGTTTGGTGTTTGGTGTTTGGTGTTTGGTTTTTGCTGTTTGGTGTCTGCTTTTTGGTGTTTGGTGTTTGCTGTATGGTGTTTGCTGTTTCGTATTTGGTTTTTGCTGTTTGGTGTTTGGTGTTTGCTGTTTTGTGTTTGGTGTTTGGTGCTTGGTGCTTGGTGCTTGGTGTTTGTCGTTTGGTGCTGGGAGCTTGGTGTTTGGTGCTTGGTGATTGGTGTTTGGTGTTTGGTGCTTGGTGCCTGGTGCTTGTTGTATGGTGTTTGGTGGTTGGTGCTTGGTGTTTGGTGTTTGCTGCTTGGTGTCTGGTGTTTGGTGCTTGGTGTTTGGTGTTTGGTGCTTGGTGCTTGGTGCTTGGTTTTTGGTGTTTGGTGCTTGGTGTTTGGTGTTTGGTGCTGGGTGCATGGAGTTTGGTGCTTGGTGCTTAGTGCTTGGTGTTTGGTGTTTGGTGCTTGGTATTTGGTGTTTGGTGTTTGATGCTTGGTGTGTGGTGCTTGGTGCTTGGTGTTTTGTGTTTGGTGCTTGGTGCTTGGTGCCTGGTGCTTGGTGCTTGGTGCTTGTTGTTTGGTGCTTGGTGCTTGGTGATTAGTGTTTGGTGCTTGGTCCTTGGGGTTTGCTGTTTGGTGCGTGGTGCTTGGTATTTGGTGCTTGGTGCTTGGTGTTTGTTGTTTGGTGCTTGGTGCTTGGTGTTTGGTGCTTGGTGCTTGGTGTTTGGTGCTTGGTGCTTTGTGTTTGGTGCTTGGTGTTTGGTGCTTGGTGCTTGGTGCTTGGTGCTTGGTGTTTGGTGTTTGGTGCTTGGTGATTGGTGTTTGATGTTAGGTTCTTGGTGCTTGGTGTTTGGTGTTTGGTGCTTGGTACTTGGTGTTTGGTGTTTGGTGGTTGCTGCTTGGTGCTTGGTGTTTTGTGTTTGGAGTTTGGTGCTTGGTGTTTGGTGCTTCGGTCTTGGTGTTTGGTGTTTGGTGCTTGGTGCTTGGTGTTTGGTGTTTGGTGCCTGGTGCTTGGTGTTTGGTGGTTGATGTTTGGTGTTTGGTGATTGGTGCTTGGTGTTTGGTGCTTGGTGCTTGGTGCTTGGTGCTTGGTGTTAGGCGTTTGCTGCTTGGTGCTTGGTGATTGATGTTTGGTCCTTGGTGCTTGGTGTTTGGTATTTGGTGCTTGGTGCTTGGTGTTTGGTGTTTGGTGCTTGCTGCTTGCTGCTTGGTGTTTGGAGCTAGGGGCTTGGTGCTTGGTGCTTGGTGTTTGGTGCTTGGTGCTTGGTGTTTGGTGTTTGGTGCTTGGTGCGTGGGACTTGGTGTTTGGTGCTTGGTGTTTGGTGTTTGGTGTTTGGTGCTTGGTGCCTGGTGCTTGGTGTTTGGTGTTTGGTGCTTGGTGTTTGGTGCTTGGTGTTTGGTGCTTGGTGTTCGGTGCTTGGTGCTTGGTGCTTGGTGCTTGGTGTTTGGTGTTTGGTGCTTGGTGCTTGGTGTTTGATGTTTGGTCCTTGGTGCTTGGTGTTTGGTGTTGTGTGCTTGGTGCTTGGTGCTTGGTGTTTGGTGCTTGGTGCTTGGTGCTTGGTGTTTGGCGTTTGCTGTTTGCTGTTTGGTGTTTGCTGTTTGCTGTTTGGTGTTTGCTGTTTGGTGTTTGGTGTTTGGTGCTTGCTGTTTGGTGCTTGGTGCTTGGTGTTTGGTGTTTGGTGCTTGGTGTTTGGTGCTTGGTGCTTGGTGCTGGGTGTTTGGTGCTTGGTGCTTGGTGTTTGGTGCTTGGTGCTTGGTGCTTGGTGTTTGGTCCTTGGTGCTTGGAGCTTGGTCTTTGGTGCTTGGGTTTTGGTGTTTGGTGCTTGGTGCTTGGTGTTTGGTGCTTGGTGCTTGGTGCTTGGTGCTTGGTGTTTGGTGCTTGCTGCTTGGTGCTTGGTGTTTGGTGCTTGGTGCTTGGTGATTAGTGTTTGGTGATTGGTGCTTGGGGTTTGGTGTTTGGGGCTTGGTGTTTGGTGCTTGGTGCTTGCTGTTTGGTGTTTGGTTCTTGGTGCTTGGTGTTTGGTGTTTGGTGTTTGGTGCTTGGTGCTTGGTGCTTGGTGTTTGGTGCTTGGTGCTTGGTGCTTGGTGTTTGGTGCTGCGTGCTTGGTGTTTGGTGTTTGGTGCTTGGTGCCTGGTGCATGGTGTTTGGTGTTTGGTGCTTAGTGCTTGGTGTTTGGTGTTTGGTGCTTGGTGCTTGGTGGCTGGTGCTTGGTGCTTGGTGTTTGGAGTTTGGTGCTTGGTGCTTGGTGCCTGGTGTTTCGTGCTTGGTGCCTGGTGCTTGGTGTTTGGTGTTTGGTGCTTGGTGTTTGGTGTTTGGTGCTTGGTACTTGGTGCTTGGTGCTTGGTGCTTGGTGTTTGGTGCTTGGTGTTTGATGCTGCGTGCTTGGTGTTTGGTGTTTGGTGCTTGGTGCTTGGTGTTTGGTGTTTGGAGCTTGGTGCCTGGTGCTTGTTGTTTGGTGTTTGGCGCTTGGTGCTTGGTGTTTGGTGTTTGGTGCTTGATGTTTGGTGTTTGGTTCTTGGTGCTTGGTGCTTGGTATCTGGTGTTTGGTGCTTGATGTTTGGTGTTTGGTGCTTGGTGTTTGGTGTTTGGTGCTTGGTGCTTGGTGTTTGGTGCTTGGTGTTTGGTGTTTGGTGTTTGATGCTTGGTGCTTGCTGCTTGGTGCTTGGTGCTTTGTGTTTTGTGTTTGGTGCTTGGTGCTTCGTGCCTGGTGCTTGGTGCTTGGTGCTTGTTGTCAGGTGCTTGGTGCTTGGTGATTAGTGTTTGGTGCTTGGTGCTTGCGGTTTGGTGTTAGGTGCTTGGGGTTTGGTGTTTGGTGCTTGGTGCTTGGTGTTTGGTGCTTGGTGCTTGGTGCTTGGTGCTTGGTGCTTGGTGTTTGGTGCTTGGTGCTTGGTGCTTGGTGTTTGGTGCTTGGTGCTTGGTGTTTGGTGCTTGGTGCTTGGTGTTTGGTGTTTGCCGTTTGCTGTTTGCTGTTTGCTGTTTGGTGTTTGCTGTTTGGTGTTTGCTGTTTGGTGTTTGGTGTTTGGTGCTTGCTGTTTGGTGCTTGGTGCTTGGTGTTTGGTGTTTGGTGCTTGGTGCTTGGTGCTGGGTGTTTGGTGCTTGGTCCTTGGTGTTTGGTGCTTGGTGCTTGGTGCTTGGTTTTTGGTCCTTGGTGCTTGGTGCTTGGTCTTTGGTGCTTGGGTTTTGGTGTTTGGTGCTTGGTGCTTGGTGTTTGGTGCTTGGTTCTTGGTGCTTGGTGCTTGGTGTCTGGTGATTGCTGCTTGGTGCTTGGTGTTTGGTGCTTGGTGCTTGGTGATTAGTGTTTGGTGATTGGTGCTTGAGGTTTGCTGTTTGGTGCTTGGTGTTTGGTGCTTGGTGCTTGCTGTTTGGTGTTTGGTGTTTGGTTCCTGGTGCTTGGTTTTTGGTGTTTGGTGTTTGGTGCTTGGTGCTTGGTGCTTGGTGTTTGGTGCTTGGTGCTTGGTGCTTGCTGTTTGATGCTGCGTGCTTGGTGTTTGGTGTTTGGTGCTTGGTGCCTGGTGCTTGTTGTTTGGTGTTTGGTGCTTAGTGCTTGGTGTTTGGTGTTTGGTGCTTGGTGCTTGGTGGCTGGTGCTTGGTGCTTGGTGTTTGGAGTTTGGTGCTTGGTGCTTGGTGCCTGGTGTTTCGTGCTTGGTGCTTGGTGCTTGGTGTTTGGTGTTTGGTGCTTGGTGTTTGGTGTTTGGTACTTGGTGCTTGGTGCTTGGTGCTTGGTGTTTGGTGCTTGGTGTTTGATGCTGCGTGCTTGGTGTTTGGTGTTTGGTGCTTGGTGCTTGGTGTTTGGTGTTTGGAGCTTGGTGCCTGCTGCTTGTTGTTTGGTGTTTGGTGCTTGCTGCTTGGTGTTTGGTGTTTGGTGCTTGGTGCTTGGTGCTTGGTATCTGGTGTTTGGTGCTTGATGTTTGGTGTTTGGTGCTTGGTGCTTGGTGTTTGGTGTTTGGTGCTTGGTGCTTGGTGTTTGGTGCTTGGTGTTTGGTGTTTGGTGTTTGATGCTTGGTGTTTGCTGCTTGGTGCTTGGTGCTTCGTGTTTTGTGTTTGGTGCTTGGTGCTTGGTGATTAGTGTTTGGTGCTTGGTGCTTGCGGTTTGATGTTTGGTGCTTGGAGTTTGGTGTTTGGTGCTTGGTGCTTGGTGTTTGGTGCTTGGTGCTTGGTGCTTGGTGTTTGGTGCTTGGTGCTTGGAGTTTGGTGCTTGGTGCTTGGTGTTTGGTGTTTGGTGTTTGGTTCTTGGTGCTTGGTGTTTGGTGTTTGGTGTTTGGTACTTGGTGCTTGGTGCTTGGTGCATGGTGTTTGGGGCTTGGTGTTCGGTGCTTGGAGCTTGGTGCTTGGGGCTTGGTGTTTGGTGTTTGGTGCTTGGTGCTTGTTGTTTGATGTTGGGTCCTTGGTGCTTGGTGTTTGGTGTTTGGTGCTTGGTGTTTGGTGTTTGGTGCTTGGTGCTTGTTGTTTGGTGCTTGGTGCTTGGTGTTTGGTGCTTGGTGCTTGGTGCCTGGTGTTTGGTGTTTGGTGTTTGGTGCTTGGTCTTTGGTGCTTGGTGCTTGGTGCTGGGTGGTTGGTGTTTGGTGCTTGGTGCTTGGTGTTTGGTGCTTGGTGCTTGGTGCTTGTTGTTTGGTGCTTGGTGCTTGGTGCTTGGTCTTTGGTGCATGGTGTTTGGTGTTTGGTTTGGTGCATGGTGCTTGGTGCTTGGTGTTTGGTGCTTGGTGCTTGGTGCTTGGTGATTAGTGTTTGGTGCTTGGTGCTTGGTGCCTGGTGCTTGGTGCTTGTTGTTTGGTGCTTGGTGCTTGGTGATTAGTGTTTTGTGCTTGGTGCTTGAGGTTTGGTGTTTGGTGCTTGGGGTTTGGTGTTTGGTGCTTGGTGCTTTGTGTTTGGTGCTTGGTGTTTGGTGCTTGGTGCTTGGTGTTTGGTGCTTTGTGCCTGGTGTTTGGTGTTTGGTGCTTGGTGCTTGGTGTTTGGTGATTGGTGCTTGGTGTTTGGTGCTTGGTGCTTGCTGTTTGGTGTTTCGTGTTTGGTTCTTGGTGCTTGGTGTTTGGTGTTTGGTGTTTGGTGCTTGGTGCTTGGTGCTTGGTTTTTGGTGCTTGGTGCTTGGTGCTTGGTGTTTGGTGTTTGGTGCTTGGTGCTTGGTGTTTGGTGCTTGGTGCTTGGTGCTTGGTGTTTGGTGTTTGGTGCTTGGTGCTTGGTGGCTGGTGTTTGGTGCTTGGTGTTTGGTGTTTGGTGCTTGGTGCTTGGTGCCTGGTGTTTCGTGCTTGGTGTTTGGTGCTTGGTGCTTGGTGTTTGGTGATTGGTGCTTGGTGTTTGGTGCTTGGTGCTTGCTGTTTGGTGTTTGGTGTTTGGTTCTTGGTGCTTGGTGTTTGGTGCTTGGTGCTTGGTGGCTGGTGTTCGGTGCTTGGTGTTTGGTGTTTGGTGCTTGGTGCTTGGTGCCTGGTGTTTCGTGCTTGGTGATTGGTGCTTGGTGTTTGGTGTTTGGTGCTTGGTGTTTGGTGTTTGGTACTTGGTGCTTGGTGCTTGGTGCTTGGTGTTTGGTGCTTGGTGCTTGGTGCTTGGTGTTTGATGCTGCGTGCTTGGTGTTTGGTGTTTTTTGCTTGGTGCCTGGTGCTTGTTGTTTGGTGTTTGGTGCTTGGTGCTTGGTGTTTGGTGTTTGGTGCTTGGTGTTTGGTGTTTGGTGCTTGGTGCTTGGTGCTTGGTGCTTGGTGTTTGGTGTTTGGTGCTTGGTGCTTGGTGTTTGGTGCTTGGTGTTTGGTGTTTGGTGTTTGATGCTTGCTGTTTGCTGCTTGGTGCTTGGTGCTTGGTGTTTGGTGTTTGGTGTTTGATGCTTGGTGTTTGCTGCTTGGTCCTTGGTGCTTGGTGTTTTGTGTTTGGTGCTTGGTGCTTGGTGCCTGGTGCTTGGTGCTTGGTGCTTGGTGTTTGGTGCTTGGTTCTTGGTGTTTGGTGATTGGTGCTTGGTGCTTGGTGTTTGGTGCTTGGTGCTTGGTGCTTGGTGTTTGGTCCTTGGTGCTTGGAGCTTGGTCTTTGGTGCTTGGGTTTTGGTGTTTGGTGCTTGGTGCTTGGTGTTTGGTGCTTGGTGCTTGGTGCTTGGTGCTTGGTGTTTGGTGCTTGCTGCTTGGTGCTTGGTGTTTGGTGCTTGGTGCTTGGTGATTAGTGTTTGGTGATTGGTGCTTGGGGTTTGGTGTTTGGGGCTTGGTGTTTGGTGCTTGGTGCTTGCTGTTTGGTGTTTGGTGTTTGGTTCTTGGTGCTTGGTGTTTGGTGTTTGGTGTTTGGTGCTTGGTGCTTGGTGCTTGGTGTTTGGTGCTTGGTGCTTGGTGCTTGGTGTTTGGTGCTGCGTGCTTGGTGTTTGGTGTTTGGTGCTTGGTGCCTGGTGCATGGTGTTTGGTGTTTGGTGCTTAGTGCTTGGTGTTTGGTGTTTGGTGCTTGGTGCTTGGTGGCTGGTGCTTGGTGCTTGGTGTTTGGAGTTTGGTGCTTGGTGCTTGGTGCCTGGTGTTTCGTGCTTGGTGCCTGGTGCTTGGTGTTTGGTGTTTGGTGCTTGGTGTTTGGTGTTTGGTGCTTGGTACTTGGTGCTTGGTGCTTGGTGCTTGGTGTTTGGTGCTTGGTGTTTGATGCTGCGTGCTTGGTGTTTGGTGTTTGGTGCTTGGTGCTTGGTGTTTGGTGTTTGGAGCTTGGTGCCTGGTGCTTGTTGTTTGGTGTTTGGCGTTTGGTGCTTGGTGTTTGGTGTTTGGTGCTTGATGTTTGGTGTTTGGTGCTTGGTGCTTGGTGCTTGGTATCTGGTGTTTGGTGCTTGGTGTTTGGTGTTTGGTGCTTGGTGCTTGGTGTTTGGTGCTTGGTGTTTGGTGTTTGGTGTTTGATGCTTGGTGCTTGCTGCTTGGTGCTTGGTGCTTTGTGTTTTGTGTTTGGTGCTTGGTGCTTCGTGCCTGGTGCTTGGTGCTTGGTGCTTGTTGTCAGGTGCTTGGTGCTTGGTGATTAGTGTTTGGTCCTTGGTGCTTGCGGTTTGGTGTTAGGTGCTTGGGGTTTGGTGTTTGGTGCTTGGTGCTTGGTGTTTGGTGCTTGGTGCTTGGTGCTTGGTGCTTGGTGCTTGGTGTTTGGTGCTTGGTGCTTGGTGCTTGGTGTTTGGTGCTTGGTGCTTGGTGTTTGGTGCTTGGTGCTTGGTGTTTGGTGTTTGGCGTTTGCTGTTTGCTGTTTGCTGTTTGGTGTTTGCTGTTTGGTGTTTGCTGTTTGGTGTTTGGTGTTTGGTGCTTGCTGTTTGGTGCTTGGTGCTTGGTGTTTGGTGTTTGGTGCTTGGTGCTTGGTGCTGGGTGTTTGGTGCTTGGTGCTTGGGTTTTGGTGTTTGGTGCTTGGTGCTTGGTGTTTGGTGCTTGGTTCTTGGTGCTTGGTGCTTGGTGTTTGGTGATTGCTGCTTGGTGCTTGGTGTTTGGTGCTTGGTGCTTGGTGATTAGTGTTTGGTGATTGGTGCTTGAGGTTTGCTGTTTGGTGCTTGGTGTTTGGTGCTTGGTGCTTGCTGTTTGGTGTTTGGTGTTTGGTTCCTGGTGCTTGGTTTTTGGTGTTTGGTGTTTGGTGCTTGGTGCTTGGTGCTTGGTGTTTGGTGCTTGGTGCTTGGTGCTTGCTGTTTGATGCTGCGTGCTTGGTGTTTGGTGTTTGGTGCTTGGTGCCTGGTGCTTGTTGTTTGGTGTTTGGTGCTTAGTGCTTGGTGTTTGGTGTTTGGTGCTTGGTGCTTGGTGGCTGGTGCTTGGTGCTTGGTGTTTGGAGTTTGGTGCTTGGTGCTTGGTGCCTGGTGTTTCGTGCTTGGTGCTTGGTGCTTGGTGTTTGGTGTTTGGTGCTTGGTGTTTGGTGTTTGGTACTTGGTGCTTGGTGCTTGGTGCTTGGTGTTTGGTGCTTGGTGTTTGATGCTGCGTGCTTGGTGTTTGGTGTTTGGTGCTTGGTGCTTGGTGTTTGGTGTTTGGAGCTTGGTGCCTGCTGCTTGTTGTTTGGTGTTTGGTGCTTGCTGCTTGGTGTTTGGTGTTTGGTGCTTGGTGCTTGGTGCTTGGTATCTGGTGTTTGGTGCTTGATGTTTGGTGTTTGGTGCTTGGTGCTTGGTGTTTGGTGTTTGGTGCTTGGTGCTTGGTGTTTGGTGCTTGGTGTTTGGTGTTTGGTGTTTGATGCTTGGTGTTTGCTGCTTGGTGCTTGGTGCTTGGTGTTTTGTGTTTGGTGCTTGGTGCTTGGTGCCTGGTGCTTGGTGCTTGGTGCTTGATGTTTGGTGCTTGGTGCTTGGTGATTAGTGTTTGGTGCTTGGTGCTTGCGGTTTGATGTTTGGTGCTTGGAGTTTGGTGTTTGGTGCTTGGTGCTTGGTGTTTGGTGCTTGGTGCTTGGTGCTTGGTGTTTGGTGCTTGGTGCTTGGAGTTTGGTGCTTGGTGCTTGGTGTTTGGTGTTTGGTGTTTGGTTCTTGGTGCTTGGTGTTTGGTGTTTGGTGTTTGGTACTTGGTGCTTGGTGCTTGGTGCATGGTGTTTGGGGCTTGGTGTTCGGTGCTTGGAGCTTGGTGCTTGGGGCTTGGTGTTTGGTGTTTGGTGCTTGGTGCTTGTTGTTTGATGTTGGGTCCTTGGTGCTTGGTGTTTGGTGTTTGGTGCTTGGTGTTTGGTGTTTGGTGCTTGGTGCTTGTTGTTTGGTGCTTGGTGCTTGGTGTTTGGTGCTTGGTGCTTGGTGCCTGGTGTTTGGTGTTTGGTGCTTGGTCTTTGGTGCTTGGTGCTTGGTGCTGGGTGGTTGGTGTTTGGTGCTTGGTGCTTGGTGTTTGGTGCTTGGTGCTTGGTGCTTGTTGTTTGGTGCTTGGTGCTTGGTGCTTGGTCTTTGGTGCATGGTGTTTGGTGTTTGGTTTGGTGCATGGTGCTTGGTGCTTGGTGTTTGGTGCTTGGTGCTTGGTGCTTGGTGATTAGTGTTTGGTGCTTGGTGCTTGGTGCCTGGTGCTTGGTGCTTGTTGTTTGGTGCTTGGTGCTTGGTGATTAGTGTTTTGTGCTTGGTGCTTGAGGTTTGGTGTTTGGTGCTTGGGGTTTGGTGTTTGGTGCTTGGTGCTTTGTGTTTGGTGCTTGGTGTTTGGTGCTTGGTGCTTGGTGTTTGGTGCTTTGTGCCTGGTGTTTGGTGTTTGGTGCTTGGTGCTTGGTGTTTGGTGATTGGTGCTTGGTGTTTGGTGCTTGGTGTTTGGTGTTTGGTGTTTGGTGCTTGGTGCTTGGTGCTTGGTTTTTGGTGCTTGGTGCTTGGTGCTTGGTGTTTGGTGTTTGGTGCTTGGTGCTTGGTGCTTGGTGTTTGGTGTTTGGTGCTTGGTGCTTGGTGGCTGGTGTTTGGTGCTTGGTGTTTGGTGTTTGGTGCTTGGTGCTTGGTGCCTGGTGTTTCGTGCTTGGTGTTTGGTGCTTGGTGCTTGGTGTTTGGTGATTGGTGCTTGGTGTTTGGTGCTTGGTGCTTGCTGTTTGGTGTTTGGTGTTTGGTTCTTGGTGCTTGGTGTTTGGTGCTTGGTGCTTGGTGGCTGGTGTTCGGTGCTTGGTGTTTGGTGTTTGGTGCTTGGTGCTTGGTGCCTGGTGTTTCGTGCTTGGTGATTGGTGCTTGGTGTTTGGTGTTTGGTGCTTGGTGTTTGGTGTTTGGTACTTGGTGCTTGGTGCTTGGTGCTTGGTGTTTGGTGCTTGGTGCTTGGTGCTTGGTGTTTGATGCTGCGTGCTTGGTGTTTGGTGTTTTTTGCTTGGTGCCTGGTGCTTGTTGTTTGGTGTTTGGTGCTTGGTGCTTGGTGTTTGGTGTTTGGTGCTTGGTGTTTGGTGTTTGGTGCTTGGTGCTTGGTGCTTGGTGTTTGGTGTTTGGTGCTTGGTGCTTGGTGTTTGGTGCTTGGTGTTTGGTGTTTGGTGTTTGATGCTTGCTGTTTGCTGCTTGGTGCTTGGTGCTTGGTGTTTGGTGTTTGGTGTTTGATGCTTGGTGTTTGCTGCTTGGTCCTTGGTGCTTGGTGTTTTGTGTTTGGTGCTTGGTGCTTGGTGCCTGGTGCTTGGTGCTTGGTGCTTGGTGTTTGGTGCTTGGTTCTTGGTGTTTGGTGATTGGTGCTTGGTGCTTGGTGTTTGGTGCTTGGTGCTTGGTGTTTGGTACTTGGTGCTTGGTGTTTGGTTTTTGGTGATTGGTGTTTGGTGCTTGGTGCTTGGTGCTTGGTGTTAAGTGTTTGGGGCTTGGTGCTTGGTGCATGGTGTTTGGTGTTTGGTGCTTGGTGCCTGGTGCTTGGTGTTTGGTGCTTGGTGCTTGGTGCTTGGTGTTTGGTGCTTGGTGTTTGGTGCTTGGTGCTTGGTGTTTGGTGCTTGGTGTTATGTGCTTGGTGTTCGGTGCTTGGTGCTTGGTGATTGGTGTTAGGTGTTTGGTGCTTGGTGCTTGGTGTTTGATGTTTGGTCCTTGGTCCTTGGTGTTTGGTGCTTGGTGCTTGGTGTTTGGTGTTTGTTGCTTGCTGCTTGCTGCTTGGTGTTTGGTGCTTGGTGATTGGTGCTTGGTGTTTGGTGCTTGGTGCTTGGTGTTTGTTGTTTGTTGCTAGGTGCTTGGTGCTTGGTGCTTGTTGTTAGGTGCTTGGTGCTTGGTGTTTGGTGTTTGGTGCTTGGTGATTGGGGCTTGGTGTTTGGTGCTTAGTGCTTGGTGCTTGGTGTTTGGTGCTTGGTGCTTGGTGCTTGGTGTTTGGTGTTTGGTGTTTGGTGCTTGGTGTTTGGTGCTTGGTGCTTGGTGCTGGGTGGTTGGTGTTTGGTGCTTGGTGCTTGGTGTTTGGTGCTTGGTGCTTGGTGCTTATTGTTTGGTGCTTGGTGCTTGGTGTTTGGTGCTTGGTCTTTGGTGCTTGCTGTTTGGTGTTTGGTGCTTGGTGCTTGGTGTTTGGTGCATGGTGCTTGGTGCTTGGTGTTTGGTGCTTGGTGCTTGGTGCTTGGTGATTAGTGTTTGGTGCTTGGTGCTTGGTGCCTGGTGCTTGGTGCTTGTTGTTTGGTGCTTGGTGCTTGGTGATTAGTGTTTTGTGCTTGGTGCTTGAGGTTTGGTGTTTGGTGCTTGGGGTTTGGTGTTTGGTGCTTGGTGCTTTGTGTTTGGTGCTTGGTGTTTGATGCTTGGTGCTTGGTGTTTGGTGCTTTGTGCCTGGTGTTTGGTGTTTGGTGCTTGGTGCTTGGTGTTTGGTGTTTGGTTATTGGTGCTTGGTGTTTGGTGCTTGGTGCTTGCTGTTTGGTGTTTGGTGTTTGGTTCTTGGTGCTTGGTGTTTGGTGTTTGGTGTTTGGTGCTTGGTGCTTGGTGCTTGGTTTTTGGTGCTTGGTGCTTGGTGCTTGGTGTTTGGTGATGCGTGCTTGGTGTTTGGTGTTTGGTGCTTGGTGCCTGGTGCTTGTTGTTTGGTGTTTGGTGCTTAGTGCTTGGTGTTTGGTGTTTGGTGCTTGGTGCTTGGTGGCTGGTGTTTGGTGCTTGGTGTTTGGTGTTTGGTGCTTGGTGCTTGGTGCCTGGTGTTTCGTGCTTGGTGATTGGTGCTTGGTGTTTGGTGTTTGGTGCTTGGTGTTTGGTACTTGGTGCTTGGTGCTTGGTGCTTGGTGTTTGGTGCTTGGTGCTTGGTGCTTGGTGTTTGATGCTGCGTGCTTGGTGTTTGGTGTTTTTTGCTTGGTGCCTGGTGCTTGTTGTTTGGTGTTTGGTGCTTGGTGCTTGGTGTTTGGTGTTTGGTGCTTGGTGTTTGGTGTTTGGTGCTTGGTGCTTGGTGCTTGGTGTTTGGTGTTTGGTGCTTGGTGCTTGGTGTTTGGTGCTTGGTGTTTGGTGTTTGGTGTTTGATGCTTGCTGTTTGCTGCTTGGTGCTTGGTGCTTGGTGTTTGGTGTTTAGTGTTTGATTCTTGGTGTTTGCTGCTTGGTGCTTGGTGCTTGGTGTTTTGTGTTTGGTGCTTGGTGCTTGGTGCCTGGTGCTTGGTGCTTGGTGCTTGGTGTTTGGTGCTTGGTTCTTGGTGTTTGGTGATTGGTGCTTGGTGCTTGGTGTTTAGTGTTTGGTGTTTGGTGCTTGGTGTTTGGTGCTTGGTGTTTGGTGCTTGGTGTTTGGTGCTTGGTGCTTGGGGCTTGGTGTTTGATGTTTTGTGCTTGGTGCTTGGTGCTTGGTGTTTGGTGCTTGGTGCTTGGTGCTTGGTGTTTGGCATTTGCTGTTTGGTGTTTGGTGTTTGGTGTTTGCTGTTTGGTGTTTGCTGTTTGGTGTTTGGTGTTTGGTGCTTGCTGTTTAGTGCTTGGCGCTTGGTGTTTGGTGTTTGGTGTTTGGTGCTTGGTGCTTGGTGTTTGGTGTTTGGTGCTTGGTGTCTGGTGTTTGGTGCTTGGTGCTTGTTGTTTGGTGCTTGGTGCTTGGTGTTTGGTGCTTGGTGCTTGGTGCCTGGTGTTTGGTGTTTGGTGTTTGGTGCTTGGTCTTTGGTGCTTGGTGCTTGGTGCTGGGTGGTTGGTGTTTGGTGCTTGGTGCTTGGTGTTTGGTGCTTGGTGCTTGGTGCTTGTTGTTTGGTGCTTGGTGCTTGGTGCTTGGTCTTTGGTGCATGGTGTTTGGTGTTTGGTTTGGTGCATGGTGCTTGGTGCTTGGTGTTTGGTGCTTGGTGCTTGGTGCTTGGGGCTTGGTGTTTGGTGTTTGGTGCTTGGTGCTTGTTGTTTGATGTTGGGTCCTTGGTGCTTGGTGTTTGGTGTTTGGTGCTTGGTGTTTGGTGTTTGGTGCTTGGTGCTTGTTGTTTGGTGCTTGGTGCTTGGTGTTTGGTGCTTGGTGCTTGGTGCCTGGTGTTTGGTGTTTGGTGTTTGGTGCTTGGTCTTTGGTGCTTGGTGCTTGGTGCTGGGTGGTTGGTGTTTGGTGCTTGGTGCTTGGTGTTTGGTGCTTGGTGCTTGGTGCTTGTTGTTTGGTGCTTGGTGCTTGGTGCTTGGTCTTTGGTGCATGGTGTTTGGTGTTTGGTTTGGTGCATGGTGCTTGGTGCTTGGTGTTTGGTGCTTGGTGCTTGGTGCTTGGTGATTAGTGTTTGGTGCTTGGTGCCTGGTGCTTGGTGCTTGTTGTTTGGTGCTTGGTGCTTGGTGATTAGTGTTTTGTGCTTGGTGCTTGAGGTTTGGTGTTTGGTGCTTGGGGTTTGGTGTTTGGTGCTTGGTGCTTTGTGTTTGGTGCTTGGTGTTTGGTGCTTGGTGCTTGGTGTTTGGTGCTTTGTGCCTGGTGTTTGGTGTTTGGTGCTTGGTGCTTGGTGTTTGGTGATTGGTGCTTGGTGTTTGGTGCTTGGTGCTTGCTGTTTGGTGTTTGGTGTTTGGTTCTTGGTGCTTGGTGTTTGGTGTTTGGTGTTTGGTGCTTGGTGCTTGGTGCTTGGTTTTTGGTGCTTGGTGCTTGGTGCTTGGTGTTTGGTGTTTGGTGCTTGGTGCTTGGTGTTTGGTGCTTGGTGCTTGGTGCTTGGTGTTTGGTGTTTGGTGCTTGGTGCTTGGTGGCTGGTGTTTGGTGCTTGGTGTTTGGTGTTTGGTGCTTGGTGCTTGGTGCCTGGTGTTTCGTGCTTGGTGTTTGGTGCTTGGTGCTTGGTGTTTGGTGATTGGTGCTTGGTGTTTGGTGCTTGGTGCTTGCTGTTTGGTGTTTGGTGTTTGGTTCTTGGTGCTTGGTGTTTGGTGCTTGGTGCTTGGTGGCTGGTGTTCGGTGCTTGGTGTTTGGTGTTTGGTGCTTGGTGCTTGGTGCCTGGTGTTTCGTGCTTGGTGATTGGTGCTTGGTGTTTGGTGTTTGGTGCTTGGTGTTTGGTGTTTGGTACTTGGTGCTTGGTGCTTGGTGCTTGGTGTTTGGTGCTTGGTGCTTGGTGCTTGGTGTTTGATGCTGCGTGCTTGGTGTTTGGTGTTTTTTGCTTGGTGCCTGGTGCTTGTTGTTTGGTGTTTGGTGCTTGGTGCTTGGTGTTTGGTGTTTGGTGCTTGGTGCTTGGTGCTTGGTGTTTGATGTTTTGTGCTTGGTGCTTGGTGCTTGGTGTTTGGTGCTTGGTGCTTGGTGCTTGGTGTTTGGCATTTGCTGTTTGGTGTTTGGTGTTTGGTGTTTGCTGTTTGGTGTTTGCTGTTTGGTGTTTGGTGTTTGGTGCTTGCTGTTTAGTGCTTGGTGCTTGGTGTTTGGTGTTTGGTGTTTGGTGCTTGGTGCTTGGTGTTTGGTGTTTGGTGCTTGGTGTTTGGTGTTTGGTGCTTGGTGCTTGTTGTTTGGTGCTTGGTGCTTGGTGTTTGGTGCTTGGTGCTTGGTGCCTGGTGTTTGGTGTTTGGTGTTTGGTGCTTGGTCTTTGGTGCTTGGTGCTTGGTTCTGGGTGGTTGGTGTTTGGTGCTTGGTGCTTGGTGTTTGGTGCTTGGTGCTTGGTGCTTGTTGTTTGGTGCTTGGTGCTTGGTGCTTGGTCTTTGGTGCATGGTGTTTGGTGTTTGGTTTGGTGCATGGTGCTTGGTGCTTGGTGTTTGGTGCTTGGTGCTTGGTGCTTGGGGCTTGGTGTTTGGTGTTTGGTGCTTGGTGCTTGTTGTTTGATGTTGGGTCCTTGGTGCTTGGTGTTTGGTGTTTGGTGCTTGGAATTTGGTGTTTGGTGCTTGGTGCTTGGTGTTTGGTGCTTGGTGCTTGGTGCTTGTTGTTTGGTGCTTGGTGCTTGGTGCTTGGTCTTTGGTGCATGGTGTTTGGTGTTTGGTTTGGTGCATGGTGCTTGGTGCTTGGTGTTTGGTGTTTGGTGCTTGGTGCTTGGTGCTTGGTGATTAGTGTTTGGTGCTTGGTGCTTGGTGCCTGGTGCTTGGTGCTTGTTGTTTGGTGCTTGGTGCTTGGTGATTAGTGTTTTGTGCTTGGTGCTTGAGGTTTGGTGTTTGGTGCTTGGGGTTTGGTGTTTGGTGCTTGGTGCTTTGTGTTTGGTGCTTGGTGTTTGGTGCTTGGTGCTTGGTGTTTGGTGCTTTGTGCCTGGTGTTTGGTGTTTGGTGCTTGGTGCTTGGTGTTTGGTGATTGGTGCTTGGTGTTTGGTGCTTGGTGCTTGCTGTTTGGTGTTTGGTGTTTGGTTCTTGCTGCTTGGTGTTTGGTGTTTGGTGTTTGGTGCTTGGTGCTTGGTGCTTGGTTTTTGGTGCTTGGTGCTTGGTGCTTGGTGTTTGGTGTTTGGTGCTTGGTGCTTGGTGTTTGGTGCTTGGTGCTTGGTGCTTGGTGTTTGGTGTTTGGTGCTTGGTGCTTGGTGGCTGGTGTTTGGTGCTTGGTGTTTGGTGTTTGGTGCTTGGTGCTTGGTGCCTGGTGTTTCGTGCTTGGTGTTTGGTGCTTGGTGCTTGGTGTTTGGTGATTGGTGCTTGGTGTTTGGTGCTTGGTGCTTGCTGTTTGGTGTTTGGTGTTTGGTTCTTGGTGCTTGGTGTTTGGTGCTTGGTGCTTGGTGGCTGGTGTTCGGTGCTTGGTGTTTGGTGTTTGGTGCTTGGTGCTTGGTGCCTGGTGTTTCGTGCTTGGTGATTGGTGCTTGGTGTTTGGTGTTTGGTGCTTGGTGTTTGGTGTTTGGTACTTGGTGCTTGGTGCTTGGTGCTTGGTGTTTGGTGCTTGGTGCTTGGTGCTTGGTGTTTGATGCTGCGTGCTTGGTGTTTGGTGTTTTTTGCTTGGTGCCTGGTGCTTGTTGTTTGGTGTTTGGTGCTTGGTGCTTGGTGTTTGGTGTTTGGTGCTTGGTGTTTGGTGTTTGGTGCTTGGTGCTTGGTGCTTGGTGTTTGGTGTTTGGTGCTTGGTGCTTGGTGTTTGGTGCTTGGTGTTTGGTGTTTGGTGTTTGATGCTTGCTGTTTGCTGCTTGGTGCTTGGTGCTTGGTGTTTGGTGTTTGGTGTTTGATGCTTGGTGTTTGCTGCTTGGTCCTTGGTGCTTGGTGTTTTGTGTTTGGTGCTTGGTGCTTGGTGCCTGGTGCTTGGTGCTTGGTGCTTGGTGTTTGGTGCTTGGTTCTTGGTGTTTGGTGATTGGTGCTTGGTGCTTGGTGTTTGGTGCTTGGTGCTTGGTGTTTGGTACTTGGTGCTTGGTGTTTGGTTTTTGGTGATTGGTGTTTGGTGCTTGGTGCTTGGTGCTTGGTGTTAAGTGTTTGGGGCTTGGTGCTTGGTGCATGGTGTTTGGTGTTTGGTGCTTGGTGCCTGGTGCTTGGTGTTTGGTGCTTGGTGCTTGGTGCTTGGTGTTTGGTGCTTGGTGTTTGGTGCTTGGTGCTTGGTGTTTGGTGCTTGGTGTTATGTGCTTGGTGTTCGGTGCTTGGTGCTTGGTGATTGGTGTTAGGTGTTTGGTGCTTGGTGCTTGGTGTTTGATGTTTGGTCCTTGGTGCTTGGTGTTTGGTGCTTGGTGCTTGGTGTTTGGTGTTTGTTGCTTGCTGCTTGCTGCTTGGTGTTTGGTGCTTGGTGATTGGTGCTTGGTGTTTGGTGCTTGGTGCTTGGTGTTTGGTGTTTGGTGCTAGGTGCTTGGTGCTTGGTGCTTGGTGTTAGGTGCTTGGTGCTTGGTGTTTGGTGTTTGGTGCTTGGTGATTGGGGCTTGGTGTTTGGTGCTTAGTGCTTGGTGCTTGGTGTTTGGTGCTTGGTGCTTGGTGCTTGGTGTTTGGTGTTTGGTGTTTGGTGCTTGGTGTTTGGTGCTTGGTGCTTGGTGCTGGGTGGTTGGTGTTTGGTGCTTGGTGCTTGGTGTTTGGTGCTTGGTGATTGGTGCTTATTGTTTGGTGCTTGGTGCTTGGTGTTTGGTGCTTGGTCTTTGGTGCTTGCTGTTTGGTGTTTGGTGCTTGGTGCTTGGTGTTTGGTGCATGGTGCTTGGTGCTTGGTGTTTGGTGCTTGGTGCTTGGTGATTAGTGTTTGGTGCTTGGTGCTTGGTGCCTGGTGCTTGGTGCTTGTTGTTTGGTGCTTGGTGCTTGGTGATTAGTGTTTTGTGCTTGGTGCTTGAGGTTTGGTGTTTGGTGCTTGGGGTTTGGTGTTCGGTGCTTGGTGCTTTGTGTTTGGTGCTTGGTGTTTGGTGCTTGGTGCTTGGTGTTTGGTGCTTTGTGCCTGGTGTTTGGTGTTTGGTGCTTGGTGCTTGGTGTTTGGTGATTGGTGCTTGGTGTTTGGTGCTTGGTGCTTGCTGTTTGGTGTTTGGTGTTTGGTTCTTGGTGCTTGGTGTTTGGTGTTTGGTGTTTGGTGCTTGGTGTTTGGTGCTTGGTTTTTGGTGCTTGGTGCTTGGTGCTTGGTGTTTGGTGATGCGTGCTTGGTGTTTGGTGTTTGGTGCTTGGTGCCTGGTGCTTGTTGTTTGGTGTTTGGTGCTTAGTGCTTGGTGTTTGGTGTTTGGTGCTTGGTGCTTGGTGGCTGGTGTTTGGTGCTTGGTGTTTGGTGTTTGGTGCTTGGTGCTTGGTGCCTGGTGTTTCGTGCTTGGTGATTGGTGCTTGGTGTTTGGTGTTTGGTGCTTGGTGTTTGGTACTTGGTGCTTGGTGCTTGGTGCTTGGTGTTTGGTGCTTGGTGCTTGGTGCTTGGTTTTTGATGCTGCGTGCTTGGTGTTTGGTGTTTTTTGCTTGGTGCCTGGTGCTTGTTGTTTGGTGTTTGGTGCTTGGTGCTTGGTGTTTGGTGTTTGGTGCTTGGTGTTTGGTGTTTGGTGCTTGGTGCTTGGTGCTTGGTGTTTGGTGTTTGGTGCTTGGTGCTTGGTGTTTGGTGCTTGGTGTTTGGTGTTTGGTGTTTGATGCTTGCTGTTTGCTGCTTGGTGCTTGGTGCTTGGTGTTTGGTGTTTGGTGTTTGATGCTTGGTGTTTGCTGCTTGGTGCTTGGTGCTTGGTGTTTTGTGTTTGGTGCTTGGTGCTTGGTGCCTGGTGCTTGGTGCTTGGTGCTTGGTGTTTGGTGCTTGGTTCTTGGTGTTTGGTGATTGGTGCTTGGTGCTTGGTGTTTAGTGTTTGGTGTTTGGTGCTTGTTGTTTGGTGCTTGGTGTTTGGTGCTTGGTGTTTGGTGCTTGGTGCTTGGTGCTTGGTGTTTGATGTTTTGTGCTTGGTGCTTGGTGCTTGGTGTTTGGTGCTTGGTGCTTGGTGCTTGGTGTTTGGCATTTGCTGTTTGGTGTTTGGTGTTTGGTGTTTGCTGTTTGGTGTTTGCTGTTTGGTGTTTGGTGTTTGGTGCTTGCTGTTTAGTGCTTGGTGCTTGGTGTTTGGTGTTTGGTGTTTGGTGCTTGGTGCTTGGTGTTTGATGCTTGGTGCTTGGTGCTCGTTGTTTGGTGCTTGGTGCTTGGTGTTTGGTGCTTGGTGCTTGGTGCTTGGTGTTTGTTCCTTGGTGCTTGGTGCTTGGTCTATGGTGCTTGGGGTTTGGTGTTTGGTGCTTGGTGCTTGGTGTTTGGTGCTCGGTGTTTGGTGCTTGGTGCTTGGTGATTAGTGTTTGGTGATTGGTGCTTGGGGTTTGGTGTTTGGTGCTTGGTGTTTGGTGCTTGGTGCTTGCTGTTTGGTGTTTGGTGCTTGGTGCTTGGTGTTTGGTGCATGGTGCTTGGTGCTTGGTGTTTGGTGCTTGGTGCTTGGTGATTAGTGTTTGGTGCTTGGTGCTTGGTGCCTGGTGCTTGGTGCTTGTTGTTTGGTGCTTGGTGCTTGGTGATTAGTGTTTTGTGCTTGGTGCTTGAGGTTTGGTGTTTGGTGCTTGGGGTTTGGTGTTCGGTGCTTGGTGCTTTGTGTTTGGTGCTTGGTGTTTGGTGCTTGGTGCTTGGTGTTTGGTGCTTTGTGCCTGGTGTTTGGTGTTTGGTGCTTGGTGCTTGGTGTTTGGTGATTGGTGCTTGGTGGTTGGTGCTTGGCGCTTGCTGTTTGGTGTTTGGTGTTTGGTTCTTGGTGCTTGGTGTTTGGTGTTTGGTGTTTGGTGCTTGGTGTTTGGTGCTTGGTTTTTGGTGCTTGGTGCTTGGTGCTTGGTGTTTGGTGATGCGTGCTTGGTGTTTGGTGTTTGGTGCTTGGTGCCTGGTGCTTGTTGTTTGGTGTTTGGTGCTTAGTGCTTGGTGTTTGGTGTTTGGTGCTTGGTGCTTGGTGGCTGGTGTTTGGTGCTTGGTGTTTGGTGTTTGGTGCTTGGTGCTTGGTGCCTGGTGTTTCGTGCTTGGTGATTGGTGCTTGGTGTTTGGTGTTTGGTGCTTGGTGTTTGGTACTTGGTGCTTGGTGCTTGGTGCTTGGTGTTTGGCGCTTGGTGCTTGGTGCTTGGTTTTTGATGCTGCGTGCTTGGTGTTTGGTGTTTTTTGCTTGGTGCCTGGTGCTTGTTGTTTGGTGTTTGGTGCATGGTGCTTGGTGTTTGGTGTTTGGTGCTTGGTGTTTGGTGTTTGGTGCTTGGTGCTTGGTGCTTGGTGTTTGGTGTTTGGTGCTTGGTGCTTGGTGTTTGGTGCTTGGTGTTTGGTGTTTGGTGTTTGATGCTTGCTGTTTGCTGCTTGGTGCTTGGTGCTTGGTGTTTGGTGTTTGGTGTTTGATGCTTGGTGTTTGCTGCTTGGTGCTTGGTGCTTGGTGTTTTGTGTTTGGTGCTTGGTGCTTGGTGCCTGGTGCTTGGTGCTTGGTGCTTGGTGTTTGGTGCTTGGTTCTTGGTGTTTGGTGATTGGTGCTTGGTGCTTGGTGTTTAGTGTTTGGTGTTTGGTGCTTGTTGTTTGGTGCTTGGTGTTTGGTGCTTGGTGTTTGGTGCTTGGTGCTTGGTGCTTGGTGTTTGATGTTTTGTGCTTGGTGCTTGGTGCTTGGTGTTTGGTGCTTGGTGCTTGGTGCTTGGTGTTTGGCATTTGCTGTTTGGTGTTTGGTGTTTGGCATTTGCTGTTTGGTGTTTGGTGTTTGGTGTTTGCTGTTTGGTGTTTGCTGTTTGGTGTTTGGTGTTTGGTGCTTGCTGTTTAGTGCTTGGTGCTTGGTGTTTGGTGTTTGGTGTTTGGTGCTTGGTGCTTGGTGTTTGGTGTTTGGTGCTTGGTGTTTGGTGTTTGGTGCTTGGTGCTTGTTGTTTGGTGCTTGGTGCTTGGTGTTTGGTGCTTGGTGCTTGGTGCCTGGTGTTTGGTGTTTGGTGTTTGGTGCTTGGTCTTTGGTGCTTGGTGCTTGGTGCTGGGTGGTTGGTGTTTGGTGCTTGGTGCTTGGTGTTTGGTGCTTGGTGCTTGGTGCTTGTTGTTTGGTGCTTGGTGCTTGGTGCTTGGTCTTTGGTGCATGGTGTTTGGTGTTTGGTTTGGTGCATGGTGCTTGGTGCTTGGTGTTTGGTGCTTGGTGCTTGGTGCTTGGGGCTTGGTGTTTGGTGTTTGGTGCTTGGTGCTTGTTGTTTGATGTTGGGTCCTTGGTGCTTGGTGTTTGGTGTTTGGTGCTTGGAATTTGGTGTTTGGTGCTTGGTGCTTGTTGTTTGGTGCTTGGTGCTTGGTGTTTGGTGCTTGGTGCTTGGTGCCTGGTGTTTGGTGTTTGGTGTTTGGTGCTTGGTCTTTGGTGCTTGGTGCTTGGTGCTGGGTGGTTGGTGTTTGGTGCTTGGTGCTTGGTGTTTGGTGCTTGGTGCTTGGTGCTTGTTGTTTGGTGCTTGGTGCTTGGTGCTTGGTCTTTGGTGCATGGTGTTTGGTGTTTGGTTTGGTGCATGGTGCTTGGTGCTTGGTGTTTGGTGCTTGGTGCTTGGTGCTTGGTGATTAGTGTTTGGTGCTTGGTGCTTGGTGCCTGGTGCTTGGTGCTTGTTGTTTGGTGCTTGGTGCTTGGTGATTAGTGTTTTGTGCTTGGTGCTTGAGGTTTGGTGTTTGGTGCTTGGGGTTTGGTGTTTGGTGCTTGGTGCTTTGTGTTTGGTGCTTGGTGTTTGGTGCTTGGTGCTTGGTGTTTGGTGCTTTGTGCCTGGTGTTTGGTGTTTGGTGCTTGGTGCTTGGTGTTTGGTGATTGGTGCTTGGTGTTTGGTGCTTGGTGCTTGCTGTTTGGTGTTTGGTGTTTGGTTCTTGCTGCTTGGTGTTTGGTGTTTGGTGTTTGGTGCTTGGTGCTTGGTGCTTGGTTTTTGGTGCTTGGTGCTTGGTGCTTGGTGTTTGGTGTTTGGTGCTTGGTGCTTGGTGTTTGGTGCTTGGTGCTTGGTGCTTGGTGTTTGGTGTTTGGTGCTTGGTGCTTGGTGGCTGGTGTTTGGTGCTTGGTGTTTGGTGTTTGGTTCTTGGTGCTTGGTGTTTGGTGCTTGGTGCTTGGTGGCTGGTGTTCGGTGCTTGGTGTTTGGTGTTTGGTGCTTGGTGCTTGGTGCCTGGTGTTTCGTGCTTGGTGATTGGTGCTTGGTGTTTGGTGTTTGGTGCTTGGTGTTTGGTGTTTGGTACTTGGTGCTTGGTGCTTGGTGCTTGGTGTTTGGTGCTTGGTGCTTGGTGCTTGGTGTTTGATGCTGCGTGCTTGGTGTTTGGTGTTTTTTGCTTGGTGCCTGGTGCTTGTTGTTTGGTGTTTGGTGCTTGGTGCTTGGTGTTTGGTGTTTGGTGCTTGGTGTTTGGTGTTTGGTGCTTGGTGCTTGGTGCTTGGTGTTTGGTGTTTGGTGCTTGGTGCTTGGTGTTTGGTGCTTGGTGTTTGGTGTTTGGTGTTTGATGCTTGCTGTTTGCTGCTTGGTGCTTGGTGCTTGGTGTTTGGTGTTTGGTGTTTGATGCTTGGTGTTTGCTGCTTGGTCCTTGGTGCTTGGTGTTTTGTGTTTGGTGCTTGGTGCTTGGTGCCTGGTGCTTGGTGCTTGGTGCTTGGTGTTTGGTGCTTGGTTCTTGGTGTTTGGTGATTGGTGCTTGGTGCTTGGTGTTTGGTGCTTGGTGCTTGGTGTTTGGTACTTGGTGCTTGGTGTTTGGTTTTTGGTGATTGGTGTTTGGTGCTTGGTGCTTGGTGCTTGGTGTTAAGTGTTTGGGGCTTGGTGCTTGGTGCATGGTGTTTGGTGTTTGGTGCTTGGTGCCTGGTGCTTGGTGTTTGGTGCTTGGTGCTTGGTGCTTGGTGTTTGGTGCTTGGTGTTTGGTGCTTGGTGCTTGGTGTTTGGTGCTTGGTGTTATGTGCTTGGTGTTCGGTGCTTGGTGCTTGGTGATTGGTGTTAGGTGTTTGGTGCTTGGTGCTTGGTGTTTGATGTTTGGTCCTTGGTCCTTGGTGTTTGGTGCTTGGTGCTTGGTGTTTGGTGTTTGTTGCTTGCTGCTTGCTGCTTGGTGTTTGGTGCTTGGTGATTGGTGCTTGGTGTTTGGTGCTTGGTGCTTGGTGTTTGTTGTTTGTTGCTAGGTGCTTGGTGCTTGGTGCTTGTTGTTAGGTGCTTGGTGCTTGGTGTTTGGTGTTTGGTGCTTGGTGATTGGGGCTTGGTGTTTGGTGCTTAGTGCTTGGTGCTTGGTGTTTGGTGCTTGGTGCTTGGTGCTTGGTGTTTGGTGTTTGGTGTTTGGTGCTTGGTGTTTGGTGCTTGGTGCTTGGTGCTGGGTGGTTGGTGTTTGGTGCTTGGTGCTTGGTGTTTGGTGCTTGGTGCTTGGTGCTTATTGTTTGGTGCTTGGTGCTTGGTGTTTGGTGCTTGGTCTTTGGTGCTTGCTGTTTGGTGTTTGGTGCTTGGTGCTTGGTGTTTGGTGCATGGTGCTTGGTGCTTGGTGTTTGGTGCTTGGTGCTTGGTGCTTGGTGATTAGTGTTTGGTGCTTGGTGCTTGGTGCCTGGTGCTTGGTGCTTGTTGTTTGGTGCTTGGTGCTTGGTGATTAGTGTTTTGTGCTTGGTGCTTGAGGTTTGGTGTTTGGTGCTTGGGGTTTGGTGTTTGGTGCTTGGTGCTTTGTGTTTGGTGCTTGGTGTTTGATGCTTGGTGCTTGGTGTTTGGTGCTTTGTGCCTGGTGTTTGGTGTTTGGTGCTTGGTGCTTGGTGTTTGGTGTTTGGTTATTGGTGCTTGGTGTTTGGTGCTTGGTGCTTGCTGTTTGGTGTTTGGTGTTTGGTTCTTGGTGCTTGGTGTTTGGTGTTTGGTGTTTGGTGCTTGGTGCTTGGTGCTTGGTTTTTGGTGCTTGGTGCTTGGTGCTTGGTGTTTGGTGATGCGTGCTTGGTGTTTGGTGTTTGGTGCTTGGTGCCTGGTGCTTGTTGTTTGGTGTTTGGTGCTTAGTGCTTGGTGTTTGGTGTTTGGTGCTTGGTGCTTGGTGGCTGGTGTTTGGTGCTTGGTGTTTGGTGTTTGGTGCTTGGTGCTTGGTGCCTGGTGTTTCGTGCTTGGTGATTGGTGCTTGGTGTTTGGTGTTTGGTGCTTGGTGTTTGGTACTTGGTGCTTGGTGCCTGGTGCTTGGTGTTTGGTGCTTGGTGCTTGGTGCTTGGTGTTTGATGCTGCGTGCTTGGTGTTTGGTGTTTTTTGCTTGGTGCCTGGTGCTTGTTGTTTGGTGTTTGGTGCTTGGTGCTTGGTGTTTGGTGTTTGGTGCTTGGTGTTTGGTGTTTGGTGCTTGGTGCTTGGTGCTTGGTGTTTGGTGTTTGGTGCTTGGTGCTTGGTGTTTGGTGCTTGGTGTTTGGTGTTTGGTGTTTGATGCTTGCTGTTTGCTGCTTGGTGCTTGGTGCTTGGTGTTTGGTGTTTAGTGTTTGATTCTTGGTGTTTGCTGCTTGGTGCTTGGTGCTTGGTGTTTTGTGTTTGGTGCTTGGTGCTTGGTGCCTGGTGCTTGGTGCTTGGTGCTTGGTGTTTGGTGCTTGGTTCTTGGTGTTTGGTGATTGGTGCTTGGTGCTTGGTGTTTAGTGTTTGGTGTTTGGTGCTTGGTGTTTGGTGCTTGGTGTTTGGTGCTTGGTGTTTGGTGCTTGGTGCTTGGTGCTTGGTGTTTGATGTTTTGTGCTTGGTGCTTGGTGCTTGGTGTTTGGTGCTTGGTGCTTGGTGCTTGGTGTTTGGCATTTGCTGTTTGGTGTTTGGTGTTTGGTGTTTGCTGTTTGGTGTTTGCTGTTTGGTGTTTGGTGTTTGGTGCTTGCTGTTTAGTGCTTGGCGCTTGGTGTTTGGTGTTTGGTGTTTGGTGCTTGGTGCTTGGTGTTTGGTGTTTGGTGCTTGGTGTCTGGTGTTTGGTGCTTGGTGCTTGTTGTTTGGTGCTTGGTGCTTGGTGTTTGGTGCTTGGTGCTTGGTGCCTGGTGTTTGGTGTTTGGTGTTTGGTGCTTGGTCTTTGGTGCTTGGTGCTTGGTGCTGGGTGGTTGGTGTTTGGTGCTTGGTGCTTGGTGTTTGGTGCTTGGTGCTTGGTGCTTGTTGTTTGGTGCTTGGTGCTTGGTGCTTGGTCTTTGGTGCATGGTGTTTGGTGTTTGGTTTGGTGCATGGTGCTTGGTGCTTGGTGTTTGGTGCTTGGTGCTTGGTGCTTGGGGCTTGGTGTTTGGTGTTTGGTGCTTGGTGCTTGTTGTTTGATGTTGGGTCCTTGGTGCTTGGTGTTTGGTGTTTGGTGCTTGGTGTTTGGTGTTTGGTGCTTGGTGCTTGTTGTTTGGTGCTTGGTGCTTGGTGTTTGGTGCTTGGTGCTTGGTGCCTGGTGTTTGGTGTTTGGTGTTTGGTGCTTGGTCTTTGGTGCTTGGTGCTTGGTGCTGGGTGGTTGGTGTTTGGTGCTTGGTGCTTGGTGTTTGGTGCTTGGTGCTTGGTGCTTGTTGTTTGGTGCTTGGTGCTTGGTGCTTGGTCTTTGGTGCATGGTGTTTGGTGTTTGGTTTGGTGCATGGTGCTTGGTGCTTGGTGTTTGGTGCTTGGTGCTTGGTGCTTGGTGATTAGTGTTTGGTGCTTGGTGCCTGGTGCTTGGTGCTTGTTGTTTGGTGCTTGGTGCTTGGTGATTAGTGTTTTGTGCTTGGTGCTTGAGGTTTGGTGTTTGGTGCTTGGGGTTTGGTGTTTGGTGCTTGGTGCTTTGTGTTTGGTGCTTGGTGTTTGGTGCTTGGTGCTTGGTGTTTGGTGCTTTGTGCCTGGTGTTTGGTGTTTGGTGCTTGGTGCTTGGTGTTTGGTGATTGGTGCTTGGTGTTTGGTGCTTGGTGCTTGCTGTTTGGTGTTTGGTGTTTGGTTCTTGGTGCTTGGTGTTTGGTGTTTGGTGTTTGGTGCTTGGTGCTTGGTGCTTGGTTTTTGGTGCTTGGTGCTTGGTGCTTGGTGTTTGGTGTTTGGTGCTTGGTGCTTGGTGTTTGGTGCTTGGTGCTTGGTGCTTGGTGTTTGGTGTTTGGTGCTTGGTGCTTGGTGGCTGGTGTTTGGTGCTTGGTGTTTGGTGTTTGGTGCTTGGTGCTTGGTGCCTGGTGTTTCGTGCTTGGTGTTTGGTGCTTGGTGCTTGGTGTTTGGTGATTGGTGCTTGGTGTTTGGTGCTTGGTGCTTGCTGTTTGGTGTTTGGTGTTTGGTTCTTGGTGCTTGGTGTTTGGTGCTTGGTGCTTGGTGGCTGGTGTTCGGTGCTTGGTGTTTGGTGTTTGGTGCTTGGTGCTTGGTGCCTGGTGTTTCGTGCTTGGTGATTGGTGCTTGGTGTTTGGTGTTTGGTGCTTGGTGTTTGGTGTTTGGTACTTGGTGCTTGGTGCTTGGTGCTTGGTGTTTGGTGCTTGGTGCTTGGTGCTTGGTGTTTGATGCTGCGTGCTTGGTGTTTGGTGTTTTTTGCTTGGTGCCTGGTGCTTGTTGTTTGGTGTTTGGTGCTTGGTGCTTGGTGTTTGGTGTTTGGTGCTTGGTGCTTGGTGCTTGGTGTTTGATGTTTTGTGCTTGGTGCTTGGTGCTTGGTGTTTGGTGCTTGGTGCTTGGTGCTTGGTGTTTGGCATTTGCTGTTTGGTGTTTGGTGTTTGGTGTTTGCTGTTTGGTGTTTGCTGTTTGGTGTTTGGTGTTTGGTGCTTGCTGTTTAGTGCTTGGTGCTTGGTGTTTGGTGTTTGGTGTTTGGTGCTTGGTGCTTGGTGTTTGGTGTTTGGTGCTTGGTGTTTGGTGTTTGGTGCTTGGTGCTTGTTGTTTGGTGCTTGGTGCTTGGTGTTTGGTGCTTGGTGCTTGGTGCCTGGTGTTTGGTGTTTGGTGTTTGGTGCTTGGTCTTTGGTGCTTGGTGCTTGGTTCTGGGTGGTTGGTGTTTGGTGCTTGGTGCTTGGTGTTTGGTGCTTGGTGCTTGGTGCTTGTTGTTTGGTGCTTGGTGCTTGGTGCTTGGTCTTTGGTGCATGGTGTTTGGTGTTTGGTTTGGTGCATGGTGCTTGGTGCTTGGTGTTTGGTGCTTGGTGCTTGGTGCTTGGGGCTTGGTGTTTGGTGTTTGGTGCTTGGTGCTTGTTGTTTGATGTTGGGTCCTTGGTGCTTGGTGTTTGGTGTTTGGTGCTTGGAATTTGGTGTTTGGTGCTTGGTGCTTGGTGTTTGGTGCTTGGTGCTTGGTGCTTGTTGTTTGGTGCTTGGTGCTTGGTGCTTGGTCTTTGGTGCATGGTGTTTGGTGTTTGGTTTGGTGCATGGTGCTTGGTGCTTGGTGTTTGGTGTTTGGTGCTTGGTGCTTGGTGCTTGGTGATTAGTGTTTGGTGCTTGGTGCTTGGTGCCTGGTGCTTGGTGCTTGTTGTTTGGTGCTTGGTGCTTGGTGATTAGTGTTTTGTGCTTGGTGCTTGAGGTTTGGTGTTTGGTGCTTGGGGTTTGGTGTTTGGTGCTTGGTGCTTTGTGTTTGGTGCTTGGTGTTTGGTGCTTGGTGCTTGGTGTTTGGTGCTTTGTGCCTGGTGTTTGGTGTTTGGTGCTTGGTGCTTGGTGTTTGGTGATTGGTGCTTGGTGTTTGGTGCTTGGTGCTTGCTGTTTGGTGTTTGGTGTTTGGTTCTTGCTGCTTGGTGTTTGGTGTTTGGTGTTTGGTGCTTGGTGCTTGGTGCTTGGTTTTTGGTGCTTGGTGCTTGGTGCTTGGTGTTTGGTGTTTGGTGCTTGGTGCTTGGTGTTTGGTGCTTGGTGCTTGGTGCTTGGTGTTTGGTGTTTGGTGCTTGGTGCTTGGTGGCTGGTGTTTGGTGCTTGGTGTTTGGTGTTTGGTGCTTGGTGCTTGGTGCCTGGTGTTTCGTGCTTGGTGTTTGGTGCTTGGTGCTTGGTGTTTGGTGATTGGTGCTTGGTGTTTGGTGCTTGGTGCTTGCTGTTTGGTGTTTGGTGTTTGGTTCTTGGTGCTTGGTGTTTGGTGCTTGGTGCTTGGTGGCTGGTGTTCGGTGCTTGGTGTTTGGTGTTTGGTGCTTGGTGCTTGGTGCCTGGTGTTTCGTGCTTGGTGATTGGTGCTTGGTGTTTGGTGTTTGGTGCTTGGTGTTTGGTGTTTGGTACTTGGTGCTTGGTGCTTGGTGCTTGGTGTTTGGTGCTTGGTGCTTGGTGCTTGGTGTTTGATGCTGCGTGCTTGGTGTTTGGTGTTTTTTGCTTGGTGCCTGGTGCTTGTTGTTTGGTGTTTGGTGCTTGGTGCTTGGTGTTTGGTGTTTGGTGCTTGGTGTTTGGTGTTTGGTGCTTGGTGCTTGGTGCTTGGTGTTTGGTGTTTGGTGCTTGGTGCTTGGTGTTTGGTGCTTGGTGTTTGGTGTTTGGTGTTTGATGCTTGCTGTTTGCTGCTTGGTGCTTGGTGCTTGGTGTTTGGTGTTTGGTGTTTGATGCTTGGTGTTTGCTGCTTGGTCCTTGGTGCTTGGTGTTTTGTGTTTGGTGCTTGGTGCTTGGTGCCTGGTGCTTGGTGCTTGGTGCTTGGTGTTTGGTGCTTGGTTCTTGGTGTTTGGTGATTGGTGCTTGGTGCTTGGTGTTTGGTGCTTGGTGCTTGGTGTTTGGTACTTGGTGCTTGGTGTTTGGTTTTTGGTGATTGGTGTTTGGTGCTTGGTGCTTGGTGCTTGGTGTTAAGTGTTTGGGGCTTGGTGCTTGGTGCATGGTGTTTGGTGTTTGGTGCTTGGTGCCTGGTGCTTGGTGTTTGGTGCTTGGTGCTTGGTGCTTGGTGTTTGGTGCTTGGTGTTTGGTGCTTGGTGCTTGGTGTTTGGTGCTTGGTGTTATGTGCTTGGTGTTCGGTGCTTGGTGCTTGGTGATTGGTGTTAGGTGTTTGGTGCTTGGTGCTTGGTGTTTGATGTTTGGTCCTTGGTGCTTGGTGTTTGGTGCTTGGTGCTTGGTGTTTGGTGTTTGTTGCTTGCTGCTTGCTGCTTGGTGTTTGGTGCTTGGTGATTGGTGCTTGGTGTTTGGTGCTTGGTGCTTGGTGTTTGGTGTTTGGTGCTAGGTGCTTGGTGCTTGGTGCTTGGTGTTAGGTGCTTGGTGCTTGGTGTTTGGTGTTTGGTGCTTGGTGATTGGGGCTTGGTGTTTGGTGCTTAGTGCTTGGTGCTTGGTGTTTGGTGCTTGGTGCTTGGTGCTTGGTGTTTGGTGTTTGGTGTTTGGTGCTTGGTGTTTGGTGCTTGGTGCTTGGTGCTGGGTGGTTGGTGTTTGGTGCTTGGTGCTTGGTGTTTGGTGCTTGGTGATTGGTGCTTATTGTTTGGTGCTTGGTGCTTGGTGTTTGGTGCTTGGTCTTTGGTGCTTGCTGTTTGGTGTTTGGTGCTTGGTGCTTGGTGTTTGGTGCATGGTGCTTGGTGCTTGGTGTTTGGTGCTTGGTGCTTGGTGATTAGTGTTTGGTGCTTGGTGCTTGGTGCCTGGTGCTTGGTGCTTGTTGTTTGGTGCTTGGTGCTTGGTGATTAGTGTTTTGTGCTTGGTGCTTGAGGTTTGGTGTTTGGTGCTTGGGGTTTGGTGTTCGGTGCTTGGTGCTTTGTGTTTGGTGCTTGGTGTTTGGTGCTTGGTGCTTGGTGTTTGGTGCTTTGTGCCTGGTGTTTGGTGTTTGGTGCTTGGTGCTTGGTGTTTGGTGATTGGTGCTTGGTGTTTGGTGCTTGGTGCTTGCTGTTTGGTGTTTGGTGTTTGGTTCTTGGTGCTTGGTGTTTGGTGTTTGGTGTTTGGTGCTTGGTGTTTGGTGCTTGGTTTTTGGTGCTTGGTGCTTGGTGCTTGGTGTTTGGTGATGCGTGCTTGGTGTTTGGTGTTTGGTGCTTGGTGCCTGGTGCTTGTTGTTTGGTGTTTGGTGCTTAGTGCTTGGTGTTTGGTGTTTGGTGCTTGGTGCTTGGTGGCTGGTGTTTGGTGCTTGGTGTTTGGTGTTTGGTGCTTGGTGCTTGGTGCCTGGTGTTTCGTGCTTGGTGATTGGTGCTTGGTGTTTGGTGTTTGGTGCTTGGTGTTTGGTACTTGGTGCTTGGTGCTTGGTGCTTGGTGTTTGGTGCTTGGTGCTTGGTGCTTGGTTTTTGATGCTGCGTGCTTGGTGTTTGGTGTTTTTTGCTTGGTGCCTGGTGCTTGTTGTTTGGTGTTTGGTGCTTGGTGCTTGGTGTTTGGTGTTTGGTGCTTGGTGTTTGGTGTTTGGTGCTTGGTGCTTGGTGCTTGGTGTTTGGTGTTTGGTGCTTGGTGCTTGGTGTTTGGTGCTTGGTGTTTGGTGTTTGGTGTTTGATGCTTGCTGTTTGCTGCTTGGTGCTTGGTGCTTGGTGTTTGGTGTTTGGTGTTTGATGCTTGGTGTTTGCTGCTTGGTGCTTGGTGCTTGGTGTTTTGTGTTTGGTGCTTGGTGCTTGGTGCCTGGTGCTTGGTGCTTGGTGCTTGGTGTTTGGTGCTTGGTTCTTGGTGTTTGGTGATTGGTGCTTGGTGCTTGGTGTTTAGTGTTTGGTGTTTGGTGCTTGTTGTTTGGTGCTTGGTGTTTGGTGCTTGGTGTTTGGTGCTTGGTGCTTGGTGCTTGGTGTTTGATGTTTTGTGCTTGGTGCTTGGTGCTTGGTGTTTGGTGCTTGGTGCTTGGTGCTTGGTGTTTGGCATTTGCTGTTTGGTGTTTGGTGTTTGGTGTTTGCTGTTTGGTGTTTGCTGTTTGGTGTTTGGTGTTTGGTGCTTGCTGTTTAGTGCTTGGTGCTTGGTGTTTGGTGTTTGGTGTTTGGTGCTTGGTGCTTGGTGTTTGATGCTTGGTGCTTGGTGCTCGTTGTTTGGTGCTTGGTGCTTGGTGTTTGGTGCTTGGTGCTTGGTGCTTGGTGTTTGTTCCTTGGTGCTTGGTGCTTGGTCTATGGTGCTTGGGGTTTGGTGTTTGGTGCTTGGTGCTTGGTGTTTGGTGCTCGGTGTTTGGTGCTTGGTGCTTGGTGATTAGTGTTTGGTGATTGGTGCTTGGGGTTTGGTGTTTGGTGCTTGGTGTTTGGTGCTTGGTGCTTGCTGTTTGGTGTTTGGTGCTTGGTGCTTGGTGTTTGGTGCATGGTGCTTGGTGCTTGGTGTTTGGTGCTTGGTGCTTGGTGATTAGTGTTTGGTGCTTGGTGCTTGGTGCCTGGTGCTTGGTGCTTGTTGTTTGGTGCTTGGTGCTTGGTGATTAGTGTTTTGTGCTTGGTGCTTGAGGTTTGGTGTTTGGTGCTTGGGGTTTGGTGTTCGGTGCTTGGTGCTTTGTGTTTGGTGCTTGGTGTTTGGTGCTTGGTGCTTGGTGTTTGGTGCTTTGTGCCTGGTGTTTGGTGTTTGGTGCTTGGTGCTTGGTGTTTGGTGATTGGTGCTTGGTGGTTGGTGCTTGGCGCTTGCTGTTTGGTGTTTGGTGTTTGGTTCTTGGTGCTTGGTGTTTGGTGTTTGGTGTTTGGTGCTTGGTGTTTGGTGCTTGGTTTTTGGTGCTTGGTGCTTGGTGCTTGGTGTTTGGTGATGCGTGCTTGGTGTTTGGTGTTTGGTGCTTGGTGCCTGGTGCTTGTTGTTTGGTGTTTGGTGCTTAGTGCTTGGTGTTTGGTGTTTGGTGCTTGGTGCTTGGTGGCTGGTGTTTGGTGCTTGGTGTTTGGTGTTTGGTGCTTGGTGCTTGGTGCCTGGTGTTTCGTGCTTGGTGATTGGTGCTTGGTGTTTGGTGTTTGGTGCTTGGTGTTTGGTACTTGGTGCTTGGTGCTTGGTGCTTGGTGTTTGGCGCTTGGTGCTTGGTGCTTGGTTTTTGATGCTGCGTGCTTGGTGTTTGGTGTTTTTTGCTTGGTGCCTGGTGCTTGTTGTTTGGTGTTTGGTGCTTGGTGCTTGGTGTTTGGTGTTTGGTGCTTGGTGTTTGGTGTTTGGTGCTTGGTGCTTGGTGCTTGGTGTTTGGTGTTTGGTGCTTGGTGCTTGGTGTTTGGTGCTTGGTGTTTGGTGTTTGGTGTTTGATGCTTGCTGTTTGCTGCTTGGTGCTTGGTGCTTGGTGTTTGGTGTTTGGTGTTTGATGCTTGGTGTTTGCTGCTTGGTGCTTGGTGCTTGGTGTTTTGTGTTTGGTGCTTGGTGCTTGGTGCCTGGTGCTTGGTGCTTGGTGCTTGGTGTTTGGTGCTTGGTTCTTGGTGTTTGGTGATTGGTGCTTGGTGCTTGGTGTTTAGTGTTTGGTGTTTGGTGCTTGTTGTTTGGTGCTTGGTGTTTGGTGCTTGGTGTTTGGTGCTTGGTGCTTGGTGCTTGGTGTTTGATGTTTTGTGCTTGGTGCTTGGTGCTTGGTGTTTGGTGCTTGGTGCTTGGTGCTTGGTGTTTGGCATTTGCTGTTTGGTGTTTGGTGTTTGGCATTTGCTGTTTGGTGTTTGGTGTTTGGTGTTTGCTGTTTGGTGTTTGCTGTTTGGTGTTTGGTGTTTGGTGCTTGCTGTTTAGTGCTTGGTGCTTGGTGTTTGGTGTTTGGTGTTTGGTGCTTGGTGCTTGGTGTTTGGTGTTTGGTGCTTGGTGTTTGGTGTTTGGTGCTTGGTGCTTGTTGTTTGGTGCTTGGTGCTTGGTGTTTGGTGCTTGGTGCTTGGTGCCTGGTGTTTGGTGTTTGGTGTTTGGTGCTTGGTCTTTGGTGCTTGGTGCTTGGTGCTGGGTGGTTGGTGTTTGGTGCTTGGTGCTTGGTGTTTGGTGCTTGGTGCTTGGTGCTTGTTGTTTGGTGCTTGGTGCTTGGTGCTTGGTCTTTGGTGCATGGTGTTTGGTGTTTGGTTTGGTGCATGGTGCTTGGTGCTTGGTGTTTGGTGCTTGGTGCTTGGTGCTTGGGGCTTGGTGTTTGGTGTTTGGTGCTTGGTGCTTGTTGTTTGATGTTGGGTCCTTGGTGCTTGGTGTTTGGTGTTTGGTGCTTGGAATTTGGTGTTTGGTGCTTGGTGCTTGTTGTTTGGTGCTTGGTGCTTGGTGTTTGGTGCTTGGTGCTTGGTGCCTGGTGTTTGGTGTTTGGTGTTTGGTGCTTGGTCTTTGGTGCTTGGTGCTTGGTGCTGGGTGGTTGGTGTTTGGTGCTTGGTGCTTGGTGTTTGGTGCTTGGTGCTTGGTGCTTGTTGTTTGGTGCTTGGTGCTTGGTGCTTGGTCTTTGGTGCATGGTGTTTGGTGTTTGGTTTGGTGCATGGTGCTTGGTGCTTGGTGTTTGGTGCTTGGTGCTTGGTGCTTGGTGATTAGTGTTTGGTGCTTGGTGCTTGGTGCCTGGTGCTTGGTGCTTGTTGTTTGGTGCTTGGTGCTTGGTGATTAGTGTTTTGTGCTTGGTGCTTGAGGTTTGGTGTTTGGTGCTTGGGGTTTGGTGTTTGGTGCTTGGTGCTTTGTGTTTGGTGCTTGGTGTTTGGTGCTTGGTGCTTGGTGTTTGGTGCTTTGTGCCTGGTGTTTGGTGTTTGGTGCTTGGTGCTTGGTGTTTGGTGATTGGTGCTTGGTGTTTGGTGCTTGGTGCTTGCTGTTTGGTGTTTGGTGTTTGGTTCTTGCTGCTTGGTGTTTGGTGTTTGGTGTTTGGTGCTTGGTGCTTGGTGCTTGGTTTTTGGTGCTTGGTGCTTGGTGCTTGGTGTTTGGTGTTTGGTGCTTGGTGCTTGGTGTTTGGTGCTTGGTGCTTGGTGCTTGGTGTTTGGTGTTTGGTGCTTGGTGCTTGGTGGCTGGTGTTTGGTGCTTGGTGTTTGGTGTTTGGTGCTTGGTGCTTGGTGCCTGGTGTTTCGTGCTTGGTGTTTGGTGCTTGGTGCTTGGTGTTTGGTGATTGGTGCTTGGTGTTTGGTGCTTGGTGCTTGCTGTTTGGTGTTTGGTGTTTGGTTCTTGGTGCTTGGTGTTTGGTGCTTGGTGCTTGGTGGCTGGTGTTCGGTGCTTGGTGTTTGGTGTTTGGTGCTTGGTGCTTGGTGCCTGGTGTTTCGTGCTTGGTGATTGGTGCTTGGTGTTTGGTGTTTGGTGCTTGGTGTTTGGTGTTTGGTACTTGGTGCTTGGTGCTTGGTGCTTGGTGTTTGGTGCTTGGTGCTTGGTGCTTGGTGTTTGATGCTGCGTGCTTGGTGTTTGGTGTTTTTTGCTTGGTGCCTGGTGCTTGTTGTTTGGTGTTTGGTGCTTGGTGCTTGGTGTTTGGTGTTTGGTGCTTGGTGTTTGGTGTTTGGTGCTTGGTGCTTGGTGCTTGGTGTTTGGTGTTTGGTGCTTGGTGCTTGGTGTTTGGTGCTTGGTGTTTGGTGTTTGGTGTTTGATGCTTGCTGTTTGCTGCTTGGTGCTTGGTGCTTGGTGTTTGGTGTTTGGTGTTTGATGCTTGGTGTTTGCTGCTTGGTCCTTGGTGCTTGGTGTTTTGTGTTTGGTGCTTGGTGCTTGGTGCCTGGTGCTTGGTGCTTGGTGCTTGGTGTTTGGTGCTTGGTTCTTGGTGTTTGGTGATTGGTGCTTGGTGCTTGGTGTTTGGTGCTTGGTGCTTGGTGTTTGGTACTTGGTGCTTGGTGTTTGGTTTTTGGTGATTGGTGTTTGGTGCTTGGTGCTTGGTGCTTGGTGTTAAGTGTTTGGGGCTTGGTGCTTGGTGCATGGTGTTTGGTGTTTGGTGCTTGGTGCCTGGTGCTTGGTGTTTGGTGCTTGGTGCTTGGTGCTTGGTGTTTGGTGCTTGGTGTTTGGTGCTTGGTGCTTGGTGTTTGGTGCTTGGTGTTATGTGCTTGGTGTTCGGTGCTTGGTGCTTGGTGATTGGTGTTAGGTGTTTGGTGCTTGGTGCTTGGTGTTTGATGTTTGGTCCTTGGTGCTTGGTGTTTGGTGCTTGGTGCTTGGTGTTTGGTGTTTGTTGCTTGCTGCTTGCTGCTTGGTGTTTGGTGCTTGGTGATTGGTGCTTGGTGTTTGGTGCTTGGTGCTTGGTGTTTGGTGTTTGGTGCTAGGTGCTTGGTGCTTGGTGCTTGGTGTTAGGTGCTTGGTGCTTGGTGTTTGGTGTTTGGTGCTTGGTGATTGGGGCTTGGTGTTTGGTGCTTAGTGCTTGGTGCTTGGTGTTTGGTGCTTGGTGCTTGGTGCTTGGTGTTTGGTGTTTGGTGTTTGGTGCTTGGTGTTTGGTGCTTGGTGCTTGGTGCTGGGTGGTTGGTGTTTGGTGCTTGGTGCTTGGTGTTTGGTGCTTGGTGATTGGTGCTTATTGTTTGGTGCTTGGTGCTTGGTGTTTGGTGCTTGGTCTTTGGTGCTTGCTGTTTGGTGTTTGGTGCTTGGTGCTTGGTGTTTGGTGCATGGTGCTTGGTGCTTGGTGTTTGGTGCTTGGTGCTTGGTGATTAGTGTTTGGTGCTTGGTGCTTGGTGCCTGGTGCTTGGTGCTTGTTGTTTGGTGCTTGGTGCTTGGTGATTAGTGTTTTGTGCTTGGTGCTTGAGGTTTGGTGTTTGGTGCTTGGGGTTTGGTGTTCGGTGCTTGGTGCTTTGTGTTTGGTGCTTGGTGTTTGGTGCTTGGTGCTTGGTGTTTGGTGCTTTGTGCCTGGTGTTTGGTGTTTGGTGCTTGGTGCTTGGTGTTTGGTGATTGGTGCTTGGTGTTTGGTGCTTGGTGCTTGCTGTTTGGTGTTTGGTGTTTGGTTCTTGGTGCTTGGTGTTTGGTGTTTGGTGTTTGGTGCTTGGTGTTTGGTGCTTGGTTTTTGGTGCTTGGTGCTTGGTGCTTGGTGTTTGGTGATGCGTGCTTGGTGTTTGGTGTTTGGTGCTTGGTGCCTGGTGCTTGTTGTTTGGTGTTTGGTGCTTAGTGCTTGGTGTTTGGTGTTTGGTGCTTGGTGCTTGGTGGCTGGTGTTTGGTGCTTGGTGTTTGGTGTTTGGTGCTTGGTGCTTGGTGCCTGGTGTTTCGTGCTTGGTGATTGGTGCTTGGTGTTTGGTGTTTGGTGCTTGGTGTTTGGTACTTGGTGCTTGGTGCTTGGTGCTTGGTGTTTGGTGCTTGGTGCTTGGTGCTTGGTTTTTGATGCTGCGTGCTTGGTGTTTGGTGTTTTTTGCTTGGTGCCTGGTGCTTGTTGTTTGGTGTTTGGTGCTTGGTGCTTGGTGTTTGGTGTTTGGTGCTTGGTGTTTGGTGTTTGGTGCTTGGTGCTTGGTGCTTGGTGTTTGGTGTTTGGTGCTTGGTGCTTGGTGTTTGGTGCTTGGTGTTTGGTGTTTGGTGTTTGATGCTTGCTGTTTGCTGCTTGGTGCTTGGTGCTTGGTGTTTGGTGTTTGGTGTTTGATGCTTGGTGTTTGCTGCTTGGTGCTTGGTGCTTGGTGTTTTGTGTTTGGTGCTTGGTGCTTGGTGCCTGGTGCTTGGTGCTTGGTGCTTGGTGTTTGGTGCTTGGTTCTTGGTGTTTGGTGATTGGTGCTTGGTGCTTGGTGTTTAGTGTTTGGTGTTTGGTGCTTGTTGTTTGGTGCTTGGTGTTTGGTGCTTGGTGTTTGGTGCTTGGTGCTTGGTGCTTGGTGTTTGATGTTTTGTGCTTGGTGCTTGGTGCTTGGTGTTTGGTGCTTGGTGCTTGGTGCTTGGTGTTTGGCATTTGCTGTTTGGTGTTTGGTGTTTGGTGTTTGCTGTTTGGTGTTTGCTGTTTGGTGTTTGGTGTTTGGTGCTTGCTGTTTAGTGCTTGGTGCTTGGTGTTTGGTGTTTGGTGTTTGGTGCTTGGTGCTTGGTGTTTGATGCTTGGTGCTTGGTGCTGGTTGTTTGGTGCTTGGTGCTTGGTGTTTGGTGCTTGGTGCTTGGTGCTTGGTGTTTGTTCCTTGGTGCTTGGTGCTTGGTCTATGGTGCTTGGGGTTTGGTGTTTGGTGCTTGGTGCTTGGTGTTTGGTGCTCGGTGTTTGGTGCTTGGTGCTTGGTGATTAGTGTTTGGTGATTGGTGCTTGGGGTTTGGTGTTTGGTGCTTGGTGTTTGGTACTTGGTGCTTGCTGTTTGGTGTTTGGTGTTTGGTTCTTGGTGCTTGGTGTTTGATGTTTTGTGCTTGGTGCTTGGTGCTTGGTGTTTGGTGCTTGGTGCTTGGTGCTTGGTGTTTGGCATTTGCTGTTTGGTGTTTGGTGTTTGGTGTTTGGTGCTTGGTGCCTGGTGCTTGTTGTTTGGTGTTTGGTGCATAGTGCTTGGTGTTTGGTGTTTGGTGCTTGGTGCTTGGTGGCTGGTGTTTGGTGCTTGGTGTTTGGTGTTTGGTGCTTGGTGCTTGGTGCCTGGTGTTTCGTGCTTGGTGATTGGTGCTTGGTGTTTGGTGTTTGGTGCTTGGTGTTTGGTGTTTGGTACTTGGTGCTTGGTGCTTGGTGCTTCGTGTTTGGTGCTTGGTGCTTGGTGCTTCGTGTTTGATGCTGCGTGCTTGGTGTTTGGTGTTTTTTGCTTGGTGCCTGGTGCTTGTTGTTTGGTGTTTGGTGCTTGGTGCTTGGTGTTTGGTGTTTGGTGCTTGGTGTTTGGTGTTTGGTGCTTGGTGCTTGGTGCTTGGTGTTTGGTGTTTGGTGCTTGGTGCTTGGTGTTTGGTGCTTGGTGTTTGGTGTTTGGTGTTTGATGCTTGTTGTTTGCTGCTTGGTGCTTGGTGCTTGGTGTTTGGTGTTTGGTGTTTGATGCTTGGTGTTTGCTGCTTGGTCCTTGGTGCTTGGTGTTTTGTGTTTGGTGCTTGGTGCTTGGTGCCTGGTGCTTGGTGCTTGGTGCTTGGTGTTTGGTGCTTGGTTCTTGGTGTTTGGTGATTGGTGCTTGGTGCTTGGTGTTTGGTGCTTGGTGCTTGGTGTTTGGTACTTGGTGCTTGGTGTTTGGTTTTTGGTGATTGGTGTTTGGTGCTTGGTGCTTGGTGCTTGGTGATAAGTGTCTGGCGCTTGGTGCTTGGTGCATGGTGTTTGGTGCTTGGTGCCTGGTGCTTGGTGTTTGGTGCTTGGTGCTTGGTGCTTGGTGTTTGGTGCTTGGTGTTTGGTGCTTGGTGCTTGGTGTTTGGTGCTTGGTGTTATGTGCTTGGTGTTCGGTGCTTGGTGCTTGGTGATTGGTGTTAGGTGTTTGGTGCTTGGTGCTTGGTGTTTGATGTTTGGTCCTTGGTGCTTGGTGTTTGGTGCTTGGTGCTTGGTGTTTGGTGTTTGTTGCTTGCTGCTTGCTGCTTGGTGTTTGGTGCTTGGTGATTGGTGCTTGGTGTTTGGTGCTTGGTGCTTGGTGTTTGGTGTTTGGTGCTAGGTGCTTGGTGCTTGGTGCTTGGTGTTAGGTGCTTGGTGCTTGGTGTTTGGTGTTTGGTGCTTGGTGCTTGGGGCTTGGTGTTTGGTGCTTAGTGCTTGGTGCTTGGTGTTTGGTGCTTGGTGCTTGGTGCTTGGTGTTTGGTGTTTGGTGTTTGGTGCTTGGTGTTTGGTGCTTGGTGCTTGGTGCTGGGTGGTTGGTGTTTGGTGCTTGGTGCTTGCTGTTTGGTGTTTGGTGCTTGGTGCTTGGTGTTTGGTGCATGGTGCTTGGTTCTTGGTGTTTGGTGCTTGGTGCTTGGTGCTTGGTGATTAGTGTTTGGTGCTTGGTGCTTGGTGCCTGGTGCTTGGTGCTTGTTGTTTGGTGCTTGGTGCTTGGTGATTAGTGTTTTGTGCTTGGTGCTTGAGGTTTGGTGTTTGGTGCTTGGGGTTTGGTGTTTGGTGCTTGGTGCTTTGTGTTTGGTGCTTGGTGTTTGGTGCTTGGTGCTTGGTGTTTGGTGCTTTGTGCCTGGTGTTTGGTGTTTGGTGCTTGGTGCTTGGTGTTTGGTGATTGGTGCTTGGTGTTTGGTGCTTGGTGCTTATTTTTTGGTGCTTGGTGCTTGGGGCTTGGTGCTTGGTCTTTGGATCTTGGTGTTTGGTGTTTGGTGCTTGGTGTTTGGTGCTTGGTGCTTGGTGCTTGGTGTTTGGTGCTTGGTGCTTGGTGCTTGGTGATTAGTGTTTGGTGCTTGGTGCTTGGGGGTTTGGTGTTTGGTGCTTGGTGCTTGGTGTTTGGTCCTTGGTGCTTGGTGTTTGGTGCTTGGTGCTTTGTGTTTGGTGGTTGGTGTTTGGTGCTTGGTGCTTGGTGCTTGGTGTTTGGTGCTTGGTGTTATGTGCTTGGTGTTCGGTGCTTGGTGCTTGGTGCTTGGTGCTTGGTGTTAGGTGTTTGGTGCTTGGTGCTTGGTGTTTGATGTTTGGTCCTTGGTGTTTGGTGCTTGATGCTTGATGTTTAGTAGTTGGTGCTTGGTGTTTGGTTTTTGGTGCTTGGTGTTTCGTGCTTGGTGCTTGGTGTTAAGTGTTTGGAGCTTGGTGCTTGGTGCATGGTGCTTGGTGTTTGGTGCTTGGTGCCTGGTGCTTGGTATTTGGTGCTTGGTGCTTGGTGCTTGGTGTTTGGTGCTTGGTGTTTGGTGCTTGGTGCTTGGTGCTTGGTGCTTGGTGTTAGGTGTTTGGTGCTTGGTGCTTGGTGTTTGATGTTTGGTCCTTGGTGCTTGGTGTCTGGTGCTTGGTGCTTGGTGTTTGGTGCTTGGTGATTGGTGTGTGGTTTTTGGTGCTTGGTTCTTGGTGTTTGGTGTTTGGTGCTAGGTGCTTTGTGCTTGGTGCTTGGTGTTTGGTGCTTGGTGCTTGGTGTTTGGTGTTTGGTGCCTGGTGCTTGGTGTTTGGTGCTTGGTGCTTGGTGTTTGGTGCTTTGTGCCTGGTGTTTGGTGTTTGGTGCTTGGTGCTTGGTGTTTGGTGATTGGTGCTTGGTGTTTGGTGCTTGGTGCTTGCTGTTTGGTGTTTGGTGTTTGGTTCTTGGTGCTTGGTGTTTGGTGTTTGGTGTTTGGTGCTTGGTGTTTGGTGCTTGGTTTTTGGTGCTTGGTGCTTGGTGCTTGGTGTTTGGTGATGCGTGCTTGGTGTTTGGTGTTTGGTGCTTGGTGCCTGGTGCTTGTTGTTTGGTGTTTGGTGCTTAGTGCTTGGTGTTTGGTGTTTGGTGCTTGGTGCTTGGTGGCTGGTGTTTGGTGCTTGGTGTTTGGTGTTTGGTGCTTGGTGCTTGGTGCCTGGTGTTTCGTGCTTGGTGATTGGTGCTTGGTGTTTGGTGTTTGGTGCTTGGTGTTTGGTACTTGGTGCTTGGTGCTTGGTGCTTGGTGTTTGGTGCTTGGTGCTTGGTGCTTGGTTTTTGATGCTGCGTGCTTGGTGTTTGGTGTTTTTTGCTTGGTGCCTGGTGCTTGTTGTTTGGTGTTTGGTGCTTGGTGCTTGGTGTTTGGTGTTTGGTGCTTGGTGTTTGGTGTTTGGTGCTTGGTGCTTGGTGCTTGGTGTTTGGTGTTTGGTGCTTGGTGCTTGGTGTTTGGTGCTTGGTGTTTGGTGTTTGGTGTTTGATGCTTGCTGTTTGCTGCTTGGTGCTTGGTGCTTGGTGTTTGGTGTTTGGTGTTTGATGCTTGGTGTTTGCTGCTTGGTGCTTGGTGCTTGGTGTTTTGTGTTTGGTGCTTGGTGCTTGGTGCCTGGTGCTTGGTGCTTGGTGCTTGGTGTTTGGTGCTTGGTTCTTGGTGTTTGGTGATTGGTGCTTGGTGCTTGGTGTTTAGTGTTTGGTGTTTGGTGCTTGTTGTTTGGTGCTTGGTGTTTGGTGCTTGGTGTTTGGTGCTTGGTGCTTGGTGCTTGGTGTTTGATGTTTTGTGCTTGGTGCTTGGTGCTTGGTGTTTGGTGCTTGGTGCTTGGTGCTTGGTGTTTGGCATTTGCTGTTTGGTGTTTGGTGTTTGGTGTCTGCTGTTTGGTGTTTGCTGTTTGGTGTTTGGTGTTTGGTGCTTGCTGTTTAGTGCTTGGTGCTTGGTGTTTGGTGTTTGGTGTTTGGTGCTTGGTGCTTGGTGTTTGATGCTTGGTGCTTGGTGCTGGTTGTTTGGTGCTTGGTGCTTGGTGTTTGGTGCTTGGTGCTTGGTGCTTGGTGTTTGTTCCTTGGTGCTTGGTGCTTGGTCTATGGTGCTTGGGGTTTGGTGTTTGGTGCTTGGTGCTTGGTGTTTGGTGCTCGGTGTTTGGTGCTTGGTGCTTGGTGATTAGTGTTTGGTGATTGGTGCTTGGGGTTTGGTGTTTGGTGCTTGGTGTTTGGTGCTTGGTGCTTGCTGTTTGGTGTTTGGTGTTTGGTTCTTGGTGCTTGGTGTTTGATGTTTTGTGCTTGGTGCTTGGTGCTTGGTGTTTGGTGCTTGGTGCTTGGTGCTTGGTGTTTGGCATTTGCTGTTTGGTGTTTGGTGTTTGGTGTTTGGTGCTTGGTGCCTGGTGCTTGTTGTTTGGTGTTTGGTGCATAGTGCTTGGTGTTTGGTGTTTGGTGCTTGGTGCTTGGTGGCTGGTGTTTGGTGCTTGGTGTTTGGTGTTTGGTGCTTGGTGCTTGGTGCCTGGTGTTTCGTGCTTGGTGATTGGTGCTTGGTGTTTGGTGTTTGGTGCTTGGTGTTTGGTGTTTGGTACTTGGTGCTTGGTGCTTGGTGCTTCGTGTTTGGTGCTTGGTGCTTGGTGCTTCGTGTTTGATGCTGCGTGCTTGGTGTTTGGTGTTTTTTGCTTGGTGCCTGGTGCTTGTTGTTTGGTGTTTGGTGCTTGGTGCTTGGTGTTTGGTGTTTGGTGCTTGGTGTTTGGTGTTTGGTGCTTGGTGCTTGGTGCTTGGTGTTTGGTGTTTGGTGCTTGGTGCTTGGTGTTTGGTGCTTGGTGTTTGGTGTTTGGTGTTTGATGCTTGTTGTTTGCTGCTTGGTGCTTGGTGCTTGGTGTTTGGTGTTTGGTGTTTGATGCTTGGTGTTTGCTGCTTGGTCCTTGGTGCTTGGTGTTTTGTGTTTGGTGCTTGGTGCTTGGTGCCTGGTGCTTGGTGCTTGGTGCTTGGTGTTTGGTGCTTGGTTCTTGGTGTTTGGTGATTGGTGCTTGGTGCTTGGTGTTTGGTGCTTGGTGCTTGGTGTTTGGTACTTGGTGCTTGGTGTTTGGTTTTTGGTGATTGGTGTTTGGTGCTTGGTGCTTGGTGCTTGGTGTTAAGTGTCTGGCGCTTGGTGCTTGGTGCATGGTGTTTGGTGCTTGGTGCCTGGTGCTTGGTGTTTGGTGCTTGGTGGTTGGTGCTTGGTGTTTGGTGCTTGGTGTTTGGTGCTTGGTGCTTGGTGTTTGGTGCTTGGTGTTATGTGCTTGGTGTTCGGTGCTTGGTGCTTGGTGATTGGTGTTAGGTGTTTGGTGCTTGGTGCTTGGTGTTTGATGTTTGGTCCTTGGTGCTTGGTGTTTGGTGCTTGGTGCTTGGTGTTTGGTGTTTGTTGCTTGCTGCTTGCTGCTTGGTGTTTGGTGCTTGGTGATTGGTGCTTGGTGTTTGGTGCTTGGTGCTTGGTGTTTGGTGTTTGGTGCTAGGTGCTTGGTGCTTGGTGCTTGGTGTTAGGTGCTTGGTGCTTGGTGTTTGGTGTTTGGTGCTTGGTGCTTGGGGCTTGGTGTTTGGTGCTTAGTGCTTGGTGCTTGGTGTTTGGTGCTTGGTGCTTGGTGCTTGGTGTTTGGTGTTTGGTGTTTGGTGCTTGGTGTTTGGTGCTTGGTGCTTGGTGCTGGGTGGTTGGTGTTTGGTGCTTGGTGCTTGGTGTTTGGTGCTTGGTGCTTGGTGCTTGGTGCTTGGTCTTTGGTGCTTGCTGTTTGGTGTTTGGTGCTTGGTGCTTGGTGTTTGGTGCATGGTGCTTGGTTCTTGGTGTTTGGTGCTTGGTGCTTGGTGCTTGGTGATTAGTGTTTGGTGCTTGGTGCTTGGTGCCTGGTGCTTGGTGCTTGTTGTTTGGTGCTTGGTGCTTGGTGATTAGTGTTTTGTGCTTGGTGCTTGAGGTTTGGTGTTTGGTGCTTGGGGTTTGGTGTTTGGTGCTTGGTGCTTTGTGTTTGGTGCTTGGTGTTTGGTGCTTGGTGCTTGGTGTTTGGTGCTTTGTGCCTGGTGTTTGGTGTTTGGTGCTTGGTGCTTGGTGTTTGGTGATTGGTGCTTGGTGTTTGGTGCTTGGTGCTTATTTTTTGGTGCTTGGTGCTTGGGGCTTGGTGCTTGGTCTTTGGATCTTGGTGTTTGGTGTTTGGTGCTTGGTGTTTGGTGCTTGGTGCTTGGTGCTTGGTGTTTGGTGCTTGGTGCTTGGTGCTTGGTGATTAGTGTTTGGTGCTTGGTGCTTGGGGGTTTGGTGTTTGGTGCTTGGTGCTTGGTGTTTGGTCCTTGGTGCTTGGTGTTTGGTGCTTGGTGCTTTGTGTTTGGTGGTTGGTGTTTGGTGCTTGGTGCTTGGTGCTTGGTGTTTGGTGCTTGGTGTTATGTGCTTGGTGTTCGGTGCTTGGTGCTTGGTGCTTCGTGCTTGGTGTTAGGTGTTTGGTGCTTGGTGCTTGGTGTTTGATGTTTGGTCCTTGGTGTTTGGTGCTTGATGCTTGATGTTTAGTAGTTGGTGCTTGGTGTTTGGTTTTTGGTGCTTGGTGTTTCGTGCTTGGTGCTTGGTGTTAAGTGTTTGGAGCTTGGTGCTTGGTGCATGGTGCTTGGTGTTTGGTGCTTGGTGCCTGGTGCTTGGTATTTGGTGCTTGGTGCTTGGTGCTTGGTGTTTGGTGCTTGGTGTTTGGTGCTTGGTGCTTGGTGCTTGGTGCTTGGTGTTAGGTGTTTGGTGCTTGGTGCTTGGTGTTTGATGTTTGGTCCTTGGTGCTTGGTGTCTGGTGCTTGGTGCTTGGTGTTTGGTGCTTGGTGATTGGTGTGTGGTTTTTGGTGCTTGGTTCTTGGTGTTTGGTGTTTGGTGCTAGGTGCTTTGTGCTTGGTGCTTGGTGTTTGGTGCTTGGTGCTTGGTGTTTGGTGTTTGGTGCCTGGTGCTTGGGGCTTGGTGTTTGGTGCTTAGTGCTTGGTGCTTGGTGTTTGGTGCTTGGTGCTTGGTGCTTGGTGTTTGGTGTTTGGTGCTTGGTGTTTGGTGCTTGGTGCTTGGTTCTTGGTGTTTGGTGTTTGGCGCTTGGTGCTTGGTGTTTGGTGCTTGGTGCTTGGTGCTTGGTGTTTGGTGCTTGGTGCATGGTGCTTGGTGATTAGTGTTTGGTGCTTGGTGCTTGGTGCCTGGTGCTTGGTGCCTGGTGCTTGTTGTTTGGTGCTTGGTGCTTGGTGATTAGTGTTTGGTGCTTGGTGCTTGGGGTTTGGTGTTTGGTGCTTGTGGTTTGGTGTTTTTAATGGTGTTTTAATGGAATTTTAATGGGATTTTCGATGGTGTTTAATGGGTTTTTTATGGAGTTTTTAATTGGGTTTTCAATGGTGTTGTTTATGAGTTTTTAAATGGGTTTTTAATGGAATTTTTGATTGCGTTTTTAATGAAATTTTTAATAGATTCAAGGATGTTTTAATGGAGTTTTTAATGGTCTTTTTAATGGCGTTTTAATTGTGTTTTTATGGTGTTTAAATGCGTTTTAATGATTTTTAATTGGGTTTTTAATGGAGTATTTTTAATGAGCTCTTAATGGATTTTTCAATTGGATACTTAATGGGTTTTAATGGAATTTATAATAAGGGTTCTAATTGACTTTAAATATGATTTTTAATGGAGTTTTTAATGAAATTTCTAATGGTGTTTTTAATTGCGTTTCCCCCCGTGAGGGTTTTAATGGCATTTTAAATGACATTTTAATGAGTTTTTATGATGTTTTAATGGCGTTGTAATTGTTTTTTATTGGGTTTTTAATATAATTTTGTATGAGCTTTTAATGGGGGTTTTCAATGTTGTTTTTAATGGAGTGTTTAATGGAATTTTAATGGGGGTTTGATAAAAAAAATTAATTGCTTTTTAATTTAATTTTTAATGCGTTTTTGATGGTATTTAAGTGCGTTCATGATGATCTTTTTAATGGATTTTTAATGGGGTTTTAATTGACTTTTTAATGGTGTTTTCAATGTAATTTTTAATGATAGTTTAATGGTGTTTTAATGACGTTTTAATTGTGTTTTTTATGGTGTTTTAGTGACGTTTAAATAGGATTTTTAATTGGTTTTTAATTGAGTATTTATATGAGTTTTCACTGGTGTTTTTAATGGGTTTTTCAATATTGCATTTAATGAAATTTTTAATATGGTTTCAAATGGAATTTTTAATGTGTTTTTAATTGGGTTTCTAGTGACGTTTTTAATGGTACTTTAAATGACGTTTTAATGACTTTTATGGCGTTTTAATGGGTTTTTTAATTGGGTTTTTAATGTAGTTTTTTAAAAGATCTTTACTTGGGATTTTATGGGTTTTCAATGCGGTTTTTAATGGTATATTAATGGAGTTTTTGGTGTGGTTGTTAATGGTATTAGTGACATTTTAATGTGTTTTTAATGGTGTTTTAAGCGAGTTTCTGATTTAGTTTAAATTTAAATATTTGATGGTCCTTCTAATGGGCTTTAATGGATGTGTAATGTGTTTAATGCAATTTTAATGGGGGTAGTAGGTTTCAATGGGTTTTAATGGAGTTTTAATGGCTAGTGCTCTTTTCTTTAGAGTTTTTAATGGTGTTTTTAATGGTTTTTCATTGAGCTTTTAATTGCGTTTTTAATTGCGTTTTTAATCTAGTTTAAAAATTGAGTTTTAATGGGTTTTTCAATTAGGTTTTTAATGGATTTATAATGGTGTTTTTTACGGACCCTTTAATTTTTTATAATGGGTTTTCAATGCCGTTTTAATGGTGTTTTTTAATGGTATCCTTAATGACGCTTCGATAAGTTTCAATGTTATTTTAATGGGGTTTTGATTGATTTTTTAATGGAGTTTTTTTAATGAACTTTTATTGGGGTTTTCAATCAGGTTTTTAACTGAATTTTTAATGTTTTTCAATTAGATTTTTTATGGAGTTTTTATGGGCTTTTTAATGAGTTTTTAATGGTGTGCTAATTGAGTTTTCAATTACCTTTTTAATTGAGTATAAAATCGAGTTTTTACTAAGTTTTTAATGAATTTTTAATGGAATTTTAATGGGGTTTCCAATGGAATTTTAATTGTGTTTTAATGGGGTTTTAAAATTGGTTTTTAGTTGCATTTTTCAGGGGCTTTTAATGGGGCTTAATGGGGGTTTAATGGGGGATTTAATTGAGTTTTTAATGGAGTTTAATAGAGTTTATAATGGAGGTTTTAATGGAGTTTTTAATGAAGTTTTAATGTAGTTTTTAATGAGGTTTTTAATGACGATTTTAATGGCGTTCTTAATGGCGTTTTAATGGTATTTTATGGCATTTTAATGACGGTTGTAATGGTTTTTAATGGAGTGTTAATTGGTTATTGATTGTATTTTAATGGGTTTTATGAGCTTTTTAATGGGCTTTTTAGTGGTGTTTTTAATGGAGTTTTTAATGGGTCTTTTAATGGAATTTGCAATGTAGTTTTTAATGGTGTTTTTAATTGTATTTTTAATGACGTTTTAATGGTGTTTTTTATGGCGTTTTAATAGGATTTTTAATTGGTTTTTTAAAGGACTATTATTATGGGT